>JACGWO010000009.1:18717835-19917835 GCA_034509735.1 Sesamum alatum | reverse complement strand
TACTGAAGACGACGTCGTTCTGAAGAAGGCGCAATCTGAGCTTCACTAGATGGACGGCTACGATTGCAAGGATCCAGCAGTCACCAACAACTCTGCAAAAAGGAAGAGAAACACCCACTAATGCATCAGTTATAGATTAGGGACCACTTAAGCTAGTTATGATAGTACTATTTTGCTTTTCATCAAGCTGATTCAGCAATTAGGGTTTTAGTGATATATATATATATATGTAATCAACCTCATTTTGAGGATTATCTATGAAATTACAAACCAGTTTCTTCTTTTTCCTATCTGCAGTCTTAGGCAAACTTCCCATCTATCTTTTCTTTTACTTTTGTGGTATCAAAGTTCTTACAGTGGTATTCAGAGCCAACCTTCCTTGACTGTGGTTATGGCTGAAGGGACACGAATGAAGGATATTCAAGAGGCACAGAGAAAACATGAGGCCATGTTGGTGGAGGAGAGAGCTGAAAGAAAAGCAAATGAGCAACACTTCATCAACCCATCGAAACAAGTCTGTGTTAGGTGAAGGGTTAACTGCTAACACTGAGATGGCATCATCATCTAAGATGTTGTTAAAGATGAAAATCAGGGGGACACAACAAATGGGGGAAGCCAAGGATCCTATTCTTCTCATTCTAAACAGTTAGAATTCCCGGCATTTAATGGTGAGGATCCCAGGATGTGGATCAGGAGATGCACCAAATATTTTAATATAGCAAACACCATAACTGAAAACCAGAAAGTTCAGGTAGCCTCTGTGCACTTAGAGGGAAAAGTTGAGATGTGGTTCGATGGGTTTATGGAAGGGAGAGAAAATACTAGTTGGGGTGAGTTTGTTGAGGCAGTCTTAAGCAGGTTTGATGATACTGATCCTGAGTGTATGGTGGGGGAATTTAACAAGTTACAGCAAATTGGTACTGTGAGTGAATACCTAGAAAATTTTGAGGAACTCAAAACATACATGAAGTTGTTTTATAGCCAGTTCCCTGAATCCTATTTTGTGGCAAGTTTTATTAGTGGATTGAAGGAGGAGATAAGATCATATGTGAGAACAACCAAACCAACCACACTGATATAAGCCATTACACTAGCCAAAACACATGAAGCATCAGTGGAAGCCATGATGAGAAAAATGCAGTCTCCCACATCTAAATCACCCACATCTTACAAAACCTACCAACAATCCAAATCACCCTAAAAAGAACATTCATATTCACCACCCAGACACACTTCATCCAGACCAAACCGAACCAAAACCTACCAAAAAAATCATACACCTAGAAGGCTACTGACTTCTGCAGAAATGAAGGAAATGAGAGACAAAAACCTGTGTTACAATTGTGATGGATTGTATACGGTGGGGCATAGATGTAAGCACATCTTCTTCATTACTACCATAACAAAAGAACAGGAAAGAGAGTATTTAGAGGGAGGTGAGAGACCTGCTGATGAGGATGAAAAAAGTGGGGAAGAAGATGTCACTGTGTCTGTGAGTGCTATGCTGGGAAAGGTGAACCTAAACACCTTCAAAATCAATGGGAAAGCATATGGGAGAGACATACAAGTGTTGGTTGATGGAGGGAGTACCAACTGTTTCTTAGATGAGGATACAACATTTGAGTTGGGGTGCAAGGTAATACTACTCCTATGCAAATTTGTGTGGCCAATGGGATGAAAATAGTGAGTGAGATGTGGTGTCCAGAATTCTCCTAGAAAATACAGGACCAGAAATTCAGTTACCCACTCAGACTGATTAAACTGGGAGGGTGTAATGTGGTATTAGGGGGTGATTGGTTGAGGAAACATGGGCTAGTGGAATATGACTATGAAGGCATGAAAGTAGCAATGTTCAAGGATGGTAAGAGATTGATATTGAAGGCACTTACCAGAGCTACCACACAGCCAGTAGAACTGCAGATGATTTCTGCAGAATCTATGCAGAGACTGATTCAGGGGGGAAATTACAACCTAGTGGGACAACTAAGTGCAGTAACTGAGGGTTCAGAACAAAAGGAAGAGAAGGTTGATGAGGTGTTGGAAGAACTGCTAAAGGATTTCAGTGATGTGTTCAAGGAACCTGTTGATTTACCACCAGAAAGGATGATAGAACATCAGATTAACCTTTTTCCTGATGTTGTTCCCAAGAAACAAGCACCATACAGGTATACACATATTCAGAAATCTGAAATTTAAAAATTGGTGAAAGGTATGCTAGAGTCTGGAATTATCATACCTAGCCAGAGTTCTTTTTCATCCCCAGGTTTACTTGTTAATAAAAGGATGGAACCTGGAGGATGTGTGTAGATTACAGGTATCTTAACAAGTTAACTGTGAAGCATGATTTCCCAATTCCAGTTATTGATGAACTACTTGATGAGTTGCATGGATCTTGCTATTTTTCTAAGATTGATCTCAGATCCGGGTACTTTCATATTAGGATGAGATCACAAGATGTTTACAAGACCAGTTTTGTTACACACCAAGGGCATTATGAATTTCTGATTATGCCTTTTGGTCTTTGTAATGCACCAGCAACCTTTCAGTCACTGATGAATTTGGTGTTCTCAGAATATCTTAGGAAGTTCATTTTGGTATTCTTTGATGACATACTCATTTATAGCAAAAAGAAGGAGGAGCACTATGAGCATCTAATGGCAGCATTAATGGTACTAAGGCAAAATCAGCTCTACGATAAAAGAAGCAAATGTTCTTTTGGGAAGAGAAGTGTGGACTACTTGGGACATGTTATATCTGAAAAAGGAGTGGCCACTGATCCTGGAAAGATTGAAAGCATGCTAACCTGGCCAACACCCAAGAATGTGAAGGCATTGAGGGGATTTCTAGGTCTGACTGGTTATTACAGAAAATTCATCAAACATTATGGGATTATCAGCAAACCATTGACAGAGTTACTGAGGAAGGATGGATTTAAGTGGAGCTCACAGGCCACCATAGCTTTTGAAAAGTTGAAACAAGCTATGGTGACAACTCCTGTTCTAGCACTACCTGATTTTACCAAGGTTTACATTATTGAGACAGATGCTTGTGACAAGGGAATTGGGGTTGTTCTGATGCAAGAGGGGAGTACCCATAGCCTATTTGAGTAAGGCTTTGGGGGTTAAAAATCTGGGTTTGTCAATTTATGAAAAGGAAGTTTTGGCTTTGATGCTTGCAGTTGGCAAGTGGAAACAATACATTCAAGGTCAACACTTTATAATCAGAATTGACCAGCAGAGTTTAAAGCACATTTTAGAGCAGAAGATTGAGACCATTTTGCAGCAAAGATGGATTTCTAAGTTACTGGGGTTAGATTATGAGGTGCAATACAAAAGGGGAACAGAAAACAGAGTTGCTGATGCTTTGTCAATGAGGGAACATACAGGGGATAGTTGTGCTTCTATAACAGTCATTGTTCCAAGTTGGATAGGAGAAATACAAAAAAGCTACACATCTGATACAGATCTTCAGAACATTTTGCAGGCTAAGATGGTGGATGAGCAGTCCTATCCTGAGTATACTGTTGTAAATGGGATATTGAAAAAAGGGGACAGAGTGTGTGTAGGAAAAAACAAGGATTTAAGGCACCATATTATACAGGTTGTTCACAATTCTACTGTTGGGGGGCATTCAGGCATCTAAGGGACCTACCAAAGAGTTAAGACTCTTTTCTACTGGTTAAAGAAAGATGTAATGGAATGGGTGCTACAGTGTGACATATGTCAAAGGGCGAAGCATGAAACTTCACCCTACCCTGGACTACTGCAGCCTCTATAGATACCTCAACAAATTTGGACTCACATCACCATGGACTTTATAGAGAGACTGCCTCTGTCAGAAGGAAATAACTGTATCCTAGTGGTGGTGGATAGACTCACTAAGTATGCACACTTCTGCCATTGACACACCCATTCTCTGCAGAACAGGTTGCAAGGCTATTCCTAGACAATGTCTACAAACTGCATGGATTACCCCTGAATATAGTTTCAGACAGGGACAAAATTTTCACAAGTGTTTTCTAGAAGGAGTTATTTAAGGCTTTGGGAACAGAATTGAACTACTCTACAGCATATCATCCACAAACTGATGGTCAAACAGAACGAGTCGACCAATGTTTGGAAACATACCTGAGATGTATGACTCAGCAAGGACCCAAGCAGTGGACGAAGTGGATCTCACTGGTTGAGTATTGGTACAATACAAATCACCATAGCAGCATCAAGATGTCTCCTTTCAAAGACCTGTATGGTTATCAGCCTCCAGCACTATCCCTTGGACCGTATACTCAAACCCTACATGTTGATGTCCTAAAATTGATGATAGAAAGAAGAGAGGTAATTCATTTACTGAAGGAAAACTTGCAGCAAGCACAGAATCGTATGAAACAGTTTGCTGATGCTAAGAGGAAAGAGAGAAACTTTGAAGTGGGGGACATGGTGTATCTAAAACTACAACCCTACAGGCAGAATTCAGTACAAGTGAGGAAATCTCTGAAACTCGCTCCAAAGTACTTTAGGCCATATGAAGTAATCAAAAAGATTGGGAAAGTTGCCTATAGACTAAACCTACCCTCTCACTCAAATATCCACCCAGTTTTTCACGTATCCTTACTCAAGAAAAAAATCGGAACACAACACACACCCACACTGAATTTACCTGTTTTAGATGAAGCTAACTCTTGCAGGACTTATCCCAGCAAGATACTGGCGCGAAGGATGGTTCCCAGAAACAACAATCCCGTAACCCAGCTTTTGATCCAGTGGAATGGCTTTGAGGAGGACCAAGCAACTTGGGAGGACTATCTGCAGATCCAGAAACAATTTCCTGACTTCAGTTTGGATCCTCGTGGACAAGGAACTCAAAAAGAGGGGGGCAATGTCATAACCTTGGCTAAAGACTCGACCTTGGAACAACAATCTCAGGTTCGGAATGAAGAAAGGGTTCTCAATGTGCAAATCGAAGGAATTAGGGCAACACCAGCATGCAACGTCGTTTCCAGAAACACGACTTCTCATAAGGCGCACTTGCAACTTACTGAAGACGACGTCGTTCTGAAGAAGGCGCAATCTGAGCTTCACCAGATGGACGGCTACGATTGCAAGGATCCAGCGGTCACCAACAACTCTGCAAAAAGGAAGAGAAACACCCACTAATGCATCAGTTATAGATTAGGGACCACTTAAGCTAGTTATGATAGTACTATTTTACTTTTCACCAAGCTAATTCAGCAATCAGGGTTTTAGTGATATATACTGTAATCAACCTCATTTTGAGGATTATCTATGAAATTACAAACCAGTTTCTTCTTTTTCCCATCTCCAGTCTTAGGCAAACTTCCCATCTATCTTTTCTTTTACTTTTGTGGTATCACAGTTCTTACACCTCTATACAGGGACGAATTTCGCCTGTAAAGAGGAGAAATAACTTTGCCTATGCACGGAGGTGAAATTCCTCTGTAGAGGCGAATTTCGTTGTTGTGCGGAGGTGAAATTCCTCTGTAACAGAGGCAAATTACAGTAACAAGGGCCAAATTGCTCATCTATGTTTCAGAAAACTCTTGAATTCATCAATTTTTTCTTTCAAAAAACTAATATATGTGAAGAAATAAATACCTTGCAAGCATTGATTGGTAAGAGTCATGACGATGGTTGATTGTTGATGAAAGTAAAACATAAGGACGAATGATAGGAAGAGAAATAGTTGAAAGGAAAAGAGCGTGACGAGCGTTAAGGAAAGGAAGACTGAAGATAACTACTGAGTTGAGGAAGATAGAGGGAAGAAGAGGACTTTTGACGGTTTTTTCACAGTTTTTTTTCAACGTTTTTTTGGTGAAATTAATTATTTTTCTTTTTTATATATAAAAAGTTTAATTTTTTAATTTAAGATAGATTTTGGAATCGATATGTAGAGAGTATTTTTTCATATATTGAAAAATACTTAAAAAAATAAAAAGAAAAAGATAAGACAAATTATTATTTTATTAAGTATAGAATTTTATAGCAAATACAAAAAAAAATTCACATAAATTGTTCAAAAAAATAAGAGAAACTACAAAAAGAAAAGAGAATATTAATTTTGGAGAGAAATGCATTTTATTTATAGGCGGGAAAGATTTTCTTTCTCTCACAGTTATTGTGATAATTTTTTTTTTTAGGGTCACAATATACTAATTTATTGTGAGGAAATGATTTTTCTTTGTGATAGAATTTTAATTCGTTGTAAAAAAATATATGCTAGTACAAGGAAAAAAAATTGTCACATTATATGATACTTAATGTGAGGATAAATAATTTCTCACAATGTATGATAGTTAATGTGATGACATATAATTTCATCATATATCTAATAGTGAGAACAAAATATTTTTCTTCCTTTGTTTATGTTTTGTGAGGAACTTTTCTTAATCACATTTACATCAAATTTTATTGTGAGGAAGTAAATATCTATTGTGATAAAAAGATAATTTTCTCACAATTGATCCACTCTTTTGTGAGGAAATTAGAACTCGTCATAATATGTAATGCCTAATGTGAGGAAAAAATATTTCCTCACATTAACCTTTTTTATATGACAAAATTTAATTTCCTCATATAAAATTGGTCACATAAAAACACATTTTTTGTAGTGGCGGCCCTCAATCGTTTCATCTCGAAGTCCTCAGAACGAGGTCTCCCATTCTTCAAGGTCTTAAAGAAGATAGACAGTTTCTCTTGACAGAGCAATGTCAGGCTGCTTTCGAGCATCTGAAGAAATATCTTACTTCGTCACCTCTTTTGACAAAGCCGGAGCCTGGGGAGACCCTGTTTGTGTATTTATTAGTATCGGAAGGGGCAGTAAGTGCGGTTCTTGTGAGAGAAGAAGGGCGCGAGCATCGACCCATATATTATGTTAACAAAGCACTTCAGGGGCTGGAAGAGAGATATGCCCAAATAGAGAAGGTGGCCTTGGCCTTGATAACAGCAGCTAGGAAGTTGAGACCGTATTTTCAATCGCACCCTGTGGTTGTATTGATGAACCAATCCTGAAGAAAGTGTTGGTTGATCCAAACATATCAGGAAGGATGGTAAAGTGGTCAGTAGAGCTAAGTGAACACGGGATTGAGTATCAACCTAGGCCAGCAATCAAGGCACAAGCTTTGGCGGATTTTATTTCTGAGCTAACAGAGGAGGAAGGCGCGCAAGGCAATAAATGGTAGAAGATGTTCGTGGATGGATCATCCACATCCCAAGGCAGCGGGGCGGGAATTGTGATTGAGAGCCCGCGGGGAGATACACTGTGTTATGCCATCAGATTCGGCTTCATAGCCTCTAACAACGAGTCGGAGTATGAGGCATTCGGGAGGAAAATTGGCCTTCACAGCCAAAGCAAAGTGCGTAAAGGCACATAATGATTCCCAGCTTGTGGTCAAGCAGGTAAATGGAGACTTCGAAGCTAAAGCGGAACCGATGGCTAAATACTTGGCAAATATCCAAGCGGTGAGAAGGAAGTTTGATGAGTTCGCCTTGGAACAAGTCCCGTGGTCGAGCAATGAAGAAGTAGATCAACTGGCTAAATTAGCTAGCTCAGTGGCCCCATTAAAAAACAGAAGAATAACTTTATTGAACCAGGAACGACCTGATGTGGATATAAACGGGGACGAAGTCTTGTCGATGAAGGGAACCTCACTAAGTTGGAAGGAAGATTTGGAGGCATATTTAAAATTCGGGGTTGTGCCTCAAGACCCTAAGGAAGCAAGGGCGATTCGCGCAAGGGCGGTTAGGTTCACACTGATTGGAGGAGAATTATATAAAAGAGGATTTCCACAACCATATCTCAGGTCTGTTGACAGGGACAGAGCAGAATATGTCCTGAGAGAGATCCATGAAGAAAGTTGTGGCGATCATTCCGGGGGAAGAGCATTAGCACGCAAGGCCCTGCGGCAAGGATACTTCTGGTCAACCATGTTGGAGGATGCTCGAAGCTTAGTAAAGAGATGTCAGAAATGCCAAGAGCATGCTAATGTCACTCACGTCCCAACAACAAACATGCAGCCATTGCAGAGCCCTTGTCCATTTGATCAGTGGGGAATGGACATAGTAGGGAAACTCCCCCGAGCGACAGGCCAGCGAGAATATTTACTCGTAGTTGTGGACTACTTCTCGAAGTGGGTAGATGCTGAGGCACTGAATAGAATCACAGAGAAGGAGGTCATAAAGTTCGTGTGGAAGAACATCATATGCCGCTTCGGCATTCCCAAAGCCTTTGTGATGGATAATGACACTTAGTTTCAGGGAGCCAAATTTCGGCAGTGGTGTCAAGAGTTGAAGATTAAGCAGTGTTATGTCTCGGTCGCGACACCCCAGTTTATCGGGCAAGCAGATGTAACTAATAGAATAATCCTCCAGAGTTTGAAGACAAGGTTGGAAGAAGCCAAAGGAAATTGGGTGGAAGAGCTCCCGGGAGTCCTATGGGCATACCGGACCACACCACGACGAGGCACGGGGGAAACCCCGTTTAGTTTGGTTTACGGGACAGAAGTTGTCATCCCGGTGGAGATAGGAGAGGAAACATTCAGGGTACGACAATATGAGCCGACCAGTAATGATAATAAAAGACGGGTTGACCTGGATTTTCTAGAAGAGCTGAGGAGCAACGGAAATGCTAGGATGGAAACTTACAAGACGTTGATGCCAAGGGCTTACAATGGTAAAGTACGATATCGGGATTTCCAAGTGGGCGACCTAGTGTTAAGAAGAGCTGACGCGACAGGAAACATTGGGAAACTCGATGCCAAATGGGTAGGACCATACCAAGTAATCGAGATAGTAGGAAAATGAACTTATCACCTGCAGAAGATGGATGGAAAGGAGGTGCCGCGCACATGGAATGTTGCTAACCTCAAGAGATATTTTGTTTAGTGTGTATATATTTCGTTTGAACACTTTGTAACCTTCAGTTATGGCAATGAAATGTTCTTGTTTTGTTTACTAATAATGAGTTCATTGTTAATATCGCACTTTACAAAAGAGGGGGATTGCCCCTCACATCAATGTTTTGTTTGAAAGAGGGGGATTGCCCCTCACGTTTAGAATTTTTGTTTAAAAGAGGGGGATTTCCCCTCACATTAATGTTTTGTTTGAAAGAAGGGGATTGCCCCTCACATTAATGTTTTGTTTGAAATAGGGGAATTGCCCCTCACGTTTACATTTTTCATTTAAAAGAGGGGGATTGCCCCTCACGTTTAGAATGTTGTTTAAAAGTGGGGGATTACCCCTCACATTTAGAATTTTGTTTAAAAGAGGGGGATCGTCCCTCACGGTGGAATTTTGTTTGAAAGAGGGGGATTGCCCCTCACATAAGAATTTTGTGTAACATAAGGGGATTGCCCCTCACATGACATGAGTATGCCGTTTGAGAGAGGGGGGTCGCCCCTCACACTGATGTTTAGCTTAAAAGAAGTAACTTAACATATAAAGCAATGGGGAAACAAACACTAACTAATTCTGATAACTTAAAGGGAGGAAAGACATCCTAAGAATTCAAGAAACGTGATAGACGATCCTAACATTTGAACATACGAAAAGGAAAATTCTAATTCTTTTCCGCCGCAGAGGCGGAAGCCCTGTTGACAGAAATGTCGTCAGCCACCTCAATCTCCCCATCTTCATATCCATCTTCATCAGGAACCTTGGGATCAAGGAACGTGAAGTCTTCATCACCATAGCGACCATTGTTCCTCAACGTGGCGCGACATTGCCTAATCACCTAGTCATAGATCTCGCTCGCCTTGCCAATGATAGCTTGGTTGAACTCATCAGAGCCCACGTACTTCTCCTTGAAGTCATCCCACACGCATTCCAAGTAATTCTTGCCGGCATCTGACTTCAAGAATGTCTTTCCCGAAGCAACCTCCCGGTTGAAGTTATCTTTCCACTTAACCTGCTCGGTTGAAGCAACTTTAAGATCTTCTTGGCAACGACTCAGGTATTTTCTCACATCCAAGGGCGTCTTTCAGTTGTTGGATCTCCTTCTCATAGTTGCCTAAGTGCATCTCAATCGCTTCAGTAAGATTGATCACCTGAGAAAATGGAAACCCCTCAGTAAAAACCTTAGAGGCTAAGCAAGTAATATAAAGCACAGAAGTATAAGGAAGAAAACAAACCCTGGCTGCTTCAGCCTAAAGAAGCCTAGTAAGAGTACCGTTGGGAAGAGCACCAAGGCACGTTACATCATAGGAGCTCACGAGATCCCTCGATTTTTCATAGGCAATATCGTGGTCAACAGCGTCCCAAAAGGATGAAATCTGTCCTTGCATGCTAGTCCTATAGGTGAAGAGTCATTTCCCTGCTCCATAACGTTGAGGGTCAGCTTCACCTTCCCGATGACATTTAGAGCCATCGCCCCCGTGAGGGGGAGAGGAACGCCCCTACTTCGTCCTGAGCCACCAGGGGATCCCTAGCTTGAACAGGTGGAAAACGTCGACGACTGCTCTCCCCCCTCCTCAAAGGGGATGGAGGAGGATTACGAGTCCTTGGAGCATTCTCCATTTCACGGAAGTGATGAACGTCATGAAGAGTAATCTTCTTTCCTGCAAGGGGCGACAAAGGAAAAGTGAGATGACAAGGAAAATTTTTGAAGAGTAAGAGATAACAAAAGACAAAAACAAGTACCAGCAGACGCTGAAGTTTTGACATCAAGGAGTTGATCAAACAACCCTGCTGCAATAAATGAGGTACGGAGATCATAGACAGGATCAGGCACAAGGGGCGACTCCCCCCAAGGAGTCGCCAACCCCTAGGTTTGGTCTTTTACATATAGGAAATTTTCCTTCCAAGGACCTTTCGAGGAAGCACCATCCTCAAGAAATTTATAGCCACCTCGGGGATAAAAGTAGAAGTAGGAGTCATTGGGGACCTTCCTAACTGTGAAAAACATGTAGAAAGCCTCGAATGAGGGGGTCGAGTCGAGATCCTTCAAGCGCTAAAGGAACCTCTAGAAGCATATGAAGGAGTTGGGGCTAAACTGGCTAATACTCAAAGTAGTGCGTGTGATGATCTCTAACAATAAAGGATAAGGGGGAAGTGTAAATCCAGAGGCGAAGAAAGACAAATAGGCCGTGAAAAATCCCAATGGAGGGTGCTTGATCCAATCATCGACACTAGGGAGAAGAATGGTGAACTCGGAAGAGGGATTGATTTTGTTATCAAGAATATGAAACTCCTCGGGACTCACGCAACTATGGCAATTTTCAACATCCATGATGCGACAACGAGACTTAGATTGGGGGGCTGACGAAGACTCGGTTCCATACCAGACTCATCTAAATCAACCTCGAGGGGAGAGAAAAGTGGGTAGTTTCTTTTGAGCTAGACCTTATGGAAAAACTTAACGAATCCGAAGGACACGCGAGTAAATTTCTAATTGCTTCAATCACCTCGTGATCAAAGTCTACGACATCAGGACGGGAAAGAGAGGTACTAGGAGAAGGAAGGGGCCACCCTCGGCTGGGATCCGGCCGAGGCATGGAGCCACGGCCAGATTATGGCCGAGGCATGCCTCGACCAGCCCCGGGTCGAGGCATGCTACCTCGACCCGGCACCAATGAGCTTCCGGCGACGCCCCGTTGGGTATTTTCTTGAGCACTAGACATCCTAAACTTTTTCGGACTGACGTAGTTGTTTCTTGTTTTCAGACTAACGAAGGATGACCTTTTGAGTTCTATAAACGAAGTTGAGACAAGAAAAAAGAGAAAACGAAGAGCTATATACCCGAACCAGCACGTTTCGACATTTTTTGGAATATGACTGAGACCAGGGAGATAGACAAAATAAATGCAGAATGAAGAAGTCAATGTTCCACCAAGCTTATATAGAAGGCAAAAAGAATCCTGGCAGAAGAAGGATTTATGTCAGGAAGAGCCCTGATGGGAAAAGAACTCATGCCAAGAAGAGTCATAAGAGGCAAGGAGTTCGTTGTAGAAGAAACTATCAGAAGAAGAAGCTCCATCAAATGCAAACTAAACATGCATGTATTTATCGAAGTGCCATTTAAGTTAGTTATTGTTAAAAGTTAGTAGGGTGGAGCCAATTACCAAGGCGCCCTGAAGATTAGATTATAGTTGTTACATTAGAGGCAGTTGGAGGGTAAAATAGTCTTTATGCCCTTCCTCATTTACTATAAATAGGTCCTCAAAATCTAATGTAAGGGCATTTCATTACTATTTTGAGAAATACATTCTTGAGAAGAACTCTCAAGTTCTTGACTCGCGACGTCGTTTTGTGTGATTGTGTTTGGATCAATTACTTCCTGAATTTCACCCCATCAGTCATTAACCGCTATTTATGAGTACAAAAAATAGTTTTTTGTATAATAGTATAGATAGATATAATGTGTTGGTTTATATATATTTTTTCTTATTTATAATATACTTTAAAGCTTACATACTACGACGGCTAATTTTTTAAATGAAGTTACCCTTATAACCTATGAGATATGTTTAAATAAAAATAATAAGCGTATTTTTTAATATTTACATAAGGCCCATTTGGGTCGTGTTATTAAGTATGATAAGATTGCGTATTATGCATAATCACACATTTGAAGCGCATTATTAGAGTTCAGTATTAATACCGAGCCCGGTCTTATAATTTTAATTTATGGGGTAACCCGTAATGTATCCCACCTAAGAGGTGGGAGTGGGACTAGGTAGGATACCCTATTCCATTGATTAGTCTAAGCCATGACTAAAAAATTTGTTCCTTATATGTCCTTCCACTTCAGCCCGTTTGATTTGCATGATTGAATATTATAAGATTATCATGCATAATAACGCATTTGGTTCACAGTATTAGTGTCTGATATTAATACCGACCCGATTTTAACAATCCTAATTGATGGGATAGCTAGAATTAAAAAATATCTTCCTTATATGCCCTTATTTGTGAAATATCTCATTCAATATCAAACAATTCCATTGAATTGAGTATCATTGTATGAGAGATTTTTACAAATGCTCAAAATAAACACTTACCAACTTATTACTGAAAATAAAATTTTTATTTTACAACTTCTGCAATTCATTGTAAACATCAAGTCTACAACTTTTTATATTTTTTAATTTTTATTTTCAAACACTTTTAATTATTATTACTGCTTAAGTTATAATATTCCCAACAGCTTTATTCCAACAATAAAAACATAAATCATTGCAAACACCCTTATATGTGATAGCACCTAATGTACCATGATTATCAATAAATCCCACATCTCAATTTTTATTACTTAGACAAAGTATGATGAAATAAAATAAAATCACAAGCAACCATATCTCTATGCACTAGCGACCAACCTTTTTATTTTTATCTTTTTTATTAAAAAAATGACCCAGGCTCGCAAGCTTGGGTTGTGACCAAGGGTGGCTATCTGCATTAGCGACCCTTGGTTATTAATTATTGTCACTATATTGTGTTATCACTAAGTTGTCATCATAGATGTGTCATTAATTGTATTTAGTGACAACTTTATACACAATTTTTGTCACTAATAATTATATATAGTAACAAGATAAAAAATATTGTTACTTAATATATATTTTTAGTGAAAACTTTAAAATTATCATTTGATATTTTGTTACTAATATCATATTTTCTTATAGTGAAACGTGTTTGAAATAAAAAAAATATGTTTAGAATAAAGTATGTTCCTGAAATAACACACCACCGTTTACCAGGATGTTGCTTGTCCTGGTTGGTGCCAATACCAACAACACACTTATGAGATTGATGGTTATTATCATAACTTATAATTATTACTAGTTTTATAAGTTTTTATTAATTCTATAATATAGTTGTTAAAATTAATTAATTTTAGTCCGTAGTAGGTGAAAAAAGAAAAAAACCTTGACATCAATGACAACACCATACTTATGGGACTCGTACTCATTATTATAGTTTAGAATTATCACGTTGTAATATTTTTGTTTTTTTCGTACAGAATGTAATATTATTAGATTATATTAAATTAATCAATATATTTATTAATTTTTAAAACTTAATTATATTTATTTAGTAAAAGCATATTAAATATAATTTGAATTTTAAAATAATACTTAATTAATATTAATTATTAAGTATCTATAATTAACTATTAATTATTATTTTTAAAACCTTAATTAATAACTAATAAACAATAAATTAAAAACAAATAAAAATTTATTAAAAAATAAATAAAAGGCTCGCTCGCGACCACTCGTATATCCCAAATTCTACCCTTTTGGCGGTACAGTTATATTTTTTCTTTTTAATTATTATATTAATATAAATGGGTCTCTCTATGCCATGTCACTAAAATATAATTATTTATATTTTGTACACGCAATCACTATTATAAAAAGGTTTAGAATTAGTTAGAACTATAGAAGAGCAGTCCTTACGTATCGTGCCATAATTGTCAATGTATGTTCAATTTTCTATTCTAACGCCAGCCGTCTTGTCTTTCAAGTTTAAAATATTAAAAAAAAAAATATTTGACGTGACGTGCTTACTATGGCTTGTGTTTTTTCAGATATGTTAAAATTTTTAGAAAAATTGGAAAATACCTTTTATGGGAAACAACTGGAAATTGGTCAAATAAAGTGTATAATTTATATTCGATAAAGAAGAAATTTGTGGTTGAGATTTTCTAACCAAAAAATACAAAATCCTAATCCCCCTGTCTACTTGCCTTATTTATACTTGATATTAATTTTAGGGTTAATTACACTCACACTCATATGAAAATACGAAATTATATTTTTTTAAATAAGTTTTAAAATTACACTTACATTTTTTCTGAAAATTCACCGTTTGACCCCCTTTTATTGAGATTTTGACGAAAAATATTGGCATTAGCAAACAAAAGTACATAGATTTTTAATTTTACTATGTAATAATTTTATACTTATAAGGAAAAAAATATAATAATGTTAACCCACTCTCTATATATGCATTACATTTATCCCCTTATAAATACAAAAATATTCATAAAAATGGTAAATGAGGGGCAAAATAAAATTTATGTAAATTTTTTTATTGACGTAAATATTTTCCGTTGAGTTATTTTTATTTTAGTCTTTGTGTTTTTAATTAATTTTCAAAATGGTTTTTTTATATTTTTCAATTCCATCCTTCTAATGGAATTTTGACCAATTTTCCGATAAAAAAGAGTCTTTGTAAAAATGCCCCTAAAAATTTTGGTAAAATATGCACAATTGCAAAAACATCCCTCTATTTTCAAATTCAATTTTAATTTAGTCCTTTATGACGGTTAGGAAATTATGACCATTTACAAGCTACTATTGATGGTTGAAGTTTGGCTTTTTACCAAATATACTCTCTTATAATATATATTAATAAGTGTGGCACATTCTATATATGTGCATAAATTTTAAAAAAATATTTAGAATAAAATATTTTTATGAATTAAATTATTTTATTTTATGTTGCAAAATGCGTTGCAAATTGCCACGGAAGCATTATGTGACAAAATTTTGCGTCGGTTTTTGCAACGACTTGCAACGAAATGGACCATTCTAAAGTTGAACAAATTTTGCAACGAAAACTTGCAACGGATTAGCCATTGCAAAAATTTGTCGTTTGTTTGCCATGAAAATTAAAAAAAAATGCAAGTCCATTGCTATGAGCCTGTTCTTTTGTAGTGATTCTTCTAGCATTTTTTATTTATACAACTAATATATTTTTTAAAGTAGAAATTAATTAGTTTTTTAGGTTTAAAAAAAAATTTGCATACATATTTGAGCGTGCAACATATATTAGTATAAGATAGTACCATAAATATAATACATAATATCTACAACCCAAATTTTCTTTTTCTTTTTTATAAATATAACGAAAAGTACAAGAACACCCTTCAATTGAAGGCAAAATTGGTGAAAATTCCACTAGAATGATGAAATTGAAAGTAAAAAAAAAAAAAAGAATTGGACCGTTTTGAAAATAATTAAAAAACACAGGGACTATGCTGAGAAAAGGAAAAAATACTACAAGTAATGAAAGAGGAAGAAGCCATGGATAATTGCTGGGTTTCACTAATGAACTGTCGAAGAAGAAGTTCTTATTGTGTTACAGAAGAGGGTTGCCTTTCTTATATAGGCAATTAAGAAGCTAAATAACTAACTTAACAAGACTTAACTAATTAACTAACCCAGCTAACAGATTAAATAAACTGAAGAAGTGCTACATACAAAAAGCGTACAAGCAAAACACGTTTCTAACTAAAAGAAAACTGAACCCGATTTTAACAGCCCCCCTCAAGTTGAACTTGAGTGGAAGGAAATCAAGTTCACCTTGGATAGCAATCCTTGAAAGCTGGCCCCCGTTAGTGGCTTGGTAAGGACATCTGCAACTTGTTCCTTTGAAAAATGTGTCTGGGGGCTATAAGCCCTTCCTTGTATTTATCCCTCACAATATGGCAGTCAATCTCCAAGTGTTCAGTGCGTTCATGAAATACTGGATTGGTTGTTATGTGAAGGGTAGCCCTGTTATCACAATGGAAGGGAATAGTGAGCTTTAAAGTAACTCCAAGATCCCTCAAGATGTATGTGATCCACACAAGTTCACAAACCGTTGAAGCCATGCTCCTATACTCAGCTTTAGCTGTGGATTTGGAGACTGTAGCCTGTTTTTTAGTTTTCCAGGAGATTGGAGTTTTTCCCAGAAAAATACAGTAGCCTGTGAGAGACCTCCTCGTATCCAAGCATGTAGCCCAATTTGCATCAGAAAAGACAATCAGTTCCAAATTATTATCTTGAGGAAAGAACAAACCTGTGTTTGGTGATCCTTTTAAATAGCGGACCAAGTGAACTGCAGCATCCCAATGCTGCTGGCAAGGGTGCTGCAGGAACTGGCTCAGCTGTTGAGTGGCATAAGAGACATCTGGTCTTGTAAAACTGAGATACAACAGCCTCCCAACCAACCTTCTATACCTCGAAGGATCTGCCAGGCTCGCTCCAGAGTTAGCCACAAACTTTATGCCAGCAGGAAGTGGACTCCCTGCTGCTTTGCATTGTTGAAGCCCCATATCCTCAATAATGTCCTGCACATATTTCTTTTGAGTAGCTACCAGGCCCTTTTCAGACCTGGCCAATTCAATACCTAGGAAGAATTTAGCAGATCCTAGGTCTTTGATAGTGAAAGCTGCATCTATGCATGCCTTGACCTCCTCAATCTGTGACTCAGTAGCTGCAGTGATAAGAATGTCATCAACATAGACTAAGAGTGCCACAAGAGAGATGCCTGAACCTTTAATAAACAGACAGTGATCATGTTGAGATTGAATGAAGCCAAAACTGGACAACTTATCTGTAAAAGCCTCATTCCATTGTCTTGAGGCTTGTTTGAGCCCATATAAGGATTTCTTTAACTTGCAAACATGCCCATCTGGCACTATGTATCCCTCAGAGACCTCCATATAAATGTCTTCCTCAAGCTCCCCATGCAAAAAAGTATTATTAACATCTATCTGATGCAAGGGCCATCCCTTAGCTGCCACTAAACCAAGTAGGATTCTCACTGTAACAGCCTTGACCACAGGTGCAAAGCATTCATTGTAATCTACCCCCTCGACCTGGTTGTAACCCTTAGCCACCAACCTGGCTTTGCACCTCTCTACAGAACCATCTGCATTCAATTTTACCTTGTAAATCCATTTGCAGCCAATTGGCTTCTTATTGATAGGCAAAGGAGTCAAAAACCAAGTATTGTTTTTCTCATGAGCTTGAATCTCATCCCTCATAGCTGCCTTCCACTCCTCTGTCTTTATAGGTTCTGCATAAGACTTAGGTTCCTGCACTGTGGAGAGACAACCAACAAAACAAGCATATTTTCTAGAAAAACATATCCCCTTAAGATCATTATCAATTTCTGAGTAAGAGCAAGTAAAATCTTGTAGCCAGGCAGGTCCTCTGGTCTGCCTGGTTGACCTCCTTAATGGCTGACTAGCTTGTTCATTTAATGGCATGGGTTTATCTAAAACATGTGTATGAGGTGACAAATCACCATCAGAAACAGGCAAGGGAAAGCAGGCTCCTGTTCCTTTTTGTTCCTTAAGAGGAAAAACATGTTCATGAAAAGTGACATCTCTAGACACAACGACATCATTAGTAGCCAAATCAAGTAGCTTGTATCCTTTTTATCCATAAGGGTAGCCTAAAAATATGCACCTACGGGCACATGGATCAAATTTATCCTTGTGTGGGAAGACATTAGCAGCAAAAGCAAGGGCAACCAAAAACTTTAATACATTCATAAGAAGCTTGAGCATTATATAACATTTCATGGGGTGTCTTCCAAGACAAGATAGGAGTAGGAAGCCTATTTATAATGTACGTTGCTGTCAAGAGGGCTTCCCCCCAAAACTTCTTACTTAAACCAGCTTGAAACAAAAGAGCTCTAGCAACTTGCAGTAAATGGTGATGATTTCTCTCCACAACCCCATTTTGTTGTGGGGAGTAAACACAGGTTCTTTGGTGTAAGATGCCATGTTCAGAGAAGAAACTTTGACAATCACGGCTCATAAATTCAGTTCCATTATCAGTCCTGACATGTTTCACCTTGCCACTAAACTGAGTACTAACCATTTTAATGAAAATCTTAAGTTTTTGCAATGTCTGAGATTTATGTTGCATCAAAAAAACCCAAGTGGCCCTGCTATAGTTATCAACTATAGTGAGAGCATAATGAGCATTGGACAAAGATGCTTGCTTACAAGGACCCCATATATCAATGTGAATAAGATCAAAAACACCACTAGACCTAGAGTTGCTAATAGGAAACACTTTTCTATGTTGTTTAGCAAGAGGCAAATCTCACAAAGGGAAAATTCACACCTTTTATTACTCAGAAAATTCAAATGCTTCAAGGCATCTAGGGACACATGTCCCAGCCTTCTATGCCAAACATAAAAAACAGTCTTATTAGAGTGCTTACAAGTAAAGGAAAAACTATTGTTAAGAAGTCTTCTGTGTGTGGCCTTTGTGACAGGTTCTGTGTCCAGCAGATAAAGCCTACCTATCTGTTGTGCTATAGCTAGTGTATGTTTAGTCATTGGGTCCTGCAAAATACATTGTTGGTTGGTAAAAACAATGCTCAAATTAGAGTCTAAGCACAACCTGCTGACAAACAAAAGATTATGTTTAAAAGAGGGAATGTATAAAACATGCTTAAGTTCAACTTCATTAGACAAACATACATTCCCTTCCTGCATAACCATTTTCTTTGTACCATCAGGTAAACGCACATATGCAGGGACATTAAGATTTCTAATGCTGCTAAACATGGCAATGTTAGCACACATATGGGCTGAAGCCCCACTATCAATAATCCAGCAGGTCTTACGAAGTTTACAAGTAAGAGTAGAGGTGTAAGAGGTACCTGCAAAGTCAGCGAAGTCCTCAAAATCAGCCAAGTTAGATTTGTTTTCAATGATATTTCCTTGATCTTGCATCATTCTTCTAAGTTCTGCCCGCACAACCTCTGCTATATTGACCCCTTGTTGTCCGGCCTCAAAGGTTCCTTGTGAAGTCCCTTCCCCATTCTCATAGGAAGAGCTAAGGGCCTGGGATGCTGTATTTGCATTTCTCCTTCTCCTTTGTTCCATCATAGTGCGATACCACTTCGGGTAACCATGAATGCGGAAGCATGTTTCCCTAGTGTGGCCATTACGATTGCAATTGTCACAGAATTGTGCACTTTTGTCCTGAGCATCGCTTCTTCTTGGTCCTTGTTTATAAGGTCCCTTTCTTTGGTTGTTTACATTTCTGGCGTTCAAAGCTCTATCCTGAGCCTCACCATTCCCTTGTGCTTGCCCACCAAGGTTTCTTGCACTCATGGCCCCATCAAGGAAGCCATTTGTAGAGGTTATTGACACTTCGCACTGTTTCTCAACCCTTAGAAACATAGAATAAGCCTTAGCAACAATAGGTAGAGGGTCCATTAGTAATACATGATTCTTGACATGATCATATGCCTCATGTACTCCCATCAAGAATTGCACCAGGTGATCAGACGCCTCCTTCTCTGCAAGGGCCTTGGCAGCTCCACAATTATAAGGAGGGAGCACCGTCAATGTCCAAAGTTCATCCCATAATTTCTTCAATTTGTTGAAATACGCGGCCATTCCCAGATCACCTTGTGAAATGGAGGAAATCTATCTCTGAAGTTGGTAGATAAGAGGCCCATTACTCTCACCATGGCGAGATTCCAGCTCCAGCCATAGCTCTCGAGCTGAAGTAGTGTACAGAAAACCCTCGGCAACATCCTTTCCTATAGAATTCAAGATTCAGGATACAACCATGGAGTCAGCCTTCTTCGACTGTTCAGACGCCTCCTTGTCAGTGGGTTTTTCGCAGAAACCATCAATAAAACCAAGTTTAGACTTTGCCCTAAGCGCCCATCGAACCGACTGTTTCCATGAAAGAAAGTTCGAACCATCAAGTGGTGCCGACACTAAATTGGCTCCTGGGTGATCCCCATTGTAGAGCCGCAGAGTCTCTGAGAAGTGGTTTTTCAAATCCGTGTTGTTGCCTGAAGAATCGCCTCTTTCAGCCATGAAAGATGTCAATTGTACCCTTCAAGAAATTTCAAGAAAAGCTTTTCTCAAGCTACAGAGTATATCCAAGAAACTATTTCAGTAATGGAGAAAAAGAAAATGCGGCAGGACCAGAGACCATCAATTGATGGCTCTGATACCATGCTGAGAAAAGGAAAAAATACTGCAAGTAATGAAAGAGGAAGAAGCCATGGATAATTGCTGGGTTTCACTAATGAACTGTCGAAGAAGAAGTTCTTATTGTGTTACAGAAGAGGGCTGCATTTCTTATATAGGCAATTAAGAAGCTAAATAACTAACTTAACAAGACTTAACTAATTAACTAACCCAGCTAACAGATTAAATAAGAGGTCGTGGATTGAATAGATGTTGTTATATTGTGCACTGAATATTGTAATAGCAATTGACCGCTTTAAAAATATTATTATACTTTCAAATTAATAGTTCACCATTTATTATAAAAAAAAAATAAAAAATTTCAACTTTTTTATGAGATTTCAGCCTTAACAATTAGAATAAGACGTTATTGGTATCATATATTCTATTTTTTTTTTTTTAAAGGATAGGATCATGGGTATATATTATTCATTCGTGCCCCTAATACACATATCACTTGAGTATGACATGTATTTAATCTAATAAAACAATAGTGTATAATACTTTGTAATATAAAAAGAAAGGCATGCTATATTTAGAAACGATGATTGCGATAACCACACCAATTAAAATACCCTTAAATTGTTTTTTAAAAAAAATATAATTTCTTGATTTATATATTTTATTTTTATTTATAATATTTTAAAAATTTATTATGCGATAATTACACTCACTTCCATGAGGTTTGGTGTTATTACACGTAAATCTCTTATAGTTTGGGAATCTATATTTAGTACCATTGAGTATTGCTTCCGTCTAACAAATAGGTTATTCCATTAGGCAAATTTTACCGAATTTGTTGATATTATCAAAAAAAAAAAAAAGGATGACAATCAACATTACATACTTATTGTAGGTCAAATGAATCTTTTTTATGATCAAATTACCATTATATATCTTCACATGTTAATGCATGTGATGAGATATATCTTTAAGTTATAAGGGTATGTTAGTCATAAAAGATTTATTCAACTTACAATAAGTCAATCGAGGGTGAATATCGAATTTTATTAAATTTTTTTGTTAATATCAATAAATTTGATAAATTTTAACTATTCGATGAATTTTAACTATTCGATGAAACCTATTTATTTAAAGTAAGCAAATTTTAAAAATATTAAATATAATTTTTCAATTCACATAAAATATACGTATAATTACATCGAAAATTAAAAAAAAGTATGATTATTCCTTTATTATATGCAGCGAGGCCCGACGGCTAAATAAATAAAAGGAGGCGCTTTTATTTAATCACTAGACGAGAAGATTCTCTTAAATTTAAGTAATAAATAATTAAAAAAAGGCAGCAGAAAGGGAATCTTCATTCTGTTTCCCTTTTTGTCTTGTTCTCTCTTCCATCCCCCACCCTCAACGACTCCGCCAATCCCTGAGGCGTAGAGGTCGGCTGCCGCAGAAATCTGCTTTCAGAGAGAGAGAGAGAGAGAGAGAGACAGAGGGCAATTTCGGGGTTACGGAAAATAATCGCCAGGAAAAGTAATTTACCATTTATATCAATCAAGAGAAGCTGGCATTGACTGCTTCTTGATGCTGGATTCTTGCTGTGTAACTGTACAGCATTAGGAGTTGAAGGCAGAAAGCATGCAAATCCAAACACGCAAGTTGCTTGTAATTCAGCCGTCATCTGATTTTAGCTTAATTTTAGTTTTTGCAAACGTCCCATCAGATACTTCTCTTTAAGTACAGATCTGGTTTCAGAGAACCGCACTGCCAGAATTCTAATGGCGTCTCTAATCACCTTCGCTAGTCCCATCTCGAGAGCCTCGTTTTTTCCATCAAAATTGACCCCCTGCTCGCTCGATTCATCTCCTTTTTCGAACAATCTCGGTGTTTCAAGAAATGGGTCTGCGTTTCCGCAAGTTGGGTCGCTTCAGATAGCGTCTGCTGTCACGAATCCGAGCCAAATCCAGTTTTCTAATGGTAAATTTATCGAACACTTATCGGATGAAACAGTTATTTATGAACAGAAGCTTTAGTTGTTTAGTTTCCTTGAAGATTTTTTTATTTTGGTTACTGCATGCTTATGAATTTTGATGATGATGGCTGCATGGTTATGGATTTTGAGGGTTTCTGAGTGATTTTGGGTTTTGATGGTATTCTCTGGTGTTGCAGAAACAGAATCCGCTCAAATATCTCATGTCCCGATTCTTTCTTGCTCAGAGGTTTGTTTTAGTTCACCATCTGTTGCTGTATGAAGGTGCGGATTGATTAAAAATCTTTCTGAACTATCGCAGCCACTCTCGTTAATGCATCGTTATTTCCCAACTAAAATTTCGACAATAAGAATTGAATTTGGGAATTTTAGAACTACATGGATTTCAACTATTGTAATGGAATTCATAGTTTAACTGTTTTGATTGACAAAACTAGTGGATGAAGCCATGACGATGATGTCTATGTTTTGCCATTTCAGGCAATTGAAAGATTGAGAACGTTTCGGGAAGTCTTGGGTAGCAATCAGCAATTTCTGGCTATGTACTCAAGCATTTTTGGGGGGATAACAACTGATCCAACAGCAATGGTGATCCCCATGGATGATCACATGGTCCATAGAGGGCATGGAGTTTTTGATACTGCAGCGATAATGGATGGGTCAGCATACATTCAGCCTAATGATTGTCGCATTATTCTAGATTTTATGCCTTCTGATACATAGTTTATTATGGTATTTGCCCCTTGCTTGCCTGAAAATACTTATTACTGTCCATGAAATCTCCGACGGTGTTAAGATTTGCCCAGTGTGTGTTGTGTGCGTATGCAGACGACTCAAGTTTTGCCGTGTGGAGAATCTCTTTGATCTGTATAAAAGAACATTTAGTTCAATGATATGCTTCTGAGATTTGCACCACGCCTGCAGATAGAGTTTTAGCTAAATTATGTGTCTTCTGAATCATATACTCTGCTGCATGGTGATGAAAGTTGTAGTTTTGTATCAACATATTAAGATCATTTTCTGTCTTTGCATTTCAGATATCTATATGAGTTGGATCAACACATTGATCGTTTCTTACGGTCAGCTGCAATGGCCAAGATAAAGCCTCCGTTTGATAGAGAAAGTATTAGAAGCATCCTCATACAAACGGTGAGCGCTTCCAAGTGCACGACAGGATCATTACGGTATTGGCTTTCATCAGGACCCGGAGATTTCCAGTTATCACCAGCTGGCTGCCCTCAGTCATCTTTGTATGCCATTGTAATCAAAGGTCAGTCGCCCCCTTGTCATAAGGGCGTCAAAGTAGTGACTTCATCGGTCCCAATAAAGCCTCCCCAGTTTGCTTCTGTGAAGAGTGTAAATTATCTTCCTAATGCACTCTTGAAGATGGAGGCTGAAGAAAATGATGCATTTGTGGGAATTTGGCTGGATGAGGATGGTTATATTGCAGAAGGTCCGACCATGAACGTGGCCTTTGTTTCAAAAGAAAAGGAACTTCTGATGCCTCAGTTTGACAAAATTCTTTCTGGCTGTACGGCAAAGAGGGTTTTAACGATTGCACAAGGTTTAGTGAAGGAGGGAAAACTTAAAGGAATAAGAGTAGGAAATTTGACGGTAGAGGAAGGCAAACAAGCAGTGGAAATGATGCTTGTTGGCAGTGGAATTCTCGTTTGTCCAGTGGTGCAATGGGATGATCAAGTTATCGGTGATGGTAAGTCTTTCTTCTCCCCCTGCATTTTGATTATTTTGTCATCTTCAACGCAATGAAGTTAGCCTTGATTGTAGCTGAAAATTTTATCCGTACTCTCGCCTTGCACAAGTGATGTTGATACTATGACGCTTAGTAAATTAAAGCGATGATGCAATGCCCCTCACACTCAAAGTTAATTCGCGGAACCAAGAATAGATGCCATAACGCTATGAATCCAAATAGTGATTGATATGCACACCTGATCACCAGAGACCTCACTTCTGTTGTGACGTTCACCTTAACATATGCATAGATATAGACGGAGAGTGATTCTCGTTTTCTTGCTCAAAGCTTTGATGAACAAATTAGATCCAATCTTTCTCGATAATTTCCCTTCCATATTAATAATACATGACTATGTTCCATATCAAGCACCAGATGGTGCTCGTGCTTGTTTTACCGGTGACGTGAAATGCTTCTTCTTTTGCAGGCAATGAAGGTCCGGTGACTCAGACTCTTTTCAATCTTGTTGTGGAGGACATGAAGTCCGGGCCGGCAACAGTTAGAGTTCCTGTTCCTTATTAACAAGACTTCATTTCTCTTCACTGCATATAACCAATAAACCATATGCTGAAGTTCCAGTGCCAATTGTATGAATCATTTGTGAACAAATGAAACTGTAGTCCTTACAGTTTCATACTAAAATTGCAGCATTTTAAGTAGTGAATTATATTATTCATTAGTCACTGGTAGTGACTATTGTTCCCTGCTGTTTCACTTCATTGCAAGCCATTTCATTCACACAAATCAGCAGCTATGGAGTCCAAACTTACAGTCAAATCAGTGTAAATTCATTCATACTGTAAGTGAAGGATGAGTTTATCTGATTAATTGGTTGTGATAGATATCATTACAACTGTAATTAATGATAGTGTTATATTCATTTCAAGAATGTCTTTGTTCTTAGGGATGGTCCCTCTTCTTACTCCTGCAATCTTGATGTTCACTAAAGCCATGGCTTTGCACAAGAAGGAACAGATTCCATTAATATTCAATTATTAATAAATCCTTTAGCCATGACCTGCTTTATTAGAAGCAACCACCTTGACAAGCAAAAGCTCACAATTGAAAAAAAGGGGTTAATTAGACTTATACTCCTATTAAAATGCGAAATTACACATTTTCTCAAAAAAAGTTTTAAAATTATATTTACACCCATTCGAAAATTTAACGTCTATAGTTGATCCTTTTTTGTTAGGGTTTTGGATGAACAGATGATGACATTAGTAAAAAAGTCCCCTAAGTTTCTAACTTTACCCTGCATCTAACATTTTTATTTAATAATTTTGTACTTATAAGTGAGAAAATGTAATGATGTTAATCTCATTATATATATTATATGGTGTTTAATGCAATTTACCTCCCTATGATATTGTGAATGAGCAAATTACCCCTATATGAAAAAGAAATAGCAATTTACCTGCCCATGTTATTTGAAATGGAGCAATTTACCTTCTTAGATAGAGAGGTAAATTGCTCAATTTTAAAAAATACGGGGAGTTAAATTCATTTTAAAAAACACAGAGTAGAAAATTGTCATTTTATTTTCCATATGGGTGTAATTTGCTCATTTGCAATATCAAAGAGGAGTTGCTTGTATTTTTTTTATATATTATATTTATCCTCATATAAGTGCAAAAATATATATGAAAATATTAAATGAGTGGCTAAATTGAAAATTTAAGTAATTTTCTTTGTTGGAGTCAAGTCCAAGCCCTAACAGAAGGATAGGTGTAAACGGAAATTTTTTGGAGGAGGTGTAAGTGTAATTTTGAAACTTTTTTGAGAAATGTGTAATTTTGTATTTATAAGAAGAGTCTAAGTGTAACTAACTCTTAAAAATTTGAAATTAATTATCATTTTTGAGTGGTGGTATTTTAAAGTTGAAATTCCTATCAGCAATTTTTGAGGGCCAAGCATCTCATAGTGGCCCACTATATCCAGTCAGACCACACTAGCCCAATTGTGAATTCCAAATCCAAACAAAATGGGAGGTTCATTCAAGGTACAACAAAGTCAAAATTGTTCTCTTTTTCTTGTCTTGGAACTTCCCAACTAAATTCGAAAGGACATTTATTTATTGTGTGGGACAAATGATTGATATAATTTAATTAGATAAAACATGCTACATGATAAATTAATAAGTTTATTTATTTTTATCGAATTGGATAAAATATGAGTTCATGGCTTTATTCAGAGTTTGATGGATTATTATCAGCTCGTCATTTCTTACAATATATTATGACCTTTAATTAGAGGTGACAATTCAACCTGGGTCAATAAGACTCTTTTCGAACCCAGCTCGAACCTGCTATCCACCTCTGCCATCAATTTTTTGGACTTAAAGGCCCGCTCGGGACCTACCATATATATATATACTAGCAATGGTAGCACGTAGTTTCTACGTGCATAATTTTTATTTGAGTGTAATATATTTACAGTGCATGTATAAATATTTTACCTTGTAAGTTACTTGTTATTTCTCCATGTAAACATAAATTGGTTGAGACCTTTTATTTTACTCTTATGGATAAATAAAGTATTACTTTTACCTCAAATGAGAAAAAATTCTTGATAAGTTTTAAATAATTAAAGAGAAACATCAAAATAAAACTATAATGAATATATCATTCTCAAATAAAATTTGTAGAATATAAATGCCCATTTGTAATATATATATATATATATATATGTATAAGGGTTAAAAATGTTACACTGAGAAATAGAATTTTTTTTTATTTGACTCCACCGTTAAATTAACAAATACTTATTTGGAATTCAATTTTATTTTTTATTTTTTGCATTACAAAAGCTTGAAATCCTTAGACCTCTTTTCCTTATTGAATCTCTAGCTTCTTGACTTCATGCAAGAGACCTAACGAATTTAAACTTTTATTATTGGTTAAGTGATTAGAAATACTGAAGGTTGAAAAATATAAAAAAATAATATCATGTGATCAGAAAATAAAAATAAAGTAAAATAGCATTACACTTGCAAATCTTCATCCCCATGACAAAGGACTTGCGATTTTTCATAAGAAAGAAGAAAAACTCATAAATATTTCAATTTGTGCACTCGTCCAAATAGGCAAAAGAAGTAGCACATACTTCTAACACCGTATAACATGCATAAAATTTAAAAATTGAACACACCGCAGAAAGTATGCAGCGGAAGTTGTAAAAATATACAAAAAGAGAGTAAAATCATGAGGAACAATCATCTCAATAAATTCAAATAACTTAAAAAAGTTAGATCAAAATAGAGAAAGGATATAATATTAACAAAGAGTTGAGAAAAAATCCATATTGATGGTTGAGAGTCGAGACAACCATGAAAATATTTCAAAATCACCAACTAAATACAATAAAATAAAATGATGATATATAGAATACAAAAAATTTCAAATGCAGGAGGAATAAAATTTTACTCTGTTTGAGAAACTATTTTTCTTGTACTAAAATCATATCCTCTGCTTGCATAAAAAGTTTACCATCCATTCTTATAGATTTATATACCGTACTTCTTGTTTCATTTCTTTTTTTGATAAATAAATCGTGAGATTTTTATATAAAAAGATGGCCTAGTTAAAAAAAATAAAAAAAAAAAGAAAAAACAAACAAACAACCTACACTAAATTAATAACCCAAACTAAACTTTCCTAATCACACAACTAAACAAACTGCAAAAAAAAAAAAAAAAAAAAAAAAAAAACTAAACTAAACTAAACAAACTCCTAAGTCATAATTAAAACATAGCTAAAAAACACAAAGACGAAACTTCTAAACACATGAACTAAACAACAAAATATTGGTATCCTAAAATTACACATTTTGCCGAACTCGTGCAAGTAGAGACCAAGCATCATTCAACATTCGGAGGGGCTCTTGTTTTCACTCTTCCATTACCTTTTGTTTCTATTTTGCCACAACTCCAATATAGCATGAGAAATTTCAATTTAGCACTATATCCAGCTTTCGCAAAGTCATCGAAATTCATTCAACCGTTTCTACACCATGTAACAATACCAAGTCATTGCCGAGACAAATTTTTGAAAGTTGGGATTGCTTCATAAGAAAGCCGCCACACAGTTAATGAACTCGGCGAGGAACCTTCAGGGCCCACAATTGACCCCAAAAACGTCCACAACCATCCGACACCATTGAAAATGATCGGGAGGATGAAGCCAATCCACGCTGCTCCAAGTCAAGGATGTTAAGCAACGAAAAAATTTATAATATCAATTTTCTTAAAAGGGGTAAAGAAAACCTAAAAAAATGAAGGTAGAAAAACTCTTTGCTAGTACTGTTCTGCAGAAACTTTCGTGTTGTTCACTTCCGTGGATTGCTAGAAATCTCTTCTCTTGCTGGTAATTTTTTTTGATGCTGTAATCACCGCATTGATCTCCACCTCGTCGTCAAATTTGTCCCCCCTCAAATCTACATACATCATATTACTCCTTGAAGTAACACTCTTGACATAATCAAAAGTTTTCATTATTTAATTAATTATCCGTTCATGCACAAAATGTAAGCATGTAAATTAAGTAATACATACAAAAAGAATAAATATTTACACCATTTGCACCACCAAAGCCATGCCAGAATTTGAAATAGCAAATCATGATGCTATCAACGCCGACGCATAAAGACAGCTTATTAATCTGTAAGCCCATTTTGAGATCTCCTGTGCTTATTTAAGCAGTAATTGAGAAGGATAACTTGAAGAAATGATTCAACATATTAAATCGTGCAGGAGTAGAAGGAGATGTGAGGAGTGGCGGTTAAGCAGAAGTGGGGGGAGAGTGGACAATTGCAGTTAAATTAATAGAGAAGGTAAATAACGTGCGGATAAAGTTCTAATCGGTTAAAGATTTATATTAATAAGGGTATTAAAGGTATTTCAAAAAATTGATGTAGCATGGTATCAAAATTGGCCTATTGTGAGTGTATCACCCCTTTTCTTTATAAATAGTATAGAATAGATATATATTTACTTTATCATGACATTATAAATACTAACAAAATATATATCATTTAATTAATTATCTTTAGGTACTTATTTAACAGTTGGTGAACTGAAAATTGTCCCACAATACTTAACAATGAGGAAGACGAAAAATTTGTTATTAATGTATAATTAATATGAATTGTTTAGGTTGTTTTATTATGAACAATTTCATTTGTACTTAAAAAAATTTTCAACTTGAATTTGAGTTAGATCATAAATAATTTTATTTGTAATTGATATATTAATTATTTATAGCTTATAAAATGAAAAGAAAAATACCACGTTTAGCGGGTTAGACCCATCTCAACAGATTTTGTACAGGAACGAGGCAAATTTTGAGTCCACCCAAACCCGTCCCATTATCACCCCTACCTTCAATCCACCTTTATCATACCTTCTAAATGACCCCTCAAATTATTGAACCGGACCCTCGTACAGTTGGAGATACAACTCCAACTTGTGAAAGATTTAATAAATATTGGATAATAATTACATAATAAGATGAGCATATCATCAAACTACCTCAACAATATCGAATTTGGTCTTATTACTTTTTTATTTTTATTTTTGACATCAACACGCATAAATTATGAATCAGAATAAAGTTACAACTTTTAAATACTACCACTTAAATTGATAACTAATTTCAAATGACCTTATCATCATTTGATTATATAAATATTAAATTAATCAAGTTGCAAAGCTTTTTAAGCTAAGCAGCCAAAAGAAAAAGGAAATAAAAAATTATTACTAGCCACAAGAAGCCAATAATTAGAAAACACCTTCCCTCAATAAGCTGACGTGGCCCACCAAGCCCACTTTTTTAATTTTTCAAACCAACCTCCGCCGTCCGATCTTGATAGTCGGCGGCGTCAATCACCAACGAAACAAGAGAGCTAACGACACAATAGAAGTCCACGTGTCATATTTCTACTGGCTGGTTCATGGTCTATAATTTATAGGAAAAACATTTTCGCCCTTGCCCGATTCAGTAAAAATCTTAACAGAACTGATAGAAATCAGCGATCGGATCCCCCGAGACTGTAACTTTTGTCGCATACTTTTCTCATTATTATTTATTTTGAGGAGAATTCAATCCCGGGGGGTCTTTTTTTTCTTTTCTTTTTGGTGTCTGGGATTTTTGATTGATTTGTTGCCGTCGGTGAGGCGTCGACTTTTTGTTGGTTTCCGATTTGTCACCGGCGAGGGTTTAGCGGATTGAGGAAGGAAAGATGGTGAATTCTATGGTGGAAAGAGCGACCAGCGACATGCTAATCGGTCCAGATTGGGCTATGAATATTGAGATCTGTGATATTTGCAATCACGATCCCGCGTAATTTTCTCTTCTGACTATTTTTGTTTTTTTCAACTGGGTTTATTTAGTAGGGGTTTAGTTTATTGCTGCGGAGAGTTAAGAAGAGAGGTATGTTTGTCTAATATAGGGTTTGAATTAGTGGTGTTGTCTTCTGTTTTTGCTGTTTTTTTGGGGGTAATTTTGCTGTTATGCGGATTTTATTAATTCGTTATTTCTTCTTTTCGTCTCTGTAGAATAAATGAAAATAGGAATTTCTGAGTTAGCTGCTTAGTACGTAAGTAGATTTTTTGAGTTTAGGTGTTTAATATGTGAATAGTTCTGTAAAGCTGATTTGTTTGGATTCCTGCTTCAGTTTTGATTTGATTAATTTTGTGAAAAGTTGATGCACCTACTTGCTTTTGCTAATTTTACATTTAATCAAAATTGACAGTTCAATATTTTGAAGTTAATATCATGTTATAGTAGGCCATATTTTCTCTAGAGGTTGACTAAGCTTATGCTAGTTGTGTTTGATTGTCTAGACTGGAAAATATATGATAGTTCAATTTGATTTTATAGTTTCTAGGCAAAGAGAAATCTTTTAAGGACGATGGAGTGGAGGGGGTTTGGTGGGTTGCTCCAGGAGAGGTTATTGTATTAGTTAGAAAAATTTACATTTTTCTTCGTGCGGAATGCTGGTATTGGCACACGCTTCATGTCGATGCACTTCAATGTATACGTGGCTGCTCTTTATAAGCAATAATAACATTGTGAGCTTATGTCACTTTTTTCTATGTATCAGACAAGCAAAAGATGTTGTAAAAGGTATAAAGAAGCGTCTTGGTAGCAAAAATCCAAAAGTTCAGCTTCTTGCCTTAACAGTAAGCTTCGTTCCTTTTCCCAACACCACACTCTTTATGATATCATGGATATATGCTTTGTTATCTGTTCTGCATACTTCCAAGTTCCTACTTTTTGGCAATTAATCCTTGCATAATCAGTTATATGGGATGCATAAGATGGAAGCTTGAGGACGGATGGGAGATAGATGGAATGATGATTGTTATGCAGAGGATTCTGAATGACTGAAAGTTGGGGACGCATATATTGTTATTTATTTAGTTTTGGACTTGTGACAAAAAGGAAGTCAATAGTGCTTCAATCTTTGAAATGAACTATCTTCTTTTAGATGCTCTCTTATGGAGGTCACATCCCTTGTTATGGAAGGAATTTTGGTTAAATAACTGAACCATTTTAAATATTCCATTTCATTTTCTAGCTGTTAGAGACCATTGTGAAGAACTGTGGTGATATAGTTCATATGCATGTCGCGGAGAAAGATTTACCTCATGAGATGGTGAGAATAGTGAAGAAGAAGGTATATGATTTCGTTGAGTTCACTACATTTTGTCTTCATTTTCTTGATCTTGTGCCACCAATTTTTAATGATATAAATGGTTCTGCAGCCAGACTTTCATGTAAAAGAGAAGATATTGATTCTAATAGATACTTGGCAAGAGGCTTTTGGAGGTCCAAGGGCAAGATATCCCCAGTACTTTGCGGCATACCAGGATTTATTGGTAGCATGCTAGGATCTATCGCTTCATTACTTTGATCATCTTATTGATGCTGGTTATGCAATAGTGATTTCTATATCTTTATATATTCATGGAAGTTATGGCTTTTTATCAGCGTCTTGGAGCAGTTTTCCCTCAGAGATCTGAGAGGTCAGCTCCTGTTTTTACACCGCCACAGACACATCCTCTGACATCTTATCCACCAAATATGCGTAATCCTGAATCTGGACCAGATGCAGCTGAATCTTCTGCAGAAGCTGAATTTCCAACATTGAGGTGCAGGATTATGGGTTGAGCACATTTAAATTTCAGTCTTTATCGCATTGCATTATTTGAAATGTTAATGTACATTTGGGTGGAAACGCGAAAAGACTTGTGCTCTTTTTAGCAATGATGCCGTGTTATGTAGTGACCATAGAGATTAAATTCTTTAGGATTCCTGCTGCTTCTTGACTTTCTGTTTATTGCTTCACCTTGTATAAAAGGTATGTAAATAATCGATGACAAAGTTGTTAATAGGTCATTTGCTACCTTGATGCCTCTCTACAGATGATTTATGCATTGAGCTTCTGCTGGGCGGAGAAATGACACATGTTAGGGAACCTATGTCAAAGGTGCTTGAATAAATTTGATGAATAGGGATTTGAGTGTCTTGCAGAAAATGACAAAGATAAAGAACTAATGGGTCAAGACTCACAAATATCTCTTAATATCTTGTTTGATGAAGGCAACGGCTATTAGCAGAAAGTTAGAGTCTTGGTGTATGCCTAACCAGGCGTTTCTCCATTTCCAACCTTTACATGGTTATGATGTTTCAAAGAGTTTTGAACTTGTGAATCTATGTCTGCATTACATCTGGTGGCTGTTAAAGCATAACCATTTCATGTGATATAATGTCATCATTTCTGTTTTTTCCCTCTGCCATGAAGCAAGTCACTTTTATTGTTTCAATTGGTGAATGTGAAATTAGGAACTGCATGCGCTACTGGTCTGATAAATAGCTGTACCTTTAGAATGAGGTTTGTTCTTGATAGTTATGCTGGCTGCCTTTTCTTTCAGCTTGTCAGAGCTTCAAAATGCTCGTGGTATCATGGATGTCCTTGCAGAAATGCTGAATGCAATTGATCCTGGTAACAAAGAGGTAAAGTCACGTTATAGAATGGAAACTTTATGAGCAAGTGCTGCTTGAATAGTATTCACAGCAAGAAAGTTGTTTGTGTGGGTGTGGGGGGGGGGGGGGGGGATCATTTTGTTGTTTGCTTATGGAAGGTCAATAGGAACAATTTTGGGGATTGAAATAGTTCATTCTAGAAGATTGCCGAGTACTCTTCTGCTGTTATGTAAATGCAGCCATCTATGCTCTAAAAAAAAAAAAAAGAAATGCAGCCATCTTACTTATATTGGTATTGTTCTATCCGTCAGTTACACTGCAAAATTTGCAGTGGGTTAGACTTTCAGATATCAGATTTGTTTTTTCTGCAGCAGGCACTCAAGCAGGAGGTAATTGTTGATCTTGTGGAACAGTGCCGCAACTACAAGCAAAGAGTGGTACACCTTGTTAACTCGACTTCGTAAGGCCTTGTTTACTTCCCCTCCTAGTTTCGTAAATTTGCTCGGTTGCAATTTGAGTTCCGCCTTGTATTTTATCTGTTCTTATTTTTCTGGATTATACTAAAAAGAAGTCTTGATATAAGTATTCTGAACCTCATAATGACATGGCCTCTGATAATTGGCGAAGGATGTCCCTTTCCTTTCTGGTTTATTTGTTTCTTTGTGTACGCTCTATTTTATTCTTCACCTGGCTTGGAGGCAAATTCTGAGTTGTCATGTTGGACTTCTTTTACTGTATTATTTGACAGCTTTTTCCAAACTCATCAGGTGGGTTGGGGATAACTTTTGTAAGATTATTGTTCATATTTGAAAGATTTAATTTCTAATGGAAATTACTACTGGTTAAATTGAGAAAATTTGTGTTAGATTGGCCAGTTTTTAAACCCCAAATTTGTTTTCCGGAAAAGCAATGCTTTGTGAATGCACTTCACTTTGGGGAAAGATTGAATTTCAGCTTTTACTGCATCCAGTTGATAGCTAATAATAGAACTGCTTGATAATCTTCTTTACTTAGAATACTGGTTGAGTTCCAACTAGGTTCCATCCTGCAAAGTGTTGCTAGATCATATAGATATTTTATGATGGAGAACTCTCTAGAATCTCATGCAGTTACGAGTATGTCAACCTTAATCACAACGTGCTCCTGCAGCTGCACTTTTGTATTGCAATGATTTTAGATCAGTTTGATCCAGCCGCCAATACCATGTTAATTATTGTGCTTTCTGTTTATGTTTCCTTATTCAGGGATGAATCACTATTATGCCAAGGACTAGCACTGAATGATGACTTGCAACGTGTACTGGCTAAGCACGAATCGATTGCCTCTGGAGCTGCCCCTACTCCATTAGAGAAGCCAAAACCTGAGCCTGCTAAGTCTTTGGTTGCTGTTGATGCTCCTCTTATTGATACTGGTGATAGCAAACAATCGGACAAAGGGTAAACTTTGATTCTGCTATTTAACTCATGAACATATTAACACTGGAGTTGCCCTCCTTGTTTGATGTCTCGTTTTGTACCTGCTCTTGTATTTCGTAATATGACTAGGTTTAACTTAAGTACTTAACCTGAACTGCACTAGTATTTCTTATTGGGTTCTGCACATGTAACTTTGAAGCTGAAGAGAAGTATGGATGAAGAGAACTGCTGTAGAGAATCTATCAACTTCTTCAAGACTCCTTTGCTCAGAAGTTATTGTCTAAACATATTAAAATTCTTTCTGAGAGCCAAAATAGGTTCTTCCGGCTTATTTGATTGATTAGTGTCACTCTGGACAGAATTTTAATTTTAAATAACCCTCTTCCCTTGTCAGAGATGAAAAAGTGGGAAGTGAGACCCGTTTGTTTTCCCATCCTCATTTTCCAATTTCATCTATTTGAGAAAAATATGTTGTTTCTATGTGTTATAACTTCAAATGTATTTGTCATGTCTTCACCTCATTCATTACCCTACTTGTGTGTGTTTGTGATACACATAGACATATTTATGCATAGCTTTTAACCATTTGCTTAATGTCGTATCGTCATTTTTCTTTATCACTTTAAACTTGTCCTTGCTTTGTGTTTCATATTATACACAATTGCGATTTCTGCATTTTATATATTTTCTTGAAATTACGAGACAAGCCATATATGCTGTTGCTTTAGATGCAAATTGCTTTTGCAGAGCTACATCCAGTGCTAGCTTAGGGGCGCAGTTAATGCTCCCTGCTCCTCCAACAACTAATGGTCAGCTGATGACTCCAACAAAGGCTGACCCTAAGATAGATCTTTTGAGTGGAGATGACTTCAACTCACCAACAGCAAACTCACTGGCACTGGTTCCCGTGGGACAGCCTCAGCCAGCAAGTCCTGTTGCATCTCAGCAGAATGCTCTTGTTCTTGTTGACATGTTTTCAGAGAGTAATAATAATCAATCTTTGAACTCCACCGGACAAGCCCATCCTTCATCGCTTCAATTTCAGCAACAAACAAATTTCAATTCCCCACAACCTTCATTATACCCCAACGGAAGTGTTTCTGGTCCTATGCAACCTCAACATGAACAGTCACTTTACTCGCAAGGCTCTGCTTCTGCCTGGAATGGACAGATGACCCAACAACAGCAGCCACCCTCACCACTTTATGGTGCATTTCTACTTAATTTTTCATTTAATGTTTTTCTTTTTTGCCTGATATATTCAGTTTTGTTATTCAGTGATTTAGCAGTTTGCGCCCTACCCCTTAACCCCTCTGGCCAATGGGAAAATAAAAAATCAATAACTAAATGAGAAAAAGAAAAGGCATTATATGAAGATGATATCGTATTATCAGTTCTGAAAGTAAGTGCAAAATCTTTTCTATTGTACGATGTGACAATGTTTCCTTTGTTACCGATGTGCCTGGAATTTGTATCAAGACTATACTATTTCTTTTTTGTTTGATAGGCACTCAAAGTAGCAGTAGTCTCCCCCCTCCACCATGGGAAGCTCAACTAGACAGCAGCAGTCAGCCTGCTGTTACCCAGCCTCAACAAATGCAAGTTACTCAAGTTGAGCTTGGTAGCAACCAGCCATCACCAAGTGGAACATATTTTCCAGGATCACAAAATGTGGTTCATGATCAGGTAGTAGGATCGTACAACGGTGGCCATCTTACAGCCATTAACAACCAGGTGATTCCAAGTAACCAAATGGGGGGCTTGCACCCTCAACCCATTGTTATGTATCCTCAGCCGATGCAATCTGGGCCGGTTGGTTATATGTACCCTCAGCAAATGTATGGTGCTCAAATGGCTGGTTACGGTTATGGCTATGGCTATGGCCAAGTTCCACAACAAAATGCTCAGTTCCTTCAGCAAAGCATGTATGGATTGTCTGTGAGGGATGATAGAAATTCTTCCTACTCAGTTTCCACATCTTCCTATGTGCCTGCTGGAAAGCCTTCCAAGCCAGAGGACAAACTATTTGGAGACCTTGTTGACATCTCTAAATTCAAAGCAGCAAAGACCAAATAAGGTAGAGGCGGAGCAGGTGAAGATGGCATGTTATGTGTCGGCCGGACGTTGTTACTTTGTATGCTAGTTGGTGGCCGAGCTTAGTTTCTGGTGTTCTTTTTGGGGGTATATTTGAGTACGATATATTCTTCGTCTTCACTGATGTGTGTTGCCTGCATTTCTTCCTTTCTCTTTTGTCTTTTGTTTCAATTTTTTGTTTTTCTTTTTTGGCGTTTGTTCTCTCGTTAGAATCATGTACATTTCATGTAGAAAGGAAACTCGCACCAAAGAAAGGAAAGAAACATTTCTTTTGTTTTTTTGATAAAATTACTTTTGGTTGGGGCGTCAATATGAGCACACACTCAGAGAGAGTAGAGAAGGAGTCTCTGAGAATTCAAAAACTTTGGTATGACCTATTTCAGTCATTTTTGGCAGAACTTGTTCTAAGATACGTTTTATTAGGGCTGTGCATTTCGGTTAAAATAATCGAATTTTCGGTTTGGGATTTTATAAAATTAAAAACCGAACCGAAGCTCAAACTTCGGTTCGGTTTTTTTCGGTTTTCACCTGAAAAAAATCAAAAATTATATATATATATATATTTTTAAAAAAATTCTTTAAAGATAAAACGAGCTTGTGGGAGAGTTTGGTATCTGTAAAGAGGCCATACATGACTGCGGAGATAAATCAACAGAGCAAGTTTTCAGTGACTGATGAGAAACTGGGTAAAGCTAATGGCTTTGAGCCCTCTGGTGATGTGAGGGATGATGCGGCCACGTTTTGGAGAAGATATGAATTGCTTACGACGAGATTGTCTCAGCAGCTAGCAGAACAGTTGCGTCTAATCATGGAACCCACTCTGGCTAACAAGCTTCAAGGTGATTACAAGACTGGCAAAAGAATTATATACTCGTATTAATATATTATTCAATATTAATATTATATTACAAAAAATTGATTTTCGATTTGATTTGATAAACCAAAAAATCATATTTTTCAAAAAATTAAAACCAATTTTTTGATTCGGTCGATTTTTGCACACCCCTACGTTGTCCAACATCGATGAATGTGAATTAGTTCAACTGATACTAAGTGTCAGTCAACATCTCCTCTATGGTGCCTTTCTTGTTTTTCTCTTTGGAAGTAAATTAAACTGATTGTTCAAAAACTTAATTATGTAGAAGCTGGGCGGACAATACATAAATAATTTGAAACTTATTCTACAAAGAATATAGGGTAAATTACAGCTACATCTGGTATAATTATAGGCATACTTTCGGTTTGTAGCTGGTATAATTATAGGCATACTTTCGGTTGTTTGAAGAACTATAAATACCCGTTTCAAATGAAAAATAATTATGTAGTCCCTAAAAAGAAATGTGAAAAGTATTATTTTACTTTTACTATTTTTTATTTTTTCAAATAAATGTTTGAAAAAATATAAAAATCTGAAGATGTGTAAAATAAATCATTCATAGAGAATATTAGTTCATAAAAATAAAAAATTCTAAAAAATATATAAAATTATGACTTACAATTCGAAAGAGAATTTCCCTCTCAAAAAAAAAAAAAAAAAAAATCGAAAGAGAATTTTCGACGGCTCACCACAAAAATTAGATGAAAGCCTAATAGAATTGACTCGTTGTTAGACTGACATTAAAATTAAAAAATATTTGTAATTTTTCAAATAGCGAAAAAGTATCTATAATTATGTCAAATTTATAAGGAAGTGCTTATAATATACCCAAAAAATAAATAATAAAATCAGAAGAATTTTTCGCAAACTACGTAAGAAAAGTACACAATAATTGATTAATCCTGACGCTAAATATATTGTGAGAAAGTACAATAATTTTTAAATAAAAAATAGCAAACAACTTGAATTTTGGTAATATCTGTTTAATAATAATATTTCAGATTGAATTTTGGTAAAAAGTAGATAATGAGAGGCATAGCAATTGTATATTTGTATCCTTAGTCTCTGCTGTCCAACGACAAGCGGAAGACTGTCGCGCATACGGTCAACAAAGTTGAATAATCCGGTGCACCGCGGTGCACTGGATCATCACTTATAAAACACCAGACCCGGACCCAGACCCAGACCCAGACCCGTGCCGTACCCAAACTTTTCTTCTCTCTGTCTCGTTTCCTCTCTTGCTGCCTGCCATTGTATCTCAAGAACTGAGCTTCTTTCTCTATCCGCATAACATAAACAATTAGGACAGGAGCGATTTCTGGTGAGTTTCTAATCTCTCTCATCGCTATAAATTCTGGATTCTGTAAATACCTCGATCGTCTTTTCTTTTTCGATTCTTTCACTCATTCTGTGTGGCTTTTTAGGAATTTGAGGAGTTTCCGTTGTGCTTTTCGAAAAAATCTCAATTCTCGGTTTCTGCTTGGCGGTAATCAATTCTATTGCTTTTTTAATCAAATAAAATTTGTGGTTAATTGATGCAGTTCTGAATTGTGCACTGACGTGAATTGATCGCGAAAATTAGCGCAGAAAATGCAGGTCCGTATTTATTTGTTTATGTATTTTTCTTTTGTCGCGAGTGTGTCATGATTTTGTTTTATACTTTTGATTGTTCGATTTCTTTATCTGGCTGGAAGGTAAAGGTACTCTTTGCTTTGGTTTGTTGGATGTGTTAACATTTGTGGAATTTATTGTGTTAGAGAAGAATGATGCTATTATCTTATGCTTGGTTCAGTGTGAAACTATGCTTTATACTTGGGGTTTAAAACATTGCATTCTGCTTAATTTTACCTTTCTTTGGATAAGAAAGCTCCTGCTGTAATGTTGCAGTGTCACTTGTAATCTGATTGTATTGCCAAACTTGAGTTTTAACATGCGTGAAGCAAGGATATGTAATGCGATAAATTCCCGGTCACTAGAAGGGATAAGAAGTTAAAGATATGTTTATACTTATGCTCTATGTTTTATGCTGGATTGAAAGAAAAATTAAATATCCAACCAACATATTAAGTTAATGCTAGTGATTATTTTCGGGTTGATTGCAAATTAAATTTGAAAATGTAGATGTAAAATCTAATGCATGGGAACTGAAGATGGACGTATAGGTTATACAATTATGTAGTGAGACAAGCAAGGTGATCTGTACGTAAGAAGTGGATTGATTGAACTAAAAACAGAAAGCCTTCAAATTTATTCTTTTAACTTAAGAAGTTAAGTTTGGTTTAAATGTGCGGCCACGTGGTAACTTTTCGAAAGGCTTCTATGCTGTACAAATGTCATAAATTGAGTTTCTATTGCGTAACGTGGTTAAAATTGATCACGTGCTCTGGGAATAGGCATCAAGGGCAAGGCTTTTTAAGGAATACAAAGAAGTGCAGAGAGAGAAAGTAGCAGATCCTGACATTCAACTTGTTTGCGACGATTCTAACATATTTAAGTGGACAGCTCTTATAAAGGTAAGCCTTGTTGTTTCTTATGCCATTCTGTGAGACACTTTTTTTCCCGGGAGCAGTAAATGTTAAACTAGTTGCTTGATTCTATGATGTGTAGGGGCCATCTGAAACTCCTTATGATGGTGGAGTTTTCCAGCTTGCTTTTTCTGTCCCTGAGCAGTATCCTCTGCAGCCTCCTCAAGTTCGGTTCCTGACCAAAATATTCCATCCCAATGTACATTTCAAGGTAATGAATGCCTTTCTGGGTCATTCTTTTTCTGTTACATTACTCTCACATCAGATCATTCTTTTTCTTATGTTATCCTCACAATTAACATTGTACGACAGCAAAAATTGAAATATGTTCACTTCCTAGTGTAAAGAAGTTCCGTCTGCTGAACAATCTCTGTATCAAATATAAGTGCACAATCTATTTGATAGAACTAGATGAGTCCTGAGAATTGGTAAAGTGGAGTGCCTGATGAGAACTGACGTGAAATTTACTCAAGGATGAGCTTCTTATGAACCTTCATGTTGGCTATCTTTCCTTGGCATTATTTGCCCGAGTAAATTTTTGAATAACAATTTGAAATGGATGATGTGTTTTCGAGCGAAGAATATCGTAATGCTTTTAGTTCTTAACGGACTTGTGCGATCTTTCAAGTTTAAAACTTATCACTGTGAATTTCTGAAAATCATCTGGGCTTTGTGGCCAATACTAATATATTTTTTGAATCCATGCTAATTTATATGCTGTTAGTGATCAAGCTAAGGATCCAACTTCTGTGATAGCTAGTAAAACAGTTAAGACATTTATCCATCTGCCTGTGGACATTAGTGAATGCATGCAGTTCAAAGAATACTTCAATGCTCTCACGGGACGCATGAGTGTGCCATACCATAAACTCCAGTATGTAAATGACTTTATACCTGATTCTCAAGTCGTACATTTCATGTGCCCCTTCTGCATGCTGGTGACATCAAGCAGTGGGGATACATCTCATGTCTTCCCCAAGAGAAATACTAAAGCTCCTTGATCCTTTTCTAGTTTATACGGCACAAACCATGTTTAAGGTCACGAGAGTTTTCTATTTTTTTCATTATAAACTTCTACTAACCATGGATGACCCCTTGAAATGAATTTATTTGTTTGTTGTTGTTGCTCCTCTTTTCCCCCCCTCCAGTACTTGAATTAGACAAACTTCTGTGGCTCTATTTTGAGATTAATATGAAAAGTTTATTTTGGGTATTAGTTATTGATGCCGTCCTTCCATTGTATGCAGACAGGTGAGATTTGCCTTGATATCTTGAAGAATGCTTGGAGTCCGGCTTGGACCCTGCAATCAGTTTGCAGGGCTATAATTGCATTGATGGCTCATCCGGAGCCTGATAGCCCACTGAACTGTGATTCAGGTATTGTTATTTGTGGTTCCTCTCTCAACCCTGTAACATGGTCTCTGCTTGGTTTTATGAGCTTTAATAAGTCTTTGAAGTTCAAGGAAAAAAAAAGTACTCTTAAATAATATGAAATTAAACTATTCCAGTTGCCTTAATTTATAACGATGACCATCTAACTTGTCACACAGTTGGGAGAACAGGGACTGGGATGGTGGGTTCCTCTTTGTGGGGTGGGCTCATGACTGTCCTGATCTTTAAGCCTTACACGCCGAGGCCTATGGATTTGAGATAAACTATGTTTACTGTCTTCTTGCCTCTTTGTCTGTTGAAAAAAAGAAAAAGGAAAGAAAAACTATTACAACTGCAATATGTAATTTCAAGTGAGACAGGGGTTCCTTATAAAATCAAAGGGTTCTTGTATTTCTTCCCTAAAATCAAGTGATAAGAAAAGTGAAATTTGTAGTGCTGATATAGGCTACGAATTGAGGTTAGGTATTTGGGAATGATAATTTACATAGACATAATGGTGTATGCTGCAATCTCCTTGAGAAATTAACTTTTTCTTGTCAATTTACAGCAACAACACATGTAGCATACGCTACGTATTGCATTCAAGTGATTTCATAGTCTTAGAGGTGAATTTTAAGTTCTAGTTTCTCTCTGAGTGAACTCGATGCTTCCTTGTATTTGCCTAGGCAACCTTCTCCGATCTGGCGATATCAGAGGATACCAGTCCATGGCCAGGATGTATACCAGACTTGCTGCCATGCCCAAGAAGGGGTAAAAGCGATGGATTCTTTTGCTGCAGAGTTCGGGTCTGAGTTGGTTTCTCATGGATCTATATACTCATAATGTTATTCTGCACAATCCTCATTTACTAACGCAAACAAACAGACGAAGTGTATGTTTCGCCCATCTACTTTGTGTGCTAGTAATGCACTTGCAATATTCGATGACTATGGATTGCACGCCTATGAAAAAATCGTCTTTGATGAACATGTGCAATACATGTTTAGCTCCTCTATTGTTTGATCATTTGATTCGCATACAGCTTGTTTGTGGTTCAATTTGGGGGCAGTTAGCGTCTCTCTGCTCCCAATTTGCTACAGATAGTTTACTTTTTTTATGAAGGTAATAATAAGGGTAAATTACAGCCATCTTCCTAAGGTTTGACATAATTACAAATATTCTCTTGAGGTTTGTAATTTTTAACCAAATTTTGAAATTAATTATTTTGTCCTTGAACTTTTTTTTTTTTTAAGAAAAAATTGTAGAAGAATTAGCCGAGGGAAAATTTCATTATTGCTCTTATTTGTAAAAAACTTAAGAATCTCTCCCTGCGCATTGTAGTGTAAAAAATTCAAAAAATTTTAAGAATTAAATAAAAAAATTCAATTTGCACAAGGACATTTCGATCAGTTCACTCTTAAAATTGAATGAAAATGAGTTATTTATTAAATGGTTACAAACTTTAAGGGAGTATTTGTAATTCTTCAAACAATGAGGGAATATTTCTTATTACGCCAAACTTCAAGGAATGTAGCTGTAATTTACACTAATAATAATTTACTGACCAATTCGGGCCATGTTATGGCATCAATACTTGATTTCGCTAGGATGTCTTTATTGAGTTGGTCGAGTCTATATAATTCAAGAAGAAAACTATTCTATACAGAAAATAAGCATATTCGAGATTGCAAATTACGATTGATATTGTGAAGATTATTATCGATTTCAGAACACCAAGGTATGATGACGAGCAAATGAATTCAAGTGTGGTTTTCGACTTTGATGGATAATCTTTATTCCTTCCCAAGAGTACAATTTACAGTAGCACGCATTTTGAGTCTTAGAGCACGATTTGGTAGTAGACAGAGATAAACATAAGACAGAAATACATTGTTTATCGATGAGTGTTACCCTGATGGGGCAAGGTGTTGATCAAACCAGTCACTGGCTTGTTTAACCATCAAAGGTGTCATCTGATGTCCAATCCCCGGTTGTGCTACCACCTGAAAAACAAGCAATTAGTTACAATCAACAAAAGTTGGGGATTCTGATACTTAGAGAACAGGGAAATCCAACAGATATCACGTGTGTTTTAGGATTATCGTTCATAGGAGTCGTGAGGTGCACATGTACCTCTGGAGTAATCAGCCATAAGACTTCCTACTTACAAGTCCGAAACCTTTTTCTTGATTTTCGGTGACTATTGAAACTATGCTCTTATATTTTGCCCATAGACTTTCAAACACTAAGAGACTGTGCATGCACGCGCTCTTTAGTCTGCTTTCTTTCTTTCTTTTTCTTTTGGTTAATTAAAGTCACCTTTCCTGTGGCTTGACATAATTACAAGTACCCCCTTGTTGTAAAAATTACAAATATCGCCCCTGAAATTTGTAATTTTTAACCAAAGATATGAAATTGACTATTTTGCCCCTAAGTTTTTTTTATTAAAATTATAGAAAAATCAGCCGGGACAAATTGCATTATTGCTCTTCTGTGTAAAAAACGTAAGAAACCTCTCATTACGCATTGTAGTCCGAAAATTTTTTAAGAATTAAATAAAAAATAATTCAATACATAATGACATTTTGGTCAATTCACCCATAAAAATGAATGAAAATGAATTATTTGTTAAACTGTTAGAAACATTAGGGGGTATTTGTAATTTCTCAAACAACGAGAGAGTATTTGAAATTATGCCAAACTTCGGGGGAAGTAGCTGTAATTTGCTCTTTTCTTTTTCATTTTTAGTGTGTGTTTGTGAGAGAGAGAGAGAGAGTGTGTTGTTGGCAAGGGATAGGGAGTAGTACTGCTTCGCACCTTAAAGTTTTCAATCGAACTGGCTTTTTCATAAGCCTTTCGTGCTCTTGATTCTGGAAGTTCCAATCCACTCAGGGGGCAACGAGGATCTTGTTCACCTAAAATTTGCATGTGCTACTTCAGCCTAATTGTATTACTTTAGGAGAAAAATAATGGTAACACGCATAAATCTTGACACTACTGAACTGGAATTAGTGCCCATACCATTCAAAATGAGCAGAGGACGTGGTGCAATAGCAGGGACTGTGTAAGGTGAATCAAAGCGAGAAGCCAAACCAGGAGCTATCCTGTCCCACACCTGTTAAAAGTGTAAACGCTTGTGTAACTTAAACTTCCAATACAGAGCATTGACTGAGAAGATGAAAAGTGTCTATGACCATCCTTGTGATAAATCAATAGCAATTTGCAGAAATATGAGTCAGAAAGATTGGGATATTGTACGATATTTAGTGGCTTTGTTGCAGTCATGTCATATAGCTAGATAAACCAAATAACATCAAACAGAGATGAGAGGAACACTAAGACTGACCTTCTCCACCACTTCTTTATCGATTGCACTTTTTCCTAGATCAATTCTTGCTTCTGAAATCCAAGAAGAAAACAAACATCCATACACTTATAACCGCCAACATTTTCTTTCAAGAACCAAATATACAATATATGAATTTTGGGCTGGAAGGTAGAAGAGATTCTTCTAGTCATAACCATGTCTCACCTTCAAATACAGCCTTAATGCTGTCAACCCGAGCTTGCCACTTGTCATGTTCAATAGCCCATCTAAACCCCTAAAAGTATTGTACAAGAAGTGAGACTACATATACTCTTTTACTTAATCACATTGTAGCACCTACCTGAACACCAATTATAGGCGCAGCCACTGAATAGCGAGTATCAGCAGCAGCACCAAACCATGCGTGCATTCCTGCGTGATAGAGTATCATGTTAAGAGTTGCAAGTTTAAAAAATATTGATTCTTACATAATATCATCTTAGAGGGAATTGACCTGACCTCCAAGTGATTCACCGGTAATTCCTATCCTAGAAGGATCCACATCCTCCCTTTGTGTAAGATGATCCGCCAATTTTATTAAGTCCCAAACCTGATAAATAAGTTTGGGCATGCAAATATGTCAAATAATGTCTCAGTTCAGAAGGATAGAATCAGTCTCTCAAACACATCAAGACAAAATAGGAACAGGTAGCATATTAGGATCCTTCAAAATTTTCTTTTACGAATTGCAGAAATGGCAATAATACCGTGTCAAATATGAAAGGCATTGTATCGCCTTTTTTCCACGATGACACCAGAGCCTGCATTCCAACCAATATAAATCCATCACGTGTTTCTGCAAAACCTTAAATTTCATTATCATGTCAAATATACAAAGATAAAGATCCAAAGCGCACATCTCGGTAAGTTGTCAAGTTTCTCGCACGCTCTCCATGGTAACGAGAATCAATGGCTACAGCAATATAATCCCTTGAAGCATATGCCTGGAACCATTGAAAACATGCATGGATCAAGCTAGAATATTGGTTAAGGCCTATGCATCTAAAAATATAACCATCTGATACCTCAAGTAAAGGCCGCAACCACTCTTTACACTTATGTGTACTATGCAAGAAAACAACTACTGGCCTTCTCGTCTGATTGTTTTCTTTCAGTTTCAATAGCAGAACAGGCAAGCGTCCTTGCTCCCCTGCCTGGTCAGGAGTTTTTTTTGACAAATTCAGTTTAGGTTAAGAAATATAAATATCAGTGTATCACGCGCATAAATATACTGATGTGCACAGCAAGAACTAGACAAACACAATCTGAGATGAAACAATACTTAAGGAAGTAATTTTTATATGCTATGAATGCCATCAATAGCATCTAGTACCTGGGAAATTTGGAACTAGGTGAGATGTGATAAGTTGATAAGTTATAAATTTATCTGTTTAAGACATTACCTCACACTTTCTAATCAAATTGAACTTTAGAAAATATGTTCTGCAGGACTAGACTAGAACCTACATAAAGACACTCAAATTTCCTGTTCCACGATAAGGGAAAAGCAACATTATAATACCTCAGTTGTCAGGTAAAAGTTCTCCTCTTGAAGACGTTCCATTAAATTTGGAATCTCTTTCTTCGGACAAGACTCCATTGCCTGTATGTTTGACCAAAAGGCTGATGCATGAAAGATAGCTTCTGGAATGAACTTAATAAAAGAAAAATGGAATTCTAAACTAGCTTCCAACCTCACTGAAGGTTGGCTTGGGCGTTTCTTGATATAATGGATCTCGTACAGGTTGCGCAGGTTCAACAGAAAGTGGAACTACAGAAATTCAGTGACTATATTTACTTTGTGCATGATGTTTAGGTAGAAAAATGGCAGGTTCACATTAAGTAGACACATGTAAACATTACAACAAACATGAACAACATATGAAGCCTGGATTTCAAGTAGCTTTACTGACCATTTTTTATGAACTTAACGAAAATGTCGAAATGGTTCTTAAAAGTTACAGAAAATTAACACCGCTTTGACCCCTCTTTTCTCGTGTATTTTTATGGAGCTGGAGACTCTCTAAATTTACATCCTGAAATATAATCATACGAAACGAACAGTAAAAACCTTGCCACACACAAATCCGATTGATATTTTCATTCATAAATACAAAAAACCACCGCCGGAAAAAGTACAAACGCGTCCAACAAAATGTTCCTTTCTCCTTCCCCTTCGACCTAGTACAAAACTGAAGCTCCCAAACAAACATTTCCCCTACATTTACGAATCCGTTATACCATCAGCTTCAACTATTGTACCTCTCCTAAGAGTCTACACTTCAATCAACAACAGACGCAAATCAAGTCAACATTCGATCAAAATCCAGCACACATGCCGACCGAAAGCGATAAAAAATTGAAGTACCATAAAATTCCAACAGAAATACCAAAAAAAACCACATAAAATCACAGCAATTAATATCATTACAGACAGCAAAGTATGTAAATGATGAGCAAACCTTCAGCAGTTCGACGACTGCGTAGGAGTTGCAGAAACTCGGAGCGAATGTTGGCGTCGTCGTCGGAGTATTCCATCCTCGAATCAGCAGCTGATGAGACGAATCGTGGAGTGGTTGGGGAGTTGGTGCTCTTGCTCTTGGGTTTTGAATTGAAGTTATAGCTGACAGTGGCAGTTGACAGTGCATGGGCCCGCACGTGCGTACAGGTGTTTGGCACGTGAGGCAGCGTCACCATGATTGTCCCATGGATAAGAAAATATATCATAGCGTGAAGCCATGAACCCTTTCTTTCGGCCATTACTTGTGTTTTTATTTGCTTGTTTTCATCTATATTTCTATAATCTATACTAATATATTTATACTAATATATAAAAAAAAGATATTTTTCACTGACACACGATATCATTTTTTTGATTTTGCTGATAATACCCCTAAAGTTGATTTTTTTCTTTTCTTTTTTTTTGTAAAATATAATGAGTTGATTTATATATATATATATATATATATATTTCTTATATTCAATAACTTTAAAACGTGTAATATTTCTATACCAATATATAAAGGAAAGACATTTTTCACTCACAAATGGTGGTTTATGACACCACGACACCATTTTTTTTATTTTGCCGATAATACTCCTAAAGTTAGTTTTTTTTCTTTTCTTTCTTTTTTTTTTTTAAAAATGTAATGAGTTGATATATATATATATATATTTTTATATATTCAATAATTTTAAAGCGTGCAATATTACTTTATATGCATGCAGGGACGACGTGCTACAACGGCTAGTATTATATAAAAAAATGCTCTTTTTAAACACACAAATGGTAGTTAATGACACTGCCATACTATTCTTTTATAATACCAAAAACAACCCTCAACTGATAAGATAAATACTTTATTCAACTTTTTAAATTTTATATTAATTGATAAATTAATTTTTCTTTCTTTCCTTCTTTTTATTTTAATGTGATGTGTTACTTTTTATATTTTATTCATATTTATAATATATTTTCAAGTATAAAAAAATATTTTTTATATGCACGCTGAAACGGCGTGCCACGACGACAAGTGAAAAATGAAAGAAAAGTGCACTTTCTAAAATTTGAACTTCAATATAAACGGTTTTTTTTTCTTTTGCATTATTTTAATTTTAGACGTAATTGTATTATTCAATTTAAGGAGGTGGAGTAGCGTAATTAGATTACTCTAACTATATTAAATAATGAGCTAATACCGACAGCAGCCTGTTTGTATATGTTTTTATTTTTAGTGAAAAATATTTATTTGGAATTTTGTATAGGTGTTCATATAAAAATAATAATATATTTGAATAAATTAATAAATTATATTTTATATTGAACTATAATGTCAGATTATATTTTTATAAAAATAATTAATAATGAAATTGCAATTAATAAAGTTGAAATCCAAGAAGCTAGATGTAACAATGGTTTTAAGGATGCCGGTTAAATGAAGCAGAATGAAGTTGTGTTTTCTAGCTATTACTATATCTATATCTATATCTATATCTATATCTATAAATAAAAGTGTAAATATCTTGTTTGTTCTCTGTTGTGAAAAGACATTCATGCCCTTACTTAAATTATTTTTTTAATAATAAATAAAGATTAGCTATAAAAGAATAAAATTCTATCAAGAGAAGACTATTTAAGAGTCCTAATATCTATAAACTACTTGGACAATGATAAATAGGCCGGCAATAATATGTCTATGCGATTAATTTGTTAGAATATAGTTTTAAATACTTTTAAAATATTATTTTACTAAGGCACAATATAATTTAAAATGAATAGTATCGGAATAATACATAAAATACTAAACTTTAAAAACTATATATATATATGTATGATAGAATAAATATCAAGAAGTTTTAAAAACAAATTACTAATCTTATTAAATTAGAAATGCTTTCAAAAAATTTAACATGGGTGAATTCTTGCTAATTGATTTTATTTTAATATTAGTAGTATTGTTTGAGATTGTATTTTCATGTACTTTAGATTTTTACTATAATACTGGAGATAAAATGATACTGTAAGTGCAACTCATGATTAAAATTATTAGAGAGATAATTACATTACACTGCCTAATTTATGGTTCATTTACACAAACCAATCCTGGCTTTAGCCTAATTACAGAAATCACCCCTACCAACCAAAAAATAAGGGTAGTTGTGTAATGATATTGACGTTTTGGGGGGTTATGTGTAATTTTTTAAAAAGCAAGGGTGGCTTGTGTAAGTAATTTTAACGTTTCTAGTGGTGTATTTGTAATTATCAAAAAGATTAGAGTGACCTTCATAAACAATAGATTAGAGAGTGTAAATGAAATTATCCCTAAATAAGAATTAGTATAAGAACAAAATTCTAGCAAAGCATAAACGTATTTGGTATTCTGATTTGTATGAATTACTTAGAGAATAAATAATATATTCTAAAATATAATAGGCAAATAAATTTTAACATCAATTTGTTAGGAAAGATTTTAAATTAACTTTTATAAAAAGTTGAGTTACATGGGCACTGTAAAATTTAAAATAAATAGCATATGAGTAAAATGTAAATATATACTAATTCAAACTTTAAAACATAAAAAAAAAAACAATTACAAAGATAAATATTAGTATATAAATTCTCAATTTTATTATGGAAGTCTGTTAAATTTAAAATGAGTGACTTCAAACTAATTGATTTTATTTCAATATTACTATTGGATAATTTTCTTTAGATGTTAAGAAAACTCTCCTATGTTGACTTTGTAAACTAATAGGCCTTGGTAACCTACCGGCTACATTTTACATATAATTTATAATGGAACTGCCGTCTATTATATAGGGCTACCATATACATTTGTACTCGTCTACTAATGCCGGTCAGAAAATACCCCCATACAAATAGAATCTCATCTCTCGTAATCGGGCATTTTTCGCCGCCTCAGTGAAGCAAGTTCAGTTGGCCCTTAGTAGGAAAACGAATAGGTGCGGATGTAAAATTAAAATGTCAGCTTCGATCTTCTTCTTTGAAAAAGCTCTCACCTCCTTTTGCGGAGGCTTTTAGGTTCCCATGGTCAGTCAAAAGCTTGATTAAAGGTAGAGCCTCAAGCCAGCTACCTTTAAGAACAAACTATTTCCTATGATTTTATCTCTCTGAAGGCTCCTAAAAAATGCGTTGAAAGAAAACTATAAGGAGGGTTTCTCCTAGTGTCTTAAATGGCATAAAAAACTACCATTCTATTTACATAAGTGATAGTCAAGACCGACATAGAGGCGATCCTTCACCTATTGGGCAAGTTTTCTAGTTGCGTAAGAGTCTTATTTTGGTGGGAGCCCTTTCTCCCTCTCCGTATGCCTTCTTTCTCCTTCCATTGGTAAGGTGATCTATAAACCTTCTTTCTCCGGCTGTGGAAGCATATTCTTTCGGTAAGAAGCACTTGCCGGCCTTTATAGGAGTAGGGGAAGATTAATTAAATGAAAAGCAAGGTTAAGAAGTAAGTGGTTTAGAGGGTGTTTTGGTAAAGTTTTTTTAAAACATCTTATAAGCTCCTACATCTTATAAGATGTTTTAGGAGCTTATAAGATGTTGAATCTTATTTTTCAAATAAGCAAATGAAGTGTTTGGATAAAATAAAATGTTCAAGCTTATAAGATGTTTTCACATCTTATAAGATGTTAGAGTGTTTGGTAATAATGAGGTCTTTTTATTGGTAAAATGACAAAAAATGAACATGATACAATTAGAATAAAATAAGTTACTATTTTTCACATAATATGTATTTAATTTTTTCAAAAATACTTTCATAAATAGTATATATTAGTTTAACTCCAAATAAAAAAATTAATAGATTTTTTTTTCAAAAACAAAAAGTTGAAAATTATTATCTTTAAACTTTTGCATCGAAATAATATTAATATTCATGCTAGTCGAATATTAACATAGATATATAATTGATATATTTTTTTGTTAATTTCAATGACTACTTTTAACCATATTATAACATATAATGTCTTGAAACTATATTTTTAGTAAATATAATATCAGTAGCATGTTTTTCATAATTATAATAATTAAAAATTAATATTAATTACATAATTAATGTCATAATTATATAAATATGAGAAGAAGAGATCATAATATATATATATACAGAGAGAGAGAGAGAGAGAGAAGATGAGAAAGGGGGAGGGAGGCAACGAAATTAATATGTATGGAGAGAGAGAGAGAGAGAGAGAGAGAGAGAGAGAGAGAGAGAGAGAGAGAGAGAGAGAGAGAGAGAGAGAGAGAGAGAGAGAGAGAGAGAGAGAGAGAGAGAGAGAGAGAGAGAATTTTTTATTGTTAAAAATATATTTGTTATGGGTAAAATTGAAATATAGAAAATCAATAAGGTTATTTTTATTTTATTAATTATTAATTGTATAGAACTTATAAGATCTTATAAAAAAAGTTAGGAAAGTTAACTCTTTTAAAAAAGATCTTATAAGATCCAAAACATCTTATTTTGGGATCTTATAAGCTCTTTTTAAAAAAAAATTGTCAAACGATTTGTGATATCTTAAAAGCTCTCAAACATCTTTTAAGATGTTTTGAGGAGCTTTTAAGCTTAGCCAAACACCCTCTTAGTGGTATGAATCAAGGGTGGACGATTAATTCCATCAAACCTGTCTTTCATGCCCCTACCAAGGGAATCCTTTCAACCATGTCGAGTAGGATCAATGTTTACTCTTTTTTTTTTTTTTTTTCATAATATAATGGAGGTAAAATAATATTAATAAGTGTAATTTAGATTTAAATTGCAATGACAATATATTCTATTTAAAAAAAATAATTTGATCAAAGTAAATAAAGTACTATGAGAACATACTAAAGAATATGAAATACAAATATGAAATTTCTAACCAAAAGACAATGTAAACACCCGCCCGAAAGAAATAATGTTGTGTATAAGAATGCGCTAAAAACTAATCGCGGTTGAAGAAGAGTGTACATAATAGAATTTGTAAAGAGTAGTAAATACAATTAACATAATTAAAGGCTATCATAATTTACAAAACTAAAATTAAGTATTAAGAATAAAAAAATATTGGCAAATAAAAGCACTAATTTTTATATATTAAGTTGAATTGCGTATGAAAAATTAGTTATCCAGTGGATCTTAATTAATTTTTTAATATTAGATAATATTGTATGCACATAAAAGATTAAATTTTAAAAACATAAAGTGCTATTAAATAAGAAATAGATAAATACCAATTAAATTTATTTGAATTAATAGATCAAGAAAATCACACTAAAAATATGAAGAAAAAAATGCAAATAATAACATTTTATGCAATAATATTTCAAATTTAGACATTAATGAAGAATTTAAACAAGATTTTGACAAACTTTAAAAATTGATAGTAAAATATAATTAAAATAATTCTGGGACATTGCAATACAAATTAATACTGATATTATGGATATGTGTAATTAGATTAAATTTTACAAAAAAGTTAATAAGAGATTAGTTTAAAATCATTACACATCAATAAATTTAAGAAAAAGAATTCAGGATATGGTAGTAAAATAAAAATATAATATTTCACAAAAATAATATAATAAACACAAAATAAAATTGAAAAAAAAACAGCAAATAGACATTAAAAGAGAACACTACAAATAAAACATAATCAATTTTACTAAATTGGAATTTTTTTATAAAAAATCCAAAAATAAGGGACTTTGTTAATTTTATTTTAATATTGAATTTTTTATATATTATATATTACTTTTGCTTTTATTTGTTCCAATGCAAAATCATTAAACATAATAATTTTTAAATAAGAAATGCAAAAATTCAATTTTAAGGAATAAATCTTTTATTTAATATTAGCAGTTAAATTTAGAACTGAGTTACAAATAACAAATTAAATTATCTCCTCATCAATTAAAATAATTATTATCAATATTTTTGAAAATATAATTATATGCTAATGATTCAATAATACAAAAATAAATAAAATTATGAATTTAATATCTTTTGTAATCAATAAATTATATATCCACCTCTAAAAATATGTTTCTACACGTGCATTGCACGTGATACTTCCTAGTATCTATAAAAATATGAATCGTCAAAAAAACATCTTTTTTTTATTGAATTAAATTAACCTTATAATATTAATTTTTTAAGGATAAAAAAGTAAATAATATGCTTATTAATTTCTATTAATTACTTTTTATATTAAATATATTTATTCTTATTAAATACTTTTCACATTGTACGTATTTATTCCTATTAATTACTTTTCATATTATATTTATTTATACATATCCGTTCTTTAGTATATTATATTCATAATATAATATAGTAGATCAAAAGTACTTCTATGATATATAACAAGGAATGACTAGAAAAATTTAAAAAAATTTGAAATGATTTAATGTTGAGAAATTTTCTAGGATAGAAATAAATGAGAATTAGTTAGATCACTTGACATATTAAAATATGTTAGATGACAAATGAAAATCAATTAACTGAATTGTCATGTAAACCAAACATTTTGAATGTACATAGGTTAAAAAGAAAAATGAGAATCAACTATATCACTAATCATAGTGAGTACTTTTGTAGTACGATAGACTAAAATGTGATTTGAGCATTTGAGATATGATTACTAGATACCTTATATGATTTGTTTAATCATCTCTAATATAATAGAACAAAATATCAGTATACAAGATCTGATCTTTTCAACAATGTACAATAGAAATCACTTATTGTAAAAAAATATCGAAATGTGTAAATCTTACTCCTAAAACAATCACCACACATATCCGTTTTTTAAAAACAAGAAAAGAAAAAAAAAGTAAAAAAGGCACGGAACCATTGCTAAACATTCTTTATACTATTGAATGATTTAAAAGATCTTCGAATTCTTTTATATTACATTTAGTAATATAGTTACTAATAAGATTATATAGATATCGTAAAAAATAATTATTAAGTAGGTCATTCAACAAGTTATTAACATAGATATAAGAATTATCAACTTGACATGTATTAAATGTAAATGAACAATTGACCAATCATACTTATTATCTTCTTATTTTAGTTTGTTTTATTTTTTAATATTTATGTACACTTAATTAATAAAGATTAAATATGTAAAAAGACAGTCCTAATTAAACTTTGTATATGCGCAGTGGTGCAGTACTTTGAAAATAACAATGAACTCTTTTTTCTTTTGTATTTTTTAATATTTATGATGACTAAACTACCCCTTGTTAAATTTCAGTAACAATCAAAAAAATATACTAAAAAGATATAGACAATCATAATAATTGCAAATTTTAAGAATTGTGATAGAAATTATCGACTTAAGTTTATAACTATAGAAAATATCATTTTTGGATCCACAAATTGTGTCTTTTTTTTAGTGTAGCTTCTTGATTTTCTAGAACTTGGAGTGATAAGAATGTTTATATTTTTTACTGTACTTTTATAATTGTTATGTATAATTTGACAAGGGAAATTTAGTCAATTACAAAAATTAATTAGTATGAAATATTCCTAAAGATGCGTGTAATATGGGAACTTTGACTGGAGTATTATTTTAGATATAGAGAAGTATAACTTATAAATAGGTGAGAATAATAATACTATTGGTCATAATAATAATAAATATATATAGTACAATAATATGCATAAATCTCTCACTACAAAAAAAATGCGGGAATTGCAACGGAAATAGGAACGGTTTTTTTTTTTTTGTTTGGAACGGTAATTAGATCACTGAATTCTTTTGAGCCACTATTAGGAACGGTTATGGAACGGGAAGCCATCCGTTGAAACGAGCGGCGTTCCTAATAATTAGGAACGGACGTATGCTGAACGTTCCTAACTTGGAACTATTTTTGGCATAAAACGTGAATACCGTTCCTAATTACCTTGGTGTATGAATATATAATTTGTGTATTTGGAACACCTTGTTAATGGTTGGAACGGTCACATCAAATGTAAATCGCGTAATTTGGAACGGTGGCTGGAACACTTTTTGGACTAGACCGCATATATTGGGGATACATTTGTGCACTGTTTCTGGAATACAAATGGAAACGTTTCACTATAAGTTTGGGGATAGAGTTTGGAACGGTCTTCGGAACAAAATTAGACCTTCTTTGCTAAGGAACTTAGGAACGGATTTGTAATCTATTTTCGGAATACGCCATTGGACCGGTTCTAGGTCTCCTATTTAGAACGCATACCATACCACGAAATCATTGAATTTGGAAATAATTTTAGGAACGTTCGTGTCCTAATTTGGAATTTGTTTTTATACTCTTTTAGGAACGGTTGTCACCTAATTTGGATTTTTTTTATATGGTTATATGAATGGTCAGCTCATTAAACCGGTAACAAGTTGGAACGGTTACCTCAATTTTTATGCCCTCCATGACCGTCCAAATGACCGTTCCTAAATAAATGGATTATTATTATTTTTATAATAATAATAATTATTATTAAAATATATATTAAATTATTAATAATATTTTTGAATTTGGTTATATAATTATTATTTAAATACCAAAAAATGCATAATGTAGAAATAAAAATTATATTAAATAAAAATATTATCCAATTTAATTACAAAAATATATATAAAAAAAAATCCTAAATCTACACCCCATCCCCCTCGTCCTGGTCCATATCGTCATCGTCTGGAGTAGGACGGGTCTGTAGGAGGCCGTGACGGGCCGACAGCGGAGTTGTTGGTCTGCAGGGTTTTCATCATACCCATCATATCCACCATCATCTCCTCCAGCCGGACCATGCGATCCTCCAAGTTCGACGTTGGCAGTGGCGGTGGTGATGGTGAGGTAAAAGTCTGGCTAAGGCCGTGGGCCTCAAAACCAAGACCGAATATCCGGCCCTTATTCTTGCCCCCGACTGCAGCTAGTCACAACTCTTGCTTGTTCTGTGCCACCGAGCCCTTTGATTCGGCCGGACGATCCCCAGGTCGACCGTGGCCTGAGACTGGTGATCCTCCAGCAACTTTTGGAACGTCTCCTGCAAAAATAGTAAATTATTATAATTATTATTTCTAAAAATTAAAATAAAATAAATTAGAAAAGGTAATTCAAAGCTTACCGCCACCTCCGCTGCTCTCGGGCCGCTCCAGCCTCCATCGGCCTTCTTTTTGTAGCATCTGGAGAATAACTCCATCTGCTTCACTGGCCGACCGAGCTGTTTCTCCTGTAAAAACAAATGAGGAACAATTATTACAGTTTTAATTAAATAATGAGGAATACTTTTTAAAAGATAAAATTTCTTACCATCTTCCTCTTGTGCATACCGACGGAGGCAGAACCCCCGCGGTACACAGTAGAGGATGCGGCTGGGTTGGCGGACTGGTTGGCCTTGTTCTTGGCACACTCGTCCTTGAACTCCTTAATGTCCCAGTACAGCAGGAGCTGCCGCCAGACTTCATTCGCCAGCCCGAGAGGCTTCACCAGAGACTGTCTGGCGAGGACTAACTTATTGTGGAGGAACTTCCCCGCAAACATGTGGAAGATCTTGAACATGGACTCATCGTCGCAGTCCCACCAGTACGTCATCTGTAAAAAACAAAAATAATAAATTGTTAAAATATTTAATATAAAAATTTAATTGATACCGTTTAACTGAAATTAATATTACCTTCAGGCTCTCAAACCAGAAATGCTGGTGCTCTGGCGGCACTTGGCGCAAGCAGGCCCAAGGATGGGGATAGTGTCCTCGCACCACCGCGTACATACGCTCGTGTATCTTCCCCTCAGCCCTAATATTATATAATAATTAGTGTAACATAAAAATAATAATTTAAATTATAGAAATATTTATATATATATATACCTGGAGTCGGCGAGTGTGATATACTGGCGCGCAGATGGTGGGGGGAGTGGTGGGGCAGCCCATGGACGGGCTAGATCTACCGTCGGTGCGGGAGTAGATGGTCCGGCAGCCTCCTCGACGGGTGTAGTAGTAGACGGATCGGGCTGCTGATCCGGCCGAGGTGCTGCAACTGCCTGCTCTGTTGGTGGTGGTGGTGGGGGAGGTCGGAGTACTGCTTCCCCACCCTGGGAAGCAACACTCGCCGAAGGTGTGGCCTCTGAGCTATGACCGCAGCCACGACCATGGCCAAGAACCACGACCACAGCCGCGACTACGTCCACCTTAAAAAATAAATGTAAGTATCAATTTATTTTGAATAATGATATTTTTCTAATTTTTTAAAATAATTATGTAAATTAAATCCTAAAATTGTATACTAAGTCCTACAATGTATAGTAAATCCTAAAATGTATACTAAATCTTACGTTTATTTCCTAAAATACATACTAAAATCCAAAATTATTCCCGTATTACATTAAATCCTTCTATTTTCCTATATCCTTATACTAAATCCCAAAAATATTCGCGAAAATATGATTTCTATTATAAATTACAACATATATTTTCCTATATATATACAAAATTTTATATTTAATTGCACATGAATTTTAAAAAAAAAATAAAGAAAATTACGGAAAGTTTTTAAAATATATAATGTACAGATTTTTATTTCAGAAAAATACAACAAAATTTTCAGAAAACTACAGAAAATTTTCATTTTTTTGCAGTTTTTTTTTTCAGAAAAATACGAAAAAATTTCAGTTCTTTGCAGATTTTTTTTTAGAAAAATTCTCAGGTTTTTATTTTTTCAGAAAAATATAAAAAATTAAAGGAAATTTCAAAAAATATTCAATAAATTTTAAAGGAAATTGATAGAAAATTTTCAAAATTTACAGAATTTTCATTTTTATTTTCAGAAAAATACAGAAAATTTTCAGATTTTTATTTTTCAGAAAATTACAGAAAATTGCCAAAAAAAACATAAAAATTTTCATAAAATTTTTAAAAATTACAAAATGAAAAATTTCAGAATATTATAGAAAATTTTCAGAATTTTTTTAAATAACAGAAAATGTACAGAATTTTCAGAAAATTTTGTAAAATTACAAAATTTTACAGAAATTACACAAAATTTTCCTATTAATACAGAGATTACACAAAAATTACCTAAAATTACAGAAAAATACATAAATTACATTACAATTTACATAAATTACCAAAACATAAACAATTTATATAAATTACACAATTACATAAATTGCAGAAATCGACACATAGTTCAACCATTTACACATAAATAGCAATGTAAATGAAACAACCATTTACACATAATTACAGAAATTATTACATAGTTCAACCATTTACTAAACTTACAGAAAATGAAACAATTTACATAAATTACAGAAAATGAAATAATTTACTGTAATTAACAAAACAGAAAAAAAAAATAAAAAAAAGTAGGGTTTATAAAAGCCCTACTTGGTAGTGGTGTTGGCGGCGTCGGCTGAGGGCGGTTACAGAGGCTGAGGCGGTGGCGACGGGTGATGGAGGCGGTGGGAGTGAGAGAGAGACGGCGACGGATGGAGACGGCAGATGGCGACCGCGGATGGAGGCGGCGGTCGGCGACAGGGGATGGAGGCGACGGATGGCGATGACAGTGAGAGAGAGAGAGAGGCGGAGTGAGAGAGAGCAGACCAATTAGAGAGAGAGAGAGAAAAAAGTGAAAAAAAGATCAGCCAAGAGGCCAATTTATATAAATTTTTGGAACTGTCATAATTTTGTACGACCGTTCCTACATCCGATCCAATCCAAGAAAGCAACGTCGTTTTTGCTTTAATACAATGTACATGACGTTCGTCAGTGTATATACCATTTTGGGCATCACGTTCGGTCTCCTTTCGTCTACCTCAAGCTCCAACCGATTACATATGATCTTGAGATCCTTCCGTGCATTCAGATTGTCCTTCGTTTTCCCCTTAATGTCCATCACAGTATTGAATATATTATCGAACACATTCTTCTCAATGTGCATGACATCAAGATTATGTCGTATTAGATGCGCCCCCCCAATATTCAAGCTCCCAAAAGATGCTTTTCTTCGTCCACTTATGGTCGACACCATAGCCTTCCGGTTCACTCAATGGTTGTTCGACTGCAACACTAAACGCATTGACATGGGTTCGGATATGTTATCCAGTTAGCCTCAGACGTGCAACCTTCCTCTCCATTTGATTTTTAGTGAAGGAGAGGGAGATGAGAGCAGATATGAGAGAGGGAGAGAGGAAAAAGTGAGAAAAAAATCAGCCAAGAGGCCAATTTATATAAATTTTTGGAACGGTCATAATTTTGTACGACCGTTCCTATATCCGATCCAATCCAAGAAAACGATGTCGTTTTTGCTTTAATACAATGTGCATGACGTTTGTCAGTGTATATACCATTTTGGGCATCACGTTCGGTCTCCTTTCATCTACCTCAAGCTCTGGCCGGTTACATATGATCTTGAGATCCTTCCGTGCATTTAGATTGTCCTTCGTTTTCCCCTTGATGTCCATCCAGTATTGAATATATTATCGAACACATTTTTCTCAATGTGCATGGCATCAAGATTGTGTCGTATCAGATGCGCCCCCAGTATTCAAGCTCCCAAAAGATGCTTTTCTTCGTCCACTTATGGTCGAGACCGTAGCCTTCAGGTTCACTTAATGGTTGTTCGACTGCAACACTAAACGCATTGACACGGGTTTGGATCTGTTATCCAGTCAGCCTCGGACGTGCAACCTTCTTCTCCATTTGATTTTTAGTGAAGGCGTTCTTGTTCCTGTGATAAGGATGATCCGGTGGAGGAACTGCCTGTGGCAGTTAAAATAGCATGCCTTCCGATAGTGCTGTAAATAGAATACTCATGTGTCTTCTATACAAATTGGACACCCCATAACACCGGCGGTACTCCATCCAGACGTCATCCCATAAGTGGGAAGGTCATTCACTGTCCACATCAATGCGGCCCGCATCATGAATGCCTGGTTTGTCGCAGTGTGGTGCGTACGTACGCTCACATGGCATAAATTCTGCAACTCCTCGATCAACGACTCCAAGTAGACATTGATAAGACGTTTGGGATTCGATGGGCCAGGGATCACCATTGTTAGAAACATATACTCAGACTTCATGCACATTCCCGGTGGGAGATTGTACGGTGTAAGCATCACGGCCAACATGAGTAAGTTTTACCATACTGGCCGTGCGGTGCAAACTCATCCGTGCACAACACAAGTCTAACATTACGGGGCTCAGCTGAAAAATCAGGATACGTCTGGTCAAAATGCTTCCAAGCATCTGCATCGGACGGATGACACATGGATCCTTCCTCCGTCTGATGGCTCGCATGCCAAGTCATATGCGCTGCAGTGGCCTCCGACGCATACAACCTCTGCAGCCGAGGGGTAAGCGGTAGATACCTAAGAATGGCATACCTGGTGGGCTTGTACCTAGCGTCTCCACAAAACTTGCAATATTTCAAATCAATATCGTCATTCCAGTAAAATTTGCAACTGTTTTTGCAAGCATCAATCTTCTGAACTGGTAAACCCAATTCTCTTATCAATTTCGTATTGTAATAATCGACGGGGGAAGTGTGATCCCAGGGCATTACAGTATCAGCCCACTGGCACAAGCGACCACAGGTATGCTCGAAAAAAGCCCTTTCGGCCTTGATATTCACCAAAGAAGCAATTGACGCCAATTGAGAGATGGTGCAGTCGTTCCACAACGGTTGGTCCCCAACATGAACTACATAAAAAAAACGGTCTGACAAGCCAGACACATAATCATAGGGCCCCGAATCGTAATATGAACTAGGACCCACATCAGATATATAATACTGAGTACCATCATCAGCCGGTCCCTCCTGGTTATACGAAGACCAGAAAGACGGCCCGACGGCATCGGATACCATCCTCTGCGCCCAATCCATCTGAGCCGCATCACCCCAATGCGAACTACCCTCTTCCTGAACGGGTGGCGTTTGCTGCTGCAGCATAGGGGGCGCTCGTCAATGCTTCAAAGTCCTGCACCCTCTAGTCACCATGCAAAGTCCAATCATAATACTCCGGCATAAACCTTTTCATACACAAGTCGAAATTTACCTCGTTTGGTGTTTTGAACCGTTCATTTTTGCACTTTCGGCAGGGACACCTAATCTTCTCCCCATCCATATATGCACGCCGAGACTGAGCCCATTCTAGAAATGTTGTAACACCATCCTCAAACTCCGGCGTCACACCCAGCACATTTCGCTCATACATCCATCTCGTTAACTGTCTTAACATGATTGATCCTACATACACAAGTAATTCACAACAGTAATTAAATGACCAGAACAAATTATATATATATATATATATATAACTAACAATTAAAGAATTTCAACTTCTTACCTGAGCAAAATACCTTTCAAGATCAATGAAAAATTCGCGCAGATAGTTGATATTTTCGATTTTACGTATAAATAATCAAGAGGGGGAGTAAAAATGAGTTGGAGAGTAATTATAAGAACAATTAAAATGAAGGGAAACATATATATAGAAAAAAATTGGAACGGGCATTAGAATATTATTTGGCGCACTAAACTAGCCGTTGCTCCAACATTAGGAACAATCTCTGGAAAGGACATAATAACGGTAAAGTTACCGTTGTAATATAGCCGTTCGTGCATATTTGGAACGGGCTTCGGCCCACACAATCGTTTATGTAAAGGGCTCGTTTCAAATAGTAGCACATTTGGGAACGGTTTTTGTAACAACACTAGATTTCCTAAAAACCCACACTTTGGAACAGTCATTGCATTACATTGTCCGCTCATGGCGTAAAAAGGGTCTCATTTAGTACTACGTTGTAACGGTCGAGCAAGCGGTTGAAATAGACCCGGATTTTGGAACACGTCTCGAAACGACTTGTTTTTCTGGTCAAATAACCGTTCCAATTTCTACAGATGTGTTCCAAATGGAACACCAAAATATAATTGGTCCCCTTTTGGAACGGTATTGGGTTTACATATTGGCACACATATGGGAACGGTCTGGCCGTTTCTACATGTTCTGACTCTCATTAATGCGAAAGTGACGTCAGCAATGGTTTTTCGTTCGACAACAGTTCCATTTACTGTTCCTATTAGGAACGGTAAATGAAACGGTCATATAAATCCGTTCCAATTCCCGTATTTTTTTGTAGTCTCTCTCTCTCTCTCTATATATATATATGTGTGTGTGTGTGTGTGTGAATTGCTTATAAATGTGTAGTAAAAGAAAAAGAGAAACCAAATTAACGGTCATGATGCATTTAACCAACATTCAACTAGTTACAAGAATTGCAAACAAAATAAAAAGTTAAATATTGTTTTAATTCAATTAATTTGTCAGAATAGACTTTAAACAAAATAAAAAGTTAAATATTTTAAAATTTAATATATCTGATAATATTTGAAGGCAAAACTCTAAATGAACTGTATATGTAAATATTAAGCTAAAACTTCAATAAATAACAAAATATATTAAGTACTATTTATTATATTATATTGTATTATACTTAATTAACGTGTGAATCCCGACAATGTTTGTTACTATTATGAAAATACGTTTATACTTTTTCATGGACTATTTTTAATAATAAATAAGAATTAGTTATTAAGGTGTGAATCCATAATATATGAAAAGAAAATCCCACGAGAAAACTAACAGAATGCAGAATATGAAAAATAATATTGGATTAATTAGAAAGGGAGAAAATAATTGACAAAAATAAATATTGTCAAGTACTAAGATAAATAAATAATATTTAATAAATGATAAATAAGGAAGTCAGATGAAACTAAATTATCATTTTAAGAATTTACATTCTTTTGGACATCTTGATTAATACAAATTAATTTAAGTTCTTTTCTACTTTGAGTTAAATTGCATTTATGTACAAATTAAGTTATAATTTTCATTAATTGTTAAGGAAAAATCTTAAGAAAAAAATAGTAGATGTAGTTAAATAAATAATTATAAACATAAAAAATAATAAGAAAAAAATTCACTATCCATAATATTATCGTAAAATCAAAAAAACATTTAAAAAATTAATTCGTCCATCTAGAATAGTTGTAAGAAGAATGACCTTTTGATAATTAAGTAAAATTCTAGCACACTTTTTCAAAGGTTGATGAAATAAAAAGTAATTGAAATTTTCAACAGATACAACATAATATTGCTACTTAAGGTTTGGATTAAATGACATTTATCCCTTGTGAAATTAGAAATTGTTTTTTAAAAAAAAAACTATAAAAAAAAGGAAGAAACAAAAAAATACCTGGCTTGTGTGTCGTGTTGTGGGAGAAAATCATAAGCTACATTGAAATATGGTATCAAACCTTTGAAGTCAAGGAAGACGTAAAACTTTCGCGATTGCATAACTTTGGAAGATGTAAAGAGTTTTGGACTTGTTTAGGACTTGAGTAGGATTTGGCTTGTGTCTCCTATTGTGTGTGTGTGTGTTTTTCTTTTAGAGGTGTCTAATCGTGTGTGTCGGTTCATTTTTATAGGCAAGGGCAAAACTTAGGTAGCTTGAACTTGAAAATTATGGACTTTGACATGGATCAGTCTCCTAAAGAGTTGTACTTGAATATGCTTTGACCTACTTAATTAATCCAAAATAAAAGAGTTATATTGTATTTTATCTTTAATCAATCTGTCAAGATACTTAAGGCCCATTAGTATTAATTAATTATCTCCAAAATGTGTAAATTCCAAATTTAGTATGAATTTTAATTTGGAACATAATTATTAGTCAATTTATTTGGGCTTTTGATTACTAATTTATTCTAAAATTTTGATGTCAACACTATGATCATTATTTTGCTTTTATCTTTTCTTAACAACATAATTAATTAGATACTTTTCGAGAAAAGAGCACTATGAATTTTTTTTTACTTTGAACCTTGGGGTCTTTTTCAAATTTAGATCTCAAAATAATAAGAGCAACGGTAGAAAATTATTAATTGATTTTTAACATTAAATAATAGTCTGATTTAATTGCTAAACAACTTATATGAGAGTCAAACTTGATGTAAGTTCAAGGAAAAATATTTCACACAAAAGTAATATTATTTATCTTCATAACGATTGGTTCAATAATCATTAAAACCAAGCAAAAAGAAAATGTTACCAGCAATCAAGACAGAGAGAGAGAGAGGGAGAGAGAGAGAGAGAGAGAGAGATAAAGACTAATAGAAACATCGATTTATATAGCAATTAAGTTATAATATTATTATTTACATTTAGTATTTTTAATTTGTTTTAATTTTTCTATATATTAGAAGATTTTTTTAAATTGATCAATATTTGGAAAATCACATTTCATTTTATCTTAGATTAATTAGTATATTTTACATTTGATCATTAAATTTTAAAATTATACAATTAATTTTAATTAAATTATATGATCACGTGCAACGCACATATTCATTACCAGTTACTAGTATCTACAAAAGTATGAATGGCCCTAAATGTTTCTTTCTTTTTTTGATTTACCTAAATTAATCTTATAACAATATTATTTCTAAGGAAAATTATGTAAAATAATTTACTTTTAACCCATATTAATTATTTTTTACATTTATTACTTACTCTCTTTAACTACTTTTCACATTATTCATATTTACTCATATTAATTATTTTTCACATCATACTTATTTACTCATATTAATATTTTTTATATTATATTCATAATATAGGAACCTATTAGATCAAAATACTCTTATGAAATTAAAAAAGGAACTACAAAAGATAACTACGATTTTACAATATATAATTTATCTTCATAAGGATGTTATTTCCATGATAAACGATTCATATATAATGAAAAACCGGGTTTGTAGTTCCAAAGTTTTGAATAATTTATTTATATTTCATATACATGTATAGAGTATGTTCATGTATAATTGATTTATAGTACTTACTTTTTTAAACTAAAGTTTTAAATGTTGTAAAAGAATTGGAAATACAGAATTATTAATTAAAAGAATACAATGACTGTTAAAAAAAATTAAAGAACTGTCAAAATGAAAAAAAATAAAAACTATAAAACATCACTAAAAAAATAGTTTATAAAAATCTTCAAAAAGTAAATACTCAAAATTGGTGTATACACTTAACGCTCCAAAAATTGGGATCGGAAAAAGAATAAATCGTAAGCAAAAAATTAACTAAAAGATATAAATTTAATTTTACTTGCATTAATGAAAATCGAAAAATATAACAAATTATACAATAATGGAGGAACAAATAATTGTTTTATGATTCTCATTAGTTTTATTTTTTCAACAATGCATTTAAAATTCTTATGCACAAACTTATTTATGTTATATATATATTGTTGAAAATAAAAATGAGATTAAGAAGAATGAAAATACTAAAAAATCAAACTCTATCTAAAGATATATCCTTTTATGTAATATTTCAAAAGTTTTGAACAATCAGTTTGGTAAAAAATGCGTTTATATATATTACAAAAATTCTTGTTAGTATGATATACATAGTTAACTTGGTATGATTTATTGTTCTAATGAAAAATTATTTGCATACTCGAATTCAGTTCAAAATAAATGTCGTTGAGCAATGATTTACTAGGTGCAAGTTTAATAAAGTTATATATTCTTAATATTTTAAATAAAAATTTATAAAAAGTATTCATAATTTTCTACATGATATGTACTTGGATACACAAAAAGATATGGTGAATTTTTTCAATTAATTTTATGATTTAGACTTTAAAATTTTAAACTGCTAAAATAACTAACTTATTCAGCTTTACAACTTTTACAAATTAGTTTTCTTTCCTTCTTTCTTTATTTATTTTAACGTATGTAATGCATTGATTTATATATTTTGCTCTTATTTATAATATATTTTAAAGTGTGAAAGATCATTTATTATATGCACACAGGAATGGCGTACTACAATGGTTAGTTTAAAAAAGAAGAAGAAGAAAAGAATCATACAAATTGGAAAATATAGAATAAAAATATATAGTATATATATACTGTTGTAAAATATTTTATACTTGTAGTAAAGACTTGGTAAAATACATATAAATATGTAACTGACTTCATATTATACTTTAACACTTTATGTTAAATATTTTTATATTTTGGTAAACATATTAAGTATTTCATACTTATATTCATCATATCTAATGTAATTAAAATGATATAGAATTTTTGTGCCTGCAAATCTAGTAATTGTAATTTTACTAGAGGCTATTTTAGCAGTGTAAAAAAAAAGAAAATCTATTCTTAATTTATTATGAACAGCTAACACCATGGGAGGTAAGTGGAAGTATGATTAATCTCAATACTTGTAGGAATGGACATTGCTAAGGAAATGTGTATTAATTTCTGATGTGGGTATTGGCCCAAGTTGGCCAAATGGGCTTCGGAGGCCCAAAAAGGATTAGGCCCAAGAGGCCAGCAGGTTGGGACAGCCTAGGGGTCTAGGTCGACCCGATCTAGGTCAAATTGACCTGCAACTCACCAGGAAAAGCATCATTATTACAGCTTGTCAGAAAGGGCATCATTACCTGAAAATGTGTCAGAATGACGACAGCTGGCCCAGAGCAAGTGGGTATTCCATACCATATAAATACCCCCTTCCAACACATTTAAGGTACGAATTTATTGCACTAAGATCGGATCATTATATCGCTTCCTTCTATCTCGAACTACTATCTGACTTAGGCATCAGAGGGCCTTCGCTGGAAAAGCCCTCAGCTAGCCTAACTACCTTCTTTTCTCAGGTCCCAAGCAACTATTTGAGGAGGTCTCGTACGACCTGCGACCTTCAACAGGGCGACCTCAGATCAATTTCTAATCATAATTTATATCAAAAATATGTTTTGAAACGATCGTTTTGAAATGAAATTTGTATATAGTTCATTTTCGTTAATGATACTAATGCTTCATAACATGGTAAGTTTTATATGTCTATTACATTTTATTAATTTGTTGTTGCTTTGCAATATAGTTATGCACATTACTAATTTATCTATTACTTCATAATTTCCATCTTATTTTTTACTTAGTATGCAAAATATGTCTCCTAAAACGAGACCCCTTAGCAAGCGCACCAAATATGAGGTACTCAAGTGACCTTCCGAAGTGTCTGAATTTGGCTCCACTGAGTATGGTGCTATACAAACACAACCAGGTTGTATTATTTATTTAATTTTAATTTTTATTTATAGATCGTTATAATTAACTCAGGTACTTTCGTAGTAAATATTTAATTTAATCGTATAGTTAATAAATAAACTATAGAAATTAATAGAAAAATATATCTATTGGATCAAGTCAAGCCACAATGGGAGTGAGTTCACCTCATGCCACAACAGTACGATCAAATGAGAATCAACGGGACAGTGAAAATACTTCTGGACCAATTGATGATATGGCAAGAACTCAGAATGATTTAAGTGAAATTGCAACTAATTTAGGTAAATCACATTCTTTTTAAATATTATTGTGATGACAAAAAATATTGATTCATGTATTTTTAATTTGCAGGTAGCAATATAAGAAAGAGACTAAGAGGGCTTACTGTGGGAGTAAATCCACTTGATGCAACAACAATACAGTTAAATGAGAATGACAGAGATCGAATTACTTCTATAGCCACTACTTGAAAATAAAAGATTAGTGACAAAAAAATCAAGTGACAATTTTAATATTGTCATTAATTATATATATATAGTGACAAGAATGTTTATTTTGTCACAATAATAAATTTTATGATTTTAATAATTATTATTATGTTGTAAATATTAGTGACAAAAAAAAATGTGCACAAATCTGTCATTAAATACAATTAGTGACTCATGTATGGTGACAACCTAGTGACAACAAATAATTGTTATCACTATATTGTGTTGTCACTATAGATGTGTCATTAATTGTATTTAGTGACAACTTTGTACACAATTTTTGTCACTAATAATTATATAGTGATAAGATATAAAATATTGTCACTTAATATATATTTTTAGTGACAACTTTAAAATTATCATTTGATATTTTGTCATTAAAATCATATTTTCTTGTAGTGAGCAATTGATATGGCTACAACTCAAAATGACTCAAGTGGTACGACAACTGATCTAGGTAAACTTTATTCTTCATACATATTCCTATCATAGAGAAAAAATAACTATTATACAAGTACTTTATATTGTAGTCGGCAATATGAGAAAGAGGGTAAGGGGCCCACTTGTATGCCAAAAGTGTGGGGTCAACTAGTTGATGACCTTGTGTCAATTTTCTTTAATGATCTTGGACAACCAAATGACAAGGAGAAGACAAGCACCTTAGCTCATTTCTTGGGTACAATTGCAAAAAATGGGAGATATTGTCCTCTACACTACAAAGATTGGAGATTGATGCCTCATTTCTTATAAAGATGAAATGATAAAAATTGTCAAGGTTATTATTTATTACAACCTTTTCTTTGAGATAAATTAGTTTGAATTTCTCTAAAATAATTGCATTGTTACATCATGTTCTTTAAATCTTATTTTGTAGACAAAATTTGAGCTACCTCTAGGACAAGAACCTTATATCTTGAAGTCCATTAAAAAGAAATGGAGAAATTGGAAGAGCTATGTTAAAAGTTTGAATTTTGATCTTGATGTACCTATTGAGCAGCAAATTTTAAACATTCCTGATAGGGTGGATGAAGAGCAGTATAAGAATTTGATTGAGCATTGAATGTCTAATACATTTAAGGTATAAAATGCTTGTTTGTTACATGCTTGAATATTAAAAAATTTATGTGGTTTTGCATTTATTAATTTTTTTTGTTAACTGTTGCATTTGTCAGAGAATGCGTGAGAAGAACAAATAAACATATGCACGATTAGAATTGTTGCATCACATGGGCAAGATAAGTTTTGCATTGGTGAAAGAAATAATGGTAAATTCATTTTTAAATTTTGTCAATAATCCTTTATATTTGTTAAAGTCCATGAGACTTTAGAATAATATATAATTTCATATTTTTGTAGAGGAAGAAGCTTGGTAGATATCCTAGCAGAGCAAATTTGTTTGAAGAATGTCATTCAGGGAAGATGGTTCTCCTACAAGTGCAGTTGTACAAGAAACAATTGTGAGTTAAAATATATTAGCTTTATATATCGATTCTATTTCTATTTTATTTTAATAGTGTAGTTCAATGAAAGCTTTAAAACATTTGATTAATGTTATTTAATAACTTTTAGGAGCAAATGAACAACTAGCCGGACAAGAAACTCAAAATTCAAATGATAATGGTGGAGTTCATAATTGGGATGATACATTTGCAAAGGTAATGAGTGAAGATAAGCATGACCACGTTCGCATGTATCATACCGGGAACACCAGCTGATGTTTATGGAGTGTACCAAGTCGTGATGCCAATTATAGAATGGCCATGGAGTCTAAAGATAAGTATATGCAAATAGTATATAAGTATGAGGTATTGAATGAAAAGTTAGAAAATCTATTAGCCATAGTACATGGAAGGGCACAACCTGTCGGAGAACGTGATTGTCCAAATATTCCAATTGCATCTCCGAACAATCAACACTCATCTTCATCATCATTACCTCCAATGCGCATTCAGGTAAAAACATTAAAGTTATTAAATATATTGCAGAAAATATGTTACATATATTTGATTAAGAAATTCATTAGCTCTTTATAAAATGTAGGTTCATTCTTACGTGGTTTTGAAAAGTTTGGGGAATATAAATGATATTGTCGCTAGTGGCTATGTCAGCCAGATGGACTCTATTAGAGTGAACGGTGAGGAGTTGGTGCATGAGTGGTATAATAGTTGAACATCAGCTGAAGAAAGATGTACATCTGCTCAAACCTTATGACCACATACAGACTATTGGAGATGCTCTTGAAGCACCAGTTGCTTGGTCGTTATCCTTGGTATATGCGACCCCATTGTTTTTTTTATTGTTAGTGGTTTGTGATTATTTTATTGTTGTAGCTCACTTGTAAATATGATTGTATTGTATCTCCTTTTATCTGTAGGTTGTTATGGATGAAAATAATGACCGAGGTAATGTTGGAGTCAATCATGGAGCACTTAAATATGTGTTTGCGAGCATTTGTGTATATGGGCGTCTTTTGACAAGTTGAAATATACATCATTCTTATTGGTGATGAACTTTATGATTGTGAACTATTTTGGAGACTTTTTTACTTTAGTTCAAGGAACATTGGATACGATTTTATTGGATTTTTTAGATGTATATATTTGGTTGGTTTACTAAATTTTTGTATATGAATGGATATTGTAACTACTTTTCTTTTGAATGAATGGGTATTGGATACAATTCGTTTAATGAATGTTTAGTTGTAATTTCAACAGTATTTTAAAATAAAATGTAATAGGATACTGATTATCAATGTTATACACAATAAATTTGAGGTATTTAATTGTTCAAATTTTCCTTTTTGAGTACACATCTAAGTGCCTCAAAAGAGATTAAATTAGTTTTTAGAAAAGTATTACAGGACATTTATTTTTGTCTCCAAAATACATAGAGACATTTATAGATATCCTAATATATTCTTTTGGAGGCATTGAGTATCATTAAATCGACACATATATGTGTCTCTTAGTAGCTTTAAAGACACATACAAATGTCCCCAAAAATCATATATTAGATATTTTGGAATTTTGTTGGGACTCAGTTTATTTCCAAACTAAATCTTGACACTTATAAATGTCCTATCAAATTATTTTGGAGACATTTTTAAAGTACATTAAACAACACATATATATATGTCTCCTATATATTTTAAAGCACAAATAAGTGTCTCCAAAGAGTATTTTATTTTTATTTTAATATAGGGACACTTATTTGTGTCTTGTAAATCTATCAATACGATATATGTAAATGTCCGAATAGATCATACTATAGATGCAAGTGCCCCAAATTTTATTGCTACACTTACACTAAGCGTCCCAAAATTTATAAGCGCCCCAATATGTACCATATTGAGGCGCATTTTTGTGCCTTGATTAGTGCGAGTTTAAAAATGCTAATTCCATTACTGGTCTATTCCCACACCCCAATCACACCATTAATTTCCTTGACAATGGATATTTTTTTGTTATAAATTTATATTGTTTTTTGTCACATTTAATATATAAATGATATATGTATAAAATCAATATCAGATTGAAAGATTTAATTATGCATAAGATATGTTTATATTGAATTATAATATGAGATGTAAAATGAATTTTGGGTTAATTACGTTGACCTTCTCTACTATCATGGGAATATACAAATTTTCCCCTCTTGCTATAAAAATTACATAAATTTTTCTTTTAAATATATTCACCTTACAAATTGCCCCTACCATTAGTCAACTTAACGGATTTTGCTGATGTCAAAAAGAAAAATTGGTCTAAATTTTTTATAATACCCTCAACCTGAATAACTCTATTTTCTATAACTTAATTAATCCCCCTAGGGGTAATTTGTTATTTTTAATGTTAAAAATGGTGTATACTGGTAACTTTTAGTATATTATTTACTAATATTTTTGTTATCACCTATTGTGTATGTATAGGTTGTGACATTAATTTCTATTCCTAACAATCATCAAAGCTTGCAAATTTTGTTAAAATTATATTATTTTTATAGAAAGTAACAAAATAAAGCTTAATTATTCAAATGTTAAAAATATTGAGGCAAATTTCAGTAGTCTAGCCAATTTTACTATGTCAAATAAAAACTTTAAACAAATCAATTTTAATGTATTTTAATTCCGTAAAATGCTAGAAAAATGACGACATAAGTATATTTTTAAATTATTTGAAAAAAAAACCTTTTTCCTTCTTTTTATTTCAAATGAAGAAATAAAAAAATACTTTTAATTATTTCATACTAGGCAAAACAATTACTAAAAGAGTTGAAAGGAAAAAATAAATAAATAAACGAAAAGAAGGACGAAAATAGAATTAAAAATATTTCTATCATCTTCCTTAACCCTTTTTCTCCTAGGCGCAGTGTTCCCCGTCTTGCCCCAACCAAACCCCGTGACCATTGCACCACCTCACAAGAAATCAAAACAAGTTTCAGTCGTCGGAGGCGCCTTGGCAGAGAAGCACCCAAGATCGGAGCTCTGACCAAACGCTGACCTCAACCCACCACAACGACGACGCGTACAAACAAACCACGTCTATCGTCATCAAAGGGCCTTGACGGGTGGAGATAGATACTGGGGAGTTGTGGTGCGATTTATAAATTTGCAATGACTGGTAATGGAGTGGTGATATTGGGACATGAAAGATTTAGAGAAACAAGAAAAATGAAAGAGTGATGGGGTGAAAATCGAGAAGCAATTGATTCAAGCACAATCACACAATAAGCAGTCACGAGTCAAGAACTTGAGAGTTCTTCTCAAGAATATATTTAAAAAAATAGTGATCAAGTGATCTTTACAATGAATTTAGTGTCCTATTTATAGTAATTGAGGAGAGGCATAAAGACAATTTTACCCTCCAACCGCCCTTCATCTAATGGCTATAATTTAATCACTAGGGGCATCTTAGTAATTGACTCCACCCCACTAACTACAGGAAAATAACTACCTAATGGCACTTTGGTAATTATATGCTGCTTGGGGGTATTTCTATAATTCGGCACATGAATTTATTTTAGCTCCATCACCAGCCCCCCAACTTCCAAATGCATTGGGAAAATTGGAAGCTCCAATAGGCAGTTTATATTTGATGCAGCTTCTTCCATTGACAGTTTTACTTCTGCTATGAATTCCTTCCCTCTTAGGACTCTTCCTGATATACGTTCTTTCTCCATCAGGACTCTTCTTGATATAAACCCTTCCTCTGCTAGGATTGGTTTTGTCTCTTTTATAAACTCTGTGGGACATTCTGATTTCTTTATTTTGCTTTGATTTTGTCTATCTTTTTGGTCTCAGCCATATTCCAAAAAATGTCGAAACATGTTGGTTCAGGTATATAGCTTCTTGTCCCTTCTTCTTGTAGCAATTTCGTTTATAGAACTCAAGAGGTCATCCAACGTTAGTTCGAAAAAATTACGTTAGTCCAAAAAAATTAGGATGTCTAGTGATCAAGAAAATGCTCAATGGTGTGCCGCCGGAGGTTCGATGGTGACGGGTCGACGCAACGTGCCTCGACCTGGGGCTGGTCGAGGCACCTCGCCTCGACCAGATCCCAAGGCGCCTCGACCAGGGTTTGGTCGAGGCGCATCACCTCGGCCTGAACCTGGCCGAGGCGCCTCGCCTCGACCAGATTCTGGATAAGGCGAGAAGCCTCGGCCAGAATCTGGCCGCGGCTCCATGCCTCGGTCGGATCCCGGCTGAGGGCGGCCCCTCCTTTCTTCTACCACCTCTCTTGCCCGTCCCGACGTAGTATACTTTGATCACGAGGTGATTGAAGCAATTAGAAATTTACCCATGTGTCCTTCGGATTCGTTAAATTTTTTCATAGGGTTTAGCTCCAATGAGATTACCCCACTTCTCTCTTCCATCGAGGATGATTTAGGTGAGTCTAGTATTGATGGAACTGAGTCTTCGTCAGCCCCCCAATCCAAGTCTCGTTGTCGCATCATGGATGTCGAAAATTGCCATAGTTGCGTGAGTCCTGAGGAGTTTCATATCCTGGAGAGCAAAATCAATCCCTCTTCCGAGTTCACCATCCTTCTCCCTAGTGTCGATGATAAGATCAAGCACCATCCCTTGGGGTTCTTCACAACCTATTTGTCGTTCTTTGCCTCAGGCTTCGCGTTTCCCCCTCACCCTCTATTGTTGGAGATCATCACACGCACTACTCTGAGCATTAGCTAATTTACCCCCAACTCCTCCATATGCTTCGAGGATTCTTCAAAGCTTTAGGGATCTCGACTTGAACCCCTCCTTCGAGGCTTTCTACACACTGTTCACACTTAAGAATGTTCCTAATGACTCTTACTTCTACTTCTAACCCCGGGGTGGTTGTAAATTTTTGGAGGGTGGTGCTTTCTCGAAAGGTCCTTGGAAGAAAACATTTCTGTATGTAAAAGACCTAGACTGGGGGTTGACGACTCCTTTGGGGGAGTCGCCCCTTGTGTCTGATCCTGTCTATGATCTCCGTATGTCATTTATTGGGGCGGGGTTGTTTGACCAACTCCTTGATGTCAAATCTCTAATGTCTGTTGGTCCTTGATTTGTCTTTTGTTATCTCTTCCTTTTCCAAAAAAAAAATTCCTTGTCATCTCACTCTTTCTTTGTTGCCTCTTGCAGGAAAGAAAGTTTCTCTTCACGATGTTCATCGCTTCAAGACAGACCACGAGAGGGAGAATGCTCGTGAAAATGCTCAAAGGTATCGTAATTCTCCTCCTCGAAGGGGGGAAAGTGGTCACCGGTGTTCTTCTCCTGCTCGAGCTAGGGATTTTCCCGGTGGCTTGGGACGAAGTGAAGGGTGCTCCTCCCCCCTCACGGAGGCAATAGCTCTAAACATCCCCGAGAAGGTGAAGTTGATCCTCCTCGTTATGGGGCAGGGAAAAGACTCTTCACATACGGGACTAACCGGCAAGGAGAGATCTCATCCTTTTGGGATGCTGCTGACTACGACATTGACAATGAGAAGTCGAGGGAACTCATGAGCCCCTATGATGTATCCCGCCTCGATGCTCTTTCCAACAGTACTCTCACCAGGTTACTTCAAGGCGAAACAGCTAGGGTTCGTATTCTTCCTTATATTTTGTGTTCTATATAACTTCTTTAGTTTCTGAGGGTCTTTGCTGAGGGGTTTCCAATTGAATAACGCCCTTGAAGATGCGAAGAAAGACCAAAGTCGCTGCCAAGAAGATCTTAAAGTTGCTTCAACCGAGCAGGTTAAGTGGAAAGATAGCTTCAACTGTGCAGTTGCTTCGGGGCAGACGTTCTTGAAGTCAAAGGGTGGGAAGATTTACTTGGACTGCGTGTGGAATGACTTCAAGGAGAAGTACGTGGGCTCTGATGATTTCAACCAAGCTGTCCTTGGCAAAGCGAGTGAGATCTACGACCAGGTGATTAGACAATGTTGTGCCACTTTGAGGAACAACGGCCGTTATGATGACGAAGACTTCATGTTCCTTGATCCCAAGGTTCCAGATGAGGATGGAGATGAAGATGGGGAGGTCGAGGTGGCTGGCGATATTCCTGTCAATGGGGCTCCCGCCTCTGCAGCGGAAAAGAATTAGAATTTTCCCTTTTCATATGTTCAAATGTTAGGACCATTTTATCTCGTAGTATGAATGTTTAGGATGTATTTCCTCCTTTTTCTTAATTTATCAGAATTTTCAAACTTTGTTTCTCCATTGCTTATTATGTTAAGTTGCGCTTTTACACAAAATATCAATGTGAGGGGCAATCCCCCTCTTTTAAACAAAACATCAATTGTGAGGGGCAATCCCCTTCTTTTGTAAAATGCGGTATTAATAATGAACTCACCATTAGTAAACAAAACAAGATCATTTCATTGCCATAACTTAGGATTACAAATGTGTTCAAACGAAATATATACAACATTAAGTAAAATATCTCTTGAGGTTAGCAATGTTCCATGTGCGCGGCACTTCCTTTCTATCCATCTTCTGCAGGCGGTAAGTTTCTTTTCCTGCTATCTCGATTACTTGGTATGGTCCTACCCATTTGGTATCGAGTCTCCCAATGTTTCCTGTTGCGTCACCTCTTCTCAACACCAGGTCGCCAACCTGAAAATCTCGATATCGTACTTTATCATTGTAGGCTCTCGCCATCAACGCCTTGTAAGCTTCCATCCTAGCGTTTGCGTTGCTCCTAAGTTCCTCTAGAAAATCCAGGTCAAGCCGCCTTTCATTATCCTTACCAGTCGGCTTATATTGTCATACTCTGAGTGTTTCCTCCCCTATCTCCACCGGGATGACCGCTTCTGTCCCGTAAACCAAACTAAATGGTGTTTCTCCCGTGCCTCGTTGCGGCGTGGTCCGATATGCCCATAGGACTCTGGAGCTCTTCCGCCCAATGTCCTTTAGCTTTTTCCAGCCTTGTCTTCAAATTTTGGAGGATTATTCTATTGGTTACCTCTGCTTGCCCGTTAGACTGGGGTATCGCGATCGAGGTATAACACTGCTTAATTTTCAACTCCTGACACCACTGCCGAAATTTGGCTCCCTGAAATTACGTGCCATTATCCATCACAAAGGCTCTTGGAATGCCAAAGCGGCATATGATGCTCTTCCACATGAACCTTATGACCTCCTTTTCTGTGATTCTACTCAGTGGCTCTGCTTCTACCCACTTCGAGAAGTAGTCCACGGCAACGATTAAGTACTCTCGTTGGCCTATCGCTCGGGGGAGTTTCCCTACTATATCCACTAATCAAATGGGCAGGGGCTCTACAACGGATGCATGTCTATCGTTGGGACGTGAGTGATGTTAACATGCTCTTGGAACTTTCGGCATCTCTTTACTAAGCTCTAAGCATCCTCATGCATGGTAGGCCAGAAGTATCCTTGCCGCAGGGCCTTGCATGCTAACGCTCTTTCCCCGGAATGATTGCTACAACTTTCTTCGTGGATCTCTCTTATGACATATTCTGCTCTGTCCTTGTTCACACACCTAAGATATGGTTGTGAAAATCCTCTCTTATATATAACTCTCCTGCGATCAGTGTGAACCTAACGACCCTTGCGCGAATTGCCCTTGCTTCCTTAGGGTCTTGAGGTAAAGCTCCAAACTTTAAGTACGCCTCCAAACCTTCCTTCCAGTTTGGTGAGGCTCCCTTTGTTGACAAAACTTCCTCCTCGTCAACCTCCACATCAGGCCGATCTTGGCTCAATAAGATTATTCTTCTGCTCTTTAATGGAGCTAATGAGCTAGCTAATTTAGCGAGTTGATCCGATTCTTCATTGCTTAATCGCGGGACTTGTTCCTAGGTGAACTCATCAAACTTCCATCTCACTGCTTGAATATTTGCTAAGTATTTAGCCATCTGCTCCCCCTTAGCTTTGAAGTCTCCATTTACCTGCTTGACCACAAGTTGGGAATCGCTATACGCCCTTACGCACTTTGCTCCGGCCGCGAAGGCCATTTTTCCTCCTGCGATTAACGCCTCATACTCTGACTCGTTGTTTGAAGCCATGAAGCTAAGTCTGATGGCATAACGCAGTGTGTCTCCCTACGAGCTCTCAATCACAATGCCCCTCCCCCCCCCCCCCTCCCGCTGCCTTGGGATGTGGACGATCTGTACACGAACATTTTCCACCATCTGTTTCTTTGCACCCCATCATCCTCCGTCAGTTCAGAAATAAAATCTGCTAAAGCTTGAGCCTTGATTGCTGGCCTAGGTTGATATTCAATCCCATGCTCACTTAACTCCACTGGCCATTTTACCATCCTTCCAGATATGTTTGGATCTGCCAGCATCTTCTCCAAGGGTTGGTTCGTTAATACGACCACAGGATGAGATTGGAAATAAGGTCTCCACTTCCTAGTTGCCGTCACCAAGGCCAGTGCCACCTTCTCTATTTGGGCATACCTCTCTTCCAGCCCTTGAAGGGCTTTGCTAGTGTAATATATGGGTCGGTGTTCGCGCCCCTTTTTTCTCACAAGAACTGCACTTACTATTCCTTCCAATACTACTAAATACACAAACAGGGTCTCCCCGTGCTCTGGCTTTGTTAAAAGAGGTGGCGAAGTAAGATACTTCTTCAGTCCTCGAAAGCAGCCTGACATTGCTCTGTCCAAACGAAACCCTCGATCTTCTTTAAGACTTTGAAGAAAGGGAGACCTCTATCTGAGGACTTTGAGATGAAGCAATTGAGGGCGGCCATCTGCCCTGTTAACTTTTGGACTTCCTTAATCGTTTTGGGAGGCTGCATCTTCATGATAGCTTCGATCTTTTCTGGATTGGTCTCTATCCCTCTCTGAGAGACCATGAACCTATTCACCAACCTCTGATATGTGGCTCCCATATTTTTTAGCCCAAATGGCATGACCTTATAGCAATATGTCCATTGCTCGGTGACAAAATTAGTTTTCTCTTGATCCTCACGTGCTAACCGAATTGGTTATATCCTTGGAAGGCGTCTAGGAAGCTCATCAGCTCACATCCCGAAGTTGAGTCAATGAGTTCGTCAATCCTTGGTAGGGATATGAGTCTATGAGGCAGGCTCGATTGAGGTCAGTGAAATCAATACACATCCTACACTTCCCGTTGCTCTTCGGGATCAAGACCACATTGGCCAACCACTCAAGATAGTGCACAGGTCGAGTGTAGTCGACTTGAAGCAACTTCTCCACTTCTTTTTTTATTACTTTATTTCTCTTTATCCCGAATGCCCTCCTCTTCTGGCTCACTGGTTTTGCTTCATGATTTATGTTAAGCCTGTGCACCATCACCTCGGGGCTTATTCCTTTCATATCCGACATCTCCCATGCAAATACATCGGCACCATCTTGCAGAAAGCTGACTATACCATGCTCTAGCTGTGGACCCAGCAACGTTCCAATCTTAACTGTTTTTAGTGGATCCTCCCGGAGCTCCACCGTTTTTTACCTCCTCAAAGGCCTCCATTTGCTCCTCTTCAACTTTCCATTTTTTGGCTTCTCTTCGGGGCACCTCCCCCAGTCCTTCTTGGGAGCTCCCCCTTCGCAGCTCACAAGGCTCCAACTCGAGCGACCCTCTTGCAGTCATTGGATTTCCGCCGCTTTCTACCTTCCTCTCAGAAATAATTATCGATTTTCTTAATATGCTAGCGTATCATTCTCTCGCCTGCTTCCTATCACCGACCTTTTCCCCCACCCCTTTAGGTATCGATAACTTCACTTTTATGTGATAGGTAGATACCACGGCATGAAAGAGATTTTAGACTAGGTCTCCCGAGGATTGCGTTGTAAGCCGAAGGTGCATCTACTACCAGAAATTTCACGAATTTTGTCACTCGCCTTGGGTACGTCCCTATCGACATAGGCAGCGTAACTTCCCCCAGTGGCTCAACTATATCTCCGCTAAAACTGGTTAATAGAGTATTAACTGGTTTGAGTTGCACATTATCAATCCTCATTTGAGAAAAAGCTTTGTAAAAAAAGGATGTCCGCCGAGCTTCCGCTATTCACTAAGATCTTCTTCACCCAAAAGTTTGATATCGAGGCAGTCACTACTATTGCATCGTTGTAGGAGGGAAGGCTTCCCTCCAGATCTTGGTCATTAAAGACTCTCTCACCTGCGGGATATACTCGAGGCGCTGTTGTGACCTCACTATAAGCAACGTGGTTGGCAGCTTGTCCCACTGCTCTCACTGCAACCTTTCTAGCTCGCCTCGAGTCTCCCCCTACTGGGCCTCCCTAGATAACCCCTATCACCCCAGCGGTTGGGAGTTTATCGTTGCTCGCTTGCTCTGCTTCCAATTTCACCCCCATCTCGAGACGAGGTGCCATGTGCTTGCTTTCTGGGGCGGCCTCCTGAGGGTCCCGCTTCCTTTGCCCCACAAATTCCTTTAAATAACCTCTCTGGATTAACTTCTTGATCTCGTTCCTCAAGTGGTGGCATTCTTCGGTGTTGTGGCCTCGATCTCTATGGAAGTGACAATATTTGTCAGATTTCATTCTTTATGGGTTGTCCTTCATTGGGTAAGGCCATCTCACCAGCCCTTGTTGTTTGGCCAAAGCGAGAACTTGAGTTCGTGGAGCATTCAAAGGGGTGTATCGAGCCAAATCCCCGAGTAACATGTGCTTGCGTTCACGCTTAATTCCCTCTATCCTATAAGGAGCCCCCTTCCCTCCTCATTTGCCCTCCGTTTGAGGGGATTTGTTGATTGCACACATGTGGTCTCTTCAATTCTTATATATTTCTCCGCTCTTAACAGCAACTCTTCTTGAGACGAGGGGGGCTTCCCAGCAATCGACTCCTTAAACCGACCTCTCCTCAGATTTTGTTGCATGATGCTTGCCAAAAGTTCGAGGTTTACGTAAGGGACTTCCAAAACTGCTTCCGAGAAGCGCTGCACGTACTCCCTTAAACTTTCATTCTCTTGCTGGATTATCGTAAACAAATACGAGGCGGTCTTGGGATATCACTTATTTATCGCGAAATGGTGCAAGAAGCGCTGGGAGAGTTGCTCGAATGACTCAATGGTCCCTGGGGGTAACTGGTTAAACCATGCTATCGCCTTCCCCGAGAGCGTAGTCCGAAACAACTTGCAATAGGCCGCATCGCTAATGTCTAGCAAATCGGCTCTGGCCAAAAAGCGGTCTAAATGGTCCTGAAGATCTCCTACTCCGTTATACTCGCTGAGACTTGGGATCTTGACCCCTGGATGGATGGCTTCTGCTAGAATGTAAGGGGCGACTGGACTCCGTCTTGGGGGCGCCACTGAAAAAGGTCGCCCTGGGTACCCTAGGGGCCCCAAGGGATTCGGAAAACCAGGTAGGGGATGCATTGGGCCGCCCATCTCTTCATATACTCCTTCCCGCACCAGAGGTACCTCCTCTGGGCGTGAAGGGTGAAAGTAATTATCTTCACGTCCTCCCTGGGGAGGAGGTGGGAAATAGTCTTTTTCGCCTACATATCTGCGACGAGGTGAAGGGAAGTAGTTGTCCTCTCTGGCTGCGTGGCCCTACTGTTGACTTCCTCCTCATAGTTCAAACCTTCATGGGCGTCCCTAGGCCTCTGCTCGCCACCCTCGGGGGCCAATGGAGCATCTATGCCTCTGCGAGGATAGCAAGGGGGTCGTGGGGGTAACGCTTGCCCTGCTATGTATTGGGCCACTACCCTTTCTGCTGCTTGGGCAGACGCATCTTCCACCAATTGGCGAAGTGCCTCTAGAGTTATCTGAATGACTGGGGGCGGAGGCGGAGCCTCGACATTTTCCTGCCTCTCGTTCTGCAGATCATGAGCGAGTGGATTATCTAGGACGTGATCTTGCCGTGATTCTCCCCTCCTCTCTCGAGTTCTTCTTGCCCCGCATTCACACTCGTGACTCTTGACCGGGTGTTCATCCTCAATGCTTAGATCAGGGTTCCCATAGACGGCGCCAAGCTGATGGGGTGAAAATCGGGAAGCAATTGATCCAAGCACAATCACACAATAAGCAGTCACGAGTCAAGAACTTGGGAATTCTTCTCAAGAATATATTTCTAAAAATAGTGATCAAGTGATCTTTACAATGGATTTAGTGTCCTATTTATAGTAAATAAGGAGGGGCATAAAGACAATTTTACCCTCCAACCGCCCTTCATCTAACGGCTATAATTTAATTACTAGGGGCATCTTAGTAATTGACTCCTCCCTACTAACTTACAGGAAAATAACTACCTAATGGCACTTTGGTAATTACATGCATGCTTGGGGGTATTTCGGTAATTCGGCACATGAATTTATTTTAGCTCCATCAAAGAGAAAGATAGGATGAGGAACAGGATGTAAAGAAAAGAAAAGGAATTGTTTTGGAAAACAAAATACTTGATGACACTTTGATCCACTTCTATTTTCAATTTTACTGAATTATTTTTAGTTTATAGATGAGGGCAAAATGATCATTTAAGTACCTATCATTAAATTTGGCTAATTAACACTTGTTAGTCAGAAAGAATAATTTGTAATTTTCATAATAAGAAGGGGGAATTTGTATATTCTTATAATAACATGATAGGTTAAAGTAATTAGCCCATGAATTTATGACAGAAAATTCAATTCGTTTAAGGTATCTGAATCCCGTAGTTTTCTCCTTCTCATCACAAGTTTTGGACTTGGATTGAAGGAGTGTGTGCACGCTTAAAATTGCTCCTCCTGCCTTTTTTTCTAATGAACAGGTTTATGTATTTAGCTTCAATTTAAATGTCTTACTGTAATGATTGTGGAATATATATCATGTATATAAAAATTTATTTTATTTATATGTTTCAAAAATATTTTAAAATATGAGATGTATGTATATACACATTAATTATAATTCAAAATGTAATAACAAGCCGTAACAAAATATCTGCAATTGTTAAGTTGACATATATATGTTACAAGTTGGGCGTGAGGTCCTGAGAGCGTTTATAAAATAGAAAAATACAAGCAACCTCCTTGTGATATGTGTAAAACACCTTCTATAAAAGAAGAAAAAGCAATATACATTTCCTTGTTTTTTAAAATGAATCAATTTACCTCTTTAGACAAAAAGGTAAATTGCTATTTTTTTTATAGTAGGTTAATTTACTCATTTGCAATGTCACAGGGGGTAAATCGTATTAAACTCATTTCTAAAATGGGGTATCGCTTCTTAACAATCAGTTTTTTAGGGATGGATGTAAGCCCGTTGATGGGGATATTATGATAAATATTAGGAGAATGACAAAAATACCCTTCTGAAGACGCCCAAATAGCTTATGGGCACCAGGATCCGCGCCACCTGCTCGATCGGGTCGTGCGACCCGACCCATCCTGAGGTGACCCGATCAAAGTGGCCCGTCAAATAACGGCCATTGGATTGTCTGAATTCTTCAGACTGATAGTGACATTTGGGTTAGAGCAAGTGGGCATTCTAAACCTTATAAATACTTATTTCAGACAGCATTTAAGATATAATATTTATTACACCAGTTTTAAATACTAAAGAGATTACATCTTTCTATCTCAATCTAGTCACTGACTTAAACATCGGAGAATTTTAGTTGGGGACCTCACAGCAAGTTTAACGATTTTCTTTTCTCAGGCCCAACTCATCCTGGATACTCGAGGCGATCTGCAACCTCCTATCCCGGATCAGTCGTGAAAAGTGGTATTAGAACAGGATCCTACCGATTCTCAAACGGGATTTTGTGTGTGAATGACTGATGTAGAGCATGCAAGAAAGCACACGCCACACAAGCAATTGATTTTTTTAGGGATAGATGTGGCCCGTGATAAATAAGCTATTGTACTAAAATAGTTTCATCATTTGGCATAGCTTCCCAACTGCATTACTTCATAATCAACTTTGTAACTTATCCAAAGAAACGGTGGAACATAACTTAATACTTTATGCAAAGTAACATTGAAAATAACTTGAAATTGTTCTAAAGCACGTAATTAACATGCATGTTTCAACATGTATAATAGTGATGGTGAAAATAACTTATTGAGATAATTACACTCTCCTCCCTTGAGGTTTTGTGTAATTACACTTATATTTCCGTAGTTTGAAAATTTACAATTAGTATTTCTGATTATAAAAATATGTCTAGACCACCTAATCAAAAGTAGTCAATTTACCTTTTTACCCATAATAACTGGCTAATTTTTTTTAAAAGAAAACCATAATTGCCCCATATGTATAGAAATAAACAGACGCCTTAGTTTTGGTGCCATTATTATTATTATTTCCTCTTTTCTTCTGCATGACCATTCACCTACCCCAAAATCCACCAGCAAATTGACCGAGATTTATTATAGGGAAGTTGTTTTGCTATTATTAAAATATCACAAGATATGTAAATACCACATTTATGTTATCACAATGAGATGTTTGTTATGATTGAATTATGAAAATATATGTCTTCTAAAATATTTAGTTAAATTACATAATATAGTATATATATATATATAGTTTTACAATGTATATATATGTTAAGAGCTAAATTTATTTTTATGGATCTAATTTATGGATTAATTAATAATTATTAATATAATAAACTTGAATGGTAAAACTAGCAATTTATTAAATATATTACACTATTTACCCTTATGATTTAGGATAATTATAAGTAAAAACTCACATACATAAGTGTGTGAAATGTATAAAGGTAGCTTTGTCAAAAAAATATTTATTTGACCTGCAATAAGTCAACCAAGGGCAAAAATGAATTTTCAATCAACATTTTTGCTGATATCAGCAAATTCTATCAATTTTATTAATTGAATGGTCTAGGTGTAATTGCACCAAACCTCGGAGGAGGAAAGTGTAATTATCCCTAACTTATATAAACGTACACGTAATATTTTTCAAAATTTATGTATAATTATTTCTGTCTAAGCCTAAAATAACAGTGAAAATAACGTACTCATAATTTAAATGCGTAACAGTTTTCTATATACAATAATTTTGTACAAGCATAAAATAAGAGCAAAAATAACTTAAACGTACTTTAAAGTAGGTAAATTTTTTCTGTCTGTGTATAATCATTTTTGTACACGCATGAAATAACAATGAAAATAACTTAAAACATATTTTAAAGTAGCGAAAATAATTACATAAACGTGTTTTAAAGCACGCAACATTTTTCGATATATATATATATATCATTATTTTGTCCAAGAACTTAATTAGTTTAAATTACATCCATTTTGCATGGAAAAGTAACTCATAGATTCTTAGTCATGGCCGTCAATTATTTCTCGAAAATCCTAGGCACCACGTTAATCGTACTTGTGGTCGGCTCCGCCCTCATCCGGGCCATGCCACCACCAAACCCCTTCCAATGCAACCAAACTGGCTGCATCCTCTACAACGCCTACGGCGTTTGGGATGACCGGAAAACCTGCCATGTCACCACCGTCGTCTACCCCACGACGGAGGAAGAGCTCCGGTCAGCCGTAGCCAATGCTAACAAGAACAAGCTCAAAGTAAAAGTTGTCTCCAAATTTTCACACACTATTACGAAACTGGCCTGCCCCACGGCCGGGAATGAGAACGCCGTCCTCATAAGCACTGAGAGGTACAACTCGAGTATCGCTGTGGATGTGGCTAGTTTGGCCGTCACGGTGGATGCTGGCGTCGGGCTTCGGCCCCTGATCGATAGGGTGGAGGAGGAGGGGCTGAGCCTGGTGGCTGCGACGTATTGGGAGGGTGTCAGCGTCGGAGGGGCGGTGAGCACGGGGGCGCACGGCAGCTCGTGGTGGGGCAAAGGCGGAGCGATTCATGATCATTTGATTGGTGTTAGATTAATAGTTCCAGCTAATGCATCGGAAGGTTTTGCAAGAGTTTTGGATTTGAAGGGCGATGATCCACTCCTTGACGCTGCAAGAGTTTCATTGGGAGTACTGGGGGTTCATCTCTAAGGTGAGAATTACAACGGAAAATTGTTACCGAAATTCAATTTGGTCGAACTAAATCAATGACGGAGTATGTGTAAAACACTTATCATGTAATTGATTATTTTTCTTGAACTGTACACTAATTACACGACAAACATATTATACTTGTCATATAATTGGTTCAGGTTCAACCAAGACTGGTCTAGACTAAAATTTTCCTACACTTAAATATCGGGTTTAATGCAATTTACCTCCTTGTGATATTGTAAATGAACAAATTACTAGAAAAAGAAAATAGCAATTTACCTCCCTCTCCATTTTAAAAATCACGAGGAAGTAAATTAATTCATTTTAAAAAACAAAGGGAGGTAAATTGCTATTTTATTTTTCAAAAGTGGATAATTTGCTCATTTGCATTATTACAGGATGATAGGAGGGTTGCTTGCATTTTTCCCCTTAAATATCATTTTCATCAAATGCAAAACTAAAACTAGTTTATTTTCATTAAATTATGGATAATTACAACACCATTCCTTGAGATTTAGTCTAATTACACTTAGATCCTTTCAATTTTGAAAAATTATATCTACCTCCACTGACACTAACGACCATTAAATATCCTAACGTCACCTTGAAAAATTACTCTTTTACCCTTCATTTCAAATTACATAAACCTCCCTTGAGGTTTATTCATTACAATTGCTCCCTTTCAAAAAAAAATATTTTTTATAACTAGACCCTACACGTTAATATTTATTAAAATAAAGTAATAAAAATATATTAAGTACTTAATTAAAGGAGTTTTAACCATGGACAAAATCAAAATTTTGAATTCAAATTTAACTCCATAATATTATACTTAACTGTAAATATCAACTCGGGTCATTATCTTCTTCTCTTTCTAAATGATTATTATCAAATGTAAGAAAATTCAAGTTAATTTCTAAAAGTTGATTCCATATATATATATATATATATATATATATAAACCAAACAAATTGTTTGATTGTCTTAATGACGTAACAAAACTCATTAATTTAATTTTCTAGAAACGAGATAAAATTAAGATTATCAAATTAGAATATAAATGATATATTCAGTTAGAGAAACTTTCATTAGAATATTTAGTCTAATAATTAATTAAAAATATTATCATTTTATTAATTTAATGATGCTGATTATATTGTCAAATATTAAGGTTATCTGTAGGATGATAATAAATTTTAGTACCACAATTTTAAAAGGGATTAAAGGCATTATGGTCCTATAACTATACCTCATTCTTATTTTAATCCTTTATCATTCTAGGGTTTCAAAAAAATCCTATAGTTTTTTAATTGTCACGATTTTGATCCTCCTTTTGCCGGAATTTCTTCAAAATAGCCGAAAATGTCTTAAATTTGGGCCGCCACGTCAGACATTTTCGGCAATTTTGGAGAAATTTCGGCAGAAAGAGGACTAAAATCGTGACAATTAAAAAGCTACAGGATATTTTTGAAACCCTAAAAAGACAAAGGACTAAAACGAGAATGAGTTATAGTTACAGGACTAAATTGCCTTTAAGCCTTTAACAGGAGAAAATTATATTTTTAATCTCATAATTCACGAGTATAGCACGTTTGGTCCTATAGGATAAAAAATTATAGCATTTCTTGTTCCATAGAATAAAAAATTGTGGCACATTTAGTCCCCTAAACTAAAAAATTGTAATATTTTTGGTCTCAAATGCTGCAAATCGTTAACCTATGAAACCAACATGCTAAGTTTGTAAACTGTGGAATAAAAAATGTAATATTTTCTATCCAACAACAGGTGACGTTGTCGTTACAACGTGAGTTCAAGAGGATCATAGCGCTGAATTTCACAAACGACAAGGATATTGAGGATGAATTCATGGAACATGGTAAGAGGTACGAGTTTGGGGACATTCAATGGTACCCCTCCAGGTATGTAGCTGTGTATAGGTACGATGATCGACTACCTTTGAACACCTCTGGAGATGGAGTCTTTGATTTCATCGGATTTCGTCCCATTCTTGCTGTAATACCCCAGACAGTCAGAGCATTAGGTTTGTTTCTTCTTTCATTGACCCATATTAACTATAGGATTAAACATATATATTGCTGGGCCCGCATGTTAGATTATTCCATGTTTTTATCGTTTAACTTTCTAACATAGTATTTTGGTCTTGCATTTTTTTAAAGGTTAATTATACTTAGATACCCTCTTAAAATTCAAAGAAGATTCGAAACTACACTTACACCCCCATAAAAAATTCTTCATTTATATTTGACTCCTTTCGTTTAAAGTTTAGACGGAAAATATTTATGTCAGTCATAAATTTTCGATTTTGTCATTCATTTAACATACTCATTCATGTGTATTTTTGTACTTATATAGAGCTAAATATAATGTATATATATATATATAGAGTGAGGTTATCTTTATTATATTTTTTCTTCATAAGTACAAAATTAGTAAATGAGAATGTTATATGAGGGGTAAAATTAAAAATTTATGTCATTTTTTTTGCTAACATCAATATTTTTCGTCCAAATCCTACGAAAGTGTAAACTAGGGATTTTCGGAAAGGGTATAAGTGTAATTTTAAATTTTTTGGGGGGAAAGTATAATTTCGTATTTTCATAAAGAGTGTAAGTGTAATTAACCTTTTTTTTAGGGATAATTACACTCCCCTCCCTTGAGGTTTGGTGTAATTACACGTAGACCCCTTGTGATTTGAGAAATTACATCTACTACCCCTGAAGTTTGCTTCTGTCTAACAAATGGGTCCCCTCGTTAATCAAAATTCACCGAATTTGTTGATATTAGCAAAAAAAAATTGAATTAAAGGTGAGATTTGTCATTGATTGACTTATTACTGACTTATTGTAGGTCAAACGAATCTTTTTATGACCAAACTACCCTTATATATCGTCACTCGTTAATGCATGAGAGGAGGTATATTTTCATCGTTTAAAGGTAATTTGGTCATAAAAGATTTGTTTGGCCAGCATTAAGTTATTAATAAGTCAATCGAGGGTAAATGTCGATTTTCATTCAATTTTTTTGTTAATATCAACAAATTCGGTGAATTTTTACTAACGAAGGGACCTATTTGTTAGATAGAAGCAAACCTCAGGGGTATTAAATGTAATTTTTCAAACCACAGGAGGTCTACGTGTAATTACACCAAACCTCAGGGGAGGGGAGTGTAATTATCCCTTTTTTTATTTTCACAATTTTGGTACTTTTGTTCGTTGGATTTCACTTACACCTACGAAGTAGGATTGACTCCGGTGAGAAAAGGACTGAAATTATAAAAATTGAAAAGATGCAAGATTAAAATGCTATCCTAGAAAGTTAAAGGACAAAATGCTGCAGAAATGGGCCTATACAAACAAAAGCCTAATTTTAAAATGTCACGTGAGTGGTACATGTATTTTCCGACTATAAGGTTAAACTTCAGCGAAAAGATGATTAAAACCATAAAAATTAAAAAAATATAGAACCAAAATGCTATGTTAGGAAGTTATTGGATGAAAATGTTAAATAACCTAAGAGATTAAAGGAAATTTTTGTTCAGACCAGGTTTGGCTGAACCAAATCAATCATAGAGCAAGTATGCTACATTTTCTCTATGATTGGTCACTTTTCATAAACTGTACATCAATTAAATTGATTCAAATTTGAGCGAATCAAGTTCGAGTTAGAATTTCCTAAATTAAAAGGCATTAAACACTTAAAATCTCCAATCATCTCGCGTCTTGGCGGCAGAAAAGGCAGCTGAGGCTACCAAAAGCGTTGAGGCGAAATGCATATTAGCAACCTTGTCAATTGCATTTCGAAAGCTGATAGCCAATGGTTTGAAGAACAACAACTATTTCTTCACTGGGTATCCAGTGATCGGACATCAAGGGAAGATGCAAACCGCAGGTTCTTGTCTCTACTCACCCCCAACAGACAAATACAGCGCATGCGTGTGGGATCCAAGAATCAAAGGCCTCTTCTTCTACGAATCCTCAGTAATACTCACAGCATCAACCTTCGCTAATTTCATACGTGACGTCAAGAAACTGCGCGACATGAACCCCAAAAGCTTCTGTGGAGTCGACATGTACGACGGTTTCCTCATCCGTTTCATTGCTAGGACAGCCGGAGGACTCTGTCGCTGTTGATTTCAACTATTACCGCGCAGACGACGCATCGACTCCCCGACTAAATGGAGATGTGTGGGAAGAAGTGGAGCAGATGGCGTTTTTCAAGTATTCGGGTAAGCCGCATTGGGCCAAGAACAGGAAGCTGGCTTTTGTTGGTGTGCAGAACAAGTACCCGAATTATAGCAAGTTTGTCGGAGCTAAGAATGATCTTGATCCGGACAACATGTTTTCTAGTAAATGGTCGGACGAAGTGCTGATGTTGGGGCAGGAGGGGGAGGGAGTGAAAGAAGATGGATGTGCTCTTGAAGGGCAGTGTGTTTGTTCGGAAGACAGACACTGCAGCCCTGGAAAGGGCTACTTTTGCCGAAGAGGGCTTGTTTATAAGGAAGCTCGTGTTTGCAGATATTCTTCGGGATAAATGCAATTTATCCCTGTGATATAAAAAAGTAATTTTAAAATGAAACAAATTATTTCTCTGTGTTTTTTCTTGATAGGGAGTAATTTGTTTTATTTCTCAAAACACAAGAAGATAATTTGTTAATTATTTTTTATATAAAGTTTTTGCTCATTTCTTATATCACAGTGTAAATCGCATTTATCCCATTCTTCAACTTCGCCACCAACTCCGATATAATTTCGTGAAATGCGACATTAGTTAAATATGTATTCATTGGAGATATGGTAATACAATTATATCTATTACAAGATATTGGGAATCAGAAATCATTGTTATTACTTGGAAATTAATAAGGGGATTGTTTACAACTTTTTTTTTTGGGGGGAGCTAATAATGTATAATGTGGGCACTATTTTCACGTGGTCTATGTAGAAAACTTGAATATTTTTTGATTGCTTGAACTCCGTAAACCAAGATTGCAAGAACTTGTCAAATGTGAATCAAATTTATTTGTATTTGATATAATTTGATAATCGATTCATACCTCGTCTTGCACTACAATCCCGAGCACGCCCCGTCACCTCCAACGGCGCCACCGCGGCCCCGGCAAGAAATCTGGGCCGATTTATTGAAAGAAATCATTTGGGCCTTCTTGATAAAAGAGCAATGATGGGACCTGAAGTATGAGAAAGATGGCCACGGATGTTCTGTTTATTCATATTACTATCTTCTGCTTTATTCAATATATACATGTTATATGAATGGAATCTTTTCTAAATAAAATATATGATGTTATTTTTATATATATGACGTGTATATATGGGATAATTTCACTTTTGGTACCTCACAGGTATGACTTTATTTCACCTTTGGTACCCCTATTTTCATGTCATCAATGTTGATACCCAAAGTTTCCTTTTTTCATCGAGCTGAGTGCCTGTCGTTAGTTGACCGACAAAGTTAACGGTCAAAGTCATTTTGGCGGAAAAATTGGCAGTTTTTTGCCAATTTAAGCACATGTTTGGCTACCATTTACTACACCACAAAAATTAGAGTTGAAAAAGTAAAATTGAGAATATTTTAGAAAAAAAAGAAAGGTATGAGGATAAATCAGTTTCAATCTTACTCAAATACGAGTGTGGGTTCGTCTAATGAGAACATTTATAGAAAAAATGTATTGTGAGTGTGGAATTGAGCTACCATTGAAAACTTCTTGGACCAAAATAAATCCGGGAAGAAGGTTTTGGGCATGTCCTAATTACAAGGTAAATTTTGATAAAAGGGCAATGATGGGACCTGAAGTATGAGAAAGATGGCCACAGATGTTCTGTTTATTCATATTACTATCTTCTACTCCATTCAATATATACATGTTATATGTATGGAATCTTTCTTAAATAAAATATATGATGTCATCTTTATATATATGACGTGTATATGTTAAAAACATGGAATAAGGTTTACGGAAGAAAATTCAAATAACGTGTAAACGTGACCATCATTATTTTCTTGGTCGTGTTTTCCATTATTTGATGTATAATTGCTCCATTAAATGACCATACTCTCAATTAGGGGAAATAATCAACTCTCATCCTCATTCAATTTTATCTTTATATTTGGAGTTTTATTATCATTGTGTTTGTAATTATACAAACATCTTAGAAAGAACTACTTCCTATATTAGAGACTTAGCATGTAATATAGTTACGGTATAAATCAAAACGCCTTTCAAAATACCAAAAATAAAATGTAAACACACAGATGATGAACAATATGTGTAGGTGTTAATGATCTTAATATTCCCGTCAAATACTTACCACCGTTACTGTCATTCTCAAGTAACATAGTTGTATAACATGCTAACAAGAAAACAATCACACCCGCCATCGAGAAAATATTTTATCTGGGGCAAAATGTTTTTTTGATATCGTTAAAAAATGTCATTATCATTTTTGGTATCACAATTATGACAAGTGTCGCTTTTGATATCATTAAATACGAAAATATGTCTTTTTATCCCAAGTTAAAGGCAGAGGCCATGTGTCTTGCACATGACCGGTAACGGCCACTAACCCTGTTGGCTAGCCCAGTTTAATGGTACCAAAAAGCAGGAAAAATTATTTTTTTGGTAGCATTAAAAGGGAAAAAATATTATGAGCAAGTTTCACAAACTATAAGATTTTCTTTTCTTTTTGCAAAAATAAAAATTTTAGGAGAATTTTATTTTAATATATATATATATATAATAAAATAGCTTTAAAATTAAAATTATTTGAATTCTAGATAATTTTTAGGATTTTTTTTACTATTTTTAAAAATTGAATTATTATTTGATCTGAAAATATTTTAATATTTGAGCACAAATTATAAGAAATAAAATTTATTTTTGGAATAAAAGTATTAAAATATTTTTAGACCAAATAATAAAATAATAATAAAAAGATGCTCGAATTTATCTCAAAAATAGATAATTATTATTTAAATTAATTATTTATTCATAATAAAATTAATTTATCTAATATTTTTATTTAAAAAATAAATTTATAATTTATATTAAAATAAAATTTATCTAATACTTTTATTTTCTAAAAAATTTATTTCTCATAGTTTGTTGTCAAATATTGAAATATTTTCAAACCAAATAATAATTCAATTTAAAAAATAATAAAAAGATCCTAGAAATTATCTAAAATTAAATAACTATAATTTTAAATTTAATTTATGACATATATTAAAATAAAATTTCTCAAATATATTTTCTTAAAAGTTTATTAAAATATTTTTAGACCAAATAATAATTTAATTTCAAAAAATAATAATAATATGCTAGACTTTATCTCAAATATAATAATTATAATTTAAACTAATTTATTATTTATATAAAAATAAAATTTATCTAATATTTTTATTTTAAAAAATATTTTTTTTGATATAGTTTGTAGTCAAAGTTATTATATTTTTTTTTTCAAAAAGAGTAAAATAGATCCTCGAAAATATTTGAAATACAAATAATTATAATTTTTTAAAGTTATTTTATTATATATACTAAAAAAATTTCCCCTTTCAGTTTTGTACAAAGAAATAAAATCTTTATAGTTTGTTGTTAAAGTTAGTCAAAAGATTTTTTTTTCCTCTTAATGGTACCAAAAAACTATTTTTCGTTATTTTTTTGGTATCATTAAACAGGTCCTCATGTGAGCCAACAAAAGTTAACGGCCGTTAACAGCCATGTGCACAACACATGAAATTTGCCGTTAACTTGGGACTAAAAAGGCGTGTTTTCGTGTTTAATGGTATCAAAAACGCCACTCACTAGAATTGTGGTACTAAAAACTATAATGACCCTTTTTAACGGTACAAAAAAAAGTAATTTGCCCATTTTATTTGACAATGTTTAATAAAAAAGGATGAACTACAATGATTTTTTCTGAGAAACCCCTCATTGTTTCAAAAATTACAAATAGCCTCCTAAAGTTTGTAATTTTTAATCAATGGCCTAAAATGGTGTATTTTGCCCTTGATTTTTTTTTTTTGAATTGTAGAAAAATCAGCTGAGCCAAAATGGAAAGGAGAATCTTCTAAGAGTCGGGTTCTGTTCCATCCCCGATGTCAATTGATTAAGTTCCACTACTGGCCGAAGTACATAATGGAAAGAAAAGGCATATGAGACTGCTTCAAAGTCATAAGCTGATCCTTCTTCGGGCTGCTTCGGATCTAGAATCGGGGCCCTTACTACTTTCTTTTATAGGGCTCGGACATGAATATGGATGTGGCTTCTAGCTCAGCAACGACTCTGGCTTCGAATGTTAGAGCCCACTTCGACAGTGCAATTGTTCTTTCCAAGATGCCATGGCGAAGTTCAAAATATTAAGAATCCGGTTTTGGGCAAGTAGGGTTGCCAACAAACTAATTCCCAAAGGATCTGGATCAGGCTTCTCCTCGGATGTGCATAGACCTTGAGATGCTAGCCGCAGGTCAAGATGGGGCCCCTCCGATATGTGGTATTAATTCTAGAGTTGGAAAGACTGGCCCAAGCAGCGAATTTGTGAAAGAAGGCAAGTATACTGACTTGGCTCTTTGAAGGACAACTTCCCTTGTTAATGTACGAGCAGGGGATTAGTTGAAAGATGCCCACAATCAGATGCCAGAGGAACTGAACTGTCAATATGTATATCAAGATCAATAATAAAGGCAAGATTATGTTCTGCTCTTGTCTCAGATTTCACCTCTCTGCGTGGGAGAGGGTAATGAGGAGGTAGCGTCTTATTCCGAAAACAGAAAGATGTGATTTAGTAAATTAGAACCCATTTTGGGGTGCAACCAGGGAACAACTATCAACTAGTTTGAAAAGTTCTTCCATTTAGTAATGGGAGAATTCTTAAATAGGAAATGTTAGAACAGGTAGAAAGATATTCACTGGTCGAACCATATCATATTAGGGGATAAAGAGAAAATTTCCTTTCGTGCGCTCAGCTGTGATAGATTTCTCTCCACAGTTCCCAAAATTACACAGTTGGGTAAGGCTATAACCCACAAGGTCTCGCTCGGATGACTAATATCATGGTTAGTCAGAAGCGGGGGGCTAAAAAGGTTCATCTAGTGAGGTGGTCTGAGGGACATGGCTCTCCTATCGGCACATTCATCCATCCCCTTTGTGGGGGTCCGGACCCCTACCAGTGAGCAGAAAAGGGAGGAGGAAAGAGGCTCTGGTGAACCGTCATAATTAGTGAACAAGTGTAAGCTTCGCTACCCGACAGTATGGAGTACTGACCACACCGAGGGACAGGCCCTGAAGCGAAGGACGGGAACGAGTCAACTGAGTGGGTAGTCGTGGATTGGCCCTTTCAGTAAGGTAGGAGTGAAGTAGCCGAAGGCATAATCTCAGAGTCTTGCCATTTGCTCTATAGGTCAACTTTCTTTCTTTGCCCCTGGGGTCCTAGAGTGACTTCCTCTACTAGTAGTGCAGGCTTAGGCTCACTTTACATCTTAGTCGAAAGGCTTGAAGTTTCAAAGTCCTTCCTGATCTTGATTGGGACTCTAAAGCATAGCAGGATAATTCCGCTCTCTCATAGCTTGCTTGCTCCCTTCTCCTTTTGAAGAGCTAGGCTCAATATTGGTCTCAGTCAGTTAGGAGTTCCATTGATGACAGACATTCCGCTAAGGATAAGGATCCAAGTTGCTATCTTAATGCATGCAAGATTCAAGGGAGCTGGACCAAGCCATCCTGATCGCCCCATACCTTTGAAAGCCCACCAGCTAGTATTCGAAATCAGAAGAATAGCGAACTGGAGCGAACCTATATTATGTAATAAAGCCAATTGTAAGCAAGATCGATCATCAGAGAGATAGTATCGGACGAGACAAGCTCCTGCGTCTTCAAGAGATCCTGCAGTTTCAGCTTCGACACCAGTTGGAGAAGCTCAAACAACAACTGGGGAATTCTCAAGCTATAGGTCTTCCAATCAATCTTTGTGAGAAACCTCTTTTCCTATATAGGTAGGGACAAGAGAAAGAAGCAGGAATGGTACCAATGGCGCGGATTCCTATTGCTTTTTTTCCAACTGGGATTAGTGAGACCCGAAAGGTCAAGGCACAAAATCTAAGACACTGTTAGGTGACCTGCCATCTACGACCTGAAATGGTCAAACCCTTTTTCTTTTACTTTGACTACTCTATTCCTACGAAACGAACCAATAAAGAGTGGGGAAGGGACGGATTAGGTCTTTTGATAGCCACTGCTCGCTTTATTAAAAGTGAATAGAAAGAGCATAGCACAATTCTTCTTGGAGGAGGGTTGTTTGCCCGAGTGACTGATCCTGCCATAATGTACTCCTACCTATACACCGGCAACCGAAGTCGAGCATACATACGACAATCTTCATGCGTGAATAGCCAGGAGGAAAGAAAGGGCGGTAGATGATAATGAGAAAAAGCACCGCGTCTGGACGGGCAGGCGGAATGGATGAGCGAAAGGTGTCATGCCATGTAGTGGGGAATATCCCGAGTCTCATGTAAGACAACTAAATACACCTCGAGGCCGAGGAACTGAGGGACCTTCTCGAGCACAGGATAGGTAATTGAAAGATAGAGCTAGCCTATTCGTTATGGGGAATCAATGCTCCGGACGAATAGAGCTACATTATTGCTCCTTTTGTGTTAAAAATGTAAGAAACTCTCTCTACGTATAATTGTCCAAAAAAAATTTAGAAAATTTTAAAAAATAATTCAATTTGCATAAGGGCATTTGGGTCAATTCACCCATAAATATGGATAGAAATGAGTAATGTGTAATTTTTAAAACAACGAGGAAGTATCCGTCATTATATCAAACTTAGGGGAGATTATTGTAATTCATTTAATAAAGAAACCTGTTTCTCTTCCTTAAATATTCACATACTTTTTTGTTTCTTTTTTAATTGTTTCTTTTTTTTTGAAAAAAAAAAGAAAGAAAAATTTATGCAACGTTGAAACTTGAAAGTGGTTCCACCATAGATCAGAAAGAAAAGGAGAAAAAAGAACTTCTCAAGTACCAGATCGAATTATCTATTGCAAAAGTTTATTCCATCTTCAACTTAATTCAACACATAACATGTGTATAAAATCTTTTTCAAAATTAAATAAAATTATCTTTATATATATAACATGTATATATTAAATAAAATAAAATATTAAATATAATTTACGATAGAAAATTCAATCCGTTAATGATATGCATAATTTATTAGGAAATGTGGGTCCTCTGATCTTGGAGTTATATATAAGTCCATCCCCACTTCCTCATGTGATTTGATGTGTGTGCTGTTCTGCAGAAAACACACACATCACACTTTTTTCTCTTTCCATTTACTCCTCTGCACTCTACACTTATTATTATTGTTTTTGTTTTCTCGATAGGTTCATTACTCTTCAATACACCTCTTGCTGTATTTCCAAGATTCAAAACGCTACACAATTTGAGCACACTCCCCTTAGTCCTTTTGACTTGCAGATTTCCCGAAAAACGAAAATATATCTAACCCGACATTCTCTTTGTTCTTGTAATTAAGCTGCGGACTGTACTGCTTGTTTTCTTGTTCTTCATGTGCTTTGAGATTGGTTCAAAAGATTGAAGGCCCATCTCAAAAGAAGGTGATTACTTCATTTGAGAGCCTGTTTTCCATTATCTGAGCTTCAAATCTGGTTGTTTTTAGGATATAAGTGGAAATCTTGTGGGTGTTCTTGCTGGGAGTTTTTTATATTTGTTTCATAGTGAAATATGAGTTTGTTCATTGGGTAAAAGGATCTTGTGAATCTCTTCTTGTAGTCTTGCATCTATGCTAGTATGTGAGGAAAAAGTTGTTTTTTGATTTGGATTTTTGAATGAATTTTCTCAGGATGTGTCTGAGGAGAAAAGTAAGGAACTTTTACTGAGTGGTTTCTCCAATTTTTACTGTATCCTTGGTGGTTTGAAGAGTGATGCTAATGTCCATACAGGGGGAATGTTATACCATGGAGCATATGAATCATGTGTTTGTCTTGAAGTAGCATTAAAGGGAAAGAATCAAATGCTACTATGACCAATAATAGAAATATATGTTTTAGTTGAGGTAGTTCTATAGGGGCAGCTGCCAAACTGCATTTTTGATATCTTGGTAAGATGATTAATGGTGGAAACGGTTTTCGTCGTACGTGAATCATGGTGCATCATTGCTGTATCATGGTATAATTCTTGGGCAAAATTGGATAGTTGAGAGATTGTGATGGCATCAATTAGGAGAACATTGTCTCCTGTTCCTCGACCGGGATCTTTAATGAATGGGGAAGCATATCAAGTCGCGTCCCCTTTGTCGAAGTCGTCTTCAAACAGTCAGAACTACCCACCACATGGAACACTGTCCTCTTCATTGGGTTCCTTGGGCTGTGCATTGTATAAAGTCCAGAATTTTTTTCTTGGTTTTTTCTCACAACGATCGTCCCGGCCCTTTGACAGATCCAAGTTAAAGGGACAACCTTGGCGGAGAGCGTTTTTACATTTTTTAATCTTCTTTCTTCTTGGTGTTTTTGTCGGGCTTACCCCATTTGTTCCACTGAACTTGTCCACAAATGTTGTGCCTAAACATCAAGCTTTCAACTTTGAAGTGCTTCAGCCAGTTGAGAACAATGATGAGCTTTACAGTCGGAAGAAAGATGAGATGTCAGTAGTTGGCGGATTCTCTTTGAATGAAAATTCTACATCAGAGCCGCACAAGGTTAATGTTGAACTAAAAGATGGAACCCTTGACCATGCTATTTTAGATAATTCATTGGATCTGTCTTCTGATCTCGTGTTCCACAAGCTTCTGATCGTGGTGACCCCAACGCATGTTAGGCCACTTCAGGCCTACTATCTGAATCGTTTAGCTCACACATTAAAACTTGTCCCACATCCTCTTCTGTGGATAGTTGTGGAGATGAATGCTCAGTCTGCGGAAACAGCTGAATTATTGAGCAAGACTGGCATCATGTACAGACATCTGGTGTGCAGTATTAATAACTCTACTGGGATAACAGATAGAAATGTGCTTCTAAGGAACGTGGCTCTCACACACATTGAGACACACCGCCTTGACGGGATTGTTTACTTCGCAGACGACGATAAGATATACTCTGCTCATCTCTTCGATCAAATGAGAAACATCAGGTATTTCCTCGAGTATTAAATAGCTTCATCTTGTATATTGAATTTTTTAGTCACCTTGAGAAGTCTGAACTTATAAACTTTAGTTTCTGCATTATCTGCTCGTTCTTTGAGTTGTCCATCATCAGACAGGTGCTAATTATGGTTTTTATGATTCATTCAGTCTTTCGAGATGGTAATGTTATAGCTGTTTTAGTAATAGAACACATTCTTTATTACACATGTTTATCTCAATCAAACAGGAAGCAGTCTGAAATCAAACTCATATCTCTCTAAAACATCTTTAGATACGCCTAGCTACTCATCCATTCACCTATAAACTCATCAGATATAAGATGCAGTAGCTACACGATAAGCACCAGCCGAAGCAAAGAGAATGCAATCCAATGGCATGCTGTATTGATATTTGTGTTCTTCTTAAGGTGATTCTGATTAATTCTTGTTTCTGGACTGAGTCTAACCTGTAAACACCTAGAAACCCTTGCAAATAATCATATCGTCTACTCTATTTGTTTTCTTCAGGCACTTGGACAGGAATTTCAGTCTTAAACTGATTTCCCTTGTCCCTTATACATGTCTGCTTAAAGGATTATTGAGGTACAAGTAAGAGAATGATGGTTCCACCTCACCAAAAGTCTGGTTTTTCTTTGGAAAGTGTAAAATTCTGAGTCACAGTTTCTGTTCGTGCGGTGATTTCTCTTAAAAGATATTTCTGTGAATGCAGTCGGTTCGGGACATGGACAGTGGCCAAGTTGGTGGAAAGCAAGGGCGAAATTTCCTTGGAGGGTCCCATATGTAACAGATCTCAAGTGATAGGGTGGCATGTAGATGACATGGCGAAAAGGTTTCGAAGATTCCACGCTGAGATGTCAGGTTTTGCTTTTAACAGCACTATCATTTGGGATCCAAAGAGATGGCATCGACCTACAATTGAACCGACTAGGCAGCTTGAGACAGTGAAAGAAGACATGCAAGTGAGTTCCCCACAACCATAATTGTTCTAGTAGTAGTCAAACTACTCCATATAAATGTAGTTGATCTGCCATTTGTACTTGAACCTTTCACCAAACTATATAATGTGACTGCCAGAAACATGTACTTTCACCTATATCACAAGATAAATAATTGTTACAATTGACAACTAACGGTAACTTCCCGAAACCTGTGCTCATTTCAATCAATCAGAAGCGAAAAAAGATTGCATCTGATTGCTGACGTATCTGTTCTCTTGCAGGCAAGCGCATTCATTGAGCAAGTTGTGGAGGATGAAAGTCAAATGGAATGCTTTTCAATGAACTCTTCAGGAATTATGGTTTGGCATCATATTACGGACTCACATCCCTATCCTCATAACTGGTTTGCAAGTAATCGTTTGGGCACTATCGTTCCACTTGAGTGATAATTTGACATTTGATTAAGGTAAGATGAGTTATTTCCTAGAAATTTTTGCGCAAGAAATCCTCATCCAAATTACAGAAGCTGGAAGTTGTTGGATCTTCTGTATATTATTTCCCCTGTTCCTCAAGGTTGAGTATAATTTCTGTACAGCTGCTGATTTTAAACGTCTCTACGGTTGCCTGCTATCTCTTGAATGGCAACTCTGTCGCCATCTAGATAGGGCTGTCGACAATTTCATGCCTTCACTTGCTTGAAGATTTGCAAATGTTCCCATCAGCCATATATATTTATTTTCTTTGTTCTATTCAAGAAGTTTCGGTATGGACAGAATGAGTGGAACTCACTTCATTCTTTCCTTCTTGTTCTCAAACAGAAAGTAAGTTCCCTCCCTTCTTAGGACAGAAACACATTGTTTCTTTTCCTTCTTGTCTGCCTTACGTGCAAAATCATAGTTCGATGATTCCCAATCACGATCTTATCCTCCTCTCTCTTCTTCATGCTTCATTCATATCTTGTGTTCTTCTTCTTGTTACTTTCGTCGTCTTGATATGTCTTCTTCTCGCATTCTGCATCATGCTACTCTTGATTGCGTTTCTCGATATCTATGATGCCTTATTGTTCTTTTCTTGGTATGTTGCCGATGTAAAATCAAACATTGAGTTGGCATTTGTGGTCACTCTCTTCAGCTTCATGCGATTCTTTGTTCATATGTCATTAGCTTCAAAGCCCATTTGGGAAGGTATCACTGTGAAGGTGAGAGTGAAAATGCAGCAGCTCAGGGGCCAACCTGAGTTGCACTGAAATGGAACTTCATCTTCTTGATCTAGCGTATCTGAGGTCGGTAGAAGGCAAGATCGACTAAATTTGTATTAAGTGGGTGCAATTCAACACGTTTATACCAGAATTCTTAAGGGGGTATTTATACAAGTAGGAATTTACGTTATTTAGGGTAGGTAGAGGTAAAAAGTAGAGGTAAATTACTTCTTTATCCCTCACCTACTCTGATTACATGATTGTAATTTGTTGACTAGGGTTATTTTAGTAATTTGTGCGCTACGCCAACTTGGTAAGTTTACCATGGACCTTTCTTCTTGGGGGTATTCTGCTTGCTTTATTTGGAGTGATTTATTTTTTCCATCAGTATTTTATTTTATCATTTATTTGTAAAATAGGTCTACTTATGTGAAATAATCAAAAAATTATTTCTATGATTACTCCGAAATAATGTTGTATTTATGTAAAATTATGCAATATTTAATAGTAGTGTATTTAAAATTTTTGCTCTTAACTTTCACCTAATTGGCATACTTCTCTTACTCCTATCAAATTGGAAAATGATTCCCGCCTTTTACCAAACTAATAAGCACAAAGTCTTGTTCCACACCAAAAAAAAAAACAAAACAAAAAACCAAAACAAAAAAAAGGGTAAATTGCAGTCACCTTTGCTGAGATTTAGCATAATTATAAATATTCTTGTTGTTTAAAAAATTACAAACACCACCTGAAGTTTGTAATTTTTAACCAAAAAAAGACTTGAAATTAATCATTTTTGCCCTTGATTTTTTTATTAAAATTATAAAAAAAAAATCAGTCGAGTTGTATTGCATTATTGTTCATCCATGTAAAAAACTTACGAAACTCCTCTCTGCGCATTGTAGTCCAAAAGAATTTTAAGAATTAAATAAAAAATAATTCAGTACATAAGGATATTTTGATCAGTTCATTCATTAAAATAGATGGAAATGAGTTATTTGTTAGGCTGTTACAAATTTCAGGGGGTATTTGTATTTTTCAAACAACGAAAGGAATATTTATAATTATGTCAAACTTCGGGGGAGATATCGATAATTTACCCAAAAACAAATTAACAATAAAGAGCGCGTGAGATAAGATAATTTGAATTGCTTTTGACGGCCTAATTTAGCTGGTAAAATTGAGGCCCATAACGATAATTAAGGGTCATGAGTTTGCGTTATGATAATATTGGAATTATTATTAACTTTGATGTGATATTTAATATATATTAATTATTGATAATTAAAATTTATAATATATTTGTAATTGATTTTTTTTTAGTAAAAATGCAATGTAATATCCAGTGCTAAAACAAGAACATAAATGTTTAGCCACATTAAAGTGTGAAGGTTTTCATACAAAAGTAGCAAATATTACTATCATAACTAACTGTTCTTGAAATAATCAAGAATCAATGTGGTAATATTCCGTTGAAGTTTCAAAATCTCGTCGTTTATGGCAATTGTGTATCTTCAATGGTGATTTCTACTTCGCCACGTAAAGCCACCTGTTACCAAGTGTCGCTGCCGTGCCGTCTCTTCGTTTCTCCGCCTCATACACAGATTCATACACCATAGGAAGAGCCAAAGATATCAGTGTCCTTCTCCGCCCCTCTTAGTCTTCAGAGATGGAGAATTTCTGTGCGATGGCCAATGGCACATGTTTCAATTCGTTGATGATTCCTCATAAAGCTGCCGCGAGACTTCAATTTTCACCGCCGGAGCTGCGGTTGGGGAAAAAATCCCGCCGCCCATTTTCAGTAAAATCCGTGTTGGGAGCCGACTCGATCAGCTCCTCTGTAGTTGATGAGCCTAGAAAGGAGATTGTTCATGTGGAACCTGTCTATGAGCCGACGCCTCCCAATCGCCCACTCCGAACTCCTCACAGCGGGTAATTTTTAATCTCTTTTTTTTTTTTTTTTTTTTTTCTTCTGTTGTTTTTCTTTTATGCGGCGCAACTTCAAAGTTCATAGATTTTTTGTTCGTCAAAGTGCAAAAATTTGCAGGTGATTGGTTGTTCATTTATTGTTATGATTCGCACGATTGTGAATATTGCTGCTCTATATGTGGTGAAAACACTTGTGAGTTTTGTTCAGTACTAGTGCCTAATAGAGGCATTCGGGCTTGCGTAACCTGTGAGCTAGCTTGGGAAGTGGATAATTGGCATATTGCACCCTTCAAATACATCCATTTGTCATTATGCACAACCCTAAAATTATATTTTTGGTACTTTACACCCTTAAAATACATAAAGCTTTGCATCTTGCACCATAAAGCAAATTCCGGCGAAATCCCACCGGAAAATTCATGAAGCCTGACTCTGGACAAGTGCTTTTTGGCCTTCTCAACTTTTTTCTTTTATTCCGTTCTTGGCTTGCTTCTTCCAATTACCTTTTCACTGTGCTGTTTCTTGCATTCAATTCAAGAAGAAAGAAAAAGGGGTAAATACTAAGTAGAGGAAATGATCGTGGAGGATCAAATTCATTTAACTATTACTCAAACAACATTAGTAAAGGTTTGAACTACGCTTGTCGGGATAATGTTCTTGCGTCCTCTCATTAATGGAAAAACGGATAAGTTACTCAAAAATTCCATTCTTTTTATACAAGAAAATAACATATGCTCTCTCCGGAAAGAATTGGAATGTGGTTATCTTCAGGTCAGAAAAAAGAGAAGTTAACGTTTACATGAGCACATCTTTTGCATGCTCAAATTCAGTTCAAGCTGAGATCCAGTAGGCTTAGAATTTTCTTCAGTTTGCATCTTGAGATGAAAAGGTAACACTGAAAACTTCTCTGACAAAAGCTACAAGCAACAGCTTGTATCTTGGAAATACTATTGAGATGGAGAATGCATGTGATCATTAGTAGTTTAATTAGTTTGGTTGTGGGTATAGGCACAGTTTGTAGGACAACTTTACATATTTAAGCAATTGGTTGAAGGTGTGACTACGGATAGTTCATTACAAAGTTGTTACTAGGTACTGAATTAAATGTTTTACCTTTCTTAATCTAGTCTATGTCCAATTTCATTTCAGTAAGATACATTTTTTAGCATATACATGACCGACATAACATCCAGAAGTAAATATTCACCAATTTAGTTGAGGGGAAAATGTACTAATTTTTCTGTGTGCTTCTGCTTGTGCACGTTGTCCTCATTTTCTTTTCCTCTTTATCGTATTTCTTTTATCAGGTACCATTTTGATGGGACTTCTCGGAAATTTTTCGAGGGATGGTACTTCAAGGTGTCAATACCAGAATGTAGACAGAGTTTCTGCTTCATGTATTCTGTTGAGAACCCGGCATTCCGCAAAAAATTGAGCACACTGGAGGAGTTACAGTATGGGCCTCGATTTACTGGAGTTGGAGCTCAAATTCTAGGGGCTGATGACAAGTATATTTGTCAGTACACTGAAGAATCTCAGAACTTTTGGGGAAGTATGTCTCTTTGTAATAAATATAAATATTGCTACTGTCTATCAACCTTTGTTCTGTTCAGATGAAGCCCTGATGCCCTTGTCTGCTCTATGTTTCCCATCAAGAGTGTTTTTATTTTTAAAATTTTAGAGGGAAATCAAATATCTATCAGCCATGGGGAAGAGAGAACTTCGTAGATGTTTGATGGACATTCAGTTATTATTAAATTCTTTTAAATGTGGTCATGTAATTGATATTCTGCTGGGTAGACAGGGATGAGCTGATGCTCGGTAATACTTTTGTGGCACAAGAGAAGATGCAGCCTCCAAAGAAAGAGATTCCCCCACAGGTCAGCATGAGTCCTCTTCATGCCCTTCCTCTACATAGGTGTTAGGTCTAACTTGTGTCTGGTTAGTATTGCTTACAAACACATTTTTTGAGTTTTTGTACATCATATTTTCTTATTAACACAGTCTGAAACCATTTAAGAACTGTGAAGAAAATGCTCACTCATGCTTTAGTGAACAATTTAACTATTTCCTGCCTAATTTCTCACCCTCCCCAAATCCCCCAGCCTGAGGCACTTTTGTTGGAAATCACTAAAAATGCTGTTGTTTTACAATAATTTCATCTTAACAAGCAGACTATCCATAGTTTCATGGAGTTAAGGCCCTTTCCATCTCATAAGGTGGCTCGAAACATAGTCGTGAAGGTAACTGAATCAAATTGCTTGTTCAGGAGTTCAACCGAAGAGTTGTCGAGGGCTTTCAAGTTACCCCACTTTGGCACCAAGGCTTTATTCGTGACGATGGAAGGTAAACCTTCTTGACAATTTTTTATATCATGACACATTGCATCTAAGTGGCATTTTAGATTTTTCCAATTCTTCTAGTTCCATATAAGAGTACCCATCTTAGCTCCAAATACTTCTAGTTGGAACTACTTGAATTTTTTGCCAAATTTAATCAGGTTGGCTATGGGAAGATGAAACCAAATAAGGTGAAGGATGCTTCCCGCCTACTTTAATTCATTGGTCTTTGCACTCATTTTGAAACATTTTAACCTGGATGTCACTCTAACACTTTTCATTATTGAACAACTGTATTCTTAAACAGAGCACTTCTCAGATTGTAGTTCTGATAACAACCTTTCTTTTAATTACAAGCAAAATCCACATAACTATTAATTGGTTGAACTTTTCTATACATGCTATATTAGTAACTTTTTATCTATATGTTTGGGACTTCTTTGACCATTTATATGTTGCTCATTTTGACATGATTTAGCTTGACAGGACGAATTACGCTGAGATTGCGAAGACTGCACGCTGGGCGTACAGCACCCGTCCTGTTTATGGATGGGGAAATGTTGGGTCAAAGCAAAAGTCGACGGCAGGATGGCTTGCTGCATTTCCCGTCTTTGAACCTCACTGGCAGATATGCATGGCAGGCGGACTTTCAACAGGTCTTTGCTTGTATTTCCTAAGTCTTTTTTCTTTTGCACCTGTTGACTTTAAGTTCTCCAATATTCAGACTGGTGATGTCCAAAAGACTGAACACTTCAATCTAGAATGTGTGCGCTTCTAGTTGTTGCCCTTGGAAAAAAGCAAATCATATTGCACTTCCGACTGATTTAGCCTTCCATTGAAGAAGGCAAACTCTATGAAGTTGATGTATGAGCAAAAAAGATACTTTTCATCTCCGCACCATCTGATAAAGCTTCTGTCTCATCTGAGTGTGGCAAGCTAGCCCCAGAAGAATCTTATCATGAGTAATGCAGTTAATATACTGCATTAATATTATATTCAACTAGCTAAGGCCACATACTTGATAACTTTGCTTTCAGTCACTTTATGTAGTTTGCTGATTGAAGAAGCATTTATTTGCCATCTTCTTCATTTATTTGCCATCTTAGAAGAGCTTTCCCTTCACCTCCATTGTTGTTGATGACCTATAATATGGACGGCATTTGGGTTTGATCTTGGGAAAGTAAATTTTCCTTCATTGGTTGCTTTGCATATAGTGGCTCCAAATTGGTGCTAAACACGCAATACATGACACATTTTGGGCTTCACTTTTATCCCTATGACTCATTTTCCTTTGCTGCATAACATAGGAGGAAATAAATTATTAATTTCTTTTGTTATTGTGAGCTTATCTTTCTTTGTTTTCTTACTGTAGGTTGGATTGAATGGGATGATAAAAGATATGAGTTTAAAAATGCTCCATCATATTCTGAAAAGAACTGGGGTGCTGGCTTCCCCAGGAAGTGGTTCTGGGTACATGGTTATCAATTGCTCATTATGTTTTTTATGCTTCGTCAGAGCAGATTCTCTAGTTGACACACAACGTATTTATATATATGAATAAATAACAGAAATTGGAGATTGTTCATGTCAATTTGATGCCCTTACTTAACTTTCTATTATGGACATTATCCTAATTGTTGGTGATGATTTCTCATGATTTCGAGGATAAAATAAAGGGTAAATTACAGCCACCTCTCCTGAGGTTTGACATAATTACAAATACCCCCTGAGGTTTGTAATTTTTAACCAAAGCCTGAAATTGACCATTTTGCCCTTGAAGTATTTATTAAAATTGTAGAAAAATCAATCGAGACAAATTGCATTATTGCTCCTCTGTGTAAAAACTTAAGAAAACCTCTCCCTGCGCATTGTAGTCCCAAAATTTTTTAAGAATTAAATAAAAAATAATTCAGTGCATAAGGGCATTTTGGTCAGCTCACTCATTAAAATTGATGGAAATGGGTTATTTGTTAGACAATTACAAATCTCAGGGGGGTATTTGTAATTTTTCAAACAACGAGGGGGTATTTGTAATTGTCAAACCTTAGGGGAGGTAGCTGTAATTTACCCTAAAATAAAATCACATAAAAGATGAGTTAAAAGTGTTACTAGACTAATTCATCCTTTTGTGTCATATTTCGACCATGCTTAGTGCCTGTTCTTCTTTATAGGTGCAATGTAATGTCTTTGAAGGAGCGAGTGGAGAAGTTGCTTTGACTGCTGCTGGTGGACTGAGGCAGGTGCCTGGATTGAGCGAGACCTTTGAAAATGCTGCCTTGGTATTTATCTATAATGTGGACCCTGTTTCTGTCTCGGCTTTGTGTATGATAATTCGAATAAATTATACAAGATATGGTCAAGGAAAAATGCTGTAGTGCCAAAGTGGTCAGAAGATACCTGTTTCAGTGAATTGAGTTCTAAAAACTATGATCACGTAGTTGTATGTGGATGTTCGGCATCCTACACCCACTTTGGAAATTTTAAGCTGGTTCGTTATGTGTATTTACACTCATACACGCACACACACATATATATATGTATATACATGTGCACGTACATGTGAAAGAAGTAAAGGGTTCAAGTTACTTCAATTTTTTTGTATTTGATTGTTCATTTTTATTTTCTTTGAGGGAACTTTCTCAGTCATGATGGAAGCTGGTTGCTTTAGGCTTCGTGCATTCATTTCCACCAAAATAAAGACTATTGCTTGCAAAGAGAGAGAGGAAGGTTGGGGGAAGTGTTAATTCACAAGATGCCTTATAATGCATGTTGTTGTCTTCATCAGTGATTCTTCTGGTTTTGCAATCGTTCCATATAGAAGAATATCCACTTATCATATTGTCCATGCAGATTGGAGTTCACTACGGTGGGGCTTTTTATGAATTCGTACCATGGAATGGAGTGGTTAACTGGGAAATTGCTCCATGGGGTCATTGGTCCATTTCTGCAGAGAATGAAACGTACATGGTAGTTACATTCATGATATATTTTTTTCCTGTTGTATGACACTTATACATAGTTCCCTTATGAATTTCGTAAGTTAAATTGTTTTCCTAGGTCTAGCCTGAAAACTGCAAGAAATAATCTAAACATGATATTGTGCCTTTCCCTGGGTGCATTCAAGTTGAACTTTCACAAGGATTATGTTGGATTGTTTCTCAGACTTTGATCTGAGCAGGTGGAATTGGAAGCGACAACAAAAGACCCTGGCACAACACTACGTGCTCCCACCACTGAGGCCGGGCTTGCTCCAGTTTGCAAGGACACGTGTTTTGCTGACTTAAGACTGCGATTGTGGGAACGACGTTATGATGGAAGTGAAGGAAAGGTACAGTATATTTTTTCCATCTTAATGGCCTGTCACTTCTCCAATCGAAAATGTTTTAGTTCTCATCTTATAATATAAAATCTTTCTAGTTGCTAGAGAAGTCCTGAACATTACCACGATATATATGATTAAGGTCTAGATATGCTTAGTAGAAACACTTTATATGGGTAGCATTATCTTCTATCTCCTTTTCTGATAGTGACTAACACATAACATTACTTGACCCCAAAATGAACTTTCTGCTTATGTCATTGTGTTGACTAAAACTATCCTTTATTTATTAAGCCTTTGTCTGATATTGTGACTCTAAAAATTGTCGTGGAGGGGCCTGATGTGGAATAGATGAGATAACATGTCTGGAGGAATGACCTTTGATTTCCCCCCTATGTGGGAACATCGGCGCTTCTTTTCTTTCTCTCTTCTGATAAAGAATGTGAAAGAATTTAGGAAATCAACATCTACCCTGTGACTATTCAACTTTTACAAGATACACTACTAAAATGTTGATGTCAGCTCTATTTGCCCCGTTGCTTTCTTATTTCCATTTTCTTTGCTTGTCAGGTTATTTTGGATGTTACGAGTAACATGGCAGCTGTAGAAGTTGGAGGAGGACCATGGTTCACTGCATGGAAAGGCAAGACTCGTACACCAGAGATTATCAAACGTGTAGTCGGGCTTCCAGTTGATGTAGAAGGGATGTTCGGTTTGACCCCTTTCCTCAGACCTCCCGGCTTGTAAATAGTACATTGATTGTAGCGACTCTATTTTAGCATCTTGGGTTGTCCGAATTTATTGGTCATACTGAAATTGTTGATCATATTTCTGAAAATAGAAAGACCTAGCAAACCCACTTCATCATCTTGAAGCAGGTTCAATGATATTTCTGAGACTCTGCATCCATGTTATCCTAGTAGGATACCAGAATTTTACAATTCAGAATTCATCCTCTTTTTCTGTCACTCCTCTTCTTTCTGCTTTTAAAGGACCATAAGCCCTACGACAAACAACATAATATACCATATTAGCCAAACTCAATCCAGCAAGAACCAAGTAATAGTAATCATAGTGACCCTTGTTAATATCGGTCGAGATCCAGCTCTGATGCCCCCCTGCTTTCGATATACTGTCAACCATGTTCATCACAAAGCTTGCTAACAAGCTCCCCACAGCAAACCCAAGTCCACTTAAATTGGAAGCTATGCTTGACATACTTTTCGGGAGTTCAGAAAAATAGAACTCGCTTTGAGCGATGTCGTTGAAACCATCTGTCAACCCAAACAGGCAATTTTGTGGCACCAACCACAGTGCTGATATTAGGTGATGTTCCGAGTTGTTTCCCTCCTTAATTGCTCGTCCCCGACGGATGCTCTCTACAGCTGCTGTCACCGACATGGCTAAGGAGGAGAGAAATATCCCAATTCCCATTCTTCTTGTCGTGCTTATATGAACAGGTCTTCCCATGACTCGAGATGCCAAAGGAAGAAGTACACTATCTTTGAGAGCAACCCATACTATAACAGTGAGAAAGGTGATTGTTCCAAGTGAGGCTGCTGGAATGGTAAACCCTGAAGTAATACGCCTATTCGTTGCAGCTGCTTGGAGTACTGGAAAAGAGGTCTGGCTGAGATTTACAAACATTATCATTCCTGTGGACCATATCGGAACTACCCTGAGTAATGCTTTGAGATCCTCTACTTGATCTACGGTGCAAAGTCTCCACGGATCTCTGGCTCTTCCATCGGGCATCAAGTCTTTCTGAGGGTCTCTGATGATGCAAGCCTTATTCAGAAACCTGAAGACAACCAACATTACATTAATGCAGATGTTATGGCACTTGTGTTGATGACTGGCATGTTTTAATAAAATCTACGAGTTTGTGGGATTTAAAACAGGCATATATCTCACCTTAGTTTGCTACTGGGAAAACCAGGAGCTGGACCATTCTTGTGGTAGTAGATGATGTTTGTGGCGGTATCTGATGGTAATTTGAAATGTCGGTTCCTGAACGAAGCCATGACCACTTGAAAAAGGCCGGCCATCAAGCTTGTGTTGGTCTGCACTTGGACATAGAATGGAGAAGCCAAGAAGAATGAAACAGTGCCAAACATCATAAGCACAAAAGCGAAACCAAAACCAATTTTCCATCCCATGTTGTCTTGAACATAAACAACACAAGTTAATCCCATGAGGATAGCGAACATGTACAAGGTGTAGTACCAGCTGAAATAGCTCTCACCCACACCAGAATTCTCCTTGTCATCTTCGTTTTCCAGTTGGTCCGCTCCAAAGGCCATGGAAGAAGCCCTGATCCCCCCTGCTCCAACTGAAATGAGCCCAAGGGAGGAACACAGAACCATGGACTGCAAAAACATGGGGGGGCTGCAGCTGTCACTGGATTGATCACATGGCGGCGGCCGTGCTTGTGCAATAAATGTGGTTAACCATAAAAGAACCATCCCCTTCATTGGTAAATATCAGATAATAAGCACAGTTATTTTAGATTAAAGATTCGCTTTTCAATCTATTCACACATGATTAATATTTATATACCATCAGGTATACAATAGATCCGAGGCCGATGGTGTAGAACCTGCCCAAGTAAGAATCTGCGATGCCAGCACCGATAATAGGCATGGAGTTGTTGGCTGCTGTCCACAAAAACAATATGTTGGAAGCTGTAGTCATTTCCATATGATATTCGTTCACCAGATACAGTATCATGTTGGTCGTCACTCCATATGTTGCCATCTTCTCCAACGCATCATTCCCTGTCGAAATACACAGAGTCAGCATCCAGTTAGCTGTGAGAATCGGCAACCACATACAGTAAACTAAGCAGCCCACTTCACATATTGATCATGAAAATTAAGAATGTAAAGATTCATAAAGAAATTCAGTAGTTAATTTAGAGTAGTTGCCTAAGATGAATGGCAAAGCTTTGAAGCCACCCTTTTTCCTGGTTTTCTTCAAGAGAGGCTGTTCTGCCATTGTTTTCTTCTCTTCCCAACAACTTTCCATTTCACTTCACACTCAAACACACACACACACACACACACACACACACTCTCTTAAAGAGAAGATATTATTAGCAGAAAAATTCACATAGAGAGGGGAGATTTAGAGGTCAAATGTCAGCGTGGAGAACACGTCGAAAACATGATTTGTGTATAAAATTTGGAGCGCAGTTGCACATGGCTTTAAATATTGATTCAGAATCAAAACGCAGATTCTTGATAGTTTAATATGGCTGCCGTTAGACTTGCAAAGTTTTTCCAGTTGCATAATTTACTGGTTTTATGGGCGATCGTGTCCAAGCCAACTTGTGAATTATTCATTTCAAGTATTAATATTCTCTGATTATCCATGTGGGAGTCTGATACCTTACCCAATGCTACTACTAGAGATAGATCATCAAATAATAAATTGTACAGTAATAATATATTGCTGACTTGAACTGAAATAATAATATAAATAAAAAAATTGCTGATTTATCTGGCCAAACTTGATGTCACAGTAAATTCTTTCTTATTTGTTCAAGCAACAAAAGGTTTCATTTAGAAATTAATAATAATTTTGTTTTCACATTCATACTAAAGGGAGATGGAAATTTGGAACTGCAGATTCTGCAACTCATTTTTGTCTTCTGTCAGCTTTCTTTTCTTCTGTTAAATTAGGACCATACATCAGGTTTGGCCAAACTCAATCCAGCAAGAACCAAGTAATAGTAATCATACCGACCCTCGTTGATATTGCTCGAATTTCCGTGCATTCCCCCCTGCTTTTGAGATAGTGTCAACAATATTCAGTATCAAACTTGCCACTAAATTTGCCAAAGATAACCCAATCCCGTTTAGACTGGTAGCTATACTTGACATACTTGTTGGAAATTCTGAAAACTAGAACTCGTTCATTCTGCGTGATCGCATTTGAGCCCCTGCGAAGCCAGTCAGGCAGTATTGTGGGTTCAGCCACATTGCTGACATGTTCAAGTTGGCCTGTGGATACTCCAAGTATCCTTTGTTGATTGCAAAACTTCGTCTACAAATGCTGTCACCATCATGGCTAAGAACGGCAGGAGTATCCCGATTCCCATTCTTGCGTATGGTACTTATGTGAACTGGTCTCCACATGACTCTAGATGCCAGTGGAAGAAATACGCAGTCATAGAGCAGAATCCATATTACGACGCATATGACCCCGAACGTGCTGAATGAGGCTGCTGGTGTGATGAAACTCTAAGTAATACTACTTGTATTAACGGAAGCTGCTTGGAGTACTGGAAAGGAGTTCTAGCTGATATTACAGACATGTAGTAGACCATATTGGGACAACCCTGATTAGTAGTTTTTTAGCTCCTCGACTTGATCTACCGTGCAGAGCTCCATGGATCTGTAGCTCTAATCTGGGCTCCAGTATACTATTTCTGGGGATCTCTGAGAATGCAGGCCTTATTTAAAAACCTGAAGATAATGAGTGAATTCTACAATGTAGGATTCAAGGGAATCTCACTGTATAGTAAAATCTCGTAAAGATCACTACCTGAGTTTTCTGCTGGCCTGGGAAAACAAGAAGTGAAGTAGTCTTGGTAATTTGGAGATGCCGGTTACGATGAGTCGCATGATCCAGTGACTAAGTTTGTTTTACTCGTTAATTTGACGTAGAAGGAAAGAACGCAGAAGGGACAACTCCCTATTCCATTCTGTAATCTTGAAGTAATTAAAGGAATGAGGACAGAGAATGTGTGAAGCAGCAGCTGAAATGAAATAGCTCTGTTTCTAATCTTCACTGGAAATCTCCATTTTCAAATTTGATTAGCACCAAATGCTTAGGAAGAGCTAGAACCTGATTCGTCCAGAGGAGGCCCAAATACTAGTCCTCCGCATTGTTGGTAATCTATCAAGAATTTGATATGCATGTGCAGAGAGTACGTAGTAGAGTTGTGTGTGATCAACACATACACATTAACTGGAAACGAGTTTGAAAGATCCAATCCCACTACTCTAATCATTAATTCATTCTTTTGCTCTAATTTTAGGGTTTGTTGGCTGCCTCCAGATCAATTTCTTCATGGCCTATACCTATACCTCGCCACATTCCCCGTTGGCTGGATTTCTTGTGCAACATATGTTTTCTTTTTTATTATTTCTTGTGCACGACTGCTAAACTTTATGCCCGCTATACTTGGAACTTGAAGCTGATCACTATTATTTTTAATTACGGTGTTGTCGGCATTCTGTTAACAGATTATTTAAATAAAAACTATTTGAAATTAAAAATTTTAAATAACTTGAATTGAGTTGAAATTGCAACTATGATTAGAAGCATGTGGTAAAAGAATTAAAATGTATATAATTCAAATTTATTCAAATAAGTTCATGAATTATTTATTAGAATATTAAATTTTTAAATTTCAAGATAATTTAGTGCAATCACAGTCCTAATTTGGCACTAAGTATGGGTGATGGTGAGTAGGTTAAGTAGCCCCTTTTCAGTTTTTTACACTTGTTCTGGGAGTAGGAGTAGTAAAGAGCAGATTCCTAAGATCAGTGGAACGTGGGACCTTGTAATTAGTGCACCAAAGTTAACCATACATGATTAGACTTAAAGCAAAGATAATTAAGAAAAGAGGCAGACACTCCACTATAAGAAGATTGCCTACAAGTTAGAAAACTAAAAATTACCCATCATTATTAAGCTCATCAATATGCCATTATTATTATTATTATTATTCACTAAACTAATAGTAATGTCATTTAATGGACGCCATAATGCCCTAGGTCCTTTGTACACGGGTGGCTGCTTTAAATAAAAATTGAAGATAGTGGAAATTCAATATACTTATACTACTCTTGAAAACATGATAATTACATGAAAAAAATTTCAGCAATTTGGTTTGAAATGACTTTTTCAGTAACCAATCAGTAGATAGAGGAAGGCCAATCCGTCTCCTCCTGCACTTGGATGAATTTGACAAGTCAATGCAGAAAAAACTGCAAAGTAAATGAGCTGAGAGAGCATCCCAAGAACCAACAATTGTGCTAAACTCCAACTGCTTAAAACTTGATGAAATTTTGGGTCAGAGTTGATCAGACATCATATATTGGATGGAGGGCCCCAAATTTCTTACTTTAAAACAGTGTTAATGGGGATAAAAAGATCCCTTGTAATAATGAACTCGCCGCTCGAAAAAACAGTCTTTATTCTTTTACGCACATAACAAGCAGAAAAGAAATAAGTGAAAGAATTTCAGAGGGGCGACACACTCAATTTGGGGCCAAAGTGTGCTCAACTTTATTTGGAACCTTTCATGTACTTCTCAATATAGTACTTCCATATGGAATCTTTCTTTTTGATTTTACTCATTTTAAGGAACTTTAGGGAATTACCAATAAATACCAGCATTGTTCCTTCCTTCATCATCTGCCCCTTGAGCTTGTTTTCTTACTAGTAGAGCAAGAGAGTAAGTTTGATCAAATCTTGACCTTGAATTGTTGCTTTCAACAATGAAAAAAGTGGAGATATTGAAACTTACTTGAGTTGTATTTTTCTTGTTTCTGATTGCTGCAGTGTCGATAAAGTCCGATGGCTCCACGTGTAGGTCCAACAGGCTTGAAAACATTGAGGAAGATAATGCGGTGGAGTGGCTGCCCGTTTCGTGCCCACCACCGGAAACCCCGACTGAGTCCATGGAGTTCTTGGCTAGATCATGGAGTGTTTCAGCCGTGGAGCTCTCAAAGGCGCTATGCAATCCAAAACATGCTGACGAGACGCCATTAGGTGCTGATAGCCAGATAGCACAAGCTGACCATGGCAACTCTTTGCTCTCTGTATGTACTTCATTTCGCTTGTTCTCAAGTAGTTGAAAGAAGAGTCTCCTGTAATTCCACTTGTGTCATAAGACTGAAAGATGCTTATACTAGTGCCGAAAAATCTTCTTAATCTTACCTCTTATTTACATAATGCAGCAGAATCAACCTCTATTAGCCTCAGAGAGTCCTCCAATGTCTCCACGGGGTAGTGATGATGCCAAGGTAACAATCCCCAGCTCTCTATTGCACGTCTACAACTGTATGTCAATCTTGATTACAAGTTAAAAACATAAGAACACAAAATAGATGCATTAACCCCCATCAATTAAGAAATTATTTTTCTATTTCAAACCATCTAGATTATAGGACAGAACTTAGATTTGACCACCATTATTATGAGGTCTAAATTTACCTTGTTGGATTTCAATTTAAAACTTAGCTCACACTATAGTCATACATATAATACTGTCACTATCTCTAATGCACAACTTGTGGATATGCAACATGAGAATACCCCTGTCATCCACTGTGTTTACAATAGCTCAACTTGTACAGGAACTATTTCTACTGCATCAAGCTCTCAACCCAGAATTTATTTCTAATCAACAGTTGCTCAGAAATGGGGTATGAATTTCCAGCTCAACCAAAATAGTCAGCATACTAGGAACTATAAACATAAGGCCATACTCATTGTTATTATTATAGCAGTTCTACAGGAGCATCATGAAGAGAAAAACGGTGGGTCGATGGATAAAAGATCAAAAGGAGCGGAAAAAGCAGGAGATTAGAGCTCAAAATGCTCAATTGCACGCAGCAGTTTCTGTGGCAGGGGTTGCTGCTGCGGTGGCTGCTCTTGCAGCCTCGTCAGTAGCATCTCCAGAAAAATTGAGCACAAAACATAAAAAGTCTTCAAAGACATCTACCGCAATGGCATCTGCAGCAGCTCTAGTTGCATCCCACTGCATAGAAATTGCTGAGGATATGGGAGCAGATCATGATCACATATTGTCAGTTGTGAACTCAGCAATTAATGCAAGGACCAACGGCGATGTCATGACACTCACTGCTGGAGCTGCTACAGGTATCAGTTACCAAGTTATCATAAAGGAATTTAAATTCATAGTAATATACTTATGAGCTTATTTGCATACTAATTTCTGATACTACAGCCTTAAGAGGTGCTGCCACGCTTAGGGCAAGGCTAAACAGAGAGCATGGAGCTGGAACCATTGTACTGACAGATGAAAATGTTTGGAACGGAAAGGAATCAAATATCTCACAAGCTCTAAATTTTGTTTCCAGAGGTGGTGAACTTCTTAAGCGCACAAGGAAAGGTAACTATTGAAGTGGACCAATATTTAAGTCCTAAAGGATAGATGTTGACTAAAAAAATTTGGTTGATGCAGGAGATCTCCACTGGAAGCAAGTCTCATTCAGTATAAATTCAAACTGGCAGGTAAAAGGAAAGACACTCTTGGTTATATAAATTACTTTATCTCATGATAAAATAGAGCAGGAAACGTTTTACATTGAAGTTTCTAATGTTTGAAACAAGTCTGGATTTCAGACTGTAGTATGTTCTTCCCTTCTGCTCTTTCACATTTTATTAAACCTGAAAAATGAAACAGGTGGTGGCTAAAATGAAAAGCAAGCACATGGCAGGGACATTCACTAAGAAAAAGAAATGTATGCGAACAAATTCAGCAACAGGTGAACATATACCTTAATTTTTTTTCTCATGCTTAAAACTAAATTACTCCTTGCTGGCTGCAGGTGTGGTCTCTGGTATATACAGTGACATCCCAGCTTGGCCCGGGCGTGAGACGGAGAATAAAGACCAGATGGCTTACTTTGCAATACAAACAGCTGACAGAGTAATCGAATTCGAATGCAGAAACAAAGGGGACAAACAGATGTGGGTTGAAGGCATCCAACAAATGTTGCATATGCATGTTATATGACGCGATTTTGAGTGAGGAAAATTGATGAGATGTAAAGAAAATGGACCTCGATTTTCAAAAAGAAATTATTTAATGTCCGTCTTTTGATCTTTGAGAATTGGAATGGTCAAGCTCAGACAGACTAAGAACAGTTGGTTGATGGAATTTGATCACAACATTTTAATGGGAAATGTTTCTAGATCTAATCTGACAAACTGGAGCTTGTTAAAGGTAAATAAGGATTTAGTCTTGGAAGGGTTTTCTCATATTAGTACAATGGGTATGAAGATGGCGATAATTTTGTCACTCTAGCTCCTTAAGAAAATCGATATTGTCAACAAAGACCTGCAACGATGAGATTAAACAATATGTATGAGACACATTTGAGTTAACAAAGAGATGCATAAACACGGAAGAAAATGAATATTGTCTCAAACAATTAGGATAATTCGAGAAATAAGGGCATGAAGAGAGGAAATCAATACTTGCACTAAAATGATTCAAACAATTGAAAACATACTGTTTTCCAACCATCAGGATCCAAGCATACTGTGATTTTGGTATTAATTCCTGGCAAAGGCCCAGGTTCAAGGATGACTTCACCTCCATAGAATTTTATAGCCTCTGCAGTCTTATAAACGTCATCCGTGCCAACGGCAATCTGTTGACATGTAAGTAACCGCTTGTGGTTAGATGTCATAGCTTAGTCCCCCCAAGAACTTTGATAAATGTGTTGACTGGTCTAAGCAATATTTCTACAGCAGGAAACATTAAATTTAACAGAATCAGACCTAAGCTAGAAATTGTACCTGGCCATAACCATTTCCTTTGTTATATTCTCTGACACCGTAATTATATGTTAGTTCCAGAACTGCGTTTTTACCTTCAGGACCATAACCCATCATGGCTGTTGTATACTGTATGCAAGAGTGCGAGAAATTAAGACGAGAAAAGAGTATGAAATGCATAAACAAGTTGACTTGCACCAATTATGAGAAGACGGGAATGTTTGGGTAGAATTTCCAACTTCCTGTTCACTGGTCGAATTCTTGAATAACAAACGGAACTTTTACTTGGAAGTTCAGTCGCAGACAAAATTAACTGACAGCCTTATATGACAAGACAACTCTTGAGATTGCTTATGTTTGTAATTAGTGAATCTGTAATTAATTTGCCAAAAAAAGAATCACATGAAGAAGCATCATGGGAAATAAGTCATTATTACTCACTCTGAGCTCTGGGTTGTCACTTTTCTGAAGAAGCTCCATGCCATAAGCCTTCATAGGTCAATGTGAGTGAGATTACGAAATTTTCTATAATATGTGAGGCCCATAAACAGGGCAGCATAATTGGAGATTTTAGTTATCTGGTAATTTACCTTTCTATAGAAATTAATTGAGCGTTCAAGATCTCCCACTCGGAGCATTACTTGACATAGGGGCTCAGGAGTAGGGCCTCTTTGTATCAGCTTACAGTTGTAACCATCTGGATCTTGGACAAGGGCAATAACTGTGTTTCCACCTTCCACTAGTCCAGGTTCCTGGATCACTCTGACACCCTTGTTTTTCAATAGATCCACCATTTTGGCAACCTACAAAAGGATTTATAGAAGTACAATTAAATACATACTTATCTCTGTGCAGTTATGAAGTAAGAGAATGTTAGAAAGACCACGTTATCTATCACCCCACAAGTCTGCCACAATCATCACTAATAGCAAAAGTTATTTAAAAAGATATACATCTCTTCAGAAACATTTACATTCCAAGAGTAAAATTGACTTGCAAGATAGGAAATGGTTTTCGGTTGATAACTTGATATGAGGATTCCTTTTCAGCTTACTAGCTCAATGAACTAGGAAGTTAGTGCAGCATGGTATCTTTTACAGTTTCTTCACTTACATCTTCAACTGCTATGCCAAAATGTCCAAATCCTGTTCCAATATCATAACGGTCAACTCAATAATCTGCAAGCAAAGTGAAATCATTAGAGTCAGCATTTAAATTAGTACCTTAGAATTCAACTCATTGAGAAATATGTGAAGAGAACTCAGAGGATGTACTGTAAGTAAGTTCCATAGCAAAGTGTGAATCTTCAGGTCCATAACCAACAAATGCATTTGAATATTTATCCTCAGGGATGTCACGTTGTCTCAACAGTTTCATGCCCAAACATTCTGTGTAGAATCTGTAGTCATATCATGGTAACTGTAACATAAACAAAGAAATGCAAACATAACATAGAACAGAGGGGAGGGAAAAACAAAAAACCAAAAAAATAAAGAGAGACGTACTTTATAGTCTTGTCCAGATCACCAACACGATAAACAACATGGAGCAATCTTCTCTTGTCGCGCTTTGTCCACTCGAGCACATCTTTCTCGGTAACGGAAGTTGTTTCTTGAGCTATATCCGCAATAAGCATGCTGGTCTCTGATTTACCCTCAGATCTTAAGAATTTTGGTCCATTTGCAACAAATAATTCTGACTGAGAGAGAACTGAGTACCGAATTAAACATCAGTAACTGAGAACTTACACCCTCAAGCCCAACTTTTTTCCTTACCAGAAAGATAATTGAGAAAAAAAAAATCAAAAAAGCAAAGACAAACCAGAACAAAACCAAAATTCTATTGATCTCATTCACCAGTACACAACCAGATGCTGAAAACACGTACTAGAGTAAACAACACAAATATATGAAAATGCAGCAGCTAACTTGAGAAATCCCTTTAATTTGCTCAGAACTAGCAATTAAACAACAACAAAAGCAGCAAACCTTCATTGTACGGTTTATCAAATTTTCAGACAGGACGAACATAGCTCCAATGCTCGCACTTCAGCCACTCAAAACATAAAATTCATACCAAAAAAAAAAAACATAGAATAATTCCATAAACCACTGTTACGTAGATTTATCAACACATTAACTGCGAATTTTCCACACGCAAATCCGAAAAATCGCAAAAATCGTAAAGCCGTACCAGTGGTGAGCTGGAAAAGGGCGATCCTGCGAGATGCGTTTTGAGCACAAGCATAAAAGGAAGCGGTTCTGCAATTATTAGTAGAAGAAGAAGAAGAAGAAGGAAATTTGTTGAGAGAGAAACAAGGTTGAGCAGAGCAAAGCTGATACGCCATGGTAACACTTCCCTCAAACGTGTGTCAGTTATTTCTGTTATATTTATCTATTTCTATTGGAATTCTATTCGGCCCCTTATTAGCAAGACTAAGCCCACTAAAATATGGGCTCAAACATGAAATTTGTGGCCCAGTTAAAGTTTGGGCCGACAGACGTCGCATTAGGACAATCAACGTTTTCAAAATTGGATCGGGATCGAACCGGTCATGTTACTGGATTACTGAATCACTGATTCGATCGATCGGATCGTATTAAAAAAATCGATTGACCCAAACTTTATTATATAAATATATATATATATAATATCAATAAATTATATATCGATATATTAAATAAATACAATTAATAACAATATTTTCTAAAATTCGTATAATTTATAAATAAATAAAATTTATAATAATTTAACAATAAAAAATCAACAAGCCTCTTTAAAGAAATAAATTAAATCAAAATTCAAACTAACAAGAATTTAAAATTAAAAACCCCCCAAATATATTATATATTAATTGACAAAATAAATACAATTTATAATGATATTTTAACAATTGTTGCCTTCATATATTTTTTTTAACAAAAAAGTCCAAAAACGATTGAAAAAATATTGAGCAAAGGAGAAAGAAATAGATGAAGAAGAAAATTTGGTTTATTGTCTCTCCCACGTTGAAAAAGTATAGGCAAAGTTTGGGATTTTTTCATAGTTTAAGCATTTTCTCATGTCCCACATTGAAAAAAGACAAGGCAAGCTCAAACAATTGAGCCTATAAATATGTGATAGTTTGTTTGAATAATTGTCTATGAACCACTTGTCAATCTATTTTTTTGGCACTTTTTTTTTTTTCTCTTTGTATATTTTATTATATTATTTTTTAGTGAAATATATATTTGATTAGTGAAATATATATATATTTCACTATATCATTAGTTTTGTTTAAATAATAAAATTGAATTGATCGGTTACCGACCGGACCAATTTTGGTTGGTTTTGGTCGAGTTTGATCAATTTGCACTGGGTTTGATTGAGGGGGGTTTTACCCCCATGAACTGGACCGGACCTTTGGCCGGTTTCCGATCGTCCGGTCCGGGTTTGGAAATATTGAGGACAATAATTCTTAGAATTGTTATTAAATTTTTAAGTTTCAAATAATTATAATTATTCATATATTTTAAATTTTATATGTTCTTTATAGGCTATGGATAATAGTGACCGCTCCAAAAAGCTTTTCAAAATAACCTGATTTTTATTTTCAAGAATTTGAATGAAATGGAAATGATATTTTCTAGAACTAGATTTCTTTATTAGGAAATACCCAAATAAAAGGTGTAATGAATTTCCACCAATATATTGTCTCTTAGTTAAATTATTAGCATTTCATTTAAATTTTATGAGCTTGAACCTCATTGAAAAATACACTCTTAATTCTTAATATACTACTAGCATTATAATAATTAAATTAAATAATATCTCACGAACTTAAATAAAAGGATAATAAATTACATCAACATCTCTGAAGACTAGGTATAATTTCACAAACACCTCAAGCCCTTTACAAAATTAAAAGTATATCATTGAAGTTGTAATTGTATATAAGCACACCCTCTATTTAATGGCAAAATTTTACACAACACCACTTGAGATATATTGCAACACCCCCTCAAGGGGTACATGTACCTGTAGTTTTACAAATAACATGAAGTATTTGTGTAATTAAATTTTAATATCAGAAAGTGTCAATATAATTTATTTTAAATAAAAAATGCTCATGATGGTAATTTTTTTTATTGAATCCACATATGACTCTAGGTAGAGGTGGTGTGTGGGGAAATACTTGATGTCCCACATTCACCTCAACAATTCATAATTATTTAACATATAATCTAAATGCATATCTACTTCAAAACATTATCCGATTTAGTGTCGAACAAGGTTTGGACACGCTTTGGATATATGTCGGAAATGGCATAAGCGTGTTCGAAAATATATATAAAAAAAAAGTGTCGGACACATTTAGAATTTTTCTTATAATTTTAAAAAGTTTTGAATTGTCTTTAAAAAAAAAATATTTTGGACTGAATACAAAAGAAAAAAAAAATCCATTTATCTCAAATTACAAATTTTAGGATAAAATTACTAAAAATTCCAGCGATGGTTATAATAATTTAACTAATTCGAATGATTAAAGAAAAATTTAATAGGTACTTTTTAAAATAACTTGATTATATCTGTATATTTTTAAAGTAATGTATCTTGAAATTTAGATGTAAGACATATTTATTTCATATTTTATCTTGATATTTTTTATATTGCATATTTTAATTTTATGAGAAGTCTAGAGTATATATAAAATATATATATAAATATATAGCCATATCAGTGTTGTGTCATGTCTTATTTTTTGAAATATTTTATTCGCCATAACAGTGTCGTATCATGTCCATGTCCATACATTATAGACTTAATAACCATCAATTTAATATGAGTCAACGAAACCATTGTTTTCAATTTGACAGCTACAATTGATATTTCGATACATAAATAAAGATGTCTTCTTTTCACCAATGAAAATGTCTTCCTCTCTGCGTGTAAATTGACATCAGCACCAAAATTATATGAAGAAGACAAACACCAAACAAACACACTCATTGCACACACCAAATTATTCACGCCTAGCTTTTAGTCTGTGGTGGATAAAAAAAGATCAAAAGCTAGCTCGTGATTTAATTATTGAACTATTCTCTACTATTTTTTCTAGTTATTTTATGTATGGGTAAATTACATCTACCTCCCTTGAAATTTGACATAATTACAAATACTCTCTCGTTGTTTGAAAAATTATAAATACCTCCTTAGGTTTGTAACCATCTAATAAATCACACATTTCTATCAAAATTTATGAGTGAACTGACCAAAATGCCCTTATGCACTGAATTATTTTTATTTAATTCTTAAAAAAAATTTGGACTACAATGTACAGGGAGAGGTTTCTTAAGTTTTTTATACAGGAGCAATAATAAAATTTGCCTTAGCCGATTTTTCTACAATTTTAATAAAAATTTCAAGGGCAAAATGGTCAATTTTAGGCCTTTGGTTAAAAATTACAAACCTCAGGGGGTATTTGTAATTTTTCAAACAACGAGGGGGTATTTGTAATTATACCAAACTTTAGGGGAGGTAGATGTAATTTTTCTACTATTTTTTCTAGTTATTTTATGTTTTTATAAGTATATTTATTAACTATAAACATCACAATAATTAAGAATTTAGGGGGGGGGGGGGGGGGGTAAAAGGTAAACTTGACATTTATCATAATTAACCACTTAAACATTTAAATAGTGATGTGGATAAAAACCAATAGAATGTCATTTTTCCCCTTACATGTACAATTCGCATAGTGAACTAATTACTTGGAAAAAATAGAAGTAATTCTTCTGTGATATTGTAAATGTATAAATTAATCCTTATAAAAAATAAAATAGCAAATTACCTTATCATATTTTTAAAACTAAATCAATTTATCTCATCGTGTTTTTTTGAAATGGAGCAATTTACCTCCCTGTATTTTTTTCATAATGGGGTAATTTGTTAATTTACAATATTACAGGGAGGTAAATTGCATTAAACCCCTAATTACTTATTTGACTAATTTGTTGAGCTTTAGATCATTCCCAACATGATTATTGGAGTATTTTTGTTGAGAGAGCCCTAACACCTCTTATATTTCTTATAAATTTTAGAAATATTTTTTTCTACCCAAGGATCGCGACGATCGTGCAACCTCAACCCCATCAAAATAAGGTTAGATGGGATTTTATTATTTTCAACCCAATTATTAGTTTGTTACACATCACCGTCAATGAATTAATTAAATATTCTTCAAGAATGGCAACCTCAAGATTACATGATAAATCAATGGCCATATTCGTAACTACACCTTCTCAATAATTCTTGCATGTCATCTCCCACAACCCTACTATCATTGGATCTCTATTCTTGGACAATCAAATTATTTTTTTTCCTTCTTTGTTAAGACCAATGGAATCTTACTTTTTTTTTTTTTTTTTTTGGAATTATCAACTCACGTTCAAATATACAATGACCCTATAAATACAAATGCACGGGAAGATCAGTTATCGATCTACACTATGTCTACCCAAATTGGTGCTTGCAAGTACTAATAAATTCACTCATTTTCATTTGATTCATAAAATACCAATAGATTTAATTTCCTTAACATCACTCGTTTTACTACACTTAATTCGTCATCGATGGCCAAGATCGCATTTGGCAGCCTCCGGGAGGCCTTCCTGCCCGATTGCCTCCAAGCGCTTGTTGTTGAGTTCATCTCCACCTTCCTTTTCATCTTTGCTGGTGTCGGCGCCGCCATGGCCTCCGGTGAGTACTGCTGATGTAATTCACAAGCATGTTCTTGTTTCGATCATATTAATTAAATTATTTATTCATATTGGAGGACAGACAAGTTGAATGGAAATCCACTGGTGGGGTTATTCTTTGTGGCCATGGCACATGCGCTGGTGGTGGCGGTGATGATCTCCGCCGGCTTCCGTATCTCCGGCGGCCACCTCAACCCTGCCGTCACCATTGGGCTCTGCGCCGGTGGTCACATCACAGTGATCAGGTCAATACTTTATTGGATTGATCAGTTGCTTGCTTCTATTGCTGCATGTGCTCTGCTCAGTTATCTCACCGGAGGTTTAGTAAGTTACTTTGTATCATCCATATACTACTTTCTATTCTAATAAAATTATATTATAATCTTTACAAAAAATTACAAAATTTTGCAGACTACACCAATACATTCACTGGCAAATGGAGTGGGATACACACAAGGAGTAATAATGGAGATTGTGTTGACATTTTCCCTCCTCTTCACTGTCTATGCTACAATAGTGGACCCCAAGAAGGGCAACCTCGACGGGCTGGGCCCGCTCCTAACCGGGCTTGTTGTTGGGGCCAATATCATGGCGGGCGGCCCGTTTTCTGGAGCATCAATGAACCCAGCAAGGTCGTTCGGGCCAGCTCTAGTGAGCGGAGATTGGACCGACCATTGGGTTTACTGGGTCGGGCCACTAATTGGGGGTGGGGTAGCCGGGTTCATATATGAGAACTTCTTTATTGTTAGGTCCCATGTTCCACTGTCTACAGATGAACCTTTCTAGTCAAAATCAGATCTGATTATATTAATCATATAATTGGTTTAGATCTGACCAAACCTGAAATTCTAGTTAGAATTTCCCCCATGTACGGTGTTGTCCTTGGTGCAATTAATTTTGCATGCTGATTGAAGCCAGAGTGGGTAAGAAAATTAATAAGAAGACTTAAACAGTATTTAGTAATATTGATGTTAGATATTCGAGTAGATGGGTTGCGACGTGCTGAAATTAATGTATTAAATGAATCGACAACGTGAGTACCATAAAAGCGACTTATATACACAGTGGTTTGATAGCGGAAACCATGTGTATATGTTCATTAATTTGAACGAGGAGCATGCAACTGTTTGTTAGGCGGCGTGTTTAATTGGTTCCTCTGTTCTGGGCATGTTAGTGTTAGCTAGGCTCCCTTAATTGTCCATGAATGCGATGTTGAAGAAACAGGTTGGACCACTAATAAGTAATACCAATGTTTTATTTCGGCATTGGGTAGCTACACGAGCGTAGCTGCCTTCAATTATCATCAACTCTCTAATTATGCATATGCAATGCGCGTCGTGTCATAAATGCACGGCAGTTAATTTGATGTGTGACACATGAACAAATGACTAGTATCTATCCTCCCTGATTTTATTCTGTCAAATCTTGTCTGAGGAATTGCTTCATTGCAACAAATAGGGTTAAATATATTTTTGGTTTTGTAATTTTGGTATTTTTATTTTTTATTTTCTTAGGATTGCATAAAGAGTTCTGTAACATTTTGATATTTTGAAATTTTGGTTCTTCTGATGCCGAGTTTTGTAAAAATCGTTGGAATAAATCATGTGAGTCTCACGTGGTTCATTTGAATTGGAACTTTGTTTGGATCAGTTCACTTTTGACAACATGAATGAAAACTTTAAAAACAAAATGACGCCGCACATGATTTATTTCGACAATTTTTACAAAATTTGACACCAAAAGAGCTAAAATCGCGAAATATTAAAAATTACAGGACTATTTTGCAACATAAAAAATTCTTAGTTCGGTCTATTAGTTGTGCGAAGCTGGGGTCGATGAATTTGAGGTCATTGAATATTATGATCAGTTCAAATCTACATATGTACGAGAGCATTAGTTTCTTTTAACATTAATTATTTGTCTAGTTTAATAATAGTTACTCGTTAATATAAATATTATTAAATGGTGATAAGTGATATATATATAAATTAAATCAGATTTATTTATATACCAAGTCAAATCTTAGTGTAATTGTTATAAACATAGATATATATACTAAATATTAATAACTTAATTGTTTTCAATTTGACCATCCTGATCCGAGCTAGAAAATTTACACAGTTGTATTCATGCATGCATAAACAGAAAAAAGGAAAATTTCTGAAGGAAATTTAGAAAAAGATGAACTGGTAACTAATTATTACAAAATTCGGGCATACCATTGCTTCCTCCTAATTTGCGGATTGAATTACTTATTAAATTTTCTAATGTATCTTCTATTCCTATTTTATATATACATATTACGTGTATAATTTTTTTTTAAAAAATTGATAATATAATCTTTATACACCGTAATATGTATATATATATAAAATGAAATAGAAGATACACCAAAAATTGCAATATAAAATCCAATCCACCTAAATTAAACCCTATTAATCCTTATATTAATTATACTAAGTGTGGTACTGATTGATAAAAAATTCTAGCTCGGATCAGATTGGTTAAATCAAACCAATCACAGAGCGAGTGTGATACACTTGTTATGTAACTGATCACTTTCTCTGAACTGTACACCTATCACACCACAAGTGTATTGCCATATAATTCAATCAAGTTAGGTCCGGCTAGAATTCCCCTTAATTGATTAGTTAATTAAAAGGATTATCACCTTGCAACTTCTTCTCCACCCACGAAGGAGACAACACAGGGCTCGTTTCATACTCCGTAATCATCACCGTTGTATCTATAGGATCCATGGCGGCCGGCGGGCACTCCTTCTCTTCAGGCAAAATCTTAATCCTCCACACCTTAAATGTCTGATCCAATCCAGCGCTGTAAACCAAGAACCCCATTACAACGACTTTTTCTATCTCCAGGGAAGCCGCCAAGCACTTGACGGGCCCCCTGTGAGCATCCAGCACCGCCAAGCACTCATGGAAACAGCTTCCTTCTTCCCTTCTCCACACCCTGATCGTCGTGTCCTCTGATCCACTGAACACCAGTTTCTCTATCGCAACAAGGCAAAGAACTGCGAATCTGTGCCCCTGCAAGAACCCTCCATGGTTAAATCTTCCGGACATTTTTTCCTTCTCCCAGAAATTGATGAATCCGTCCGAGGAACCCGAGTAGAGGAAGCATGAGTTCGTCGACGAGCTTAAGGCCAATGCGTTTACCGGCGACGGCTGGAATTTGAGTGTCATTGTCAGTGTGTGCGAGCTCTGCCCGTATACTCTCCTCCAGATTTTCACGGAGCCGTCGGAGGAGCACGTGAAGACACAGCCGTCGTCCTGGTTCACCACCACGGCGTTTATGTTATCCTCGTGGGCAGTAAACGAGTCGACGCATCGATTGTCGGAGACCCTCCACACTCTAATTGTCCGATCCCACGACCCTGTGTATAACAGCCCTTCCGCATGGTTATACGCCATGCAAGAAATGCAATCTCTGTGTTTAGGGCTAGTCGTCCGAGGGAACATGAAAATCGACCTGTTTTTGGGCAAAGTGGTGATCTTCTTCGCCTGGAAATTCTCCGTGGCGGCGGTAATGTTCCAGACACGAACTTTACAGTCTTTATGAGAAGTGAAAAGGGTGTTCCCGTGAGCCAAGATTGTACGGACTTCACCACAAGTGGCCTTGAAATACCCCCTCTCGGTGCAGTCGGGCTGCCGCCAGGCACGGATGCGGGAGCTCTCGGAGCCAGTGAAGACCAAGCCTTTAGCGGCGGCGATGGAGAAAATGGTGCCGTCCTGGCGGTGGAGAGAGGCAATGCAGTGGTAGAGGAGGGAGGGGGAGGGGTGTGGTGGGGGGAGAGGGTCCAAGGGGAGTCGGGGCTGGGCGGTGGAAGCACGGCGGGTAGATGTTGGTGCTGTTGGTGGAGGATCTTGAGGGGCTGTAGAGGACATTGTCGTGGTGGTGGTCGTAGATTTGCGGGAGGGATTTGAAGGAGATGCGGGGTGGAGATTGCATTGTTTTCGTGTTCTCTTCAATGAAATTGCATAGAGAAGTTCTCTTGGTATAATGTTCCATTACTGAAAGATGGAACAGTAGCAGAATAGCAGAATGGCCGTGGCTGATTTAGATCATAAAGGGGTTATATATAGATATGTAGAACTATTGCATTTTGTTTTATATTCAATTTAAGCATCCACTAGGGAGGGTCTAGGAGGGGGGGGGGGGGGGGTGTTGAGTATTATTTACTTTAATATTTTTTATTACAGATTAACATATATTTATGCAATGTGCATAATATATTCACATTAATTGCTTGCGTATAATTATGAAATTATTTTTCAATGAGGCCTAACTCAATTGGCGAATTTTAATCATGGGTTCAAACTCGTTAGTATGAGATGTTGTTTTTACTTAATAATATGTATAGTTCTATTTTATAGTAGGTGATTAACATAAATTGTTATAGTTACTGGTAAATTTTTAGATATAGTATATTTGATATAAATGATTGTGATCGATTTATTTGTGATAAATAATAGTTCATCGCTTCACTTCAAAAAAAAATTATAAAAATATTTATACACATTACAAAATGGTCGAAAAGTGCACGTGACATGAAAAGATTAACATTTTAACAAATTCCGACCATTTTTGTCTTCAATGTGCATGATCTGGGTAGCGATATATGCAATCTCGTTGAGGTCTCAATGAGCGACAGATCTGGGTAGTGATGTGCGATCTCCTTGAGGTCTCAATGAGTGATCTCGTGTGTTCACCCAGATGAATGTGGTCCTAGAGAAGAGGAAAGCACGTTAGGCTAGCCGGGATGCTCCCCGACGACGACCCTCCAATGCTTAAGTCAGCTCAAATTCGAGATGATAGTATGCGAGCTATAGTAGTAATTACGGTAGAAAGTGATAAATATATCTTACCATAAATGCAGTAAGTTGGGTATGTTTATAGGGCCAAATGTGTTCACTTGTCTGGTCCATGTGGCATCATCTCAAGGCATGAACTATCAGAGAATCCATGGTCCAGATCCGGGTCCATGGAACGGGGCAGGTTCCGCTACCCGAAGTAAAGAGACTCAGATCTAGGGTAAATGGGGCATTTTTCCTATTGTCTAGGGGTAATTATATCGTTTAACCAGGTAGATGTAATAAACCTCCATCATTACTCCCCCACTTCTTCTAGTGTTAAGTTATTACACTAGTGTACGAAGTGATAAAAGAAGAGATGAATCTATATTATTGATTAATGATGATTCCACCTCTATTTATAGTGATGGAATTTAAGGATAACTACACCTATAGAAGAGACCTACTTGAAGTAAAACTACACCTATAGAAGAGACCTACTTGAAGTAAAATAGGAAAAGATAAGAACAAATTTAAATATTCTAACACTCCCCCTCAAGCTGGAGCAAATATATCAATCATGCCCAGCTTGTTACACATAATATTAAATTGTTTTGTTCCTAAAGCCTTGGTAAAAACATCTGCTCTTTGCTCTGAAGAAGGAGTAAAGGGAGTGCAAATTTTCTGACTCATGACAGCCTCACGTATGAAGTGACAATCAACCTCAATATGCTTTGTCCTCTCATGGAAATAGGATTACTGGCAATATGAATAGCTGCTTGATTGTCACAGTGCATAGGTACAGGATCATTGTTCGTAAAACCTAACTCTTTCAAAAGATTCTTTAACCACAAAACTTCACTAGTGGTGTGAGCCATAGCCGATATTCAGCTTCTGCGCTTGACCTAGCAACTGTAGTTTGTTTTTTGCTACGCCAAGTCACAAGGTTCCCACCAACATAGGTGCAATATCCAGAAGTAGATTTTCTATCATCCTTCGACCCTGCATAGTCTGCATCAGAATAGGCTTCTATCTTTGTGTGTCCATGCTGTTGGAAGAATAATCCTTTTCCCGGGGATGCCTTTATATATTTCAAGATCCTTAGAACAGCTTCCCAATGAACTGATCGTGGCTTATCCATAAACTGACTAACTAGGCCAACTGCAAAGGAGATATCAGGTCTAGTTACGGTTAAGTAGATTAGCTTGCCAACAAGTCTTCTATACTTTGCCTTGTCCTCCAAATAGTTACTATCATCATTCCAAAAATCAGGATTAAATTCCATAGGAGTGTCCACCGGTTTAGTGCCGAGTAAACCTGCTTTCTGAAGGAGATCACAGGCATATTTTCTCTGAGATAGAGAGATCCCATGCTTGCTATGAGCAATTTCAATCCCCAAAAAATACTTCGGCCTCCCCAAATCTTTAGTGACGAAGTGCTTCCTTAGGTATGTCTTGGCTTCTTCTATCCCGGAAACATCACTACCGGTGATTAAGATATCATCAACATAGACTGCTAGAATAACCGTACCTGATTCCTTAATTCGAACAAAGACTGAATGATCTGCTTGGCACCGTGAAAATCCAAACTCACCAATAATAGTACTGAATTTATCAAACCATGCCCTTGGACTTTGTTTAAGACCGTAGATCGCTTTCTTCAATCTGCACACCATTCGTTGCTTCTCCCCCTGAGCAACATAACCTGGAGGTTGCTCCATATAGACAATTTCCTTCAAGTCACCATATAAGAAAGCATTTTTGATGTCCATCTGATGCATTGGCCAACTGAGATTAACTGCCAAGGAAAACAAAACTCTAATAGAGTTAAGACGAGCAACAGGGGAGAATGTTTCAAAATAATCTACCCCATATGTCTGAGTAAAGCCCTTGGCAACCAGGCGAGCTTTATATCGGTCTAGGGACCCGTCAGCATGAAACTTGAGGGCGAACACCCATCGACAAGCGACGACGTCGACGTTAGGAGGTGGATGGACAAGCTCCCAGGTTCCCCGGGAAAGGAGAGCCGACATCTCCTCATCCATCGCCGCCTTCCACTCCGAATGCGAAAGTGCCTCATAATAAGAATTAGGGATAGAAACAGATGATAGAGAGACAGAGAAAGCACGATAAACAGGACTAAGACATTTATAGGAAAGGGAATGAGCCAATGGATGAGCAGTGCAAGACCTTTTACCTTTGCGAAGGGCAATGGGAAGATCCTCCGCAGACATAGGGGTCGGGGGTGCCAGGAGCTGCAGCAAGAGGAAGACTTGGCGGATCAACAGGCATGGTAGTCGTAGAATGAGTACGCCTGCAATACACCTGTAAAGGTCGTGTAGGTGGTTCGGTATGGGGAGGATGTGAGAGTGCCGGGACCGGTAAGGGAAGAGATGGAAGAGGAACATAAGGGGAAGGGGTCTTAGAGTAATAAGCAGTGGACTCAAAGAAAGTAACATCGGCAGAGGTAAATGACCGGTGAGATATAGGATCATAACACCGATACCCTTTTTGTGCTCGTGAATACCCCAAAAATATACATTTAACAGAACGAGGTGACAGTTTATCGAGGTTAGGAGAATGGAGATGAACAAAGCACACACACCCAAAGACTCGAGGAGTTAACCCAAAGAGAGGCTTACCAGGGAAAAGACAAGAATACGGAATATCCCCACTGAGAACACTAGAAGGCATACGATTAATGAGATAACAAGCTGTGAGAATAGCATCCCCCCAATAGGATTTTGGAACATGCGTATGAGCCAAAATAGTGCGAGCAACATCGAGAAGGTGGCGATGTTTGCGTTCGGCGACACCATTTTGTTGAGAGGTATACGAGCAAGAAGATTGATGTAAAATGCCATGAGAATCACAGAAGTTAGAAACTGCTTTTTGGACATATTCAAGAGCATTATCAGTACGGAAAATACGAATATTAACAGAGAACTGAGTTTTTATTTCATTATAAAAGGAAGTGATTATACTAGGTACTTGAGACCTATCCTTGAGTAAATAGACCCAAGTCATTCTTGAGTAATCATCAACAAAGGTAAGAAAGTACCTAAACCCACCAATAGACTCAATACGACACGGACCCCAAATATCAGAATGAACTAAACTAAAAGGAGAGGAACTACGGTTGTCAAGACGAGGTGGAAAGCTAGCACGATGGTGCTTTCCCAACTGACAAGACTCACAATCCAAGCGTGTAGACTAAATAGGTAAAACCTTCTTTAGATTAGGTAAGGATGGATGACCAAGACGACAATGCCACTGAAGAGGGGAGACAGAGGCAGAAAGAGCACGAGCATCTACAGGTGTAGTATGATCTAGAAAGTAGAGACCACCACGCTCATGACCGCCACCAATCGTCCTCTGTGTTTGCAGATCCTGGAACACACAGTAAGAAGGAAAAAAAGTTACCGAGCAGTTGTGGACTTTTGTAAGTTGACTAATAGAGAGGAGACTAACAGGAAACTTTGGTGCATACAAGACATTATTAAGGGTAAGTTGGTGTGTGGGATGAACAGTACCAGAGCCATATATGGGAGAGTAGGATCCATCAGCGAGGCGAACGAAGGGAGAGGTATGAGAAGGAGAGAGGGAGTAAAAAAAGAGAGCGATTACCAGTGAGGTGTGTAGTAGCACCTGAATCTAGCATCCAAGACTCACCAGGAGTTGCAGCAAAGGCACCCGGAGTGGAAGCTGTGGCAGGGGCAGTGGAATTAGCCACAGGGCGATGGAGGAGCTGTTCATATTCTTCACGGCTAAGGGTAACCAAATCAGATTCATTAGCAGAAGGTTCCGATGTTGTAGGTTCACCATCACCTTTAACTGTATTGGCCCACTCCGGTTTGCCATATTTGAGCCAACATTTTTCCACAACATGATTAGTTCGACCACAATGGGTGCAGTAACGGGAGTTAGTAGAAGCATTGGAGCCTCGACCACGACCACCACGGCCTCGGGAGGAGTTTCGACCGCGACCACGAACTGCCATGGCTGAGGACTCGGTGGTTGGACCAGATGAAGAGTCAGAGGATATAATAGCCACGCGGAGGACACGAGACAGAGCATTGGATAACGTAGGCACAGAGTCACTGGCTAGGAGGTGATCACGAACCGATTTCAAATTGTTGTCGAGGCCGGACAGGAACTTCGCCACCAAAAAATCTTCCCACTGAGTCTTGCGAGTCTGAGCAGCACAACTCAAGGGGTGATATAGCAAAATTTCATCAGATGTGCCCTTCAAGGAGGCAAAATAGTCGGCTACTGTACGGCCATCCTGTTTGAGGGAAAAAAGTCTCTCATACAGTTCAAATACCCGAGAAACGTTCTTTTCCTGAGAATACATGTCATGTAAAGTATCCCACATTGTTTTTAGCAGAAGTGAGAAACATAACATTGGAACCGACAGTTTCCTCCATACTATTCAGAAGCCAAGTCATAACCGAGTAATCAGCTTGTTGCCAAGTCGAAAAATTAGCATCAGTAGAGGTTGGTGGAGGAGCCAAAATATGATTAAGCTTATTTTGAGACCCAAGAAACAACCGAAAGGCTTGGGACCAGAGGATATAATTCTGGCCATTCAACTTGACAGTGGTGCCAAGAGCACCTTTATGTTCAACGGTAGCCATGATCAAGGGGGGATAGACAGACAGATAGATAGGACAGCAGCAGCAGGGAGAGCAGTCAGCAACGAAAAGCTGATTCAGGTGAGCATCTCAGATCGGGCGCGGCGCAAGGTGCAACGCCGGAGGCGGGCGTCGCGAGCAGAAGTGGCGGAAGGGCGGGGCGGCGCAAGAAGAAGGCGCGGCGCCGCGAGAGAAAGCGGCGACGGCGGCGACCGACGGGTGTGAACGCAAGGTGAGGGCCGACGGCCGCGGCGGCCGAGTGACCTGCGGCGGCGGAAGGGGGTGGCGGTGGGTTGCAAAAAACTAGGGTTAGGTTTTTCTCTCTTGTTTTTTTTTTTTTTTTTTTTTTTTTTCAGAAATATATATAAATATATATATATATACAACTTCTTTCTCACTTTTTCTGAACCTGCTCTTATACCATGTACGAAGTGATAAAAGAAGAGATGAATCTATATTATTGATTAATGATGATTCCACCTCTATTTATAGTGATGGAATTTAAGGATAACTACACCTATAGAAGAGACCTACTTGAAGTAAAACTACACCTATAGAAGAGACCTACTTGAAGTAAAATAGGAAAAGATAAGAACAAATTTAAATATTCTAACAACTAGGAAAAGTCGAACAACCATCTCGTGAACAGTCACGAGGTGTGCACCCTTCAACCTTATTGGCATGGTGCTATCCCATCGCGTCTTTTCATGTTTCCTTCCGATAAATAGAGGGTCCATTTGACTTATTCAACGGCCAGAGTTTCTGGTATTCGAGCTTGTCTTCTTAGGCGTCATTTTTCGCGATCTCGACCTCATGGGAGGTGAATAATTTGTCGTAACTTAAAATTTTCAAAACTTCACATGTCTCGACCCATAGGAGGCGAATACTCTTGTAGTGTTAACTTACCTCGACCTTATTGGGAATGAGTAACTTGAAAAATCTCATATTTTTACTATCTTGACCTCATTGGAGGTGATTTTAACTTGAAAAATCTTTTTAATATTTAATCAATTTTTCGTTCTCAGATAAAAACGCGATCTCGTGGAGGGTATGCTACCTCGTTGGAGCTATGCGACCTTTTTGAAGATAAATCTTTTCAGATTATTTTACAAAAATTTAGATAATAACGCGACCTCGTGGGATGTATGCGACCTCCTTGAAGAATCTCTCAAATAATAACGCGACCTCATGTGAGGCATATAATAACGCGATCTCGCTGGAGAATCTTTTTCAGATAATAATGCAATCTCATGGGAGGTATGCGACCCCGTTGGAACTATGTAACCTCCTTGAAGATAATCTTTTTCAAATTTGAGTTATGGTGTCTTTTCCAGATTTAGGATCTTTTTCAGATTGAACTATGAGATCTTTCTAAGGGAAAATATAAGATCTTTTCCAGATCAAAAGATAATCTTTCTCAGATACATGGGATCTTTTTCAGATCGATTTATGAGATCTTTCTCAAATCGCATTATGAGATCTTCTGCACATAAAAATATGAGATCTTTTCCAGATCAAAATGTAACATCTTCTCCAAATATTTGGATTTTTTTTTCAGATTGCATTATGAGATATTTCTCAGATCGGGCAATTGATCTTTTTCAAGTCGCGGAAAAGATTTAATATAAGGATCGTTCACAAATCAGACCACTGATCAGATCGCAGAAGAGATTTTAATATAAGGATCTTTCACTGATCGAATAGATGATATTTATTAGATTGGACCATTGATCTTTTTTAGATCACATAAGAGATTCAATATAAGGACCTTTCACAGATCGAATAGATGATCTTTTTCATATTGAAGTTTATAGATGTTTTTCAGATCCAAGTGAGGCTTCAAAGGGGATCTTTTTTAGATCCCTTGCGATCTTTCTCGGATCGATATACAACGGGAGTTCTTTCACATAATGCCCTTGTCAAAAATTTACAAAATGTTGTTCGTTCAAATTCTTCATGCATAAAATTTCTTCTAGTTGTGTATGTTCCATGGATAAATCCTTCCCATCCATATCTTGCATCTTGTAAGTTCTTTTCTTCTTGATCTCGACTAACTTGTAAGGTCCTTCCCAACTAGGGTCTAGCTTCGCACATGATTAATACCTCGACCTTTTTCAGGACGAGATCGTCCGCTTGAAAATACCTCGGTTTCACTTCATGGTTGTAACTCCTTATGAATTTTTTGTAGTGCAAGTTTTTTGCATATGCTTGATCTCTCTTCTTTTCAATTGTGGTGAGGTCGAAAGCTCTTTCACCTTAATTTTTCTAAGGCTCATCTTGTGAGATCCTTGTTGTCTCCTCACCTATTTTTCTTTCTAAGAGATCTTTGCCAATGCTTATGCTTCTACCCATTAAAAAAAAATGCTCTACCGCCAAAATCTCCTTATAGCGGTGGGGTCACTTAGCCCAACCCCATCTCTTAGATAATTTATCGCCTCAGTTTTCCATGATTTTGTTTCCTCAACACAAAGCACCTCGTTATCTACTTCATTGGTTACAACCATCTCCTTAATGATTATTATGATCTTTCTATCTCTTACTCCAACCACCATAGCGCCAAACATAGACAATGCGTCCACCCTCTCATTCTCTTCCCATGGGATTTGTTGTATCTGGCAGACTGGCACTTATGAAATTTTTTCATGGCCTCATTTACTTTTCCAAGTGTTGCGTCATGGACTATTAATGGGTCTCATATAATCCTTCTATTTGCTCCTCTATTATTCGAATTTGATGACCCATCAAAGTGTAATTGTCATCCTTCCTTAATGATCCTGTTCCTTTTGACCCCGAACAACTTCTTCATCTACTTCACCGCTTTGACTTGGGAATCTAAAGTTTGTGCACAATAACTTTTGGGTCGATGCCCTAAAAATCTGATGGACACCAAACAAACATGTCCGTATTTCTTCTCAAAAACTCAAATAGTCAAAGTTTCTAACTGTGAGAACATACGCGACCGAATCCGTATCGTTTTACTTGGCTCTCCCTGCACTAGCTCAATCATCTTATGATCTTCTACTAGTTCAATTCGTTCTGGCTTCAATTTTTTAATTTCATCCCACTTCTTACCTTCTTGCTCTGCTCTTATCTTTTTTTTTTTTCCTTGCTTCCTCAACCTCACCTTTTTCCAGGAACAAATTGTAGCATCTTCTTGTTTCCCTCTGGTCGCAACATACTTCCTCTATCCCATTTTTTTTCGGGAATTTCATCTTCAAGTGGTAGGTAGATACTATCGCCTAGAATAAGTTTAACACTATCGAAACTGGGAGGTCTATTGTTCCGAACGATGTGACCTCACTTCCTCCAAATCCCTCCGGGAGTTTGGACTAGTTGCAAGTAGGTGTCTCCCAAGTTCATTTTTCTTAGAACGTCCATAAATAGTATACTATTGAACTGCCATTATCTACAAGTACCTTGTGTACCGCGAAGTAGGCGATGTTCATCCTTATCACCATGGGGTCGTTCTACGGCCCAATCTCCTGACTTATATTTTTCCTTCCGAATGCGATCTCTTCCTCTTGTTCCACACTTAAGATTTGCTCGCGCCTTCTATCTGCTATGAAACTTCTCGCGTACCTTTATCGCTCTTCCTGAGTCTCCTTTGCCTCTGAATATTTCTCTACTATGAGATCTACTTCTCAACCTCTCTTTTCGGCTTTTTTTCTTGCTCCCTATCACTGTCTCTTGACTCCTTCAATACATATCCCTTAAAGTAACCACGTCTTACCAATCTGTCTGTCTTATCTTTAAGCTGGTAGCATTCCTTAGTGTCATGTCTTCTATCCCTGGGTTGATAAGGCATCTCTTGATCTTTCTCAAATCAAAATTTTCTCTCTCCCCCTCGATCTCTACCTCTATCACGACCTCTAGAGTTCGACCACTCACCATCTTTTATAGAATTCATCTCTTTCTCATCAATGTATTTCTGAACCATCCACATCAACTACTCCACGTCTTCCGGTAGACCCCTAGCAAGGGCCGAAGCAAATGGCCCCTTCTTCAAACCATGTATAAGAATGTTGATCATTATATCAATCCTGAGATCTTGAACTTTTAAGGTCTCATTGTTGAATCTTCCCATAAAGCTTTTTAACGACTCATCATCTCTCTGTCTTATTGTCAATTAATACGTGGCTGATCATTTTCACTTTTTCTTGCTTACCAAAATGGAATGCGAACTTCCGGATCAACTGTGCATACAATTCTATGGTTACACTTAGTACACTAGTAAACCACTGTTGTGCTTTTCCTCTCAAAGTGGTGACAAACAACTTTGCACTAATGGAATCATATTGATTATACAAATTCATTACCTGTCTAAAGTCTGCGATATGCTCATGTGGGTCCTTGGTTCCATCATACTTAGGCAAATCTGGCATCCTGAAGTTGGGGTAAACTATCTCTGTCAATATTTGGCTCAAAAAATCTGAGTTCCTGTTTTGAGCCACGATCTCTCCTCTTCTTTTCAACTTGTTGATTTGCATCCGCAATCTTTCTATCTAGCAACCTACATCCTCGACCTCAGCTTTCGATATGCATGGTTCTCTTTTCTTTGTTTTGCCCCTTTCACTAGATCTTGCATCAGAAAGCTCTACCTCGTGGCCTTTATCATGTGCTCCTTTACTTGTCACCTCCCTTTAATCTTCTTCGACTTATTTTCCCTTAAAACACTTGTCGCTTCACCGTATCTCGAGCTACGAGTGTAGTTGTCCTCCTTTCATCACTACTAGGGCGTTTCTGCTCGCATTTCTACTCACTCTTCGATCATACGATGCAGTTCACTCCTTGTTATTTTGAATTATCTGATCCCCTTGTCTTTGAGTGGTTTCCTCGCCACCCCCTAATGTTTGCTCCATCCTAGATGGTCCTTCCATCCCGAATCACGAGTGCTCTTCTTAGATTTTCCACAGACTGCGCCAATTGATCCGGGTAGCAATATGCGATCACTTGGAGGTCTCAATGAACAACTGATTCGGGTAGTGATATGCAATCTCCTTGAGGTCTCAATGAGCGATCTCGTGTTCACCAGATGCGAGGGGGTCCCTGAGAAGAGGAAAGCATGTTAGGCTAGTCAGGATGGTCCCCAGTGACGACCCTTCGATGCTTAAGTTAGCTCAAGTTCGAGATGATAATATGTGAACTGGAGTAGTAATTACGGTAGAAAGTGATAAACGTGTCCTAACATAAATGCAGTAGGTTGTGTATATTTATAGGGCCAAATGTGTCCACTTGCTTAGTCCATGTGGCATCATCTCAAGGTATGAGCTGTCAAATAATACATGGTCCAGATTCCGTCTATGGAGCGGGTTGCCAGAGCGGGTCGAGTTCCACGGCCGAAGTAAAGAGACGCGAATCTAAAGTAAGTAGGGCATTTTTCCCGTTATCTCGGGGTAACTTTATCGTTTAAAAACCAAGTATATGTAATAAACCCCTATTAATGCGAAACTTATAATATTACAGGGCAACATTATCAAATTAGTGAATTCGTACATGACTAAAATTACTACATTCCCCAATATCTATAGGATTATGATGTAGCAAGCGTCCCACATCGGTTGCAGACGAGGAGCTTGAGTGGCTTATAAGCCTCAATGCCTCCTCTTCCTAATGAGGTGACTTTTCAGGATAAAACCGTGAGGCTCATACAGAGCCAAAGCGGATAATACCTCGCGTAATGGGGCACCGGTCAAGCCGCAAGCCGCATCAGATTAAAATTGTAATTTTTCCCTCTTGATTAATTTCTGCGTAGTCTTGTTCTCGTTAAGAGAATGAAAGGTTTGGAAAACTTAATTAACAATTAAAAGAGAAAACAGTGCACTACAAAAAAATGCGGGAATTGGAACGGATATAGTCGTTCGTTCCAAAGACCGTTAGGAACGGTAAATGGAACTGTTGTGGAACGGGAAATCATAGATGACGCCACTGTCGAGGTAATTGTAATACAAATTAATAGGAACGGCACGACCGTTCCTATTTGAGTGCCAACATGTGTGAGCCAATTTGTACACCTATTACCGTTCCTAAGAAGGACTTGATATATTCTGGACTTCAATTTGAAACACATGTGTGAAATTGGGAACGATTAGTCGGTCGGGAACACTTACCGTTCCTATATGGGTTCCTATGGCCGTGTTTATTTGGACCGGTCAGCTGACCGTTCTAACATATAGTCCTAAATAAGACCCTTTTACACCATGGACAAAAATGTAATGTAATTATCGTTCCAAATTGTGGGTATATAGTAAGTGCAATATTGTTACAATTACCGTTCCCAATTGTGCTCCAATTAGGAACGTCCCGTCTGCGTGTGCCTCATACCGTTCCTAATATGCCCTAACGGCTATATTACAACGGTAATATTACCGTTCCTGTCACCCCACCTGCGGCCGTTCCTAAAGCTGGAACAACGGCTATATTTCAACGGCTATTTTTGTATTCCAAATAATATTTCAACGCCCATTCCAATATTTTTTATATATATGTCCCCATTCTTTCTCATTGTTCTTATAATTACTCTCCAACTCATTTTGTTGTAACTCCCCTCCTTGATTCTTTATACGGAAAATCGAACATATCAATTACTTGCGCAAATTTTGCATTGATATTGCTAGGTGTTTTGCTCAGGTAAGTATGCAAAATTTATGTAATTGTTAGTTATATATATATATATATATATAATATTCTCATTATTTAATTACGTAGTGTTGTGAATTATACGTAGGACCAATTATGTTAAGACAGTTGAGGAAATGGATGTATAATTGAGACGTCTTGAGTGTGACGCTGGAGTTTGAGGACGGTGTTACAACATTTTTAGAAATGGGCCCAGTCTCAGCGTGCATATACGGACGGAGACAAGATTAAGTGTCCCTGCCGGAAGTGCAAAAATGAACGGTTCAAAACACCAGACGAGGTAAATTTTGATTTGTGTATGAAAGGGTTTATACCAGAGTATTATAATTGGACTTCACATGGGGAGAGAGTGCAGGAATACCTTGAAGCATTGTCAGCGGTCCCTGTGCAGCAACAGTAAATGCCACCCGTTCAGGAGTAGGGTAGTTCGTATTAGGGTGATGCGACTCAGATGGATTGGGCGCAGAAGATGGTATTTGATGCCGCCGGGCCGTCTTTCTGGTCTTCGTAAAACCAGGAGGGACCGACTGATAATGGTACTCGGTATTGTCCTTCTGATGTGGGTCCTAGTTCATATTACGATTCGGGGCCCTATGATTATGTATCTGGCTTGTCAAATCGTTTTTTTAATGTAGTTCATCCTGCGGACCAACCGTTGTGGAATAGTTGCACCACCCTCAGTTGACGTCAATTGCCTCTTTGGTGAATATCAAGGCCGAAGGGGGTTTTTTCGATCATACATATGATCGGTTATGCCAGTGGGCTGATACTGTGATGCCCCGCGATTACACTTTCCCTGTCGATTATTACAATACGAAGAAATTGATAAGAGAATTGGGTTTACCAGTTCAGAAGATTGATGCTTGCAAAAACAATTGCATGTTGTACTTGAAGGACGGTATTGATTTGGAATATTGCAAGTTCTGTGGAGACGCTAGGTACAAGCCCACCAGTGACAGAAATCCTAAACGCAAGAAGTCCCCGTATGTCATTCTTAGGTATCTACCGCTTACCCCTCGGCTGTAGAGGTTCTATGCATCGGAGGCCACAACAGAGCATATGACTTGGCATGCGAGCCATCAGACGGAGGAAGGATCCATGTGTCATCCGTCCGATGCAGAGGCTTGGAAGCATTTTGATCGGACGTATCCTGATTTTGCAGCTGAGCCTCGTAATGTTAGACTTGGATTGTGCACGGATGGGTTTGCACCGCACGACCAGTATGGTAAAACTTACTCATGTTGGCCCGTGATACTTACACCGTACAATCTCCCACCGGGAATGTGCATGAAGTCTGAGTATATGTTCCTAACAATGGTGATCCCTAGCCCATCGAATCCGAAACGTCTTATCGATGTCTACTTGGAGTCATTGATCGAGGAGTTGCAGAATTTATGGCATATGGGTGTACGTACGCACGATACTGCAACAAACGAGGCATTCATGATGCATGCCGCATTGATGTGGACAGTGAACGACCTTCCTGCTTATGGGATGGCGTCTGGATGGAGTAGCGCAGGTGTTATGGGGTGTCCAGTCTGTATGGAGGACACCCTGGCATTCTATTTACAGCATGATTGGAAGGCATGGTATTTTGACTGCCACAAACAGTTCCTACCGCCGGATCATCCTTATCGCAGGAACAAGAAAGCCTTCACTAAAAATCGAATCGAGAGGAAGGTTGCACGTCCGAGGCTGACTGGAGAATAGATCCGAACCCGTGTCCATGCGTTTAGTATGGCAGTCGAACAACTGTTGAGTGAATCGAAAGGCTACGGTGTCAACCATAAGTGGACAAAGAAAAACATCTTCTGGGAGCTTGAATACTGGGGAGCGCATCTGATACGACACAATTTTGATGTCATGCATATTGAGAAGAATGTGTTTGATAATATATTCAATACTGTGATGGACATTAAGGAAAAAACGAAGGACAATCTAAATGCACGGAAGGATCTCAAGATCATATGTAATCGGCCGGAGCTTGAGGTCGACGAAAGAAGACCAAACGTGATGCCCAAAGCGGTATATACACTGACGAAGGAGCAAAAGAAAAAGATATATGAGTGGATTCGTTGTCTTAGATTTTCTGATGGGTATGCCTCTAATTTGGCCCGTTGCGTCGACATGAAGGAGTTAAGGATGCATGGCATGAAGAGCCATGATTGTCATGTATTCATGCAGAAGTTGATTCCGGTTGCCTTCCGTGAAATGCTTTCAGAAAAACGTGTGAGGGGCCTTGACGGAAGTGAGCCTTCTATTCCAGATCCTATGCTCAACAACACTAGATGTGGCCAAGGTAAAAGAATTGGAAGATAGTGTAGCCGTCATCCTGTGCAACCTCGAGAAAATATGTCCTTCTTTTTTCGACTCGATGGAGCATCTAATTTTTCACCTTCCATATGAGGTGCGCGTTGGGGGGCCCGTGCAATACAGGTGGATGTACCCATTTGAGAGGTAATTAATTAACTACTGTTAAATATATTATTTTTTAAGTAGCAATTAGATTGCATTTTAATAAATACTCGTATGAATAGATTCCTACGCGATTTGAAGAAAAAGGTGAAAAACAAAGCACACGTCGAGGCGTCAATTGTAGAGGCTTATATTGTCGAAGAAATCGGGCTTTTCTCCTCTCACTACTTCGAACCGCACATTCTCTGCAAGCGAAACAGACCTGATCGGAACGATGATCTTCCAAGCAACGACGATCGAATAGTACGTTCCATTTTCAATTACCCGGGCCGAGCAAGTGGAGCCTCAAAGAAGAGATGGCTGAGCGATGAGGAACTTCATGTTATCGAGACATACGTCTTGTGTAATTGTGAAGTTGTTGCACCCTACTACGAGTAAGTGTCTTATACAAACCTGATTATCGCAAGCATTCATTTCAATTTCAATTACATATATATTTATAACTATCAGTTTTACAATTACAGATCATTCTTGAATGAACTGTTCGAGCAACACAATTCGAAAGACCCGATAATTGATCAACTAGTGGTAACACAATTTAAGGATTGATTCAAGTGTCGTGTAAGTGTCACTTTCCTATAAGTGCATGCGATCTGCTCATTAATTTGTAATCAAATTATTTCAATTGCTATGTGATGAATTGCAGGTGAAACCTGAATTGAACCACACAAACGACGAATTATTGAAGTTGCATTATTGGGGGCCTACTTTGATATATATATATATATATATTTTCTATTTTTGCCCGTACCCATATGAGTGGATTGATGCTCTTATTTTTGTAATTTTATGAAGTAATGTTGTTGTAATTTATGTCATTTTAGTCAATGTCATTTTGGTATATTTATGTAATTTCTGAATATTTTTGTTCATTTTTCTGTAAATTATTGCATAATTGTAGTGTAATTGTTGAAATTTTCTGTAAATTATTGCATAATTGTACTGTAATTGTTGAAAATTATGTAAATTATTGCATAATTGTACTGTATTTCTGTTGCATTAATGTTGATTTTTCTGAATTAGTTATGTAATTTAGGGATATTATGGTAATTTTTTGAAATTAATGAAAATTTTGTAATTTTTTGGTAATTTCTGAAAATTTTGGTTCATTTATGTAATTTATGAATAGTTTAGTCATTTTCTGTAATTAATGAAAATTTGGGTGTATTTCTGTAATTTATGAAAATTTGGGTGTATTTCTGTAATTTATGAAAAGTTCGGTCATTTTCTATAATTAATGAAAAATTTGATAATTTTCTGAAATTTATGAATTTTTTTTAAATTTTCTGTAATTTCTGAAAATTTTGGTTCATTTATGTAGTTTATGAAAAGCTTGGTCATTTTCTGTAATTAATGAAAATTTCGGCAATTTTTTGTAATTTATGAAAATTTGGGTATATTTCTGTAGTTTATGAAAAGTTTGGTCATTTTCTGTAATTAACGAAAAATTTGGTCATTTTCTATAATTAATGAAAAATTTGTAAATTTTCTGTAATTTATGAAAAGTTTGGTCATTTTGTATAATTAATGAAAATTTGGGCAATTTTTTCTAATTTATGAAAATTTTGGTATATTTCTTTAATTAAAGAAAATTTTGGTAATTTTCTATGATTAATGAAAATTTTGGTAATTTTATGTTATTAAGGGATATTTTGGTAATTTTCTGTGATTAATGAAAATTTTGGTATATTTCTGTAATTGAAGAGAATTTTGGTGATTTTCTGTAATATAGGCAATTAATATAGGTAATTTTTTGTAATATGTGGTAATTACCGTAATTACATATAATATTTTTTTTAATGATATAGGCAAATATTGGTACTAATATTTTTTTTAAAAAAATTGTAGATCATGTCTGGTTGGGATTTCCTACCTCGAGGAGGTGGATGTGGTTGCGGCTGTGGTCGTGGCCGCGGTCGCGGCTCACCGGCTATACCGTCGGTGAGTGCTGCTTCCCAAGATGGGGAAGTAGTGTTCCGACTACCACCACCACCAACGGCAGAGCAGGTACCGGCAGCACCTGCGCCGGATCAGCAGCAGCCCGGTCTATCATGCACTGCACCCGTCGAGGAGGGTGGCGGACCATCCACTACCGCACCAATGATAGATTCGGTCCGTCCATGGGCTGCCCACCACCACCCCCCCACCGGCCCCACCACTCCCGCCACCATCCGCGCGCCAGTACATCACACTCGTCGACGTGAGGTAAATTTATATTTCTTTAATTTCTTTTGTAATTTAAATTATTATTTAAATTAAATACTAATTATTATATAATTTCAGGAGGGATCGGAAGATACACGAGCGCATCAACGCGGTGGTGCGAGGACACTATCCACACCCTTAGGGCAGTTTGCGTAAGGTGCCGCCAGAGCACCAGCATTTCTAGTCTGAGAGCCTCAAGGTAAGGTTAATTTCGGTTATCGATTAAATTTTTATTTTAAATATTTAACAATTTCAGTTCTGATATATGCATATATATATTTTTTTTAATACAGATGACGTATTGGTGGGACTGCAACAACGAGCGATGTTCAAGATCTTCCACGTCTGGGCGGGAAGTTCCTCCGGAAGAAGTTCGTCTTCGCCAGACAGTGCCTGCAGAAGCCTCTATGGCTGGCGAACGAGGTCTGGCGGCAGCTCCTCCTGTACTGGGAGTCCCCGGAGCTCAAGGAGGAGTGTGCGAAGAACAAGGCGAACCGGTCTGTCAACCCGGCCGCATCCGCTACTGTGTACCACGGGGGTTCTGTCTCCGTCGGTATGCACAAGGGGAAGATGGTAAGATGTTTAATGTTATTTAAAGTATTTATTATTATTAAATTAAAATTATAATAACTGTTTTTTTTTTCTTTTTGCAGAAGGAGGAGCTCGGCCGGCCAGTGAAGCAGATGGAGTTATTCTCTAGATGCTACAAGAAGAAGGCCGACGGCGGCTAGAGCGAGCCGAGGGCAGCGGAGGTGGCGGTATGTTGTACATTTCATATTCTAATTTATTTTTTTTTAATGTTTAAAAATATTCTAATTTATTCAAACTATTTTTGCAGGAGACGTTCCAAAAGATGCTGGAGGATTACCAGTCTTAGGCTACGGCCAATCCTGGGGATGCTCCACCCGAACCAGAGGGCTCAGTGGCGCAAACCGAGCAGGAGATGTGGCTGGCTTGCATCGGGGGCAAGAACAAGGGCCGATTATTCTGTCTTGGTTCTGAGGCCGACGGTCTCAACCAGACCGTTACCTCGCCATCACCACCGCCAGCTCCAGCGCCTTCGTCAAACCTGGAGGGTCGGATGGTCCGCATCGAGGAGGTGATGGTGGATATGATGGGCATGATGAAGGCCTTGCAGACCAGTCACTCCGGCGCCGGCTCGTCACGGCCTCCTAAAGACCCCCCTCCCAGACATTGACGAGATGGACGAGGATGAGGGGGACGAGGACTAGATTTAGGACTTTTTATTTTTATTTTTTTAATTAAATTTGATAATATTCGCTTTTAATATAATTTTTATTTCAAAATTATGCATTTTTTCATATTTAAATAATAATTATAAAACCAAATTAAAAAAATATTATTAATAATTTAATATATATTTAATGATAATAATTATTACCATAAAAAAATTAATAATTCATTATTTAGGAACAGTACTCTCGAGTCTCGACGGCCATGGAGCGTTTAAAAACCGTTCCAATGTGAGGTTGTTTAGAAGAAGTTACCGTTCCTATTACCGTGTAAAGAACCATTCCAAATTTATACATCGATCGTTCCTAAACACGGGTATAAACGAATTTCAAATTATGGACAGACCGTTCCTACATGTATTCCAAATTCAATACTTTCGTAGTTAGGTTTGCGTTCTAAATACAATACCAAAAACTGTTCCCATACCGTATTCCAAATTAGGAGTACAAAATCCGTTCCCAAGAACCGGGTCCAAATGTATTCGAGTATCCGTTCCTAACGTGCATATACGACCGTTCCAAGAATTTTTCCAGATACAGTGCTAAATTGTATCTTCAAATTATGCTGACAAATCCAAAATATGTTCTAACGACCGTTCCTAATTGCGCGTATTTATTTTGATATGACCGTTCCAATAATTTATAAAGTGTTCCAAATGCAAAAATTACAAATTCATACATACAAAGGTAAGTAGGAACGGTCAAACGATTGTATGCCAACAACCGTTCCTAAACTAGAACGGTCGACCTCCTACAGTTCCTATTTATTAGGAACGCCTCTCATTGCAACGGATGGCTTCTCATTCCCGAACCGTTCCTAATACCTGTCCAAATAAGTATAGTGATCTATTTACCGTTCCAAATATTAAAAAAACAGTGCCTATTACCGTTTCAATTATCGTATTTTTTTTTTTTTTTTAGTGGTGGTTTAATTGGTGCCTGGATTATTAGTTGGGCAATAAATGAATAAATGTTGTAGTAGCTTCAAACTACCCATACCATTAATTCATTCATCAATTAATATGAAAATATGCAATTATTCATTAATTAGTGATCACCATTATTTCCTACTTTACTTATAATTAATGTAGTCTGTGAGCTGCCAAAAAGAAGTTCCACTTGTAACATATATTGACATAAAAGCTATGAGGAGATGAGATGCTTGCTTCAGAATATATAAATAAGTTAGCTGCAATATTTAGTGTACACTTAATTTACATGGGACCATGCAAAGTAGAGTGAAGATATATGTCCCCATTACAATATTACTTTAAAATGTTGGTAGGCACTTATTATACCCAACACTCGCCCACCATGGTAATGATTTCGAGCTTGTTAATTATTATGTTCGAAAGGAATTTTGAAAGGGTCATTTACATTTAGATTTCCTTTCAGAATGAATAATTATACTTTCCTTTAAAGAAGTTTTGAAATTATACTTACACTCTGTCTAAAAATTTTATATTTATACTTGATCTTCATTCGTTAAAGCTTGGACGGAAAATATTTATGTCAATAAAGATAATTACATAAATTTTCAATTTTACCTCTCATTTAATATTCTTGTGTATATATTACATTTATCCCCATATAATTACAAAAATATGCATGAGAATGTTACATGATGGGCAAAATTAAAAATTTATGTAATTATTTTTGTTGACGTGAACATTTTCCATCCAAATTCTAACGGATGTGGGTCAGGTGTAAACAGAGAACTTTTCGAGGGGTGTAAGTGTAATTTAAAAATTTTTTAGAGAAAAAGTATAATTATGTATTTTCAGGAGGTCTAAGTGTAATTAACCCATTTTAAAATTATAAAAATTGTTACAATAGTGCTTTAGTTTATCAATTGGAACGCTCAAGGAAATATGATTCTTTTTTGTTATGACTAAGTATTTTGATTAAATTTAAAACTTATAGTGAACACTAATAATCATAGCTATGCAGCAGTTATTAGTGATTGTTTATGCAACGAGGCAAAAATATCAGTTACAGTTAAAAATTGTGATAAATATTTTGACCATAAATAAAATCATGACGAATTAACCGTGGTTAAAATTTAAGATTTTACATCGGTGTTATTTTACCATGTATGGTAAATAATATTGATTCGTTCCGATTTTTAAGTTATGGTGATTTATAGCGTGGGGAACAATTTTTTGTAGTGTGATTTAGTCGGGATACGTTTGTTATATTTAGAGAATTTTAGTAATACTTTTTAGTTTTCTATTATATTAAAAAATTAAAAAGGGTAAATGAGTTGGGGCTGCTGGAGCGGATCTGGGTTATTTCAAAATTGAGGAAATTCACCCTAAGCCCAGCCTTTTTATATTACGAGGGAATGAGCCCATAAATTGGCCCAAATTACTTTACAAATGGATCAGAGAAAAGTTTTAAGGCCCACCATAAAGCTAATGTTTGGCAGAAAGAGTGCGTATCTTATTATTATTATTAGAATAAATTATAATGAACTCCTATGAGGTTTGACATAGTTAAGGATACTCATTCGTTATTTTAAAAATTATAAATATTTTCCTGAGATTTGTAATTGTCTAATTAATAACTCATTCTATATATTTTTATGGGTGAACTGACCAAAATATCTTTATGCAAATTGATTTTTTTTCTTATAATTTTCTAAATTTTTTGGAAGATTTCTTACATCTTTTACACAGAGGAGTAATAATGTAATTGCCTCTACTATTTTCTATAATTTAAAAAAAAAAAAAAAAGGGCAAAATGGATCATTTCAGGTCCTTGGTTAAAATTACAATCATCAGCGGGTATTTATAATTTTTGAAATAATGAGAAAATATTAATAATTATGTCAAATTTGAGGAGAAGTCATTATAATTCATTCTCCTCCTCCTCCTCCTCCTCCTCCTCTCCTCCTCCTCCTCCTTCCTTCTTCTTCTTCTTCTTCTTCTTATTATTATTATTATTATTATTATTTTCTCAAGATAATTGTAATGTGAAATTCAAACTAAAAGTATTATTAGCGCATGTGCATTGTGTGGACTTTTAAAATATTAATTTGTATTAGACCTTATTAATTATTAAAAAATCATAAGTAATTATGAAAATTTTATTTTATATGAATCGTCAACCATGACCTAGGACAAGTTCGTCACATCTCATGTCATGACTTATGCACGATAATTCTTACTTAGAAATTTCGAGAATACTTTATGATTTTGGGCTTTTAATTACACTTCAACTACCCCACATCCTTTTCTTAATTTGTTTTCTTTGCTACTTACGTACGTACCTAGTAGTGTTCTTTATTTCTTAATTTTTGGTAGTATTCTTACACTTCAACTTTCTTTTTTTAAAGACAATCCATTTTCTTTTAAAAAAATTCTAAACGGATCAAAAACTTGTCAGACGCATCAATAGGCGTGTTCGACAGGGGTCCTTTTTTTTATTTTATATTTTAGGGCATGTCCGATACATGCCCGAAGCATGTCCGATACGTATCCGAACTGTATCCATATTCAGTGGCGAAGCCAGAACGCCAACTTAGCCATGTCAAAATTTAATAAATAATTTTGGTAAATAAAAATATTAAATTCATAAAAAAGAATTAAATTATTATATAATCATCATAAATTAAATAAATAAAATGATATAAGTACAATTAATTCTTACAGCTATTATCCAAATGAGGGGCGGATTCAAATTTACAAGTAAAATTTTACGGTCTCTTAATAACAAATTTATCCGTTATTTGAAGATAAAAACTTACATTTACATAATCATAAATTTCAACAAAAAAAAAATCATAAGCAACTTTTACATCTAAACTTGTTTATTTGTCTTAAGAGGCTTGAATAAAAAGTTACCAAATAAAATAATAAACAACTAATTTAAAAATTCGAATAATGAACATTAAAAAATCAACATAAATAATAAATTTCTTTCGATTAATTTGTACATTCTTTTGGGCTCCAAAAAAATTGTTAATCTAAAAAAATTAAAATTTATTTTATCTAATAAATTAAACAGAATTATAAAACTATCAAAAGAAACAATTGATCGAAAATCAAAATATATAAACTGAAAAGCAATAGTAGATAACATAAAATCAAGAGGAATTTTGAAAAAAATTTATAACATGGTATTGAAAAATCATAAGATAGCAATCTTTTCTTTTTGGCTAAGTGAACATCGTAAGGTTCTAACTAATTAAAAGAAACTAAAAATGGGGCTGTTGAAAAAAATATTTTTTAAACAAGTTAATTTGAATTTTTTATTTTTAATTTTTTTTAATAGATAAGACAAGTTTAAAACCTAAAAAATTGATAGGCTAATAGCTCTACGTCGGGGTCAAGCCCTGTCGGTCGCTAGGGTTCGACAGGGCCTGGCTCCGCCCCTATCCATATCCGACACGTGCATTATAGGACACAATTCTTTAATAGAAATTTCGAGAGTACTTTATGATTTTGGGATTTTAATTACTCTTCAACTACCCCACATCCTTTCCTTAATTTTTGTCTTCTTTGCCACGTCCGTACGCACCTAATAGTATTCTTTATTTGCTAGTTTTTGGATAGAAATGGAGATGTAAGGAAATTGGATAGAAATTGTTGTACGACTCTTGATGAATAATCATGTTCTAGATGTTTTATCATTAATTTCCTCCACATTCCTACTTGGGTATAAATTCACTTAATTTATTATTATAATGCTAAATACAGTGTTCGTCGTGGAATGATCAGCAACAAATCTATAACTTTGAAATTGGAAAATTATCATATGTTTATAAGTACTCAAAAGTCAATATTGCACACGCGGGACCAGTAGACTTCTTAATTTAAATTGAAATTAATCACACAAACATCCAAACTTTTTCTTTAAATTTTCCATTAATCTTAATGTTTTTATTTTCTTTTAAAGAAAAATAATATTGTGGAATAAACAAAACACCACGCAAGAACATGGAAAATTTTCAACCATTTTCGCACGGAAAATTCTGGTTCGGACCTAATCAATTGCACGAACACTTGACATGTGATTGATTTACAATTTAAAGGGAATCACCAGTCATATAGAAATTGGGATAAATGCAATTTACCCCCATGTGATAGAAAAGATAAGCAAAAACCCCAATGTGAAAAAATAATTAGCAAATTACCTCTCTATGTTTTGATAAATGAAGCCAATTACCTCCTTATCAAGGGAAAACACAGGGGGTAATTTGCTTCATTTTAACATCACATGGGGTAATTTGCTAATTATTTTTTTCACAGGGGGGTAAATTGAATTTATCCCTATAGAAATTGTATTATAATTGAATTTTCAGTCAGCGTGTGTACCACCAACCCTGGTCTCAGGGGTTTTTTGAATTTTATTTCATAACATAGGGGGTGCATTTGATACTTTAATTTTTATAGGATTTTTTTCTGAACATTCCTAATATCACAGTGGGAGTCCTTGTATTTTTTCCTTTCTATAAGTGATTAAATAACTTACATCAATATCAATAAATTCATATTACAATGAACTCATTAAACTCGCATCACATGAGACAAACACTCGTAACGATAAATTATTCACATTAAGTGATAAATATCCACATATCTAGTAGGACTCAAACTCATGACATCAAACCCATTAATGGAACCACATTCTTAACCATTGGGCTAAGAAATCATTCCTTAAATTTCCGCTTTCACACTATGAAATTGTCGGAGAAATCTCAATGCTATATTTACAACTTTGAAATGTACTCTCAAAAACGCCACAATCGTGCCAAGAAAATAGACTTTAAACCTGTCTTCGAACTTTCCTCGTTGCTTCATCCATGGTGGAAAATCATGCACACTTGGTACATATAAGTACCATCACAGCTTGAAATACACACGGCAAATTCCGTTCACACGATCGAGCTGCATCTTCAATCATGGATCGTCGGCTCCAAGAATCCGTCACCAGCGGCGATGTTGTAGCACTGCGGAAACTCGTCGAGCAAGATGAAAGTATCATCAGACAGAGAGTCCCTGGATCTCTCAACACAGTGCTGCACGTTGCTGCAAGATTCGGGCACCTGGATTTAGCGCAGGAGATGGTGGAAACGTGGCCTGACATGGTTTCCCTGGAAAATGCGTACCTGGAGACGCCTCTGCACGAAGCATGCAGAGAAGGGCACCTGGAAATTGTGAGATTGTTGCTGGAAACCGACCGGTCGGTAGCTTATAAGGTGAATCGTCGGGAGGAGAGTGTTTTATTTGCGGCCTGTGAGAGGGGGAAGACTGACGTGGTTAAGGAGTTGCTGAATTTTCCCAGACTGTTGATGCTGGAACTCGACATGGACAACACTTCACTTCATGTTGCTGCTTCATCTGGCAATACAGGTAAATGTATTGGCGTAGCACGTAGTTTGAAGTTTTGTGCTTAATTTGATGAACACACCTCCGAATTGGAGATCTAGCTAGGTCGCCTCCCAAGTAATTCGAATCTGGTATGTTGGGACCTAAGAAGAAACAAGATGGTTAGGTTCATTCGTAGCTCCAATAAGGATTTTTTCATACTTAAGTCAGTTCGAGAAATCGAAATGATGCTTATAAGCAGTGTCAAAGTAGTAAAAATGACTTACTATTATCAAAAAGAATCGGGGTATTTATAGAATCAAGTGTCCGTCCTTGTGAGGGATCACGTGTCATCATTCGAAGCTCTCAAGTACAGAGTCAACTCGAACGAACCTACCTAGGTCGCATTGGGTCAGGCATGAACCGACCCAAATGAAAAATAGACAAATCTTAGGCTTGGCGGGATATTTTGCTTTTTTGGGTATTTAGTCTCTATAGTTTTGAGTCAGATATATCCCATCAATACCTTTTTATAACTTGTACGATCATGCAGGGTAGATAGGAAATGGAGTCAATTCTTGTTTGCATGTACGCCCTAGTTATATATTGATGGTCTTGATTAAGAAAACGGAGAAAATAGTTGCACGTTATATTAATCAACTCTATTTTTATTTTCTTTTCTTCATTTTTCTCTTATTGATGGGGAACTCCATTTGTGTTCATGTTTTATTTCTTATATAAAGACATACAAGAAAGAGCAAACGTACATGCATATTGCATGATTCACTCCGATCTATCTAAAAACTTTAAAACTGTTTGAGAAATCGTTATATTGTTTTCTAAAACGTCCCATTATATTGCATGTTTCTGAGACACCGTATTCTACGAGAAAATTCAGATAAAAACTTGCTATTTCTGATAACATTACTAGCAAAACATTGTTGCTACATGTGCAGAAATAGTGAAGGAAATACTGAAAGCACGGCCCGACTTCGCCTGGAAAAGGAATGTCTACGGCTGCACACCTCTGCATGTAGCATGCGGCAAGGGTCAATTAGAGGTAACAAGAGAACTTGTGAAGTTGGATTCTGATCTCTGCGTGATACCTGATGGTGAAGGCCGTATACCCCTCCATTGCGCTGCGATAAAAGGGCGAATCAACATCATTGATGAGATCCTTTCTGCCAGTCTTGATTCGGCTGAGGCGACAACGTTCAACGGGGAGACGATTCTGCATGTTGCGGTTAAGAACAATCAGTATGATGTGGTTAGGTACTTAACTGAGTCACTCAACACCACTAAACTTCTCAACATGCAAGATAATGATGGGAACACTATCCTACACTTGGCTACTGCAGCAAAACTTACTGCTGTGAGTCTTTTTAGTTTGATTGATCTTTTCTTGTTAATGAATTTGTTGGATTATGCCTCAAAGCTAACCTTTTTTAAGTTTTCTTGCTTGCATTTCAGATGGTGACATATATACTTAAAATTGGAATCGACGTAAATTGTTTGAATAGAAAGGGATACACAGCTCTAGATGTGGTTGAAACTGATGCAAGCAACTCTGGTGCTCTTGCTTATTGCACCAGCACTATTAGAAGCAGGTGCTAAGAATGTGATCAATCTCTCCTGGATCAACTCACATTCAACAAGTGCCTGAATCCACGTCCCGATTAATGTTAAGTGAGAACGTTCGAAGAAAATCAATGTCTCGGTCTAATAGAACTCCTGAACATAGCTCCCCAAGCCACGTTCGTCACCACAGGCAAAACCGGCACAGAGCAAAGAAGCTGGACCTCCAGAATGAGGGCCTGCGAAATGCAAGGAAAACTGTAACCATTGTTGCAGTCCTGGTTGCAACGGTGACCTTTGCTGCAGGCATTAATCCTCCTGGTGGATTCAGCCAAGAAACAGGGAAAGCACTAAGGGGAGACCGTGCTGCTTTTAAGGTGTTCTTGGTCTGCAACATTGTGGCCTTGTTCCTCTCCGTTGGTGTTGTCAATGTTCTCGTCAGCATCATCCCTTTCACCAGGAAAACTATGATGAAACTACTGACAGCAACGCACAAAGTGATGTGGCTATCCACACTGTTTATGACTGCAGCTTATATAGCTGCCGTTTGGACAATCATGCCTGATGAGAAGGGCACACGGTGGGTAACGTTGGAACTAGTAGTGTTCGGAGGAGGATGCACTGTCTTTGTGTTTTTCGGGCTTGGTTTGATGTTGACTAGGCATTGGTACAACAAGTACAAGTGGAGGAAAGTAAGACAGAAAAAGATCAAAGATGAAAGCCCGCATAGTAGTGTCAGCCGTGTTGAGGAATTGAAAATGAGAATCAATCAGGAGACCAGCAGTAACTCAGATGTGGATAGCTCGGATCACGGTTACCACTTGTATTAGGGATAAATGCAATGTACCCGTATGTGATATAAGAAATGAGCAAAAATCCTCGTGTGAAAAAATAATTAGCAAATTACATCTCTTTTTTAGAAATGATGCAAATTACCTCCTATTGAATGAAAACACAAGGGGTTAAAATGAAGCAAATTATCCCCTTGTGTTTTCCGTTGATAGGGGGTAATTTGCATCATTTCTCAAAAAGAGAGGTAATTTGCTAATTATTTTTTCATATGGGGGGTTTTTGCTCATTTCTTATATTACAGGGAAGTAAATTGCATTTATCCCCTTATACTAGGATATGTAAAAAGAGAAAAGTTAATCAACGAGCTAGTCGTGGTTCCAATTGTGTGCCACAAGCTTAAGTCTAGGTAACTGAGAATTTACGTAGTGGAAATATGTGCTGATATTGTGTAGATGTCAGGCCTACGAAGAAATGTAGATCGCTGATATAGAAATGATGGTGATTATTATTAATTTATATACACTTATGTCTAAGTCGAATCAAAATCAGATTGGTATGACTCGAATAAGATCGTTTCGAATCTTTAGCCAATTTTTGTAATAATAAAAAGTTTGGAGTGTTTGTTTCATTTAAGATGACATATGACGTAGGGCCCCTTATCAAAGAACTATTGAAGATTTGAGTGTGGATGTCATTTGCCCAACAGTATATATAGGGTAATTTCAACTAGTTCTTTTCAAGAAGAATGTTGAAATATAACTTAGTCTAGGTGTTTTAGAATTTGAATTTTATATATTTTATACTTTTAATGTTTCAAGACCTAAAATATATAAATTTGTGAATGATGCATTGTTTCTCATATTTGGGAAAATTAATGGTGATATTATCTTTTATTCATTTTCAAAAATGGGTAAATTGGTTGGAGCTAATGGATTTGGGTTTGGTCTCAATCGGGCCTGGCTATACAAAATCTTGTGTGGATCTTAATTAGAATTTGAACAAACTCACACTAAAAGACAGTTTCATTTCTAGAAGGTAGGGGCTTTTGCTGAATCTGAGCCACGAACTAATCGGCCCATATTTATCAAAAATATTACAAAGGCCAGCCAATAGCTAAAGTTTAGCAGAAAGAGTTGGTTGTTTTTTGAAGTGAAAGCGATGAAATATTATTAAATATTAAAACAAATTCATTGTAATCCGTCCTGTCGAATATCAATATCTGAACAAAACAATTACAACAATTATATCCTGATCAACAATCTAAACAATACCTACATCCAAATAATAGAATAATCTACACTTATTATACAGTAGAATAATATCCCACGCATTTGATGGGTGATTTGAATCCATGACCTCTAAAGTCATGGAGCCTCAGAAAGAGTTCGTTGTTACTAATATCCAAATGAGTGAATACGTATGACATGAACAAAATCAGTTTTAGATGGAAAAAAAAAATACCGGCTGTGAAATTTAAAGTCGAATGTATATTATTATGAGGAAAATTTGAAAATATTAAATTTTATTACTCGAATCAGACCTTATTAATCTATGTCTATACTCTATATAAAAGGATGAATACTCAAGTGCTTGTTCCCCATTATAAAAAGACAAGTATTACCCTCATTTAAATATAATAATAATAATAATAATAATAATAATAATATTATTATTATTAAATTATTATATTAAAGATTATAGAATATTTAACTTTTAAAACCCTAACACTTTAGAATTCTAAATATTCTGGACCTCCATATAAAATTAGGATAAAAAACTAAGCCTAATCGTGAATCATGAATGTGTCCAATTACATAGAATTTACAAAAAAATCCTATCACACAAAGAATTTTAATAACATTCACAGAAAATTATAACCTACAGAATGTGAACAAGTCCTATTACACAAATGATAATTTGATTCACACAAAATTATTTAAGCAAACCTAAAACTTAAAACCAGCCATATGTAAATGAAGATGCCTGAAAGTAAATACAAAATACAATTTCAAAAAGGATTGTAAAACTCAGCAAAATACAAAATAAAGTTAAGGTGCTGAAAAATAGATTAACAGATCCATACATATATATATATATATATACATCATGCTTGTGAAGAACACCATACATGGTTACATCTTCTGACTTCTACATCTTATTATAGTGTTCTACTACATATTATAGGTCGGACTATCGTTGTTATGTTTTCTTCTATCTGAATATGCAATAGTTGTACCTTTCGCATATGCTTACCATCTCCTGTCCAACAAATCTGCTTTCTCTTACAAGTAATTGAAACTCTGGAGTGGTGGTGTAAATCTTTTAACCTTGAATACATCTCCTCAGGTAAAATCCTACATAAATGTTTAAATGATATAATAGAAAAATCAAACCCCATTTGAAAGTAATAGAGCATATTAATAATGTTAAGATTAAATTTTGAAGATGACTCAACAAACTCATAAATGAAAATGCTTTTTCATGTGTTTCTCAAAAAATAAAACAAGACATATGATATCTACTTCAACTTCTTTGTGCAAATTTACAAAGAAAATTTGAAGTATTATTTTAAGTCTCTTATGCCTGCATTCAACTTTTTTTCATTACAGTTATTAACTAGTCCAATACACATGAGTACAAGGCAACTCCTATGACAAGAAAATCAAATACAACAAATCCCAAAAGGTAGATAACCTAATCTTCTATGTAGCCTAACTCATACAATTGTTGTTTAATAATTATTTGTGATAACTATTTTACAACTTATAAATTTATCATTTGCAGGTTGTTATTCAGCTAACAAAAAGGATCATACCTTGAACTAGAAAAGAAAAACAAAGTTGTTAACAATGGTAAGTACTTGTCAATAGTCTAACTCCTAGCATGTATTTAATGTTACTATTTGAATTCCTTTCTGATTGCTTTTATGAAATATCAAAAAAGGCAAGTTGACACGTAAAAGATAGAAATGATCAGTTTACCGATGAAGGAAGGCATGAATACATTGCAAAAGTTACTCAAGCAAGACGCAAAAAGAAAATCTTCAAAGAATGCCTCAATATCAGAACAAACTTTAGTAACAAATGTTTTAAATTCTAATTTACTGCATATGGTTAAAGAAATATCCAGAAAGCAGCCAAGAGGTACTTTGTTACTGAAGGCTTTAATGCAGCAACAAGAATATGCAGGTTATATGTCAACCATTAAGTTTTTTTGTTATTACATTTTCATAGTTTTTTTCTTACTATTCTACTCCGTATAGGTGAGACATTCTTCGAACCAGTATTTTCTGAACAACATGAATTAAAATAGATGTAATCGTGTCAGCGCTGTGGTGTAATGAAATTCCAATATGGGACACCAACTTTCTGTTGTGACAATGGAAAAGTCAAGCTCACCTATGTTCATGTACCATCTGAATTGCATGAACTGTTACTTCACAATCAACAGAGGCAAATGAATTTTTTGAAAAAATATCGTGCTTACAATAGCATATTTCATCACTTTTTTTTTTGTGTGAAATTGAACCAAGATCTCGCATCTTCAAGAAAAGGAATATATACATTTTGAGTTTTGGGACATGTTTACCATACACTCCCAGGACTAAATCCAGATGATGAAGGTCCTAGTTAGTTCCAATTATCTATACTATTATATTAAGGGAGAGCACCTCTTTGGTGTCTCCCAAAAATTTGGTCTGTCAAATTCTTTTTATTTTTTATTATTTTATTAGTTTTTTTTATCTTCTCAATTTCTCATTTTTCTTTATCCTCTCAACTTTTCATTTTCTTTGTTCTCAACTTCCACATTCTTTTTTCTTCTCCATTTTTCTTTAATATTTTCTCATAATTTTTTATATTTTTAATATCTTATTTATCTAATTAACATATTTTTAATTAAAAAATCTATACTATTATATTAAGGGAGAGCACCTCTTTGGCGTCTCTCCCAAATTTGGTCTGTCAAATTCTTTTTATGCTTTTTATTTTATTAATTTTTTTCTATCTTCTCAACCTCTCATTTTTCTTTATCCTCTAAATTTCTCATTTTCTTTGTTCTCAACTTCCACATTATTTTTTCTTCTCCCATTTTTCTTTAATATTTTTGCATAATTTTTTATATTTTTAATATCTTATTTATCTAATTAATATATTTTTAATTAAAAAATAATAATTATTTTTAAACCTTAAATTAATTTTACACACACATTTGAGTGTGCCGCATGTACTAGTACTCTATTAATGTTAACAATGAGCTTCAGAACAGGTTAGACAAAGTAGATGGTGCAAATTTGGATGAAAATACAGTTAAAAACTAATAAAAATAATGAAGATAAATCCATATGCAAAACAACATCGAAAACTGAAGGATTACCTCTCTTTGGATAAGGTTGTTCTTCACATAACAAAAGATGTGAATTTAGATTAGTATGTTTATAACTCTCCAACAGTTGACCAAGTAGTTGCAATCTGGATTGGTGGAAATAATCCTAATGTCCCATTGGGGTAAATTGCAATTTATCCCTCTGTGTTTTCCGAAATATTTAATAAAATCACTGAGATAAAAAAATTGCTATTTTACCTCTCCGTGATACTAAAAATAGGGCAAAGAACCCCCCTCTCCTCGTCTAGATATGTAATATGCTCACCCAGAATACGATTTCTGTAGCCACTTTCACCTGTGTAATGACAAAAATGCACATTTCTTTCTCAAATAATTCTAGAAGGTTGTTTTTGTCCTAATTATAATATTTTTTATATATTTTAAATTTATATATAATTTTAAAATATAATAATGTAAAAAAATATTAATTCAATTTATACATATAAAAATTAACCCAATTTTTTTTTAAAAAAAATAAAAACCCCTATCATCTTTCCCAAGGACCTCCACCCACCACTAGGGGTGGCAACGAGTCGAGCTCGAGCTCGAGCTCGATTTTGAGTGGCATGGATCGAGCTCGAGCTCGAAATCTTGCCTAATGAGCTCGAGCTAGATTCAGCTCCAGCTGACTTCAAGCTCCTCGAGCTCGAGCTCGTAATTATTGGTATAATTTTTGGTATATTTTTAATTATTGATATACTTTTTTAATAAAATTATATTATTATAAATTATAATAGTATAGAATATGTATATATATAAATTAATTGTTAGGACTTGTCAATTTAAAAAATGTATAAGAGATTACAAATATAACATAAAATTTACATGTGTCATATTAAAAAAAATATTAAAATTTACTAAATTGTTGATTAAATTTGTTGATTTTATTATTATTATTATTATTATTGTTGTTGTTGTTGTTGTTGTTGTTGTTGTTGTTATTATTATCATCATGATCATCATCATGATCATCATCATGTTTAGATTAATTCATGGGAATCACTAAGTTTTGACATAAATTTATAAGTAAATTTTATAGATTGTATAATGTTACTATGTATTTTGATATAAATATAAAACTCACAAATAGAAATAAAAAATCATAAGTTAATTATTAGGACTTGTCAATTTTAAAAAGTACAAGAGGTTATACATAGATATTAATATATGACATAGAATTTATATGTATCATATTAAAATAATTATTTTAAAAAAATTATTAAAAACTTACTAAATTGTTGATTAAGCTTGTTGATCTCATTATATATAATAAATAATAATAAAAATAATTAAAATTTTTCAACTATGTTACCATCATCATCATCATCATTAGATTAATTCATGAAAATCACTAAGTTTTGACATAAATTTATAAGTAAAATTTATAGATTGTATAATGTATACTATATATTTTGTATAAACATAAAACTCACAAATAGATATAAAAAATTATAAGTTAATTGTTAGGACTTGTCAATTTAAAAAGGTATAAGAGGTTATAAATAGTTATTAAAAAATAGCATAAAATTTATGTGTGTCATATTAAATAATTATTTTAAAAAATATTAAAATTTATTAAATTGTTGATTAAGTTTATTTTTATATAAATTATAAAGGTTAAATATATAAATAAAAGTATCAATACTATAGTTTATTATTTTCTAAAATAAAATGTATGATATTGATTAATAATTACAATATATGGTCAATTTTGAGTATGAAATTGATAAAGTATTTAATATAAAATTAAACTTATATAAAAATTCTAAAATAAAAAAGGGAAAAAGCTCGCGAGCCTTTCGCGAGCTTAACGAACAGAGAGAATTGAGCTCGAGCTCAAAATCAAGCCAGCTCGCGAAGCTCGCGAGCTCGACTCGTCTGCCACCCCCCCTCCCCCCACACACACAAAATAGGATGGGGCTGTGAGACGGGGAAGGGTTGGCGCGCGCAGGAAGCGGGGAAGGGGGAGCAGGGAGTGGCGGTGGCAACAAAGGCGCAGGCTTGGAGGGGGGAGGGGTGGCAAAGGCGTGAGCTTGGAGAGAGTGGCGGCGACGGTGTGGACTTGGGAGGGAGGGGTTGCGAAGGCTTTGGTTTTGTTGGGGGGGGGGGGGGGGGGAAATGGTTACGAAGGCACGGGCTGGGGGCCGAGGGTGGCGGCGACGGCTTGGGGGAGGGGGAGGGGTTGCGGTGGCTGGGGTTTGGGGGAGGGTTCCGGCAACGTGGGCTTGGGGAGGGTTCCGACGGCACTGGCTATATTTTTATTATAACAGAAAGTAAAATGGTAAATTTTTTATCAAAGGGTTTTTTTTAACATTACGGGAAACACAGGGGGTATATTGCATTAAACCCTCCCATTTGAGAGGGATATTTTAATCCATTCACATTAGGGTCATAGATATAGAATCAGGCATTAGTTTGGATGTTATGACCCATGGCAATATCCACTTTTGTTTCCAAATGGAGAATCAGGATGGCACCAAAGCATCAAAAAGGTTGAAATGAACAAAAGAAATTCAGATAACCAAGTCATTATTGACCAAGAGACACAAAATAAGCTCTTAACTTCCTTAATGTATACATGTTTGAATATACATATATACGTTTCAGAATATGTACAAATATGTACTTTTTGTTTAGTGTATGTCTTAGACTCAATAATTATGTTAGTTTTTATGTATGCAAGTACTCGATCTTCTTTAAGAATTCCATATATTTATATTGATTAGTAATTTTTCACATTATCAATTAATATCATTTTTTGTTAATTTAAGTTTTATAAATATAATTATATCGAATATTTCATATTAAATAGTTATTGTGTAGACATCTTTTATAATTTCATAGATTGACAAAAAATGTGCTGCGAGATTTCACACTTTATTAATACATAATATTTTCTGTTAATTAATTTTTGATTTGATAACAAAATTTAGGCAAAACATATAAGTAGAACATAATATATTTTAAATACAGAAAAGTTCATAGTAGGTTATAATCTATATCATGAATAGGTCGAATCCTTCTTCATTAATCTATTTAGTTGGAAAATATAATTTAAATCACTTGTTTAAGAGACTATTTTGGATTGATGATTTTATTTACGTTAACAATTAAAATAAAAAATAAATCATTCATTAATATATTTAATTAAAACATAAATATAATTTATTTTATTAAATTTTATTATGTTATTGAATTTTTTATTTAAATATTTATTTTTATGTATGTTCGGTATCATATGTGGGTTCACGTGCAACGCACATCATCTTTCCTAGTTAAAAAAAATATTGATGATAACCATGTGGTTAAGTTATAAATCAAGTTCAAGTTGAAGTTTTTTTTTCTTTTTAGATAAATTGAGCAATACAATCGATTTAATCACTACATCAATATTCTATCAATACATTGATATAACTAAAAATAATAAAATAATTATTATAAATTCACATAAAATAAAATAATGCACCCATGCATCTGATAAGATTTGAACCTTGTTCACTATGCTAACACATTGTAATTAATCAAATTCAAGTTCATCAAACATTATCTAAGCAAGTCGTCATCTCATCTATACTATTATATAAAAAAAATTCATTTTTTTACTCACAAATGGCGATTAATAACTCGGACACACTATTTTTTTGTAATATAAAAAATAACCCTCAGCTGATATGATAACTATTTTTTTCAACTTTTCAAATTTTATATTAATTGATAAGTTAGTTTTTTTTTCTTTCTTTTCTTCTTTTGTTTTTAACGTGATGTATTAGTTTATATATTTTATTCTTATTTATAATATATTTTAAAGTATAATAAATTATTTATTATATACACACAGGAACGGCGTACCACGACGGCTAGTTACTATAAAAAGGAAAGACCTTTCTCACTCACAAAATGGCGGTTAATGTCACCGTGACACTAACTTTTTGGTTATGGCGATATTGCCCCTAAGGTAGTTTGCAATTCTTGGTTTATATATATACTAGCCGTCGTGGCACACCGTTCCTGCGTTCATATAATAAATAATTTGTATATTTTAAAATATATTATAAATAAGAGTAAAATATATAAACTAACACATCACATTAAAAGAAAGAAAAAAACCTTATTTACCAATTAATATAAAATTTAAAAAGTTGAATAAAATAATTATCTTTACTAAATGAAGGTTATTTTTGGTATTACAAAAAATCGGTGCGACGGTATCATTAATAGCTATTTGTGCGTAAAAAAGAGGTTTCTTTTTTATAATAGTATAGATAGATGGATACATAAGGATATTTTTGATAATTTTAAATTTAGTGTTACGGTATGAGTAACCGCCATTTATTTGTGAAAATAAAGTTTGCTTTATATAATAGTATAGATATATATGTATTTTATTATTTATAATAAATTTAAAATGTGTAATATTATTTTATAAACACGTAGGAACGACGTACCACCACGGCTAATGTAATTATGGCGCATTTTTAATAAAAATTTTGGGCTTTCACACTAATCCTACGTCGTCTTTTAATTTGTTTTCTTCTATGTCATGTCACCTCCGGAATCCTCTAACTTATCTACCATTCTTTATTATTGTTATCATTACTTTTTTGGATCGCTCGAAATGGAGATATTAGAGGAAATTTGGTAGAAATTGTCCGACCTAATTATGAACAAAATTACAACTCTCCATGGATTCGAATCCCATGAAGGTGTGTGAATGAGTTTATCATAATTTCTTTTATAATTTTTAATATATGTAATGTGAGCAAAAATTGCTCAATCAAAAAAAGGAATGGATTTGGGCCGGGAATCAGAGATCAGACGTCGAACTGATGCAAGGAAAGAGGACCTGCAAAAAACACGTTAGCACTTCGACGCTCAAGTCAGCAATTTGATAAAAAGAAGAAGAATTGAGAACACAATAAGCGTGAATATGAGAGCGTGTTAGGTGTAACATGCAATAATGGTGTGGTGTGCTAAAAATTCAGGATGTCGTTACCCACTAAGTTTCGTATCTTCTTTAGTTGTTCTTCTTGGAAAAACTAGTAATTTCTTTGCGAAAGAAAAAATGATGTCTTCTGATGAGTCCATCCGTCTCATTAGGGAGAAATGGGTAGGCGATGATACTGGCGAGGCCACCTTTGGGGGGCCAGCCTCTAGTCTTTCCTCGCATGGAGGGGGTCTTCGGTGGAGCATTCGAAATGTGGCGAAGGAGCCCTACCGTCTACTGGATGAGCCTCCTAGCAGAGGCGAGGATTCCACGGGTGACTTGGAGGCGAAACCTCCTGTTGCCGGCGGAGAAGGGGTGAGGGAAAGTAGCCCCATCCTTTTGGATGGCGTCTCCTCGTTTCGGGCTTCTGATCTAGGGTCCACCTTTACTCTTATGGTCCCCTCTCCTGGTCGTCCTGATCACCCTCCTCCCAACTATTTGTGCTTTTTCGTCCCCTAGCTGAAAGCGGGTCTTCGTTTCCCCATTCCCTACTTTTATAGGGACGTTGCCCGTGTCTTTAGCGTCCCTATGAACTAACTGACCCCAAATTCTTTTCGCCTTTTGGCCAGTTTCGCGATGGATTTTAAATTTCATGGTCTCTACCCCACTGGTCAGGACTTCTTGTCCTGCTTTCAACTGAAAAATTCTAAGCCTGGCGTCTTCCACTTCTCCCCTCGCAGAGGAGTGCTTCCTTCCTACTCAGAGTGCCTCCAAGCTATGGCGGGTAGTTTTTTCTTTGTACTTCCTCCTACTCCTTAGGATTTTCCTTCTGACTGGTTATATGAACTCCCTCCCCTTGTTTCCTTTTCCATTCATGACCGGGACCCAGCTATAATGTCCCTCATCGAAGAACTCAACTCCCGGCCATATGACTGGCGGGGGTTGATTGAGGAGAGGCTTCAATTCCACTTCCGACTCAGCCTAAGTGTGGTCCCCTTGGAGGAGCCACTGGGTATTTTAGTCGTTTCCTGCACATATTTGCCTCTTTTTCTTTTTGATCTTGCTTTGGTATTGATGCTTTTATTGTGTTTTCTGCAGAGTGTATCATGTTCAGCAAATTCCTGCGAAGCGGCATCCAGGGCGGCTCAGGTAGGCGTCAGGCGACCCCAGCTAGCCGCCCGTTCGAGGGGACTCCCTCTTCGGGCGATTGTAGGGAAAACGAGCAACCTCAGCCCCACAAGGCTCTTCTAAGCGGGCTAAGGGGGCCTCTTCTTCTGCCGTCCCTCTGCAAGTGTCCACCCATTCTGGGGTAGTGACGCCATCTATGCCCTTCCTCTTCGGATACCAGTAGACATCCCCACGCCGCCAAAGGTTTTTTCCCAAATGGGGCCTCTTCCCTCACCACTCCCTGGTAAAGGAGCCAGAAGGAAGTAATTCCCTAGCTATAGACTTCCTGAAGGGGGCTTTGCTGCCTGGGGACCAGAAGGCCCTTTCTTCCATTCCCCGATAGGACGTATTGGGAGTTCTCGCAAGCCATCTTGCTAGGGTATTCTCACTTTTTTTTTCCTTTTTCACTTTATACTTTATTTCGATGGCTCATATAGTTGAGTCAAAAGTTTTTCTGGAATGCTGTTGGAATCGTCCTTTTTTTCTTTGTTTAGTTGTGTGTTTCCTTATCAGGCGAGCGCGGCCATGGTGAGGTACTCTCGCGCCCTCAAGTTCCACCTCCGCCTCCATCGAACGGTCAAAGGAAAAGGCTAGAGGAGAAGGTGGACCACCTGGTGGGGGAGCTGACCAAGGCCAAAACGGCCAAGAAGGCAGTTTAGGAGCTGGCTCGGGCGACTGAAGAGAGGGCCCAGGTGACGGAGAACAAAATGGAGCAACTACAAAAGTAGCTGATGGCGGTGACAGAGAGCCAATCCACTGCCCTATCCAAGGCCCGAGAACAAGCTTACAGAGAATTTCCCAACTCCTTACAGGGACGTGACTATTGGGAGGCCTACTGGGAGAGCCGCCTCACCGAATTCAGGAAATCAGACAACTACAAGGTGGAATTGGGGAGTATAGCTGGTCCTTTCCTAGAATATTGTTTTCAAGCCTGCCAGCAACAATTCGCTGCTCAGGGTTATCCTCCTTCAGGCAAAGAGGCCACTTTCTTGGATTTTGATGCGGTCCTGGACGGGGCTTCTGATCCTTTCGTTTCCCCAGCTCCTGGTGCCGAGTCCCCCCAAAGGCTTTAGGTACCAAGTTAACTAGGTTGTTTACTGTCCTAAACCCCATTCTTAGATTCTTAAATGACATGTCTGGCCATTTCCTCTCAGATGAGGAGTTGGACCTGATTATGGACACAACCATGGAGGAAGTGAGGAAGCCTGCTGAAGTCCCTGAGGAGGAGAAGGAGCCTACCCAAAAGAATGTTGCCGGCCCCGAGCCTGCAGTTGCTGCCTCCCACAGAGGAGTTGCCTGCTGAGACTGCCCCCCTGCTGCTGAGAAGGAAGGGAAGGAGAAAGCCCCGCCTGTAGGGCAGTCTAACTGAAATGTACCTCTTTTTAAACTCCTTCCGTGATTCTCCCACCACAGGTGGTGATGAAACAATGTTAAGTTTTCTTTATTGGATGATTTGACCCCTTGACCGGTTTGGCCAAGGGTCTTTTATTTTCAACTACTTTCCTTTTGAACACCCATCTCTGCTTAAGGCTTGCCGCCTATATATGTCTTGGATTGCGTATCTGTTGATGCATGTTTGCTTTGAGGAACATATCTCAAATGCATGCCTGGATGCATTTAACAAAGTTTAGATAATAATAGGGGAAAGATATTTCCTAAAGTTAGTATATTTTTTGCGCTTGAGTTGGCTACCTGTGCTTTGTGACAATGCTTTTCAATGCCTGTGTGATATCATAGCTTATATTTTTACGGAAGAACAATAGAGATGCCTGCTCCCGGGGACAGGGCTTCTTCTTGACCCTTGGGGGCTTTTTCTAAGTAAAAGGTGGGAGGAGATATGCGAGTTTAAACAAGGTACCTTACGTAGGGTTAGGATCCTTGCTCCTTAAAACTTCCATCTTTCTTCTCAAAGTACCTATAGTATTGATAACATATATGTACCTGGAACAAGGGACTTTCCACGACTTCAGAGGATCTCGCCTTTATGAGGGTTGGCTCTTGAGGGGATTCCTTGCTGAAAGGCTTTTATTTCTTAGAAAAAGAGTTCTACTCGGGGAACCTTCTGATTTTGAGGAGGAGCCCTGTCGAGGGGGCTTATTACTCGGGGGCTCCGCGTGAGGGAGCCTTGATTTTGAGAAAGAGAGGGGTCTCCACTGAGGGAGCCTTGATTTTGAGAAGGAGCCGCTGAGAGGACTTATTCTGAGGGGGGCTCCGCTGAGGGAGCCTTGATTTTGAGAAGGAGCCCCGCTGAGGGGACTTATTCTGAGGGGGGCTCCGCTAAGGGGGCCTTTATTTTAAGAAAGAGCCTCGCTGAGGGGACTTCCTTTGGCCTGGTGCTAGAGGGAAAGGTCCTACTAGATCCATCCCCCATTGAGCGAAGGGGCAAGGATCCAACAATGTAGATAACGGCTCCGCTGGTCGGTGTATGAGAGAGGCGTGCCTTTGACACTTGTCACATCTTCTGACTAAAGATTTAGCGTTTTGCCTTAAGGTAGGCCAAAAGTACCCAACCCTCAGGGCTTTGCTAGCGAGGGCCAGTGCCCCTATGTGTGAACCACAACAACCCTTGTCAATTTCTTTCAAGACATGTAACCCCTCTTCCTGGGAGAGACACCTCACTAACGGGTGTGTGAAAGACTTCTTATATAAGGTGTCCCATTGTAGAAGGAATCTGGTGGCCTTTCTCTTTAGCCGAGCTGCTTCCCATCAGTCTTTCGGGAGACGGCCCCGCTTCAACCAAGCCCAAATGGTTTGTCTCCAGTCTTTCTTCCGGGACACTGTCTGAACTTCTAAGGAGGGATCTCCTCGAGGGAGGTATTGGATGGTTATCTATCGCATTTTGCAATCTTCTAGGGCACTCGCCAATTTAGACAGGTAGTTTTGCCTTGTTATTTTCTTCCCTTGGAATCTGGACAAGTCTGAAGTCATCGAATTTGACTTTCATTCTTCTATTCTTGCAGATTTTGCTTTATAGTATCTTCTTTAGCCTCGTAGCTACCTTCTACTTGCTTTACAATGAGCTGGGAATCAGAAATGCGATGAGCTGCCTCGTTCCTACCTCCCATGCCATTTTCATCCCCATAGCCAAGGCTTCATATTCAGCCTCGTTATTGGAAGCCTTGAACCTAAATTTGATAGCAAATTCCAGGTCCAACCACTCAGGAGGGGTGATGACCAGCCCACTCCGATGCCTTGCGATGTGGAGGATCTGTCTACTGCAATAACCAGCATCCCTCCTTAGGGGGTGAAAAAGCTATTTCGGACATGAAATCTACCAAGGCCTGAGCCTTAACTGCAGTGCGGGGAAGATATGTTATATTATGCTCGTTTAACTCTATAGCCTATTTGATCAAGCGTCCAGAGGTGTTCGGCTTCCCTAGGATCTGCTTGAGAGGGTGATTAGTGTGTACCCCTATAGGGTGCGAAAAGAAATACGGCCTTAGCCTACGGGCGGTGATGATCAACGCGAATGCTATTTTCCCTACATCAGTATATCGCCCTTCAGCCCCATTGAGGACCTTACTAACATAATATATTGGAATCTGTTTGCCATCTTCTTCTCTAAGTAGTACAGAACTTACTGCTTGAGTTGAACAACCAGATAGACGTACAGGGTGTCTCCTGGCGCAGGTTTGACCAAGAGGGAAAGCGCAACCAGGTACTTCTTGAGTTCCCTAAAGGCTGCATCACACTCGTCCCCCCATTAAAGTGCCTGGCCTTTCTCAGCACCTTGAAGAATTGGAGGCCATTTTCTGCTGACTTGGAGATGAACCGGCTCGCTGCTATCCTCCCTGTGAGTGTTGCACCTTGTTGACATTGGTGGGAATCTTTCATGTCTAGCACGACCTTAACTTTGAGGGGATTAGCTTCGATCCCCCTCTCGGTTACCATGAAACCTAGGAACCACCCTCCCCTTACTCCAAAGGCGCATTTTGTCGGGTTTATCTTCAGCCTATACTTCTGAGGATGTTGAAGGTTTCTTCTAGGTCCGTGATGTGATCCTGAGCCTTCTTGCTTTTTACCAGCATATCATCCACATATACTTCCATGTTTCGCCTTATCTGTTCACAGAATATTTTGTCCACCAGGCGCTGATATGTAACCCCTGCATTTTTAAGCCCAAAGAGTATGGTGATGTAACAGAAGATGCCTGCCGAGGTGATGAAACGAACCCGCTTTTGATCCTCGGGGGCCAGCATAATCTGATGATACCCCTATGAGGCATCTATCATGCTCAACAACTCGCATCCAGAAGTGGAATCAACAAATTGATCAATGCGGGGTAAGGGGTAAAAATCATTGGGACACGTTTTTTTGAGGTCCCTGAAGTCCACACACATCCTCCATTTTCCCCCAGGTTTTGGGGACCAGCACTACATTTGATAACCATTTAGGGACTTGAATCTCTCGTATGTGCCCTACTTGCAATAGTTTATCCATCTCCTCTTGGATTATTCGGTCCTTAATCGAGCCGAAATGCCTCTTTTTCTGTTTGACTGGTTTCCTCATCGGATCAAGGTTGAGGTGATGAGTAATGACCTCTAGGTCAATACCCTTCAAGTCCTGGGGGCACCAGGAAAAAATATCCAATTTTTTCCAAAAGCAGCGTATGAGATCTTCCTGGAGATCTTCAGGTAATTGGGTGCCTACTCGTGTAATCCTTCCGGCGGTATGAGGGTCCAATTCCACAATGAGGAGCTTTTCTGCTGGGAGAACCTTAGCTGGCTCTTCCTCTTGGATTGAATCAGCCTCTACAGAGAAGCTGGTTCATTTTCGCCCTCCAACAAGTCCTGGCCCTTGGAGCTTAGGAGCTTCACCTGGGGGTAACTCAGGGGAGTTTCTCTTTTGTCCTTTATAAATGGCCTCTATATAACATTTTCGTGATTGCCGCTGATCACCTTGTACTTCCCCTACCCCGCCAAACACCGGGAACTTAATCTTCATGTGATAAGTAGAAATAATGGCCTGAAAGGTGTTAAGGGTGGGTCTCCCCAGGATAACATTGTAGGCTGAGGGATATCCATTACTAAATATTTGATTAGGCACGTTCTTCCGAAGGGGTCTTCCCCCAAGGACAACGAAAGTGTGATCACACCCCAGGGATGGACCCTTGCACCCGCAAAGTCGTAGAAAGAGGTGTCCACCTTTTCAAGGGGAGTCTTACCCAATTTGATTTGGTCATATGCCTCCCCAAACAGAATATCTGCGGAGCTCCACTATTAACAAAAATTCGACTAACTTCATAATTCGCTATTGTGGCCGTAACAACCAAGGCATCATTGTGAGAGAGGCTTGAGGGTTCCCCCTCTCCTGGTGAGAATTGAACTATAGGGGAACTGAGTGGAGCCTCGACCTTCCAGACTTCTTCGGTGATACTTCTTTCAACCTCTCTCACTTGCGCCTTTCGAGCACCATGTGAATCCTCCCCCAGGGGACCACCAGGGATCATACGTATCACTCCTTTACAAGCGGCATTTTCCTCCTCGAGGCCTCTATTGGGACCTCGTCTGTGCAACTCAGGTTGAGGGGACTCTGCCCTTCCCTTCTGGGGATCCTTGCCTTTGCTGGCTTCCTTCCTTTGGTAGGGCCTTGTACCCTGGAATTTCTCCCAGCACACAAACTCCTGCAAATATCTATTTTGCACTAGTTGTTCTATCTCGCTCTTGGGATGACGACATTCATATGTAGTATGACCGTAGTCATTATGGAACTGGCAAAACTTGTCAGATTTGGGCAGCGTGGGCCCTTCCCTCGCTCCACGGGGACATTGTAACAGTCCATTTCCCTCTACAGCGAAGAGGGCTTGGGAGATGGCGGCGTTCAACAGTGTGTAGATGGGAACCCCTCTTTGCGAGGGGAACTTTCTATCTTCGAGGCTCCACTTTTGTCTTTTTGGTCGGTCCTTCTTTCTTCGTTCTCTTTCTCTTCTCCCCTCAGTTCTCCCTCTTAGACACTCGAGCTTCCTCCATATTGATGTATTTGGCCGCCCTAGCCAAGATGCTATCAAAGTCTAGGGCGAGCTTCTTAGCCAAGGACTTGAAGAAATCTCCATCCACCAACCCCTGGGAGAAGGCGTTAGCCTTCTTGGGTGGTTGTTGGTACCTTCAAGGCTGTCGTGTTAAATCTGTGTGAATAGTGCCTTAGGGACTCAGAATCCTTCTGCTTTACCATGAATAAGCTAAGGGAAGTCTTGTAGTGTTTCCGACTGCTGGCGAACTGGTGCAGGAATAGGGAGCGGAATTTCGAGAAGTTTCCCACCGATCCCGTTGGCAATTGATTAAACCACTATTGTGCAGCTCGAGCGAAGGTGGTGACAAACACACGGCATTTCATACCGTCGTGTATTTGTGCAAGAGATCCACATTCTCAAAGTGAGACAAATGCTCCTGAGGATCTGTAGTACCGTTGTACTCCGCGATGGTGGGGGTTAACAGTTGGGTGGTAACTGTTAGAATAGGTGACCGTGAAGTCAATCTGATAGAGCTAATGTAACCTATGTCTGAACAATTTCAGAGTTTTAATAAATTGTAATGAATAAGAAAGTGATATTCATTTGGCTTATACTTTGTCTGTGTTCACTTTACTGCTTTATTATAACTATTCACTACACAAGCAAAGCCCACAGACTGAAATCACATCCTGAGAAACTGGAACTACTCATTAGATGGTAGGTTTATGAAATCAGTTTCGCCGCATCGATCTGAAATACTCCAAGTCAAGGAATCTTGAGATAGGGCATCGAGAATCCATTTGAGACTTGCACTAAGCATCTGTAGTCGTATTTCATCGACAAGTGGCGAGGCTCATCCATGCAGTGTTAGTAGGTCAGCTAGCTAGGTGGCTGCTGACTGAGGTGACTCGTGGGATTCGTCATGTGGAAGACCTTGAGTAGGGTCATTCAGGTATGACCTGTGTTCCCGGTTCCAATAGTACAAGTTGATCCTTGGACTTGAGGGATTACTGAGTTCACCTGCACACCGTGCCTGTACCTTAGGTATGGCGAGAGGCTGCCAAGTCGTAGTCACTCGGTAGGCATAAGCTCTATCTAGTGCAGTCAATATGTGTAATGTGACAGTAGATCCCGAGAGAGGATCCATCTCCTGTCAGAAGGCTGACTGTGATATCTCACTTTACTCTGAGACTCGTCCCTGATAAATCTGTGGCCACAGTAACTGAATAAAAGGGTAGGACCCTTGTGACGTTTAGTATGGACGAGGCAAGGCTTAAGTTTAAGATAGGTACCTACGTTTCCATGCCCTAGACCCTAAGTGGTGAGATTGCAGATGAAAGGATAAACGTACTGTAGAGCCTAAATGTTCATACCACGCACATTCACCTAGTCTCTAGTGCCATGGACCGTTGCTAGACGGTCATCCATGGTAACGGACCAATTTCAGTCATAGGATGGTTGGGAAGTCGACCAAGCTGAGGGTGAACCTAAAGAGTCACACACAATCCGCACACATAAGGTATTTAATTTAGAATTAAATTTGGAAAGGTAAGCGATTAAATTAGATTTAATCGGTTTTCTTTTTCTTGGGATGTTGATTCCTTTAATTAGATTAAGATGAATTAACTAAATAAATAAATTAGATTTATTGGAATAAATTATGTGAGCTTAAATATGATTTATTTAAATAGGATTTAAATATTCCATAAAAATAAATAGATGGTTGAGATTAAAGAGGAGAGATGGATGGTTAGGATTGGTTTGACTAATCTAAAACCTAGTTTGACTAGGACTTTGACTAGGTCAAATTAAAGTTCTAAAGTTGGAGTTTGAAGAGGAATAAGATTCCTCCTCTAATAAGTACTCCTAAGGTTTCACTTTAGAAGGATGATGAAAATCCAAGAAACACACACACACACACAACTCACGCCTCTCTCCCTCGTGCTCGGCCACTCCCACTTTCCCAAGAACAAGTTTTGGTATTTTCGATTTCTACAACCCTATGGCCTCCATGATTTGTATGTTCTTTATTTTAGTCATGAGATACACCGAATGCCTAGGAGGTTCAAGGAAACAGCCCTTGAACGTGTAGTTTTAATTCATGTTTAAGCATGTTTTAAATTTTATAAATTCCTTTTTATATCGCACTTCCGCATTCGCGCTCCTCCCGGGATGATCCACACCCTTTCCCTAGGCTTTCAGTAACTCATCTGCCATAACCTCTTCGCTGAAGGGGATCCCCCCATGACCCTCCAGGGGAACCCCCATCATCTGCTAGTGTACGTCCTGCAAACCTTTTTGTCAACACTCCAGCTGGGTCTCCCAACAGGGAGGGGCTTCGTTCCGCGCCTAAGGGGGAGGGACTAGTGCTTCCTTTGGCTAGGCAAGTGGGCCTCTGACAAGAAGAACAACATTCACCTCTCCCTTACTATTGACCACGAGGGGGACCTCCTGTACCTGGGGAGCCGTCGCCGCAACGGGGGCGGGCGCCACCCCCATTAGCTGCGTTTGAACCTGCTGTAATCATCTGCTGGATTGCAGCCATCAGGCCGGCGACACTCTGTCTGAGGAAGCATCCAACGAGGTGCTGTAGTGGGGGGGGGGGTCTGAAGACGAATCTGCAGGGACGAAAGGTCCCACACTGTCCCTTGCTAGGGCCTTGGGGATACCAGTTAATACCTGCAAAGCTTGAGGATCAGCTGTTGTACCAACGGTCTTTTGCTTGTCGAGTCTACTGTTGGGAGTGTCCATGATTCTTACGTCTTAGTTCTGTGTTTCCACAGACGGCGCCACTTGATGTGAGCAAAAACTGCTCAATCAAAAAAGAGGAATGGACTTGGGCACGAAATAAGAGATCAGACGTCGAACTGATGCAAGGAACGAGGACCTACAAAAAATATGTTAGTACTCCGACGCTCAAGTCAGTAATTTGATAAAATGAAGAATAATTGAGAACACAATAGGCATGAATATGAGAGTGTGTTAGGTGCAACATGCAATAATGGTGTGGTGTGCTAAAAAAATAAGAATATCGTTACCCACTAAGTGTGGAAACGGGGGTATTAATAGTCAACAGAGACTTCTCAGGATGAGAAGTCTAATGCAGCTAGGACTCTGAGAGGCTGCCAGGGTGAGGACTCCTTGTTCTTCGGGAGATAAGGAAGCGGATAAGTCTCTCTCGGTTTATGCCCAAGTTCGAGGCGAAGAGAGGGCTGATCCACCTAGCAACTTTCTCGGACGGAGGTTACCTTGCTCGGTTGGCAGGTGACGTGGGTCTTCCATGGTTGAGCTGGCAGTCCAGGTGTCCACGACCTTGGGTCTTCAAGCCACGCAGGCGGCTATGGGCCAATTCCCTGAATCTGTTTTTCTCTTGGGCTTGGGGAGGTATTAACCCTTTCATCTTGGGTCCCACAAGGTGGAGGGCCCAGAACCTAGGCCCAACCAGGGCTTTAGTAGTCTTTAGGCTCTCTTCATTGGGCTAGGAGCAGGCCTGCCACATTCCTCCTCACCAATATGTATTGATCAAATTAATATATTGTTCGATTACTTAATCTATTGAAATATCGAGATAATATAATTACAGTTTCTAGGAAAAAAAAAACTACGACTCTTCAATAACGATCGCCCTAGGTTTCTACTTGAATATTCAACTTACTATTTTTTAATTTACTGTCATAACTTAATTAATTACAATGCCAAAATCAATATTTTTGGGGTGAGAAATTGTAGGAATGAACGAGATGGATAGTGCGGGAAATTGTGTATTAGGAAATCGAGGCAAAAGTTAGACTCTTTATCTTTAAGACAATTATTGCTCCACTCTGGTGTTCATGGAATCGGCAATTTATCTCCCAAGATACAACGACTTTCTATCTCAATGTAGCAACACTACAAACTTTGAGAAACGACGAACCAAACGATATTTTGAAACTCTCTTACTAAACTCTATTTGCAGAATGCTTTTATGCTTATGAAAGCTATTAATAAGTTGAATGAATAATGAAATGAAATGAGAGGCCTATTTATAGGAGTTGGAAAGGTGTTTTGCACAGACATGTCTAATCAGAAAAGATGCCTTTGAAAGGTTATGACCTTTCATCCGAATGGACGCATCATTTCACCTAAAGGACATACCATTTCACTCAAATGGACGCATCATTTCACCCAAAGGGTTTCACCCAATGAACACATCATTTCAACTAAAAAACATACCAATTAGGTTGATCAGACACGACCGGACAATGATTGGGCCCATCAACCATCATCTACGTGTCACGAGCTGTCATGAGCTATCACGAGCTTGTTATGAATCACACATCGTAACCAATCATTTGTCATGATTTATTCTTTAATTTATCATTCTCCATTTTTCCAACAATCCCCCACATTGAATGAAAATTAATGCATATGATCATGCAGACACGTAAGAGAGTTTCAATCGAGAAGTCATTGCATTAGGATAGGTAGTTTGTGGCTTTGAGCCTTCCGTAGGGAATACCATCTGATTTACTTGGCTAATCAGTGAACATGATGTCTTGAACTGTTCAGCCATTGGTGTAAACTAAGACAATAGTACCCCCACAATGCCTTCTCTAATATCTTTGGTAATCACGGTTGAGTCTGTTTTGGCCCTGGACTTCATCTTGGATTCATAAGTGTTTTACATTTGAAACGGCCCATCTTCACACTTATATAGGTGATCTCCTATAATGTTCTTGACTTAGAGTAGGAATCACTAAAAGTTTATAGCTTAACCTCTACCCTTTTACTGATAGCATTTTTTGTCATAGGAATGTGAAGGAGTAAAACTCCAAGTGCTTTCCACAATCTTTATAATTTAGTTGTCCCATTGAACCAAGATCTTGGGATCTCTAGTCAACAAGGTTATGTTACCGCTATAAAGATTTAATTGGCGGGTTTTAATCCATTTTCCTCGACGAACAATATACTTGATCTCTAGAAAGGTCTTTCATTAATGGATCCGCTAAATTATCTTTTGACTTTCTATTGTCAATAGATATGATTCCATTAGAGATCAACTGTCTTATGGTATTATGTATTTGACATATATGTCACGACTTACCATTATACATACTATTTTGTGCCCTTCCAATAGCCGACTGACTATCACAATGTATCACAATTGCAGGCACTGGTTTAGTCCAACAAGGAATGTCCTCAAGAAATTACGAACCTATTCAGCTTCTTCTCCAACTTTATCTAAAGCTATAAATCCGAATTCTGCAATAGAACGGGTGCTTTTCTCAATATACATTAATCTACCATCATTTTTGAAAATTCAATTTGACCTTCGTGTTCACCTTGGTTCTTTTCTAAGTGTAGATTTCTATCTACACGAGTCTTAACAGGTGAATGGTCATGAACATTGAACTTTCTAGTACAATCTCAACATGATGATATTATGATAAGGCAAGTCTACCAAACGTTTCAGAGATCTTAATCTCTACTATTACGTCAGCTAAACCTTATGTCTTTCATATCACAATATTTTGCCAATACTTGCCATAGGAGTTGGAAAGGTATTTCGCACGGACATGTCCAATCAGAAAAGATGCCTTTGAAAGGTTATGACCTTTCATCCAAATGAACGCATCATTTCACCCAAAGGACATACCATTCACTCAAATGGACGCATCATTTCACCCAAAGGGTTTCACCCAATGAGCACATCATTTCAACCAAAGAACTCACCCATTAGGTTGACCAGACACGACCGGATGATAATTGGGGCCCATCAACCGTCATCTACGTATTACGAGCTGTTATGAACTATCACAAACTTGTTATGCATCGTACATTATAAACAATCATTACGATTTATTTTTTAATTTATCATTCACTATTTTTTCAACAGAAATATCATATCATTTATAAATACTCAAAAGCCAATTCTGCATGCGGGACCGGAAAAGTTGTTATGGTGGTTATACTTTTAAATTGAAATTAATCAAACAAAATGTCAAACTTTGATTTTTAAATTTTCACTAATCAGATTGTGTTTCTTCCTTTTTAAGTAATGGTGCAAGACACGTATGCATAGAAAGGACAGGCTTATTAATTTTAACATGTGTCACTTTCGGACGATTGTGCATGATTAAATAAACAAATTAAAAATTATTATTTATTTTAAGAATATATTGAAATTGTAGAAATTTAAAATATTAAAAAGAAAAAATAAAGAAGTTATTACAAGACTATAAAAAAGTGCTGGTAATAGAAAAATAGTTGTTACCTCATGAATGACTCTACTTTTAGTCTTGACGTTGTTGCGGGAGATAGCGACTCCAAGAATGGGATAATCTATACTAATATAAAAAGAAAAATTTTTTTATATTATTAAACAACGGTTAATGACATCATCGTACAATTTATTTGTAATGTTAAAAATGCCCTTCAACTGATAAAATAGTTAATTTGTTCCTTTTTAAATTTTAAATTAACTTTTTAAAATTTTATATTTAACTGATAAATTAGTTTTTTTTTTTAATGTAATGTATTAACTTATATATTATACTTTTATTTATAATATATTTTAAAATATAAAAAAATATTTATTATATGCACGCATGAACAATGTGCCACAACAACTACTTAAAAAAAAAAGGAAAATTGTGAGTCGTCGTCTCTGGTTATTATTGCAAGCCCCTTAAAATCGCTGTTATTGTGCAATTCATAATTTTTTTTTAATAATATTAAAGTAAATAGACTGAAAGGAAAAAACAGCATTATGGAAATTTCAGCCATTTTCACAATATAAAATTATAGGAGAAATTCAATCCTATGGTTTAATGCAATTTAGCCCCTAGATATTACAAATGAACAAATTATGCCCTATGAAAAAAAATTAGTCATTTACCCCTTTGTGTTTTTCAAAATGAAGCAATTTTAGGGAGGTAAATTGCTTCATTTTGAAAAATACAAGGGGATAAATTGCTTTATTTTAAAAAATACAAATAAATTACTATTTATTTTTTCATAGGGGATAATTTACACATTTGCAATATTACAGGGGGTTGCTTGCATTTTTCCCTCAATCCTATATTTAAAACTTTGAAATATTCCAACATAAATGGCACAATCAAAGAAAATAAAACTTCCTAATTCTGCTGTTTCGAATAGGGTTAGAAGTAATTTATTCCCATCAAGTACATATCACCTTATCTTATAATTAAGTAATCCTCTAATTCAAAATAAATGAACGAAAATATCCTTAACTATATATTAATAACAATATATAATTTATTTTAACTCATCTTCAAATACAATATATCAACCAAATTGAATTCAAATTTGTTCATTAACTAATAAATTAATATAAGTTAGTGAAACACAAAACAATTATTTTAGAGTTTATAGGATAATATTTATTCCACGTTTGGTTTGAAATAAACTAATTGTTTAGTTTTTAAGAAAAAAAATTCATTCAGAAAAGCAGCCGGTGGCAGTATTATTAACCAAAACTGCAATTGGTATTATAGGTGGAGCAAAAAGGATGAATTACATTTTTGGTCAAATAAGTGGACCTATTTCTAATTTTGACTTCATACTTTGAGGAATTCACACATAACATCCCATATGTTCATTTTTTTTTTTTTAATTTCAGGACCAAAAGGAGTTTTTCGTTAGTTGCTAACGGACTCGCACGTCTTGATTAAATTGCTCGGGATAAATTACATTTTTGGTCCCATAAGTGGACCCTTTTCCAATTTTGGTCCCATAATGTAGGACCAAAAATTAGAAATGGGTCCACTTATGGGACCAAAATTAGAAACGGGTCCACTTATGAGACCAAAAATATAATTTGCCCCCAGCAATTTAAAGGAGGTGTGCGAGTCACGTGATTATGCCGTTAGCAATTAACGGAAAACTCCTTTTGGTCCTAAAATTTGAAAAAAAATTAACATATGGGATGTAATGTGTGACTTGTCCACAGTATGAGACCAAAATTAGAAACGAGTCCACTTATGGGACCAAAAATATAATTTATCCAGAGCAAAACTTAGGAGTTTATAATATTTTAATAAAAATAATAAACACCATCTATATATCGTATCAAATTAATATATGTGAGATAATTTTATGGTGGTGTTATATAAATTAATGGAACGTTTAATTTTTAATTTTATCTATATATATATATATGTATGGTTGTTAACTTGTTGCGTTTTTTTTTTTCCCACCAAATTAAACTTAAATTTATAATAAGTTGATATATTAGTTTATCTCGTTTTCCTAAGAGTAAAGGGATATTGTTGTCCTTTTAATTTGAATTTTCATGGTTATTTAAAAGATTAGAGGTAATTAAAAAAAATTATGGAAAAATTCGTCCCATAATTTAAAGCATTTTCACTTTTGGTCCTATTGATTATAAGATTATCACGTTTAGTCTCATGCACTTAAGGTCTTGTGGCCTTTTCCGTTAAATACCTAACAGGCAAAATTACAGTTTTAGTCCCATAGGGTAGGTTTTTAACACTTTTAGTTCTTTACTTTATGAGATTTTTACTATGGTCCAAAAATTGAAAAAATTCGATATATTTAGTCCTTTGCTTTATGAAATTTTTAAAATGATCACAAAATTGAGAAAACTCGGCACATTTAGTCCCATATTCAAGTTTCTATAAAAATATAAACGACAAGAACATGTACAATGCACATGTCTGTTTAGCTTGGCTACTCATACAATTGATTTTTTTTTATGAAATCTTGGACATGTGACTAAATCTGTAGAGTTTTCTCAATTTTGGGACTATATTGAAAATTTTGTAAAGCATGGGACTAAATATGCTGAGTTTTTTTAATTTGGGATTATTTTTAAAATTTCGTAAAGTCTAGGACTAAACGTGTTGAACTCCTATCCTAGGGCAAAATGCAAGCGGCCCCCCTGTGTTATCCATATATAGCAATTTACCCCCTGTGTAAACTAAATACGCACTGTACCCCCTTGTGTTATTGTAAATAAAGCAAAATAACAGCCTCTGCGCATTTGCGTAGTGCACGCGCGGCTTCCTGCGGTTGATCCTCAGATTTTAGGCGAATAAAGACTATTTTACCCTTAGGCCATCTGTTAAAAGGTGCCAAAGCAATTTAGCCCCCTGTGTTATATGAATTGGGCAATTTACCCCCTCCATATTCCCAATTTGTTTTCTCAATAACAGTGGCCCTTTGGTTGTTTTTGTCCCCTCCCCTCACTTCTCCCTCACTTCTCTCTCACTTGAAATGTCGTCTCCAGCTGCAAGAAAGTCGAGGCAACCGTTGGATCTGAGGTTTCGTTGTACTCCCTATTGTGGTTGCAACGTGAAAGTTGAAATTAGAGTGGTTGAAACATAAGAAAATATCTAGAGGTAAATTGTATTATTGTTGCCGGTTTCAGATTTATAATTTTTGTCGTTGGTTAGAGCCCGAAAGAGCCACTTGGTCTCCAAGTGGTGTTCCAGTATTTTTTTCAGGTGGAGATTACAGTGTAGACCCATATCCATACAAATCTGAAGAATTTTCTGGCTTTGGTGAACGAGGTGAAGATGTTGTTGAAGAAGTGGTTTCTAAAATGTTAAATTATGCTTCCCCTTCATCGATTGTAACAAAAGAAAAAATAGGAAAGTTTGCTATTTTTTTTTATAGGTGTTAGCAGTGTGTTGCTCATCATGGTTTTAATTCTTCTAATGAAGTGAAAATATTTGAATTTGGAATTCTTGTATTATGATTGAACAAGTTATATTATATTATCCAACTAACTTATTGCATAAACCATAAAAAATCCCTTGTATATGAGCAAAAAAAAAAATGAAAAAAATGGCTGACATCAAAGATGAAAATAGTAAAAGTTTAATTATGGCCAGATTGTTTGTTCATATGACCAAGGGAAGTATTTGTACATGCCGAAAAAAAATATGTCCAAGAATAGTTTTGCAAAACCATACAAGCCCCAAAAAATTCCAAACACGAACAGAACTATACAACCCCCCAAAAGATGAACATTTAAGAGTATCTTCAAGGCTTCCATGGCTTTTCTTAGCCTTCTCCTTAATATTTTGCAGCACCTGAGTAATTGTAGGCCGTTTGGTGTAACTTCTACGAACACCTGGAGGATGTGGGTTCACTGAGGTTGATTCAGCCAGAGTTCCAGATGGTGGTAATGATGGTGTTGGTACCCTTGTTCTTCTTTTTCCCATCAAAGTTGAGTTTCTTCTTCCCAGATATCCCACTTGTTCCTGCAATACATAAGTCGAAAAATGTTACACAAATTGTTTCAAAAAAAAAAAAAAAATTGAATCACCTATTTTTTATCCTTTGACTGACTGAGGATTGTGTTTGAACTGCAGGTGTTGGCTCTTCCTGATTCTTCTGTGATTGCTCCTAAGATATAATATACAAGGTTATTAATATGAGAATAGGTGATATAGTGAAAAATTTATTGAACATACCTGTGCAGGAAATTCTTGACTTGCAGGTTCCTGAGATTGTGCAGGAGCTTGAGAATATTGTATGGGCACTTCTACTTGGTTTGCAGGCCCCTGTTATTAAACAAATTCAGTCAAGTGAGTTTCAACAGAAAGAAAAAAAAGGTAACAAATGAAAATTTTTTACTCATATTGTACTAAGTTACCTTGTAGAACTTGGACTTTAGATGGGTTGGCTTATTGCATGTATGTTTGTTGTGCCCCACTTCAAGACAGTTGCTGCAGGTATGTGTCAAGCCCCTTCTTGTTGATGTGTTCTCAATTTTATCCGGGCCTTTCCTCTTTAGCTGCTTGGGCCTGCCTCTTTTTACCTTTAATTATGGGGGTCTTAATGGCTGATAAGGGGTGTGGATGTAATCTTTTACCCTAGGTATTGTATGTATCATCTCTGAATATACCCTCAAGTATATGTGTTTTTTGTAGCAATCATCCACATTATCCTCAATCACAAGCCTCCTAGAATTAATGGCAACACAAACATATACACAAGGGTATGCATTTAGTTGAAACATACCACATGAACATGTTTTGGTATTCAAATTCACTACAAATTTGTATAAGAAGTGATCTATTTCATACTCTCTACCCCCTGCCCATCTTGTGAAACAATTTCTTGCAATGGCCTGTTGCTTGTTAATCTTTTTCAGCATATTCAGACATATGACACCACTGTATTTTTCCATCCCCTTCCCCCCCCCCCCTTTTTTTTTGAATCCTTGTCATCAATTTTGCCTTTATCCATTTTGGCATGGTGATTATTGGTTTATCCCTAGCATCAAGGATGTAGTTGTTGAAACTTTCACACAAGTTCGTTTACCAATATGTCACACTTACAGTAGACTGGAAAATAAGACCTTGCCCAATGCTGAAATGGATGTTTTTTAACCATTCTGCAGCAGTTTCCACATTGTCTGAAACCTTTGGATCCAAAGATTCAATTTTTCTTTCATGAAAAATTCTAAATCTTTTTTGTTTGCTGTTGATGTAGCTTTCCAGAAAAAAGTTTTTAATTCCAGAGATTTGAACTTCATCTTGAAGTTTTGGTACATATGCCTTAGGCAGTACATGTGTTCATTATCAGAAACCAGTTCCTTTAATGCATCAATCAACCCTTTTTGCCTATCTGAAATGAAGCTCCATTTATTTGTGCCCAAACCCCTAATATCATCGAATTCTAATGATGACATGTTTGCACAACTGACGTTTGTTTCATTAACTTTTCTTTTTCCCTTCCTTTTTGCAACATTATCACACTCAACATCTTTTTCAGCATCACCCTCAACCCCTGCACCAGTATCACAGCCCACCCCTGTCTCAGCATCACCCTCATTCCCACTCACTTTTTCAGCAACACCCTCAACCCCTATACCAGTATCACAGTCCACCCCTGTCTCAGCATCACCCTCATTCCCACTCGCTTTTTCAACATCAGTCTCAGCCCCTGCACCAGTATCACCACCCACCCCTGTCTCACCATCACCCTCATTCCCATCCCTCTCTTTTTCACTCACACCAACATCATCAAACTGAATATCATCAAAGTCAATACCCTCCAATAAGTGTATAGTTTCATCCTCACTCTCATTGGTTAAGATGTTGCCCTGACTATCTAAAGCTTGAATTGTTTGCCCTTCTTCTTCTACAACATAAATGATCACTGGATTGTCTAGACTCTTATACACATTTTGTAGATCAATAAAGCACAAATCAGGGCATTCTTCATTGATCACCCTCAATCCCATATCCAGATTATGCCCGGGTACTTTATAATAAAACTTTAAAATATTCTTTCTCCTACCACTTTGTTCATACATACCACCCAATTCAGCCAACCCAAGGTAATCTAAGTTTATGTTTTCAAAAATATGCTTTCTACCACCTACATATCTTACATTGGGCTGGAATATAAATTTACCACCTCACCAAAATTCAACTTTGTGACATTCAAAGTTTTGGAAAAAACCAACAAAAGAATAGGAAAAGAACAAAACCTAAACAGACAACAATGCACAAGTTTCAAATTACAGCAACACCACACTAATATATTTGCGTTTTCAGTAACACACCAACACAAATTTCAGCAACACACCAACATGTTTACAAATTTAATAATGCAAAAAATAGCAACAAAATTTGAGACCACACTCCCAACATATAATAAAAGAAATTAAACAACAAAAAAAATTGGGACCACACTCCCAACCAACATTAATACATGTTTAACATTTTCTGGGACCACACCCCCAGAAGATAATAAACAATTCCTTAAATGGAAAAATGCCTCCGTACTGTCATTTAGCAAAACACCAAGCCTATTCGAAAACTATGTTGAAGAAGAATGGTTCTAGTCAAATACCTCGAGAGATCCAATACTTGCAGTAAAAAATAAAAAGATATTAAAAATCTTTCAAAAAAATTCAAAAAAATACATAATTTGAACATACTAAAATTTGGGAACTTACCTATAATACTAAAGATCTGCCTGCGGAATGGTGTTTTCCAACAACGTTCTCGTCTGTTTGCGTCTTCCAACAGAGTTCGCCGTCGCCGTCCAAAGGTGTAAGATATACCCTTCGAATATTACATGAACAACCTAAATATAGGGGGGGGGGGTGGCCCTAAACCTACTCGGATTTAGGGTTTCAACAAGTTTTCAAATAATTTCTGGAAAGATTTTATAAGGTTTGGTATGGATTTTTCAATGGCAATTTTGGGGTTTTCAATCTAGGGTTTTTGGGTGTTTTCTCTCTCTCTCTCTCTCTCTCTTCGTGTCTTACACTCTACCATTTGACTTTCAACATGACCGATTTCTTACATTATAAGGGAGGGCAATTTAACATTTCAAGTTCTTATCACTGTGTAATTTTAATGGGTAGGCAGTGAGCTATATTTTTTATAACAGAGGGGGGTAAATTGCTTATTTATTTTACACAGGGGCGTTAATTGCTCTTTTCCATCAACACAGGGGGATAAATTGCATTTCAAACAGAAGGTGTTTTTTATTTTTTATTTTTTTGATAGGAACATAAGGTGTTATGGGACTAAAGGTGTTTTTTGTACACAAGGGGTAAATTATTTTTTTTTATGGGCCTAAAAGTATAATTTCGTCATATCTAATAGAAGGTGTTCTTTTTTTCTATTTATAGGAACAGAAGGTGTAATGGGACAAAAATATTATTTTTCTAAAATTACATAATCAAAAGTGAGAATCTCGTAACCAATATACACAACATGGAAGGAGCTAAGTTAGAACTTCTCCATTTTTTTATAGTTGAGGGAGATATATAAAAATGCAATTGGTACACTTGAAGGATGCAAGTTGTATTTAGCCATTTCTTTATACGCCTTCCTCTAGGAACTCCTCGTTGATTCAGCCCTTGTGGAAAATCATGCACCCATGCCTATATAAAATATAAGCACGTACAGCTCGAATTATACACACTTTATCAGGCCATAAAGCCACAGCCAAACTCCTTCCAGACGAGCTCATCTATTCGATCATGGATCGTCGGCTCCATGAATCCGTCACCAGGGGCGACGTTTTAGCCCTCGGGAAGCTCATAGAACAAGATGAAAAAATCATCAAGCAGAGGGTCCCTGGATCTCTCAACACAGTCCTCCACCTAGCTGCAAGATTCGGGCACATTGATTTAGCGCAGGTGATCGTGGAAACGTGGCCTGACATGGTTTCCCTGGAAAATTCTGAGCTCGAGACGCCTCTGCACGTAGCATGCAGAGAAGGGCACCTGGAAATTGTGAGCTTGTTGCTGGAAACTGACCCGTCTGTTGCTTATAAAGTGAATTGTCGCCAGGAGAGTGTCCTATTTGCGGCCTGTGAGAGGGGAAATATTCATGTGTTTAAGGACTTGCTGAATTTCCCGAGGCTGCTCATGCTGGAATCGGACATGACGACCAGTTCCCTCCACGCTGCAGCTTCATCTGGCAATACAGGTAAACGTATATCTGCCTCTCACGTTGTATGGAGATTGAAGTTTGGTGCCTAATTTGATGAAAAGATGTATTGAGCTTAAAGAAGTAGTAGGGGAGGAAATTACAATTTACATCTCATAATTTATCTCACTTGTGATTTTTGTCTCATTATTTGACGACTCAACAAATTTAATCCCACAAATCCAAGAAAATTGTAATTTACATCCCATTAACACTTTCCGCTAAATTGTTAACAAAAAGTACACGTGCTAAGTACATGCTCTATTGACTTTGTTTCTTAAGTTAACGGAAAGTGTACGTGCCAAGCACATGCTCCGTTAACTTTGTTTCTTAAGTTAACGGTCCATCCGTTAACAATTCAACGTAAAGTGTTGATGGGACGTAACTTGCAACTTTTTTGAACTTGTGAGGTTAAATTTGCTTAGTCATAAAATAATAGGATCAAAATCACAAATAGTGTAAGTTATGAGACATAAATTGTAATTTTCTCTAATAGGGGTGGTCATAAAAATTTTAAAAAACAGCCAGAAGTTAGAAGATTTAAGAAAAAATTAGGTATATTGTCATACTTCATTTATTTTTATCAATTCTTGGTCTTCATTTTCATATTGAACTTATATCGATTTCATAATCATTTAATATTGATCCATCATTAATCATTTGACAAGTTTAAGATCACTGTTTAAATTTCCAGTTACTTGGTCTATCACTTTGACAAAATCAAGATCATTACTTAAATTTTAATAATGATCAATTTTGCACTTGTTGAAAATCCAAATAATTAGTTTTATTTAATCGATCGACGGGGCATAAAATGCTATGAATAAGTTCATTTAGTAACATATTCTTGTAATATCATTACGGAAATACAAACATTGCATCATTCGTTTTAAGCAATTTCATTATATCAATGAAAATTTAAAATTTCAGAAATTTTATTTCTTGAAATATATTGTAAATGAAAAAGACAAATAGGTAAGACACAAATCCTATCTTTTTTTTTAAAAAAAAAAAAAAACTTGGATAAGACCCAGTGACCCCGTTTGGTTCACATGATTAGGTATGATAAGATTGCTTAGCACACATAATCATGCGTTTAGTTCACAATATTAGATCCCAATATTAATTTGGGCCCGGTCTTAACAATTTTAATTGATGGGATAGTGTATCCTAGTTAAGAGATGAGATACACTATCCCATCCACTACAAGAAAATCGCTCATTAGCAACGAAAAAAAATCAGCGTCGAGCTAATTAACAAGTAAAATTCTCGTTGCTAATCTACGTTATTTAATACAAGAAATTTACTTGCTGACAAATTTAGCAACAATTTGTTTAAAATATATATCAAGGAGTGCAGATTAGCAACGAGAATTTTACTTGCTAATTAACTCGACGTTGATTTCAACAACAAATTTTTCGTTGCTATTAAACTATTTTCTTGTAGTGATCGATTAGTATATGGTAGGACAAAATAATTTCTTCCTTAGATGCCGTTACTTGTGAAATATATGCATGCTTAAGAGAATGTACTTTAAATTATAAAAATTATTACTTCATATTTTTTTGGACTTTTGAGAAATATCTGGATTTTAATTAGTTATTGAATTTCAAAAAGTAATTTTTTTGTCATTCATCTTTTATAACATTTTTTAAAAGATTAAACCTTCGCTCTCTCTTTTTTTTGTTATTCTATAATTGAGTGTCTATTTTGGACTACTGGTTCCTAATGTAGGATTAAGAGATTTCTTCCGTATATGTCCTTACTTGTGAGTACATACATACTTAAAAGAATGTACGTACTTCCAATTATAATAATTTAATAATAACAATATAATAATATATTACTTCATTTTTGTTTGGGACTTGTTGAAAAAATATTTGAGTTTTGATCAGTTATTAACTTTCAAAAAAAAATTTTGCCATACTTTTATAACAATTTTTCAAAAATTAAACCTTCATCATTTTTTTTTATTAAATGTCTATTTTAGACTTCTGTTTCATATGAATGTAGAAACAAAAAAGAAATATTCTGCAAGAATTACTATTTTAAAAATTGTATTTCAACATATATTAAGAATTTTTTATATTTTGTAATTATTCACAAGTTACAATGTTAAAATAAAAATTACTAAAAAAAAGATGCCCTTCATGACTTTTTTACATTTAATCATACGTTGTAATCTGTTCAACCAAACACCATGTCATATTATCATATAGAATGTCATACATATAATACGTCAAATCAGACACAATATAATGTACAATGAAATTAATTATAATTCCATTTCCCATCCCACTCAATCCTATCATATCTAATCCTATAGTATGAACCAAATGAGGCCAATGGGTATAAGTAGGGCAGGACAAATGTAATGAAATCTTGAGGTTGACAGATTTTTGTTATCTCCAGAGGGCGTATTTATATAAAAATTACAAAAATAAAAATAAAAATTGCAACAATACCGCAAAGTGGGGTATTGTTGCAAAAATAGTGTAAGTCACGCCATTTTTTTTTAAGCAAATGTTAGGGTTGCCAGCTTTGGCTAATTTATATTTTTATTATAAAAAAATAATAATTATTATAAGTGTACTGCAAAAGCGGTCCACTTTAAAAAACATGATCGGTCGCAAGCTGATCACTTTACAAAATATGATCTTGCGATCGGATTTTTTTTTATTTATTTATTTTAATTAGGTTAGTCGCTGCTTGGGGTAGCAATTCATTATTTTTTTTTTTTTGGATTAAATTCACTTGGGCCAACAATTGTTGGCCCAAGTAATTTTGTTAATTTATTTTATTAATTTATTTTCTTAATTATTAGTTAAGATTTTAAATAATAATTAATATTTAATTAATATTAATACTAATAAATTATTATTTTATATTATAAATTTATTATTATTATTATTATTCAATAATATATTTATTATTTTTATTAAATACATATATAATTATGTTTTTAATTATTAATAAATATATTTATTAATTAAATATGTTCTATAATATTATACTGTGTAGTAAAATAAAAAATATTATAAAGTTAGTAATAATTATAAATTATTATAATGACTACCAATTCCATAAGTATGTTAAAGTTTTAATTGATTTTAAATATGACCTATAATATTGCATTATGTACATTGTGCCGGTGACGACTGTCCTTTTCACTAAGTATGAAGGTCTTTGAGATACCCCAGGACTCAGGCAAATTATCGCTTGAAGCCACTTGCTAAAACAAAAGAAAGGATCAATGACGAATTGAAAAAAGAGAAAAAATGCAATTTTGGTCCATTGTCTTAGGGGTGGTGACACTTTTAGTCTAGGTCCATTTGAAAATAGCAATTCAGGATAGTAACTTTAAAAAAATAACAATTTCAGGCCAAAAAACCCTAATTTGGTCGGAATTGATCACCTTTCCGGCGACCATTTTTACACATGTATTAAAAAAATAAATTTTTTCTTACGTGGCAGGTGATTTGTCAATTACCATAGTGAGGTGGCATGGTGACATGTTTTATTTAAGGCTAAAATCTATTTAAATGGATAACTTTTTTTTTAAAAATATATATTATTTAAATATCAAACTATTATATGTCATATTTTAAATTATTTAAATATCAAACTGTTACAATGTACATAATGCAATATTATATGTCATATTTAAAATTAATTAAAAATTTAACATACTTATGAAATGGGTGGTCATTATTATAGTTTATAATTATTACTAACTTTATAATATTTTTTATTTTACTACACAGTGTAATATTATATGTCATATTTAATTAAGAAATATATTTATTAATAATTAAAAACTTAATTATATATGTATTTAATAAAAATAATAAATATATTATTGAATAATAATAATAAATTTGTAATTTAAAATAATAATTTATTACTATTAGTATTAATTATATATTAATTAAGTATTAATTATTATTTAAAATCTTACTAATAATTAAAAAACAAATTAATAAAAAAAATTAACAAAATTGTTGGCCCAAGTAAATTTAATAACAAAAAAAAAAAGAAAAAACAATGGATTGCTACTCCAAGTAGCGACCCAACAACCGGCCTAATAAAAAAATAAACAAAAAAACAACAACAACCGATCATGGGCTGAGCCCGCGACCAATCATATTTTTGTAAAGTATACCGCGTAATTATTATTATTTTTTTATAATAAAAATATAAATTAGCCACCCCACCCCAAGTTGTTGGTGGGGGTAGCAACTTCATTTTGTTTTTTTTTTTTTAAATTTAAATATTATTTTTAAAATAATTAATATGGTTGTTAATTAATTAATAATTTAATATTATTAATTATTAATGATCTAATATAATGAATAATTTCTTTAATATTTCTAATTAAAAATATAAATAAATATAAATATATTAAATATTTAATTAAATTTTTAATAATTAATAAATTCAAAAAAAAAAATAAAGATCAAATATTATCTTCATTATTTTTGGTGTTTATAATCCAGTCGTGATACATTAGTTTGACGCAAAAGAGCTTAGCTTTTTGGAATTGGATATGAATTTATTGCGTTGCACGTGCTAGTTATAATAATGACCACCATTTTCGTAAGTATGTGATATGTGAAAAAATAAAAAGACATCGACACCAACGTCAATGGCATACTTATGGGACTGCTGGTTATTATTACATCTACCTCCTCTGAGGTTTGGTATAATTGCAAATACCCCCTCGTTGTTTGAAAAATTACAAATACCCCTCTGAGGTTTATAATTTTTAACCAAAGGCCTAAAATTGATCATTTTGCCCTTGAAATTTTTATTAAAATTGTAGAAAAATCGGCCAAGGCAAATTGTATTATTGCTCCTTTGTGTAAAACATTTAAGAAACCTCTCCCTGCACATTGTAGTCCAATTTTTTTTTAAGAATTAAATAAAAATAATTCAGTGCATAAGGGCATTTTGGTCAGTTCACCCATAAAATTGACAGAAATGAGTTATTTGTTAGATGGTTACAAATCTCAGGGGGGTATTTGTAATTTTTCAAACAACAAGGAAGTATTTATAATTATGCCAAACCTCAGGGGAAGTAGATGTAATTTACCCTAATTTATAATTATCACTAACTTTGTAATATTTTTTATTTCTTTGTACGCAGTGTAATATTATAGGTCATATCTAATTAAAAATATATTTATTAATAATTAAAACTTAACTATATTTATGTAATTAAAATAATTAATATATTATTAAATAATAATTATAAATTTATAATTTAAAATTATAATTTTTTTATTAATATTAATTAAGTATTAATTATTACCTAAAAATATTAACTAATAATTAATAAAAAAATTAACAAAATTATTGGCCCAAGTAAATTTAATTAACAAAAAATTAAAAGATAAAAAGACAAAGCATGGGGTCGCTACCTCAATTAAAAAAAAATTAAAAGAAAAAAGAACAAAGCTCAAGTAACGACCCCTAGTCGCGAGTCCAAATTGCGGCCCACAATCGCGGCTTTATTAAAAGAAAAACAAAAGAAATGATGGGCTGGCAACCTACCATATTTTTGCTAGTATGTAACTAGTGACGGTAGAGTTGTAATTTTTTATTTTTTATTTATAATATTAATAGCCGTATTTGTTGAGCAAATTTATATAAAAACTTACTATTTCTGATAAGTTAACTTGCAAAATCATCTTGTTACTTCTGCAGAAATAGTGAAGGAAATACTGAAAGCACGGCCTGACTTCGCCCGGAAAAGGGATGTCGACGGTTGCACACCTCTGCATGTAGCATGCATCAAGGGCCAATTAGAGATAACAAGAGAACTTGTGAAGTTGGATTCTAATCTCTGCTTGATACCTGATGGCGAAGGCCGTATACCCCTCCATCACGCTGCGATAAAAGGGCGAATCAACATCATTGGTGAGGTTCTTTCAGCCAGTCTTGATTCGGCTCAGGCGACAACGTTCAATGGCGAAACCATTCTGCACGTCGCGGTTAAGAACAATCAGTATGAAGTGGTTAAGTACTTAACTGAGTCACCCAACACTACTAAACTCCGGAACATGCAAGATAATGATGGGAACACTATCCTCCATTTGGCTACTGCAGCAAAACTTAATGCTGTGAGTCTTATTAATTTGCTCAATCTTTTCCTCTTAATTTCATTAGTCTATGCCTAAAAGCTAACTTTTTCTTGCTTAAATCATTTTGATAGATGGTCATGTATATACTTAAAATTGGAATCGACATAAATTGTCTGAATAGAAAGGGAAACACAGCTCTAGATGTGGTTGAAGCTGACACAAGCAACTCTTGTGCTCTTCCTATGGTACGAGCACTAATAGCAGCAGGAGCTAAGAAATCTGACCAATTATCTCCTGGATCAGTTGATATCCAAGAAGTGCCTGAATCCACGTCCAAAGTGTTGAGTGAATGCGTTCAAAGAAAATCAATGTCTCGGTCTAGTAGAACTCCTGAACATCGCTCCCCAAGCCACCGTCACCACAGGCAAAACCGGCACAGAGCAAAGAAGCTGAAACTTCAGAACGAGGGATTACGAAATGCAAGGAAAACTGTAACCATTGTTGCAGTTCTGGTTGCGACTGTGACATTTGCTGCAGGCATTAATCCTCCTGGTGGTTTCAGCCAAGACACGGGCAAAGCAATACGTGGAAACCATGCTGCCTTTAAGGTATTCCAAGTCTGCAACGTTGCAGCCTTGTTCCTCTCCATTGGTGTTGTCAATGTTCACGTGAGTATTATTCCTTTTACTAGGAAAACTCTGATGAAACTACTGACAGCAACGCACAAAGTGATGTGGCTGTCCACACTGTTTATGACTGCAGCTTATATAGCTGCCATTTGGACAATCATGCCTGATGAGAAGGGCACACGGTGGGTAACGTTGGAACTAGTAGTGTTCGGAGGAGGATGCACCGTCTTTGTGTTTTTCGGGCTTGGTTTGATGTTGACTAGGCATTGGTACAACAAGTACAAGTGGAGGAAGGTAAGACAGAAAAAGATCAAAGATGAAAGCCCGCATAGTAGTGTCAGCTGTGTTGAGGAATTGAAAATGAGAATCAATCAGGAGACCAGCAGTAACTCAGATGTGGAGAGCTCGGATCACGGTTACCACTTGTACTAGGATATGTAAAAAGAGAAAAGTTAATCAATGGGCTAGTTGTGGTTCCCGTTGTGTGCCACAAGCCTAAGTCTAGGTAACTGAGAATTTACGAAGTGGAAAATGGTGCTGATATTGTGTAGATGTCAAGCCTACAGAGAAATGCACATTGTTGCACAACAAATTAAGAACGAAACTCCTACAGGAAGAAGGCAGATGAATATAATGATGAAACCACACGTTTTAGCTGCTTTTAGTCTACAAGTTCTCAGATATAATGTAACACAGATTTCTTGTTGATTCTTTTTCTTAAATTGCATCTGTGAGATTCAAGCTTGTGAAGGTTGCCTATCACACTGCCGTTTCTTGCTAAAAGTGATCTGGCCTTTCTTCCTTCTTTTACTAGAAAGTTTCTGGAGTTTGACCCTTTAACTGAAGATAAACTCGAAAAGGGAATTTGCAAAAAGTTTTGTGTAAGTGAGATCCAGAGGCTGTAAACTTTTTAAACAGATTTACCAGAGAAGTCCTTCAGAAACTTGATAGAAGGAAGCTCGTTTAATGGATACATTTGGTACAAGCAAGTGAAATTTCTATAAGAAGATGTACAGAATTTCAGATGCAGAAGACAATAAAAACTTGCTAAGCTTTTTTAACTTCAATCGTTATATAGACTGTCCAGAAATGTACGTTGGTAAGTATAGCCTCTTGTTTGTAGAACTTCATGTTTAAAGACAAAAGATACAGAATTCAGACAATGACTGCCTGTTTTCTAGCTTCATTACTTGTTTCTCGACCAACGAACCACTGAATTGTTCTCCTTGCAATAGGTAACCAAAGCCTTCTAACATAATCATCCTTATCTGCAGTTGATAATCTGCTTCTTGCACTGAATTCTGTGAATCTTGAGATGTTGGTAATTTCTGACATCGATCTTTTCTCAGCCGGATCAAATATGTTAGACGTTGTACTTCTGTCTAACTCAATATCTGAATCATCAGGACAGCTACAAGTTGCGGCTGAACTGTGTTGGATTTTATTTACCTTGGACTCGTACAATCTTTTCCTCTCCATATCCTCTTTGATCTTCAAGATTTGTTCTTTTGCTGAAAGTTCATTGGTGAACCTCCCACTGTTGGCCTCCAATGAAGAAAATCTTTTGCTTGAAATGACATTTAGCATCTCAGAGTTCAAAGACATCAGGTCCGACGAGTTCACATCACTCCACCGGCTTTTATGGATGACATCAGAGACAATGATCCTGTGCTTCAAATTATGCAGAAGTTTCCTGTCACTGTTCTCATTCCTAAATTCTTGAATCAAGGGCTCTTCTCTTTTCCCTCTTCCTAGTTTCTGGAAGCTGTTTGCCATGTTAAACCTTGATGACCATGCTTGATTCGTCTCTCTTTGAATGAAGAACTCGAGATTAGGCTCCTCCACAGACGTTCGTGGATTTCTGAAGCTATTTGTGTATGTCAAGCTTTTGAGGTCTCCAACATCAAATTTGTACCTGCAGAGTGGGCAGCTAGAATGGTTTTCAAGCCACTTATCAATGCAATTCATGTGGAACGCGTGGCGGCACCTAGGCAGCAAACGAAGGATTTCAGCATCTTCAAACCTTGACAAGCATACTGCACACTCCAACCCTTCTTTTGATCCTCTCAGTGAAGAAAACCGGAAAAATGGAAGCGAATCAATCACCGTTCTGTCAATACCAGAAAGCCGAGATCTTGACCTGACAATCCCATTCCCACCAGGTTCTTGAACTTCATTTGCATGATATGGTTGAAGTCTCTGACAGAACTTTGCATAAGCCACAATGAGAAAAGTTATGCAGAACATAATTGACAGAACAACTAGCACAACCGCCATGCTTGGATGAAGTGGATTGACATCACCCTGATTGGATGGTTGTTGAGCTTCGACACATACGAACAAGCAGAGAACAGATATCACCTCCCTCAACATACTCATCGAGCTATTCCGATAGCAATTTTTTCTTCAACTTAATATGGAACTTCTTATGTTTGATGTACAGAACTAATTGCAGGCATCTCTTTCTCAGCTGAAAATATGTTTAGTCAAACTTAGTCCTTATCGTCCCGTTTGATTCTTTTCTTTTCTCATTGGATCTTTCTGTCTATCCTAAATCATAACTTAATTTATTTCATTGAGCATCTTCAACTGCTGCTTACTCAAAATCTGCTTGAAACATGGAGCCAAAGTGTAACTTTCAAGTGGGGAAATGATAATTTGTAGAAAAATATAAGCCGTCTTGTCCACACACAACAAAGTCTTATTATAGGACATGCCACAGCTTTCGGGTCGGTTCTTCCTTGACTATTCATTATTAAAATCCAATACTAAAAATTGGATTGCCATAGAATATTGCATACAGACAAACAAGGACAGCTGCAGCTACTGCTCTCTGTAATAAGATAATTCTACTTGTCAAGGACAAAAGACATCTTCTACCAATAGACACAAACTCTTGTTAGAAGATTTTCTGTCAACCACAATTTTACAGCTTTGATGTTCATTTCAGAAAGACCCTTAAGATGTTTGACCTTGGGCATTGCAGTGACTGTGCATTTTGCTGTTGGATTAAGTTTCACCGGTATGCTATTACAAGTAAGTACTACAAATTATCTTTATTAACTTGTATTCTAACAGAAGTCGTACATTTTACAATGTTTTTGCATATCACATACAAAGTTATGCACAGTGTATTGAGGGGCATCACAACGGTGTGTGGATCGAAAGATTCTTGACTCATCACATTGCTTCACAGGGTTGGCTACCGTCATGGACGTAGTGGCATAAAAGCTCCATGAAATCCATAAGGCACTCTTCTTGGAAGTGTAATTTTAGCAACTGGCTCATGTGAGAAATTCTTTGCATCAACTATATAGACCTACAAGAATATGTTAAGTATTAACACTTCTTCAGAAATCAGCACAAGAATAACACTGAACAGGATTATTCTGTCGGAAGAACTTACTTGAGATACGTCGTTGTCTTCATTATGCACATATGTAATGATCCAACCATCATCCTCTTCAACGCCGTCAGATTTGGCCACAAAAGCAGCCCCTGAGCAGAAGGTGTTCTCTGGGAACTTGTGATATTCAACCTTCATTTCAAGCTCCCTCTCTTCAAAATAAAGCTTTGCAAGCCCTCCATATTTAGCCATGCCTGGAGACAAACTCACAACTTATTGCTTGTTATGATGACTCCAAATAGAGAAATACTTAGAGAAAATGAAGTCATTACCTGCTATGGAGCTCGCATTTGAGTCGACCACTTGTGTGTAGCCAAACTTGTTTTTCTTGCCAATGTATGTTTCATGAATTACTGGAAAGTCCATAGAATACTCAGCTCCTGTGAGATTCTTCTCTGCCACCTCTCCAGTGAGCATATTTAGTTTCCACTCATACACACGCGAAAGAAATGACTCGTCTTCTGATTCTTCATCAGTTTCTTCGAGTGCACCTATCCGCTTGAACCCTTTGGAAAACCACTCAAATTTATTCGAACCAAAGTCAGGCCCTGGTATGATTGAATTGCGAGCTCTACACGCCAAGACGATTACCTGTACACTCATCAAGAACAAGCAGGAAATCCAGATGATGTGTTAGACTTCATTATCAAGAATTTCTGTATGGATCCTAGTCTGTGTGGCTTATCACCTCATCATCCTGTTCATAGCAATTGATAATGTGAAATATACAGCTTGGTTCCACTTCAAACCAGCGGACAGAATCTGCATCTCCATAACGAGGCATTATTCCAATCCTAGCATATCCTTTCTTATTGTATTTTATTAACCTACATCAAGAAAAAAGTTAGGAGATGACTCAATATGGCTCTTTTTATATTTACAGTATAACGAATCAAGGCCAGGAACACTCACGGTCCTCCTCTTACGAGTCGATTTATGTCCAAGGTCAGAGGAAAATCCATGATCACATTGTACCTGAGAGAATGACCCTGCATCAAAATCTGAAGGCAAAATTGCGTACCACACTCTGCCTCGAGCCCCCATGGACAACGAAAACAATTCCAAATAAACAGATTACCTTCTTGTAACCCCTATTTCATGGCAAAGGCAACATCTGTTTAATTTGAGATCGACTTTATGAAGCAATTTCTTTCCATCAGCTGAAGGAAGTTAAGAGGTTTGAGGATTAGCATGCTGAAAATAATTCATCAGGAAATGGACTCTTATGTGCTTCTGATAATGACCTGAACTTTTACCTGAGACTATTCCCAGCTCAAAGTAAGGTTTTTGTGGACAAATGCCCATAATCACAAGCTCTCCGGTACCTGGAGCTTTCTGTGTCTCTGAAAAGTTAATGCTGAAGCACTAAACTAACAGTTAAAGTAACGTATGAATGTTAGTAATCGGAACTACCTTGGGGTGACTAGTAAACGGCCTAGTCCAATCTCCGTTTATATCCCAATTCCGTCTGGTTTCTAATGTAAGAATGTCGATTTCTTGAGGTATGTAGTTTTCAGCGGCTGAGTAGAACTTCCCAGAGTGCTCAAAAACACTGGTGTTGCTCAGATACTTATTTACGGAGCCAAATCTTATCTGCAAAAGAGAAATGACAACAAACCAGCTAAGTTAAGAGGGAAAAAATTTAGATTTCAACTACATCAAATGACATGACTTGCCTACCCAATTCAGTAGATAAGCTAACAAGACAGCCGGAGAATCCCCTTCTATAGCAGGAAGAAATGCTGGCTTCTTCCTATCCTTCTCGTGTTTGAAAGTATCTGTTTCGACATGTCTGTTGTTGTAGGAAATCTTCCATCTTCCATCACTGTCTTTGCTGAAGTACAAGGCATGAAGCATGCCTTCTCCTTCTATCCAAGTGTGGCTAGACTTTCCAAATATAGACTTCGTCGATTTTAGACCTCCAAACAGAGGGTTAGGTCCTGCACCATAGCTAATATCATACACTGATCTGCTAGTTATATACTAACCTAAAGTGAGCTTCGTCTTACACGTTTATCTTGAAACAGTATGTTTTTTGGTAACATCATTTTCATATATTTAACATAGCATGCAAATGTTGATTTCAGATTATCCCATTGACAAAATGACAATCAGCATTTCACCAAGATAAAAAAGGTCATCGACGATAAGTATTAGGCAAATTATAAGCATGTCAGCATGTGAAATTCTTTGTGTACAATTAAGTATGCGTTTTTTCATAGTTCCCCTATTTTGTATACACTGTTTGTCTTTTTCATTATTTCCATCCAGTTAAAAACAGATATCCCTTATCTCAATTCTTGCTTGTGAGTTCTCTCGGCTGGCCCCATAGGCTGTAACGAACAAGATTGGAGTTTGATCACATTGTAAAAGAAGACGAATAGAGGAACAAGAAAACTTAGGAAGTGAACGGAGCATGTCAACGAAGCTGACAGGCTAAAATGAATACATATATGCATATGATGTAGCCAACTTGGAATTTGAGGCTTAAGCAGAGAATCTTGCAATAAATTTAATATATAGCAAACAAGAATGAGTTCATGCATCTAGTGTTTGGCGTTTATAGTAAAGAAAACTGTTCATTTGTCTCCATTTCTTGTAAGTTTGAACATCGTTAGTATTATCTACTTTGTCAGAAACTATTCTTGTTCCATATTCTGCCATTAGATGATCTGACAACATTAAGATCAAATCTTCTAATGAGATTTTCACCCGAGACTAAAACTGAATAACATACCGTTTCTAACGTAAACGCCCTCTTGGAAATCATCTGGAATCCTCCCATCGATGGAGCCAGCAGTCACCTCAACAGCCTCTCCAATCTCTTCTACTGGTGCAAAATTACTCTGCACATGGATAAACATATGAATAATCAACCATTTCATTCGGACAAAACATTCATGTCCATTTTGCTTTCTTCCATGAAACATGAATTACCTGTGACGGGAGCAACGTTTGATCAACAAACTCGAATGCCAAATAGACAAAACTATCCAGCAGTCTCACTGAGGCCTCCTTGATTGTCTTGGAAACATGACCGAAACTGGTATTTTGCTGGAGCTCTTTCAAGAACGGCTGTAAAAATATCACAAACTCAATCACTCTCTGGATAAGTTTTAAGCTCAGTTTCTATTTCAAGAATGGAACAGCAATGGTTTCCTTTCATTACCTTTGAACTGATGGAAGATGAGAGTGAAGCTCCGGGATGAACATCGATTTTCGGGGAAAACGGAGGCCGCCATGAGGAGCAGCTGGTTTGAATTGCATAGATGGTAGCAGCCATCTCTATCACCCTCTTCTTGTCTCGCCAATACAATAAGTCACCAGACAAACTGTTCAGCGTTAACTTGGTATAAATAAACTGTGAACAACACCTTACACAAAAATGAGGCTTGGCTTTGGGCTTTGGATGGGAACTAACAGTGACTACACTATATTAGTTCATGTGAAAAAGTTACAAGTTTGGAGAATCTTTTGTCCCTTAAAAGAGCATCTTTCTTTGTTAACTATGTAACAAAAACAATGGATGACATAAACAAGCAGGTCCCATCTTTATTTACTTATTTATGTTATTTTCCTTCTTGATAATTTTCTTCTTTTTTGGAAACTAGTTAGAAGCACGTGCGTTGCTCTCCCAAAACCCTCTACCTCCACTTATTACTCATCATCTGCTACTAACTACAAAATGATTAAGTAATTAAACTACAAAGTATTATTATGTATAGTTAGCTCAATGTTTTTAATTATTTTGATCTAGGTAGGAGATTGCAGGTCACCTCCAAAATATCCGAGATAGCTTGAGTATCTGAGAAAGAGCAGATGGTTAGGCTTGCTCGGATGTCCCTAGCTAAGACCTTCCGATGCTTAAAATTAGCTCGAAATCGAGATAGGTTTACCCGAACTGGGTGTATTTAATCTAGATTGAATGTAATAAATGTCTTATCATAAATGAAGTATGGAGGGAGTATTCATAGGGCTGAATAAGCCCACTTACTTTAGCCCACGTGTCATAATCCTGAAATGTGCATTGTCAGAAGATCCAATGGTCTTCGTAACAGATCATTCTATTGGGTCACCCGGAGCGAGTTGGGGTCAGGCGACCCGAACCAAAACCTTGGGGTGCGGATCTTGGGCCCAAGATGGGGATTTTCTCTATTTTCGAGGGGTATTACCAATTGTAATTCTCGAGGTATGTACTATAATTCCCCGTCATTACTCCCCTATAATACACGGACACTTCGAAAAATTATTCGATACAGTGTCTGACATGGACACGCCCGAAACACATGTCGGACACACCTCAAACACAACATAGGTGTGTCCGAAAATATAAAATAAAAAAGAAGAAAAAGGAAACTGTGTCGGACATGCTTGTTGGCGTGTCCGACACGTTTTGGACATGTTTAGGAGTTTTTTCGTAATTTTATAAAGTTTTGGACTTTGGGCTAAATAAAAAAGGAAAAAAAATAATTTACTTCTCTCAAACTAAAAATTTGGGATGAAATTACTAAAAAATAAAGAGATGGTCATGATAATTTAACTAATTTGGATGATTATATATTTTTTTTCATTGCGTACTTTTTAGAATAAATTAATTATGTATATTTTTGAAGTCATGTATTTTGGTTAAAACTTTAGATATAAGACATGTTTATTTTTTGTTTTATCTTGATATTTTTCATATTGTATAAATTTTACGAAAAAATTACAATATATAAAAATATATATATTATACATAACCGTGTCAGTATCGTGTTATGTCCTAATTTTTTAAAACTTTTCGAATTATTATATTCGAGCCGTATAGTATCTGTGTCCATGGATCAGAGTTACTCCCTCAGTTCTCTCAATGTAGATTTCCCTAATGAAGTTGAGCAGTCGTGTCCTCTAAGTCTTTGGATCTGGATACATGTGGCCTCATCCGGCCATTCATTTGGGCACGTCTTTTCATGTCTCCACACTATAAATATGGGGTATTTTAATTCATACAATTTCGCCCTTGCTCATTTCCCGAGCCCCTCCTAACATAGGTATTAATATATAAAATCACATATTCATGAACTCATAAAATAAAATAATTAATAATAAAAAATATTAAAAATCAGAGGAAAAAAAAATTTAATACCTTGACTTGTGGTCTCCTTAATTTTTTTTTTCATTGTGAACTTGGATTATCTTTTATTATTTGAAAAGATAGATAATACAAATTAAGTAAAAATGATTATAATTAACACATAAATCATATATTTCATGAACTCATGAAACAAAAAAAAAAATGATAATAAAGAAATTTAAAAGCACTGGAAAAAACAATTCGAGCATAAGAAACCTCATGAACCCATAAAAAATTAATACTACGTTCATGAACTCATGAAATAAAATAACTAATAAAATTAAAAAAGGAACGAGAGAATTTTTTTCCATGTCTTGGCTTATAAAGGTCTTCTTTTCTTCATATATTGCCTATATGTTCATATAAGATTAATTCTCACCCACCTAACAAAGCATGAAATATGATGATATATATATATATATAAAATCCATGAACCTAATATATATAGTGAAAAGATATTAATAAAGATTCATTGAATTTAGAATTTAAAAAATAAGAAAAAAGCAAACATCTTATATTTTTCTAAAAAGTACATCATTATTCTTTATTAAGATTGTTATTTACCATAAATATGTTAGCAATGAATAAATTTTGAAAACTAAATACTGAAAGTTAAAAAAAAAAGGGGGGGGGGGGGGGGAAGATGGAGTTTGAAACAATAAGGGAACTTGTTGATTGCAACATAGATAGGTAAGAATTTTGAATTGAATTAATTTTTTTTAAATAATATTTTTAAGTTTTTTTTTTAAATTCATAAAGCAATTGTATACATGGCATCATTCATAATAATGAAATAATTGATAATAATAAAATTAAAATTGCAATGATAATATTGCTTCTCAGCTGTGAAAATTTTATGCAAAATTATATCTACCAAATGTAAGTAATTAAATAGTCAAAATACGCATGATAATAAATATATATAAATTAAGTGATTATATAATTAACACATAAAATCACATATTCATGAACTTATAAAATAAAATAATTGATAATACAAGATATTAAAAATCAGAGAAAGAAAAAACTTAATACCTTGACTTGTAGTTTCCTTTTTCTGTTTATTTTGGACTTGGAATATCTTTAATTATTTGAAAAGATAGATAATTTACAAATTAAATAAAAATTATTATAATTAACACATACATCATATATTTTATGAACTCATGAAATAAAAATAAAATAATAATAAAGAAATTAAAAAGCATTGAAAAAAAAATTCGAACATAAGAAATCTCATGAACTCTTAGAAAGAATGATATTATGTTCATGAACTCATGAAATAAAATAACAAATAATATAAAAATTAAAAAGCAATGGGAGAATTTTTGTTTCCCATACCTTGGCTTATGAAGATTTCCTTTTCTTCATATATTGCCTATATGTTCATGTAAGATTAATTCCCACCCACGTCACAAAGCATTAAATAAAATAATATATATATATATATATATCAATCCATAAACCTAATATAATAAAAAGATATTAATAAAGACTCATCAAATTTAGAATTTTAAAAATAAGGAAAGAGCAAGATATCCTATATTTTTCTAAGAAATATATCATTCTTCTTTATTAAGATTGTTATTCACTGTAAATATGTTAACAATGAATAAATTTTGGAAACTAAACACTAAAATTTTAAAAAAATGGAAAGATGGAGTATGAAAAAATAAGGAAACTTGTTGATTGTAATATAATCAGTAATTAATACAGAATTAATAATTAAAATATGGTAACACAATCAATAATTAATATTTATTTTCTAAATTAATTAAATTATTATGTATTAAAAAAGAATTATTCTATTTCCAAATTTAAAGTAACCAATAGAAATATTTATTATAATAAAAAAATTCAAAATTTTTTAAAAAAAATTAGAATTAAGTCAAAATTGCTCAATTTTGGTCAAAAGACTTCCTTCAAATATATATATACTAGCGTGTGACCCGTGCTATGCACAGACTTAATTTAATAATGATTAAAATTATATTTTATTAAAATTTTAATTATGTGAAAGTCAATCAAAAGAAAATTGTTTAATAATACTTTTTTTAAAAAAAAATAATTACAATGCATCAACATCAATAAAATTCATAAAACTTTACAATTATAAGAACATATATATGGAGAAAGATATAGATCAAATAAGACTATGTTTCATTTATATAAGTTACATGAAAACCATCTCCATTATTTGAATAAAAGTAAGAAGCTTAAGAATTGCTTCAGATAATAAAATGGTGAATTTAGAAAAACAAATAACAAAGATAATTTAAAGAAATAAAATTAATGAGTTTTCAATAAATGAAACTTATAAAGAAAAACGTTGATCATAAGAAAAAAAATAAAATTAATGCATACTGCACATAATTCATCAACTCAATAAATATAATGGAGTATGAATACTCTCCAATGAGAAGTATGTATAAAACTTAATCTCTTTGCAAAAACTATTAATAAAACAATCAAAGTAATTGTGATGAGATAATTAATATGAGATAAAATTATGTAATTGGTTTAGAATATAAAAAATATTAAGTCTAAAAATAAGTAATTCATAAAATAGAATAAAAAGACCTTGTTCATTAGAAACAAAAACTGAAATTAATGTATATATCACATAATTTATGAACTCAATAAATAAAATAATTGACCATACAAAATAAAAAAAATCAACAAAAATACGAATACTTACTGAAAAGAAGTATATGCAAAGTCCAATATCTTTATAATAAAAAAGCATGGGAGTAAACATAAATAAATAAAAATATATAAAGTTTGCTTTCGATATAATTATTTTGAATCCCAACGGTACATGTATATATGTTGCATAACTTATGAAATCAAGAAATAAACGAATTGGTAACCAAAGAAAAAAAAAAAAAAAAGCAAAACTCACGCTAAGAAATATATGCAAAAGTCAATATTAAAAGAATATTAATAAAATGACTGAGTATGATAATAAACTAAATTGAACTTAACAAATTATGATTAACACGTAATTACATAATTTAAATAATGAATAAATAATTGATAATGAAAAATACTGAAAAGCAACCAAAAGAGAACATTGTTCACGCCTTGACTTGTAATCTTCTCCTTTTTTGTATAATGTGGACTTGGAATACATATATTATTGTTTGAAAAACAGGTAACAATTAAAGAAAAAAAGATTATGATTAACACATGAATCACATCATGAACTCATAAACTAAGATAATTGATAACAAAAGGTATAAAAGGCAAACGAAATATTTTTGGCACTGGCTAAGATATTAAATTAATTTTTAATGAAAAATAAAAACTAAATTAATAAACATTTATATGTTTCATTATTCTATATAAACTTAAATATTTAGTCCACGTAGAGAAGAGTGAAATATGTATTCTTAAACCAATTGATTATGTGTTGATTGATTAGATATTGTACAATGCAAATTATTGAAAATCAAGTGATTAATTTACTTCTTAGGTACACTAATTATGCAAATAAGTTTCTTAGTAGAAAATTATTAAGCAATAACTTAGTTTAACTTTATAACAATTGGGAGAACACATAATTTACTATAAATGCGAGCAACATTTCACATAAAGCAAATACATATAAATCATAAAACTCCAAAGAAGAACACTTCATAGTAAATTCTCCACAAAAAATAAAAAATAATATTTAAAAGATGAAAAAAATAATATTAACAAAAAAAAAAGGAAAATAGCACACAAGAGACATGAAATCAATGATAAAAAAGAAAACAATAAAATAAAGAAATCGTTGGGTAATGCAGGCATCAAGAAAAAGAAGCTAATATTATTCTATTAAGTTGTTCTCTACATTTGAAAAATATATTATTATGCAATGACAAAAGATTTTTTAAAAGTCAAAAGAAAAGAAGGAGTTAAAACAAATATAAAGAAAAAACTAAAAGTAATGGCATGCAATTTGACAACCTGGATAACAATGGAAGACTAAAAACAAAGTTCGATTATAAAAAATAAAAAAAAGTCAATTTGCATGAAATTAAAAACTTAATGGAGAAATATTAGCGAAACAATAAAAAAAATGGCAAAAAGTATGTTTAATAAAATATATAAATTGTAAAAAAAAATTATTGTATCGGATTAAAATTAAAAGTGCATGAAATATACCAAGAGAACACTACAAATATACACATATATGTAGCTTATGAAAATAAAATAATGAATATCTAAAAATGTGAAATATTAAATTTTATACAAATTTTTCCAAATACTACATAAGACTAAGGAAAATTGGTGGAGAAAGTATTACAAAAAATCCTAGTCCACAAATATTGTTCAATAAGAATTTTAAATAATTAAATACAAAATTTTATAAATAATTATATTAATATAGAACTTTAATGCTAGAAAAAGAAGAAAAAAAAACACATAAACTTATTTGAGCAAGAAACATCCAACCTAGACATATCTTATCACCTTTAAGGACGTTTTTTACATTTCAACATAATCATTTCCAGATAAATGACTCCGAATTATATATAAATCAAGATAAAAATCATTAATTATAACACAGAAATACACTGATGCCAAGTACAAAAAAAGGTTGTGTGTTTCTCATAGGCATGTAACATCATTAATTTCACAAACTTAGCCTTTATGTTATTCCAATTCTACAACTCTAGATCCAAAAAGATAGAAAATGAAGTAAATGACTTTTAAGGCAAAAGACGTTCATCCCAGTATATTAATTCATGCAAACATCAAACGGAACATGAGTTCATATTTCATATGGCATGGACAGAAACAAAGTAAAGATATAAAACATATACATACCACCATGACGCAACATTGATAATTAGTAAGACGTTTCTCTTATAATGCTTGGATCAACGTTGCTCGCATTAGCATTCTCTACATTCGTATAGTTTTACAATGCAATATAAACATAAATAAGAAGACATGTTTAATCAAGAATCAAGAACATTGAAACAAAATATTATCCAGGAAGATGGCTAATTAAAAGTTATGTAGAATTTGAAAAATGAGTAAACTAAGACATCTTACGTTTTTTAAGAAAATTGGTGGAGAAAGTATTACAAAAAATCCTAGTCCACAAATATTGTTCAATAAGAATTTTAAATAATTAAATACAAAAATTATAAATAAAATATTAGTGGAGAACTTTAATGATAGAAAAAAGAGAAAAAAAAAACGCATAAATTAATTTGAGCAAGAAACATCCAACCTAGGCATATCTTATCACCTTTAAGGACGTTTTTTACATTTCAACATAATCATTTCAACATAATCATTTCCAGAGAATTATATATAGATCAAGATAAAAATTATTATAATATAGAAATACACTAATGCCAAGTACAAAAGGTTGTGTGTTTCTCATAGGCATGTAACATCATTAATTTCACAAACTTAGCCTTTATGTTATTCCAATTCTACAACTCTAGATCCAAAAAGATAGAAAGTGAAGTAAATGACTTCTAAGGCAAAAGACGTTCATCCCAGTATACTAATTCATGCAAACATCAAACGGAACATGAGTTCATATTTCATATGGCATGGAAGGCAACAAAGTAAAGATATAAAACATATACATACCACCATGACACAATATTGATAATTAGTAAGACGTTTCTCTTATAATGATTGGATCAACGTTGCTCGTCTTAACATTCTCTACATTCGTATAATTTTACAATGCAATATAAACATAAATAAGAAGACATGTTTCATCAAGAATCAAGAACATTGAAACAAAATATTATCCAGGAAGATGGCTAATTAAAAATTATGTTAGAATTTGAAAATTGAGTAAAATAAGAGATCTTACGTCTTTTAAGAAAATTTGTCATTCTTCTTTATTAAACATTTTATTTACCATAAATAATTTAACAATATGCATAAAGTTTGAAAACTAAATAATGCAAATTTCGAAAATTAAGAAAGGTGGACTTTGAAAATTAAGAAAGATAATTAATCTTTAATATTTACCATAAATACTTACCTATCAATTAAAGTATTTTTATAATTAAAAAAATTAAAATTCTAAGAATTCTTCATTGGGTCAAAATTCAAGAATTGGGGTCAAAGGACTTCCTTCAAATATATATATTAATAGAATAGATGAGAGTGGGAAGAAGACAATAGATGAGGGGCAGTTACGTAATTTGGTTTTAACTTTTTAGGGACAAAGATAATAATTTCGGTAAACGTTCTCAAAACGCATGTCCATAGCCCTACTTTTTGGTGCATTCAAATGCGAATTTTCAATTTTTCATCTTAAATCAAAACTAGCCACTTATATATCTTTCTACATTAATTAATTCACATAATTAGAGAACCACTGTACGTGAAATTAATTATGTCTCTCGCATGAGTGGAGTTTTGCGTCTCTCGCATGAGTGGCAAAGATTATGTTCATCCTGTGAGAGTAGTGAGTGTAGTGCATAGATAGTGTTCTTCTTGTGAGAGTAGTGTCTTTTGTTGTGTTTTTCTGTCGTTCGAGGACCGGATGCTCAATCATGTGTCTTGTTCTGCCCAATGGAGGGTCGCGTGTTGCTACCGGCGTCAGAACGTTTTGAGTGGTGTTTTCGTTTCTTCAATTCCTTCGTTTATCCTTCTTCTTTGTTATGCTTCTGCTCTCTCGTTTTTTGACCTCTTTTTATCCTCCTGGTTACTAACATCTTGGGTTTGCTCCTCCTATTTTCTTCCTTGGCTGCTGACTGGTGTTCTGCAGGTGTGGGGAGGAAGAGAAGCGCCGGTTTTTGGGGTCCCTGGGGGTTGGAGTACGGTACTAACTCGTCGGGGTTTGGTGTTTGCCGATGGAAAGGTGCGTGGATCGTCTGGGGAAGTCCCTGGTACTGACGGAGAAAGAGGAGACGGTGCTATGTCTGTCGTCGGATGAAGCAGAGGGGCCACATGCGGACGGGGTGGTTCTGTTAGTCGGATGGCTGCTTACGCGTGAATATTCTGGTATGATGTACTTACGTCGACCCTCCGTTCACTAATCTGACCAGCTCGAACGATGGAGGTGCGGATAGTAGGGAAGGATCAATTTCTGCTTTGCTTTGAGAATGAGGTTGATCGGGACCGTGCTTTGAGAGGATGCCCCTGGACGTTCGACAAAAATCTAATAATTTTAGCGGCGGTTAGTGCGGATGAGAACTCGACAAACGTAGATCTTAATTGGTGTCCTTTTACGTCCATGTGCACGATCTTCCTCTCAAGATGATGAACAGAGATGCGGCGGTAACTATTGGGAATAGGCTGGGGAAGTTCATGAGCTCGGATCATGCCCACTCCAACTGTGTATGGGGGTCCGCAGTCCAGATTAGGATCTCGCTGGATGTCAGAAAACCACTACAACGCTTTCTGCGATTACAGGCTACAGACGGGGAGTTGACGGCCCCACTCACATATGAGCGGCTCCCGAATTTCTGCTACGGGTGTGGGATCTGGGGGCATATCGTGAGAGACTGTCCTAGTCTTGTGGAGACAACGCCAACTCGCGATGCCGGCGAGTCCCAATATGGACCATGGTTACGGGAGTCTAGGGAGATACGAACTTCATTTTTCTCACAGACACAGGCACAACGAAACCACCGGAGGTCGAATTCGCAACTGTGTCCGGGGTAATTGGTACGGTGAGGAAGGGGGACGTCGCGGGATAGAGATTTTCGAGATGGGAAGACGGGAAGCGAACAGCAGGAGCGTGGGCCATAGGGAGGCCGCCATCAACGGAGGCGCATAGCCAGGAATGTCGAGGTCCGATGATAGGGGAACGTGGATCAGTTGTGCAAGATGTTGAGGGAGACGTGGGTGCGCAAAATACGCATGTAGTATCCTTAAACTTAGAGCTCCACTCAATCCCAAAAGGTAGACCGCAGGAGCATCTCCAAGACCCAGACAGAGTTCAGGATCCCAACCCAGATATACACTACGCCCAACCCAGTAGCCCCCGGCCCACAAGCTGCAACGGCCTAAATCTGCATGGACTAAGTCCGACCAGCTTATCCCCAGTCCGGCCTCAAGAACTATACCCAACCCCTAACCTGTCTAGCCCAGGACAAAGAAGCCCACGACCTGTGAACCCACCATCTATTGGTCCAACATCTAGCAACCAAAGACCGGAAGGCCTAGTATCGTCCAAACCCAATAGCCAAAGCTCACTTCTCTTATACACCAATATAGCCCCCCTAGCCCGAATCTGATAGACCCAAACATACCAATCCCTAATTTGGAGAACCCAAACAGATACACTGCCCAGTCCGTTAGCCCAAACCCTCATCACCCGATCCCGCCCAGGCCTAATAAACAACTTCAGCAGCTCGTTAGTCCAGAAAAGGCTAAATGTACAGGGAAATGGACTATCAATTTAGAGGACGTAATCACACCCCAGATCAAAATCAGGTATCAGAGAGAGTTCTCATCGTTGTCGTCGCCCAGCTTAGAATCTTCTCAGGTCTTAGAGGAACACGATGATGGTTTGGTAAATATCCCAATTACATTCAGGGCAGGCAGACCGGCGGCCCGTGGAGTCCGACGGCGGGGCAGAATATTGGCAGCAAGTCGCGGTGGGCGTGGGGTGCTGAAAAGAAAAGAGGGCCGAGTAGGGGGACAGTCACCGATGAATAAATTGCAGTTGGGTGTCCCTGTTCACGATGAAACGGCGGTGGCTGCGGGGCGGCCCCGTCGAGCGCCATGATAGCGTTATTATGGAACTGTCGGGGCCTGGGGGCGGTGTCGACAGTTCACAAACTCGGAGACTTGATCCGAGAATTTGGCCCTCGGTTAGTATTTTTATCGAAAATGATGTGCGGGCATAGTAGGCTTGAGAGTATTCGACAGCGATTTGATATGTTTGGAGTGTGCGGACCTGCAATGGGGCGGTCAGGGGGTTTAATTTTATTGTGGCAGAAGGACATAGTGGTCAAGCTTGGTCTTTTTCTCGGTATCACATTGACGCGGAGGTGCTAGAATCGGATTGTGCTGCGGGGTGGAGGTTCACTGGATACTACGGAGAGGCTGATTTGGCTAAGAGAAAACAAGCCTGGGGACAGTTGAAAAGGCCGAGACAACAATCGGGAACGCCTTGGCTGTGTGCTGGGGATTTCAACGAGGTCCTATTCCAACACGAAAAGACAGGTGCACCTAGACCTTTATGGAAGATAAACGACTTTCGACAGGCGCTGGAGGAATGTGAGTTGACTGATCTCGGCTATCAGGGATCAAAGTTTACGTGGTGCAATCGTAGGCAATCTTCGGAGATAGTATGGGCCAGACTGGATAGGGCGTGTGCAAACTCATCATGGTTATCAAGATTCCCAGATTTTAGTGTGAAACACAAGGCCGTGTGGAATTCGGATCATTAGGTTATGATTATAAAGACTGGAGCCAGCCGCATTCAGAATAGGAATAGAAGGAAATCTCAGTTTCAATTTGAGTATCGTTGGTTACAAATAGAAGGCTGCAAACAGGTGGTCGACAAGGCATGGGAAGCGGTATCCGAGGGGGATGTTCATATGAAACTTTGGAAGAAAATCCAATCATGCAGATTAGGATTAATGCAGTAGGTAGGGGATGTTATACAGCAACCAAAGGAAGAAATACGGAGGTTGGAGAGTAGGTATGTTCAGCTAGAACAGAGCCCTATTGATGCCACGACCAATAAGGAAATGCAGGAGATTTGAGCTATGTTGGCCGAGGTTGAAATACAGGAGCAAATGAAATGGCAGCAGCGCAGTAAGGATCACTGGCTGAGAGATGGCGATGCAAATACGAGGTACTTTCATGGGCGTGCTTCAGCCCGTAAGCGTTTTAATACTATCAGTCGGCTGAAAGATGGGACAGGGGTATGTATAGAAACAAAAGGAGATAGAGATTCAGGATACACTGATTCAACATTTCCAGATGATCTTCGCATCTAGCCAACCGTTCGACACTTGCATCGCCGAGGTGTTAACAGTACTCCAGCCCCGCGTGACCCCTAAAATGAACGTATCTCTGGTCGAACCATTTTCTGTAGCCGAAGTCAAACGCGCCGTATTCGGTATGTATCCCCTAAAATCCCCTGGGCCCGACGACATATCCCCTGTGTTTTTCCAAAAGTTCTGGATTACTGTTGGCAATGATGCTTCCCAGTCTGTACTTAGAATTCTCAATGATCATATTCTGCTACACAAAATGAATTACACACCCATTGTTCTTATTTCGAAATGCACTAACCCTGAGTATGCTGCACAACTTAGGCCGATCAGCTTGTATAACGTGATTATAAAAATAGCCTCTAAATGCATAGCTAATCGTCTTAAGCCTCTTATGGACTCTATTGTGTCACCTACCCAATCAGCTTTTATTCCGGGTAAACTTATAACTGATAATGTCCTGCTTGCTTTTGAAATTAATCACCACCTAATATGTTCTAGCCGTAAACAGCATGGGCATGTCCCTCTTAAATTTGATATGAGCAAGGCCTATGATAGGGTAGAATGGTCATTCTTACGACAAGTTCTCCTTAGATTAGGCTTTGAGGGTAGGTTTGTGCATTTGGTGATGTTACTTGTTTCAACCGTATCTTATTCATTGACGTTGAATGGCTCTCATTTCGGATTTTTTAGGCCAGAGCGCGGTATCCGTCAAGGAGACCTGTTATCTCCGTACCTTTTTATCTTTTGTGCAGAGGCGTTCTCATGTTTCATACAGGACGCGGAGGGAAGAGGCAGACTTAGGGGGTGACAGTCGGGGATGGGGCACCAAGTGTATCGCACTTACTATTTGCCGATGACACGCTGGTATTCTGTGAGGCGAGGGAGGAGCAGCTGAGGGAGATTCGTCGTATTTTGAGGGTCTATGCACGGGCGTCGGGGCAAGAGATGAACTATGCCAAGTCTAGTATGGCGGTTTAGTGGGAAATTAGGGGCGGTAGTGAAGAGAGGGCTGGCAGCACAGTTGGGCATTAGATTGGTAGATGCTCATGACCGGTATCTTGGACTTCCCGCGGTGGCTGGAAGATCACGGAGTGCACTATTCCACAATATTAGGGATCGATATTGGGATAGGGTCGGCGGATGGGACTCAAAGCTGCTATCTCAAGCTGGAAAGAGTGTATTGCTGAAATCTGTCCTTCAAGCACTCCCGAACTACGCTATGTCCTGCTTTCGTTTCCCAAATTGCTTGATTAAGGAGCTTGATGCGGTTGCTGCAAATTTCTGGTGGCACAATCGGGGGGAGAAAAGGGTGCACTGGCTCGGATGGCAAAAATTGTGTCGGCCGACCGCAATTGGTGGATTCGATTTCCGTAACTTGAAAGCCTTCAACGTAGCTTTCCTAGCAAAACAGGGATGGCGCATTCTAACCAAACCTGGTGCATTGTTGAGTAGGGTTATGAAGGCTAGGTACTTCCCGTACAGCAGCTTTTAGGAGGCGCATGTGGGGGCAAGTCCATCCTTGATGTGGCGGAGTATATTGGGTGCTAGGGAGATCCTTTAGCTGGGGTGCATGCCAAGTGATCAACCTGCGCAGCTTGAAGCTGGGAATGTAGTTTGGAGGCTTACCAAAAATGGGATATTCACTGTTCGAAGTGCCTACAAGGTGGCTGTGGAGTTTGGTAATAGCAGGGTGGCATCCGCCTCCCGTGTGCAATCGTTCTCTACAGATGATGATAAAGGTTTTTGGAAGAAGTTGTGGAGCTCTATTACACCACCAAGAGTTAGATTGCAGGCCTGGAAGTTATGTTACAATGCAATTTCGACGCTGGAAAATCTAGCACGCAGGAAACCTGAGGTGGACTCACGTTGTGCACTATGTCTGACAGCATTTGAGATGATTAAACATGTATTGCTTGTGTGTCATTACTCCCGGGTTGTTTGGGCGCTGTCGAATATATCGTGGGAACTCATATCGGAGTGGTCCGGGAACGTGGCAGACTGGTTTTTGCGGATTTGCAATCAGACAAAAAAATAGGTGTGGGATTGGTTCCTGACGCTATGCTGGTCATTGTGGAAAAACAGGAATAGGAAAGTCATGGAGGGGGTCGTGTTGGATCCGCAGAGACTAGTACAAGAGGCGCACATCACGCTTCTGAAGTATAAAGAAGCTCATGCAGCGGCTAGAATCAGGAGGGATCCATGAGCAAGAGTGCTGATGGGATTCGGTGGTAGGAGGACCAGTATGTATAGCCTCCCTGTGTTTGCTTGAATGGGTGTGGATGTGTTTGTCTCGTTCGGCTGCTGTAGGCCTTTCTTCTAGTTTTGTGCGTTTTGTGTTGGTTCTGACTTTCTTAAGATTCATTTTACTTGGTTGTTCAGGTTAGTTTAGTTTAGGTTGCGTTTTGCTTTCGGTCTAGGAGGTCTGTCTGTGGTCTGCGTTTGTGTTGTGTCCCTGGATATCTTCTATTCTATAAAAATATCATCGCATTTTTTCTTCGAAAAAGAATGCGAATTTTCGTACAATGTTGACTTATTTAATTATATGAAAAAAAATAACGACAACATTTAGATTGTCCGTACGGCGCGCCCAAAAGACTGCATTTAGATTTAGATGAGATATAGTGATCTTCTTGATTCCCCAATCTATACTCTAACATTTTCAATTCCGAGTACTCAACATTTAATAAATACATTTACATGGATGCACCCATCTTACAATAGATTTGTCATTTCTTCAGATCTCTAATTTCAAATTATGATATAACGTGTATTACTCGCCGTTCCAATCATGGAATATATGAAATAAATTCAAAAATGAATTTCTATTCAAGGTAGATTTTTTTTTATTGTTATTATAATTGGGATATGGATTAGGATAAACTTCTTCTGTTTCTATATGGGAAGAACCATGTAATTTAATTGAAGTTGCAACGGAATCAGATAATCCATTGCAACATAAATTTTTTTTTTCAAAAATTAAAGAACAGAATATTGGAATCAGAATAAATGTGTATTCACTAAATCTAAGTATCTACGTGATTTTTTTTTTCAAATGATTCCATATCAAAGGTATTAGATATACATTTATGTTTGAAGAGTTTTGAAGCCTCCCAAACTTGTGGTTGGGAGGACTCCTCTTGGATAGAGTGTTTGTAATCTCTTATACTTCATACTGGGATTAAGACTCCTCTTGTGCACATCTATAAATAGTGTGCTTTTATGAATCAAAAAATACAAAAAACACAATAGCGTGATACAACACACGAGTTGATCACAACACTCCCAAATATGATCTCTCTCTCTAAATACCCTTTCTCTCTCTATATTTCTCTTTGCATTTTTCTTGGAGCATCACCATAGTCTCTATGGACTTGAGGTGTGTAAATGAGGGGCTTACTCTGATAGTAATCCACCAAGGCGAGCAAGACGTGTTTGTGGTTTCCACAACATTTGGAGCAAGATCCAACGTAGGGAGATCTTGAAAATATTCATTGGGATCTTGAAGTGTATGTGGAGTATTCAAGAACGAGAAAGACGATGTGTTCGTGATCCAATCGAGCCATGAGTTTGTAGACAAGTCAGATCCGGATACGTGGATCGACATACTTGCGCTGCTACAGGTAATTTAATCGATCCACATTTATGTGCAATATGATTTTGTGCTATGAATATATGGACATTAACATTTGAGTGCTCATGTATTATGTGAGTATTTTATTGTTTGTGGATATAATTTGTGATATGACGGTAACTAATGCGGTATCCCCAATTTTTTAGATTGATGTAGTAGGCCTTGGATGTTTTTTTAGAATAATGTAGTAGGCCTTATATCAATGTAATTACATTCTTTTTGAAAAATGTATTTTTAGGCCGTTTTTGGAGGCCATGTATTTTTTTTTTATGGATATGTTTCGCTATTTACCACTACAGGACCACACTACAAAAAATTGCGGGAATTGGAACGGATTTATATGACCGTTCCTAATAGAAACGGAAAATGAAACTGTTGTGGAACGGGAAACCGTTGCTGCATCACTTTCGCATTAATGAGAGTCAGAAGGCTGACCGTTCCTATTTGTGTGCCAACATATGTGTGCCAATATGTAAACCCAATACTGTTCCAAAAATGGACCGGTTATATTTTGGTATTCCATTTAGAACACATCTGTGGAAATTGGAACGGTTATTTGACCAGGAAAACGGACCGTTCCTAGACGTGTTCCAAAGCTCGGGTCTATTTGGACCGCTTTCTCGACCGTTCCAACATGTAGTGCTAAATGAGACCTTTTTGCGCCATGAGAGAACAATATAATATAATGACTGTTCCAAATTGTGGGTATTTAGGAAATCCAGTGTTGTTAGAAAAACCGTTCCCAAATGTGCTACTATTTGGAACGGGACCTTTACATAAACGATTATGTGTGCCTAAGCCCGTTCCAAATATGCACGAACGGCTATATTACAATGGTAACTTTATCGTTATTATATCTGTTCCAGAGACCATTCCTAATGTTGGAGCAACGACTATATTTCAACGGCTAGTTTAGTGTGTCAAATAATATTCCAATGCCCATTCCAATATTTTTCTATATATATGTCCCCCTTCATTTTAATTGTTCTTATAATTACTCTCCAACTCATTTGTTTGAACTCCCCCTCTTGTTTCTTTATACGTAAAATCAAAAATATCAACTATCTGCACGAATTTGGTATTGATCTTGGAAGGTGTTTTGCTCAGGTAAGAAGTTGAAATTCTGTAATGGTTATATATATATATATAATTTGTTTTGGTCATTTAATTATTGTTGTGAATTACTTGTGTATGTAGGACCAATCATGTTAAGACAGTTGAGGAGATGGATGTATGATGGAGACATGCTGGGTGTGACGCTGAAGTTTGAGAATTGTGTTACAACATTTCTAGAATGGGCCTAGTCTCAGCGTGCATATATGGACAGGGAGAATATTAGGTATCCCTGCCGAAAGTGCAAAAACGAACGGTTCAAAACACCAGACGAGGTAAATTTCGACTTGTGTATGAAAGGGTTTATGCCAGAGTACTATAATTGGACTTCGCATGGTGAGGAGAGGTGCAGGAATACTTTGAAGCATTCACAGCGCCCCCTGTGTAGCAACAGCAAACGCCACCCGTTCAGGAGGAGGGTAGTTCGCATTAGGGTGATGCTACTCAGATGGATTAGGCGCAGAGGATGGTATTCGATGCCGCCGGGCTGTCTTTCTGGTCTTCGTATAACCAAGAAGGACCGGCTGATGATGACACTCGGTATTGTCCATCTGATGTGGGTCTTAGTTCATATTACGATTCGGGGCCCTATGATTATGTGTCTGGCTTGTCAGACCGTTTTTTTTATGTAGTTCATGCTGCGGACCAACCGTTGTGGAACAGTTGCACACCTCTCAGTTGGCGTCAATTGCTTCTTTGGTGAATATCAAGGCCGAAGGGGGTTTTTTCGAGCCTACATATGATCGCTTGTGCCAGTGGGCTGATACTATAATGCCCTGCGATCACACTTTCCCCACCGATTATTACAATACGAAGAAATTGATAAGAGAATTGGGTTTACTAGTTCAGAAGATTGATGCTTGCAAAAACGGTTAAATGTTGTACTGGAAGGACGATATTGGTTTGGAATATGGCAAGTTTTGTGGAGACGCTAGGTACAAGCCCACCAGGGACAGAAATCTTAGACACAAGAAGTCCTCATATGCCATTCTTAGGTATCTACCGCTTACCCCTCGGCTATAGAGGTTGTATGCATCAGAGGCTACAGTAGAGCATATGACTTGGCATGCGAGCCATCAGACGGAGGAAGGATCTATGTGTTATCCGTCCGATGCAGAGGCTTGGAAGCATTTTAACCGGACGTATCCTGATTTTGCAGCTGAGCCCCGTAATATTATACTTGGGTTGTGCACGGATGGGTTTGCCCCGTACGGTCAATATAGTAAAACATACTCATGTTGGCCTGTGATACTTACACCGTACAATCTCCCACCAGGAATGTGCATGAAGTCTGAGTATATGTTCCTAACGATCGTGATCCCTGGCCCATCGAATCCGAAACATCTTATCAATGTCTACTTGGAGCCATTGATCGAGGAGTTGCAGACTTTATGGCATGTTGGTGTATGTACGCACGACACTGCAACAAACCAGGCATTCATGATGCGGGCGGCCTTGATGTGGACAGTGAACAACCTTCCCGCTTATGGGATGGCGTTTGGATGGAGTACCGTCGGTGTTATGGGGTGTCCAGTTTGTATGGAGGACACACGAGCATTCTATTTATAGCATGATCTGAAGGCATGTTACTTTGACTGCCACAGGTAGTTTTTCCCACCGGATCATCCTTATCGCAGGAACAAGAAAGCCTTCACTAAAAATCGAATGGAGAGAAATGTTGTACGTCCGAGGATGACTAGAACAGATCCGAACCCGTGTCAATGCGTTTAGTGTTGCAGTCGAACAACCGTTGAGTGAACCGGAAGGCTACGGTGTCGACCATAAGTGGACGAAGAAAAACATCTTTTGGGAGCTTGACTACCGGGGGGTGCATCTGATACGACACAATCTTGATGTCATGCACATTGAGAAGAATGTGTTCGATAATATATTCAATACTGTGATGGACATCAAGGGAAAAATGAAGGACAATCTGAATTCACAGAAGGATCTCAAGATCATATATAATCGGTCGGAGCTTGAGGTGGACAAAAGGAGACCGAACGTGATGCCCAAAGCGGTATATACACTGACGAAGGATCAAAAGAAGAAGATATATGACTGGATTCGTTGTCTTAGGTTTCCTGATGGGTATGCCTCTAACTTGGCCCGTTGCGTCGACTTGAAGGAGTTAAGGATGCACGGCATGAAGAGCTATGATTGTCATGTATTCATGCAGAAGTTGATTCCGGTTGCATTCCATGAAATGCTTCTAGAGCACGTGTGGGGGGCCTTGACGGAAGTGAGCCTTCTATTCCAGATCCTATGCTCAACAACACTAGATGTGGCCAAGGTAATCCTGTGCAAGACAGTGTAGCCGTCATCTTGTGCAACGTCGAGAAAATATTTCCTTCTTTTTTCGACTCAATGTTGCACCTAATTGTTCACCTTCCATATGAGGCGCGCGTTGGAGGGGCCGTGCAATACAGGTGGATGTACCCATTTGAGAAGTAATTAACTACTGTTAAATATATTATTTTTAAGTGGCAATTAATTTTCATTTCAATAAATACTCGTATGAATAGATTCCTACACGAATTGAAGAAGAAGGTGAAAAACAAAGCACACGTCGAGGCGTCAATTGTAGAGGCTTATATTATCGAAGAAATCGAGCTTTTCTCCTCTCATTACTTTGAACCCTACATTCTTTGCAAGCGAAGCAGACCCAGTTGGAATGATGATCTCACGAGCAACGACGATCGAATAGTACGGTCCATTTTTAATTACCCGGGCCGAGGAAGTGGAGCCTCAAAGAAGAGATAGCTAAGCGATGAGGAACTTCATGTAATTTCTGTAAATATTGGGCTGTAATTGTAATTTCTGTAAATGTAGGGTTGTAATTGTAATATCTGTAAATGTTGGAAATGTACATGTAATATGTAAATTTCTGAAACTTTTGAAAATTTTCTGATTATTTTCTGTTATTTTTGTGAATTTTGTGCAATTTTCTACATATTCTATAATTTGTGGAAATGTAGGGACTTAGATGTAATTTGTAATTGTGCTGGAATTTTCAAAAATTTTCTGATTATTTTCTGTAATTTTTATGCAATTTTTATAATTTCTATAATTTTTTATGTTAAATTCATAATTTCATGTCAATAATTGGAATAATATGGTATATTTTCATAATTGGAAATTTAAGATAATTATAGGAAATTTCAAATAATTTCTGTAATTTTGAAGTATTTTCTGCATTTTTTAAAGTTTTTTTTTTTTTTTGGAAATTTTGAAGTATTTTTAATTCTGTAACTTTCTATAATTTTATGAAAAAAAATTTTAAATTAAGTAACTTTCTGAAAAGAAAAAAACTGTAATTTCGGTAATAATTAGAAAATTTCTGTCATTTTTATGTATTTTTTTAAAATTTTCTGTAATTTTCTGTAATTTTTATAAAAAACAAAACCCTGTAAATTAAGTAATTTTTCTGAAAAAATAATTTTTAATTTCGGCAATATTTACAAATTCTGTCATTTTTACGTATATTTTTTAAAATTTTATGAAATTTTTATAAAAAAAGATCCTGTAAATTAATTAATTTTTTTTGAAAAAAAAAAACTGTAATTTGTTAGGTATCAATAAACTTTTAATATTAAATATTTTAACAATTCATTATTTTTGTTTTTTGCAGATGCTCGTACTGATGGGACTGTGACGGCGAGTCCATGTTCAAGATCTTCCACATGTTTGCGGGGAAGTTCCTCCGCAAGAAGTCGTCCTTGCCAAACAGTCTCTCGTGAAGCCTCTTTGTGTTGATTCATAATATAATCAAACATAATTGTGTTGTATTAATTTTATTGGAAAGATTTTTATAAGTCTAATTACCCAATAATAAAAGAACATATATACACAATTTTATAATATTTTCATTTAATAAATTGGATTATTTGATCAAGATGCATATACTAATAGATAAAATTTAGTTATTTTTTAATTCAAAATTAATCAAAAAAGAATTATCATCATTGCATATGGCTAATTAGGTTTGGTAAGCGATCTTCAAAATTGAATATTAATATTCTTCAAAACTCGAACATATAATAACATGTTACATGCATATTATTCTTCAAAACTACTAATTATAAATATAAAATTATAAATATTCTTTATAGGCAATTATAAAGATACATACTAACAAATTTATAAAAACTACATTGTTAGTGGAAAAATTAACTACAAAAGAGAAATTGACCAGCAAGGTAAAGAAATCTAGCTATATCTATAATTATATTTTATATCTATATTCTATATCTATTCTATATCTATAACTATATTTATCTATATCTATATTTATATCTATATAAAAGTATGAATAGGATTTTGGTTTCTTTCTTTTTTGAATTGGACTAAATAGCATTGTAATGTTATTTTTCTAAGGATAAAAATGTAAAATAATATACTTATTGATTCCTATTAATTACTTTTCACATTATACTTATTTACACATATTATTTTTGTGTATATTATATTCATAATATAATACACTTACTAGATTAAAAAGAGCCCAATGATATAACATGAAATGACTAGGAAAAATCATAAAAATTGAAAGGATTTAATGTTGAGAATTTTTCTAGCATAGATATAAATGAGAATTATTTAGATCACTAGACATATTAAAATATAGAGGTTAGATGACAAATGAAATCAATTAAATGAATTGTCATTTAACACAAACATTTTGAAGAGTAAAATAGGTTAAAAGAAAAAATGAGAATCAATTAAATTACTTATCATGTAGAGTGAATACTTTTTGTCGTAAGATAGACTAATTCTCTCAATGTAAAATGTAATTTGAGCATTTGAGATGTCATCAATAGGTACCTTATATGATTTTGTAATCGTCTCTAACATAATAGAACAAAATGACAGTGTACATATTTGATATTTTCAACATATACAATAAAAATCGCTCATTGAAAAAAAAAAAACATCAAAAGGTGTAAATGTTACTCCTAAACCATCACCACACATATCTTTTTTTTGAAAAAAAAATGGGCATACAACCATAGATAAATATTGTCTATATCTATTTACATTATAAAAGTGTAAACGAGTTGCCAGGTTTCATGTTTCTTTCTTTTTTGTGATGTAAAGTATATCGTTTTCATACAATATTAGATTATAAATTTATCTGTACAATAAGTAATTTTGTAATAGTTGTTAATTACTTAGATAGTTGAAGTGAGATAGAAGTATAATAAATATAAATTATACTAAAGAGCTCCATTCATTATACAGAGTTTTAGTTATAACTAATTAAATAAAATTAGTTAAAAATCTTCGGGTTAATTACACTCACCTCTCCTGCTATTATGGGAATATATAAATTCCCCCTCTCTTAGTATGAAAATTACAAATTGCCCCCTCTAGCTAGCAGGTGTTAATCAAATTTAACGCTTTGTGCTTAAATGATCATTTTTCCCTTACTTATAAAACTAAAAATAATCCAATAAATTTGAAAATAAAAGTGGACCAAAATATCTTCAAGTATTTCTTTTTTTCAAAATATAAGCTTTATTTTTATAAAATAATATAATTTCAACAAAATTTGCAAGCTTTGATGATTGTTAGGAATAGAAATTAATGTCACAACCTACACATACACAATATGTGATTAACAAAAGTTATATAACAATATACTAAAAGTTAAAAGTATACACCCTTTTTAACTTCAAAAATAACAAAATACCCCTAAGGGGTATTTAAGTCATAAAAAATAGAGTTATTCAGGTTGAGGGTATTATACGAAGTTTAGACCAATTTTTATATGACATCAATAAAATTTATTAAGTTGACTAACAGAAGGGGCAATTTGTAAGGTGTATATATTTGAAAGGGAAGTCTATGCAATTTTCATAGTACGAGGGAAAAATTTGTATATTAACCCTAATACTAACTAGAAAAAAATATATAGGTTATATAATTTTAGGAGAAGATACGCTTTGAAAACTTGAAGAAGCATCTATTTGAAAGCAAGGAAAGCAATCCATGGGACAATTTCCATTAATTTAATGTAAGTTAAATGTTATAATAAAATGTTATAAAAATAGGAGCAACTTGAGATGTTTTATATATATATTTTTTTTTCATTTTTTTGTGTTGATTAAAACTATTAAAATTGCATAGAAATTATAATTTCATATGTCCATAAAAAATATTACGGGGTACGTAATTAATAGTATAATACAACAAGTTCGACGAAAATAAACTTCAACGAGAAACAAGCACAATAAATAAGTTTATCTCAAAAATCAATTATTTATAAAAACAAACTTAGAATGTGATAATTATTTCTGATGGGTGTCGAAACCACCAAAAATAATTCCTACGATTACTTTTTTGCGAAAGCGGCAAGTAGGGTCGAATCCGCAGGGATCGGCGATAAGTTGATTTCTAAAAGAAATAAAAGAAAAAGGGGGGTTTTGGATTTTGAATTTTTAAGAGAAAATAACGAGTATAATTTAAAGGGGAAGACTAATAGATAAGAAAGCTTTCCGATTAAAGTGGGTTCATGTTTGATTCTTTCCGTTGATCATCGATGCAAATATGACAATTATTAAAACACGTAGATCAGTTATGGTCATTGGTACGACCTAACAACCTCACCCTTCCTTACCTTTTCGTCAGCCAAGGAACATCCGTTGGCTAGATCTCCAATCAATAAATAACCCCGGGAACATCCACGAGGTTTAATTTATTAACAACATTACAAATTAGAAGGGCCTGATTCTAACCAACAAATACCTACGAGGATTTATTTAAATCAGATCATGCATTCACCATAACATAACTAACCATTTTGACACGATTAATCATGCTATGTTGCTACTAATTATTGAACTAAACAAACAATTACGGATTTGTAAGTTCAAATAGCTAAACAAACTTTCTTGATAATGAACAACTGATCACATTATTCAAAAATCAGACATTTGTAAAAAGAGCGTAGAGAATAACATAAATACGGATTTTAATAAAAGAATTAAGCACTATTAGATCTCACAACATTTTAGGAATCAAGCATTCACCGTACTTCAATGGAAAATTAAGAACTTAGCCTAACATGCTAATGGGAGAACACACTAAAAAGTGGAATTCCATTAGCAATTGGGCAACGTAATAAAAATGAAAGAAGATAGAAGAAGTAGAATAATGGATTAAACTTTAGGATTCAATGTAAAACAAGAGATATCCCTTTTAGGTTGTAAGGTGCCTCCTATTTATACTATTAGCACCTCACGAACCTAGACAAGAAAAGGGATAGATACATGATTGCTAATAAACATGTTAACAACTTAATTCCTAGCAATCTAAAGGGCAAATTTTGGATTCTTGATGAGGTTTTTCAGCATTCATTCCTTCTTCCTTCAACGAAATCCACAACTTTCCTTTTTCTCTTAAGTTGACTGCAGTGTTAAGCGTGGGCATGCTTAGTGGAAATTTCGAATCTGCCACTCTTTTTTTACTAGTTCCCTCAAATGTCTCTAGATGCCATTCTTAGCTTCAATTCACCATCCTTTACTCCTTACAAGATGTATTTCCAGAAAATATAATAAATCCACATGATTAGGAGTAATTAGTCCTTAAAATAAGGCATTACAAGTATTAAATCGTGGCAAATTATACACTTATCAAATACCCCCACACTTATTTTTTTGCTAGTCCTCGAGAAAAATATTGGCAATTGTAATCCTTTTTACAATCGAACACACTCAAGTTAGGTTGCAACATGTGCAATGAGAATGACATATCACAAGAAAAGATAATTCAACATGCCTTCAAACAAGTTCTCACTCAATGCCCATCATAAAAAATCAATCACACAAAACTAGTGGACTTTTGCTCACCGCTTTCCAAACCCTCAAGTGTATATGGCTTAAGTGTATCCCTCGATGCATTGCTACAACAATGTTTCACCATAAGCTTGCTTATACACCACATCTCCACCACTTCAAAAACATGCACACACAAGGATCAAAAGGTCTTCAATTTGGTTGTAATGGGGCTTTGGTTTGAGGGTAGGAATTTATGGATAATGAAGTTAAGTTTCAAGAGATTAGAGCACCAAAAAGATTAAGTGAATAATAATTCAAAGCTCACAATTCAATCCCCCAACCAATTTTTGACAACTTCTCGAACTGTGCCTTCTTGTTTCTTTTGAGAGAGACTTTTTTTTTCTTTTTTTTTATGGCAAGAATTTTCTTTCTTTTGCCAATTTTTTCTTCTTTTCTTTTGTTTCTCTCTCTTTTTTTTTCAATAGGCATAGAACAAGGTAATAATAAGCTCCCACAAAATATGAGACCACAATTTGAAACCCCCACACTTATTTTGAGATATACCCTTTAGAGCATGAAATAGCAACGTTTCAATTTCCTCATTTTGTTTTGATAACCATTCTTAAAGAAAGACACTCATTTTCCTTGATGCTCTAATGATTCTTGGAAAGGTCCAAATCAAGGTTAAAGAATGACGGGTTAGGCTCGTAGTTAACGGTTCATATCAACAAAACAAGGCTAAAAAGGCTCAAGTGGGTGTACTAGGGTCAACATGTAATGGGATGGTCAATTTAGGCCAAAGTGGTTTCAATCCTAATGCCTTTATCATATCCAAATGCATGCACATTTATGTAGTCTCGATGTGGTTCAAAGCAAGTTCTAAGAATACAAAGTCATAGAAGCATTTTTCACTCAAGAAATGATGGAATTTTTCATCAATGTGTTTAGGCTCAAAAGCTCACAAGGTTTTGTCTAGTCCACTACTTCCACATAAGAGAATTTTCAATTCAAGTTATTGAGACAAAAACACGTTGTCAAGCCATGAATTACCTAAAGCACGAGACATGTATCCTTTTACACATAATGCTTCCAAATTAAGAGTAGTCCAAAATTGATGAGGAATTCATCAAGCCAAATTCTTTTTTCAAGATCTTCACAAAACCATTTCACAACCAACAAAAATTATCCATTGATGCAAAAAACTATCCGCCAATTTCAACAAGCATAAGCTCTCATCAAGCACAACAAGCATAATCATATCCCCACACTTAAAATCCACATTGTCCTCAATGTGGACACATGCATGCAATTCAAGAACGTAAAAAAATTAGAGATAAGGGAAGAGAACGTCCCTGAGTACATGCAGTCGACGACGGCAGCGGCGAGTTCTTGGGCAAAAGGGGAATGGGTTCCTTTGAATTGCTGAAATAGAGATGAAAGGGTGAGGAAAGGTGTGCCCTAGTTCCCTTATAGGAAACTTTCCTTTTTGATTTTTCTGATTTTTGAATTTTTGTTAATAAATAAATAAATAAATAACAAAAGAAAGGAAAAAATGTGAAAGGGAACGAGCCTTACGAGTGTGGTATTTACAGATTTGTTTGACTCACTAGACGTGGGCACGTCTAGTAGGTTAAACAATTCTGTAATTGTGAAGGGTCATAAAACGTGGGCACGCTTAACAGAACCAACGAATCCAAAGATCTGGACGGATTTGGTTGATCTGCTAGGCGTGGGCGCGTCTAATGAACTGACTTATAGACTTCGTTTTTCACAAAATTCAAAAAATATAGCAAAGAAGGGTAGAGAAAGGTGGGTTGCCTCCCACGTAGCGCCTTTCTTTAACGTCTTTGGCTAGACGTTGTGCCTCAACTTGAATAAGTTGGGCACTCTAAGTCCTCTTCTTCAATGTAATACACCCGACGATGATGTGGACCTAGGAAAAATTTGAGGTCCATGAGAGAATTCTTCCTTGAACTTATCTTGTCGTGAAAAGCTTTGTTTTTGTAAGTTCTTGGACTCAATCCTTTGATGTCGACGATAATCCATCCAATGGCCTCTCGAAACTTTTGAACTGTACGAGCTACCTTGTCTTCTTCTAAGGTAATGAGCTTGCTGAAGGTGATTACCACTTATGTATCGTCCTCCCCTAGGAAGGCATATTTGTGGTGTTCAGGTAATTCCTTTAATTCCGGTGTTGGTGCCATGTTCTCCTCTAAAGTTCGCACTTGTACTGACGTGGGGCTTTCTTTTAGTGCTGACTTTATGTGATCCTCCCCATTGCTTGCTAAAACATTCTTTGAATGATTCTCTTTGGTTGAATTGGACTCGTTGGCTTGTTTTTGTGGAATCTCGATTTCCTGCTCTGATTCACCGTACTGGATATGCCCACGCTTAGTGCTATTTTCGTCTTTATTTGATTGCAGCTCTTTCTCACTGCATAAGACAGTAGCACTAGCGTTTTGTTTAGGATTAATCATAGTTTGAGATGGTAGCTTACCTTGGGATTCCATTCTACTGACGGATGAAGCCAATTGACTGATTTGAGATTTCAAGTTCTGAATACTCGTTTGGGTATTCTGGATCTGCTGTTGAGTATTCTGCTGGAGTTGCTGGATCTGCTGTTGAGTATTCTGCTGGATTTGCTGAGAGTTGGTGATGAATGTCTTCATCATCTCTTCAAGAGACGTGCTTTGTTTGGGATTAGGTGGAGGAGGTGGTGGCTAACATTGAGGTTGAGAATCATAACAAAGGTCAAGATGATCCCTCCATCCTAGATTGTACAAGTCGAAATAGGGATCATATCTCCTTTGCGATCGTCGGAAGAACCCTCCTATGGTATTGGCGTGTTTAGTGGGTGCTTCATGGAGAGCAGGGCACAAATCGATCGGATGACCGGTGGAATTGCAGACTCCACAAGCCTTCACTCTTTGGAACTTTTCTGCAACAATTATTTGAACAAGGGATGTAAGTTCGTCCAGACGATCAACTAAGGAATCCATATTTACCTCATGTACCCAAAAAGAAATTAACTTAAGGACACCATTTCCCCGGCAACGGCGCCAAAATCTGATGGGTGTTGAAACCACCAAAAATAATTCCTACGATTACTTTCTTGCGAAAGCGGCAAGTAGGGTCGAATCCGCAGGGATCGGTGATAAGTTGATTTCTAAAAGAAATAAAAGAAAATGGGGGTTTTGGATTTTGAATTTTTAAGAGAAAATAACGAAGTATAATTTAAAGGGGAAGACTAATAGATAAGAAAGCTTTCCGGTTAAAGTGGGTTCATGCTTGATTCTTTCCGTTGATCATTGATGCAAATATGACAATTATTAAAACACGTAGATCAGTTATGGTCATTGGTACGACCTAACAACCTCACCCTTCCTTACCTTTTTGTCAGCCAAGGAACATCCGTTGGCTAGATCTCTAATCAATAAACAACCCCGGGAACGTCCACGAGGTTTAATTTATTAATAGAATTAAGAATTAGAAGGGCCTGATCCTAACCAACAAATACGTACGAGGATTCATTTAAATCAGATCATGCATTCACCATAACATAACTAACCATTTTGACACGATTAATCATGCTATGTTGCTACTAATTATTGAACTAAACAAACAATTACGGATTTGTAAGTTCAAATAGTTAAGTAAACTTTCTTGATAATGAACAATTGATCACATTATTCAAAAATCAGACGTTTGCAAAAAGATCGTAGAGAATAATATGAATACGGATTTTAATAAAAGAATTAAGCACTATTAGATCTCACAACGTTTTAGGAATCAAGCATTCACCGTAATTTAACCGAAAAATTAAGAACTTAGCCTAACATGCTAATGGGAGAACACACTAAAAAGTGGAATTCCATTAGCAATTGGGCAACGTAATAAAAATAAAAGAAGATTGAAGAAGTAGAATAATGGATTAAACTCTAGGATTCAATGTAAAACAAAAGATATCCCTTTTAGGTTGTGAGGTACCTCCTATTTATACTATTAGCACCTCACGGACCTAGACAAGAAAAGGGATAGATACATGATTGCTAATAAACATGTTAACAACTTAATTCCTAGCAATCTAAAGGGCCAATTTCGGATTCTTGAGGAGGTTTTTCAACATTCATTCATTCTTCCTTCAACAAAATACGCAGCTTTCCTTTTTCTCTTAAGTTGACTGCAGTGTTAAGCGTGGGCACGCTTAGTGGGAATTTCGAATCTGCCACTATTTTTTTACTAGTTCCCTCAAATGTCTCTAAATGTCATTCTTAGCTTCAATTCACCATCCTTTACTCCTTACAAGATGTATTTCCTGAAAATATAATAAATCCACATGATTAGGAGTAATTAGTCCTTAAAATAAGGCATTACAAGTATTAAATCGTGGAAAATTACACACTTATCAATTTCATAAGTGGTTTTATAATTAATTGTCATTATAATATTAATTCTAAAATCATAATAATATTTTTCAAAACTTATTTTATGAATCAAACGAGTCTATGATTTTTTCGATTATTCAATGCACCGATTACTTGGCCTATAAGATTTCTACTACATCATTTTCAATAATAAGTAATTTAATTTATGTACATTTATATTTTTAATTCGATCGTAACTTATAAAATTAGTCAATGATTTTTATGCTTATTCCATTCAATTCATTCCATAAGATTCTATTAGTCAATTTAGACTATTTTTCACCAACGCGAGGAATAAATAAAAATTAAAAATATTATTACAAGAAAAATATATTATAAACAACTTTATTGATAATTATTATAAGATTTCAAAAATAAAAATAAAAATCAAAAGCTAATTTTTATTTATTTCTTGCTTTGGACAACTATAGAATAAAAATAAAATCTTATTTCATTCGTGAAGTAAATTTAGAATATGGACTAATTTAAATGATAAGTTTTTATTACAAATATAGGCATGTAAAAATTAAAGTAATATTTTATAAGTAAAAATAAATATAAGGATGAAAAATTAATATTATAAAGAGAAATAATTATAAAATCTAAAATTTTAATAGAAGGCAAAAGAATAAAAAGATTAATTATCGATGTTTTTCACATAAATAATGGTGAATTTCTCATCAAAAATACAGAGATGAAAGATAAGTATTATGTAGAGAATTAATTTTAAAATCTAGAAGTTTATAAGAGGGAAATATCTAAAATGTAAAAATACCTACCTTCTTTTGTAAAATTGAAGAGCATAAGTTCAATGAAACATACTACAAAAAAACAGAGTTATAGCAACGGACATTTTGCAACGGAACAATTCGTTGCAAATTTGCAACGACTTTTGCTATGATTTTGCAACGAATTCTGGTTTTTTTCTTACATTTTCGTTGCAACTTTCGTTGCAAATTAACAGTGATATTTTACAACGGACTATCCGTTACAATATTCCGTTGCAAAATTTGGTCAACTTTAAGATGCCCCACATTCAACATAAGTCGTTGCAAACGTCGTGGCAAAATGTTGCAACAATAAATTTCGTTGCAAACTTCCAACGGTTTTTGCAACGGACATCGTTCGTTGTATACTTTGCAACAAATATTCTAGTTAAGTCCGTTGTAAAAAATGTGCAACGAAATTTTGCAACGAAAACGTGTCGTTGCAAAGCGAATATTGTGATTTGCAACAGACTTAGCGACAGAAAATTGTCCGTTGCAAAACCTGCCGACAATTTGGCAACGGTATTGCAACGACCTATGAAGTCGTTGCAATCTGTATATACAGCTGTAAGCATTAATTATTGAGCCGTTGAATTTACAACGGTTTTTGCAATGGATTCGTCCGTTGCAATGTTTGTGATAGTTGTGATCCACTATTTTAACGTTGCAAGGTCCGTTGCCAATCCGTTGTAAAACTCCATTGCAAAATCATTTCGTTGCAAATACATTGCGAAATTTGTAATATAAGAAAACCCTCATTCTAGTTCACACTTACTTTATATGATCATCCAACAACTTCTTCCTCTTCTCTCCTTCCATCCACACAATCGATTTTTTTAATAAATTTTTGCATTAGACCGTTAATGATCATGTTGGTGAAACGAGTCACACATTTGGACATTTAGCTGACTTACATTAAAGTTAGTACAAAATTTTTACTAGTGTATTTATATATATCCATTTTATTCTTGGAATTTTTAGTTTTTTTATGTATGTATGTTAATGAATATGTATAATATTTGTTGATTTTAGAACGAGATGTTGAGAGAATTGAGAAAATGGATGTATGAGAAGAATGTACCCGGTAATCGTCATCTTACAAAAGAATTTATAGATGGGGTCACTGAGTTTATAAATTGGGCAAAAAACACAACATGATTTTATGGATGGGGAGAAAATTCGTTGTCCATGTAGTGTATGTAAAAATCGTAAGTACAAATCCACGAAGGAGGTGACATGCGACCTTTATAAGAAAGGTTTTCGGAAAGATTACTACAATTGGACATCTCATAGTGAGCCTATACAGATGGATTATGAGCATCCAATTTCAGCGGACAACTCTGTAGATCAAACGACAAATTGGAATAACTATGAGCAATTGAATTGGGATCAGAGGATGGTGTTTAATGCAACTGGTCCTGTATCTCGTCCACAGGGGGATGTATTCAATGATTCGACATATCTTAGCGATCAACCATATGCAAACGAGACTGGTCCGAGTTCTAATTATGATGAGGCTGACAATTTATGAGCACTGTCTGAAAAGTTTTTTGATGTCGTGCGTGCTACAGATCATCCATTATATGCTGAGAGCGAAACTCACTCTCAGTTATCTGCGGTAGCGAGGTTACTAAATATCAAATCTGAACACAATGTATCACAGAGTTGTCATGATCAGTATTTACAAGTAATAGGGGAGATGTTGCCACGAGATCACACGTTACCCAATGATTATTATAGTATGAAAAGGTTGATAAGGGAGTTGAGTTTACCTGTTGAGAAAATTGACGCATGTAAGGCTGGTTGTATGTTATTTTGGAAAGAAGACAAACTTTTGGAATTCTGCAAGTTTTGTGCTCAGCTAGGTATAAACCTGCCAGGGGTCAAAATCCTCGTCGTAAAAGAACTGCATATGCTACACTCTAGTATTCACCGCTGCCGCCGCCGTGAGGTATTTTATCTCCCCCTTTCTTCTCTTCTCTTTCTCTTCTTTTCTTTCTTCTACTTTTTTTCTAAAAAATTTTGTTAACTTTTTCAGATCTGCCGCTCGTCGCTCGCCTGTATTGCAGAATTTTACCAGAGGAGCTAGTAAGTGCATAATTAGCAAGGTTCATATTCCTAGTCTTCAATACATGAGAATGTTGATGCTCCTAAGATTTGTGAATTAGCAGTAGTTGAAGATTTCAAATTTAGATATGCCTTGAATTTTGCTGATGGTGGCTAGAAATCATGAAGTGCATCGACAATATTTTATAACACAAATAGATATCATTTCTGCATTGGCTTCTTAAATAGTTCAATATAAGCTAAACATAAGGTTATGCAAATTACTTAATCAGATAACTTCAAGTTTGAGAAGAACTGAAATATGACATTTTGAGGTCAAGAACCAAATTTTGATACACTTTAATAAAATAATGTCCCCTTTTATGGTTTAGTATAGTTTAAGCAAGCTATAATGCCACTTTACTCAATGAACCAATCAGTATCATCTGTTGCCATTGTTGGGAAAGCATTATAGAAGCATTGATGACACTACAAAAAAAATGTGGGAATTGCAACGGTAACAGGAACTGTTTTTTTAATTTTTGGAACGGTAAATAGTTCACTGGAACCTTTTGGACTGAAATTAGGAACGGTTCAGGAACGAGAGACAATCCGTGGCAATAAGAGGCGATCCTAACAATTAGGAATGGTCATGAAGTAACCGTTCCTATTTGGGAATGGTTTTTGGCATACATTAGGTGTACCGTTCCTAATTTTGTACGTATAAATTTATAATTTTTGCATTTGGAACACCTTATAAACTTTAGGAACGGTAGCATCAAAATTAAATCGCGCAATTAGGAACGGTAGTTAGAACACCTTTTGGAATGGTCCCCTGATGTTGTAGATAAAATTTAACATGGTGTCTAGAATACAAGTAGGAACGGTTAGTTGTAGAGATTAGGATCGCAAACTGGAATATATTTTGTCGCGACACGTAGGAACGGTTTTAGCACTCTTAACTTTGGAATACTATTTTCGACCGATTTTTGGTATTGTCTTTAGAACGAAAGCCTAACCATGAAAGAATTGATTTTAGAATATATGTAGGCACGGTAAGTCCCTTCTTTAGGAACAATTGACTTGTATAGTTGGAATGGTGTTTTCATCGGCATTGGGAGCGGTAAGTTTTTAAAACAGTTAAATATAGGACTACATGTTGGAACGGTCAGACCACCGGTCCAAATAGACTCGGCCATTGGGACACATATAGTAATGGTAAATGTTCCCCGTCGGCTAGCCGTTCCAAATTACACGATGTGTTCCAAATTGAAGTCCCAAATATATCAGGTCCCTTTTAGGAATGGTTGTAGGTGTACAAATTGGCTCACCATTGTTGGCACTCTAATAGGAACGGTCGTGTCGTTCCTATTAATTTGTATTACAATTAGCACGACTGTGACGTCATCAACGGTTTACCGTTCCACAACTGTTCCTACGAGACCGTTCCTATTTGGAACGGTAACTGGAACGGTCGTCTCTATCCTTTCCTTTTCCCGTAATTTTTTGCAGTGTGAATGCAGTAGATTAGATTGGCCAAGGTGCTAAGTTCAGAACATATTCGTTGGTGCTTGAACCATTACCCTTGCTACTTAATGCTTTAGTCAATTCGTGTAGGTGAACATGCCTCAAAGCAAAGTTATCATTCTTACAGATCCTGCCTCAGAGCTTCCACTGCAGGCTAAAAAAATGTTGTTGTTTATTTAGTTGTTCTGTCTTCTTTGGAAAACAATTATGTCTACTTCTTGGTATTTTAATGCAAGCATGATTTTGTTGGTATTTTAATGCAAGCATGATTTTGTTGGTATTTTAATGTATGACAATGTAATGTATTGAGTATTTGGTTGATATATTGAAAATGTGCTTGGTATATTGAGGTGGATGAGAATGATAATTGTATTGGTGAGGTTGGATGAGTGTTGTTGGTTATGATTATAGATTAGAATTTATAAACCTAACTTAGTACCAACAATTATGTAAGAACTTTTTGATATTTCAATTTTGATCAGTAAAAAACTAAAATAGTACCAAATGAAGAATAAATAAAGTTCCACAAACCAAAATTCGAAAATTACAGCATCAAAATGAAATATTTGTATTGGAATTGAGCATTGTTTTGTTTCAAAATTCCAAGTCGATTGATCCTACTAGCATAAGCAAACCAGAGAAGACATTCTCACACAATGAATAAAAACTTAAACCTTAGGATAGGCATCTTGAAATTAGGCTAGGCATCTTAAAAAACTTAAACCTTAGGCAAACCAGACCAAACTATTATTATGCTAGGCATCTTGAAATACAATGAATAAAAACTTAAACCTCATTGGCAACCTTAACTCAACTAAGGTAATTTTGTTAACTTTCAACTTAAAATCTTTAACTAAACTAATGTAACTTAGTTATATCACAAGTGAATACCTCAACTATGTTCATGTAGATATGGTACGAGGAGGATTTAGAGGAGGTAGGGGTCATAAGGCTAGACCATCATCTACTCCACCGCTTGTTCCAACTACACATGTAGCTAGAGAGACACCTTCCTCATCTCCTACTCTACCTCGTTTTCATGTTGAGACGGGAAATACATGTGTAGCTCCATCACCATCACCTGCAGTTTCCTCATCAACACCACCACCACCACCACCATTTGCATCAGTGCCTGAAGTTGCCTCTAATGATGTCCCTTCTGATGCAACTCCATTGAAAGTCATTACTCCGGCGGATATCTTGTAAGGAAATTTAAAATGTTTGATTGTTTTAAAAATATTTTTAAACATTATATTATATTTATTTTTATAATTATTTATTTGATACTTTGTAGAGATTCGAAAGTTCAAGAGGTCATCAAGGATATTATTACTGGCTATTATTTAGGGTCATGGCCTTGTTTCAAAAAGGTTCCCCAAGAGACTAAGGAGTTTTGGTTTCAAAAATTTAGTGTAAAGATTTAAATGTTTAACTCTTAGTTTATGTGAATATTAATTACTTTTTGTGTTGTTATCATATTCTTGTATTATATTTTGCAGAAATACACGTGGGATCCAATGCTTCAAACCCAAATCCGCAAGAGTTATAATTTTAGGGTCGAAAAATGGATCAGAGAGGCGATGTCACGATGTAGGAAGATGAAAATGAGAACTGGTTGGATGTCTGATGAAGTTTGAGCAGGGCTGAAGAAAGAGTGGGGTGATGAAAAATTTAAAGTCATATCAGAAGTTAATAAGAAAAATCGTCAAACAAACATTGCATCTGCATCTACAATTTATCGAGGTGGTTCTGCTTCTTTTTCAAGACACAAACGAAAGTTGGTAAGATATAAAATAATTTATTTTTTTTTTCTAAATAATAATTGATTCTTTTACTCAAGATTAATCTTTGTCTTTTTTTGAAAATTTGTTAGGAGGAATCACTCGGTCGCCCGCCTACACTTATTGAGCAGGTGGAGAAGTGTTGGAAAACAAAAGAAGGCAATTGGGCTGGTCCGAGAGTGGCGGATGCAATTGTAAGTTTATATTATTTACATTGAAATCAAAGTAAATAATTTAATTTATTTCCAAATTATAATATTCTTAATTGCATAGGAAAAATTTCAAAAGCTGAGTGATGATCATAATACTGCTTCTCAAAGTCTACCGGAGTCATCTTCAGGCCACATCGGTTAACGATCAACAACTATGGTTGGAAGCAATTGGAGGAGCAAAGAAGGGTCGAGTTTGGGGGATAGGCTTGGAGGCGAGGATTTATACTTATTCTAACTCGACTAGAACAACCAATCTCACTCCAGTACTGGAGCACCATGAATCAGAGTTGGTACAGAAGTTGTTTCGTAAAAACGAGAACATGAATCGGCAAATAGAACGCAACACTAAAAAGATGGAGAAATAATGAGTTTCATGTCCGATAAATTTGGTACTGCGCTGAAGACGATATGAGCGAATCTGAAGATAGTCCCGGTGATATCCCCCGACCACCCACCTTCACAAGATTGTGAAAATGAATGTTGAACTAACTTTGTTATAAGTATTTTGCCTTAAATATATTGCCATATTTGAAAATTCTTGTTAGACTCAAATTAAATATATTTTTATTATTGAATATAAATTACAAAATTATCGTTGCAATTATCGTGGTAAAATTTGCAACGGATTGTCGTTGCAATTGTCGTTGTGAACGAAAATACAACAAATTGTAATAAATTATGTCATTGCAAAAAATTATTGCAAATAGCAACGACTTCCATTGCAAATGTTGCAAATAAAATGATTTTTGCAACGAATTATAGCTAAATATTTCGTTGCAAAATTTGCAACGGAATGACGTTGCAAATATTTCATTGCAACATTGCAACGACATTTCGTTGCAAATAAAATCCGATTTTGCAACAAATTGCCATCAACTTTGCCACGAATATACCATCGCAAAGTCGTTGTAAAATATAAAAAGTCAACCTTTTAAATAATGATTTTTGCAACGGACTTTTGCAATGGGTAAAAATCCGTGGCAATATTTTGCAACGACCAAAAAATCCATTGCTATATAGCAGTGGTACCTATAGCAACGGAAATTTTTCGTTACAAAAGTCCGTGGCAAATCTGTTTTGCAACGAATTTTTCATAAAATCCGTTGCTATAGGTCTGTCTTTTTGTAGTGACTTTTATAAGAGAAGATTCAATGGAGCTATTAATTAAGTGATTTTTTTTAAATGAAATTAATCATTTGATTTTAATGGTTATCAACTAGCGTTATATTTACTGAAATTTTAAATTAAAACTCCTAATTTTAATAATAATAACTATCATGTACTAAATAATAGAAAACAAGGGATACTTGGGATGTGTTTTAATGATAATATAGTTTAAATATAATATACCAAGGGTACTTTCTATGTTCTAAATTCCTCGATTAAAATTAGCAATGTGATTTCATTCTATCGTAGCATTTTGATTACATTGAATTTTCAAATAAAATCAATTCGTATGAAACTAGACTTCAAGAGCATTTTAGTCATAGGTGATAGTCATATAAAGTACCTCATGTGAGATAATTGTGCTTTTTTAAATTAATATTTTTTATAATTGAGGAGATGATATGATACTTTTCTAATTTTTGACACTAATTAAATATTGTCCATCTACTATAATTCGAAAGTACAAATTAAGATGAATTTATAGGAAAACATATAAAATTTTAACTCTTTAAATCTTTGCTACTAAATCAAAAAGAACTATTGAATAAATAAGTAAATATATATATTAAATTATAATATTATTTGAATATACACCTTTTTAATTCTATTTATCAAATTAATTATTCATGATATATTTATTTACTTGAATAATATTACAATTATTATAATATAAAACTTTATTATATCTTAAAAGTACATATTCATATTAACAAGCCCAATACAGTAAATAATTTTGAATTTTTTTATTTTAGTTTTCAAGTATTCAGATTAAGAAAAGGACATAAAAGTAAGAACGGTAATTTTTATACTATTACATTTTCTTTTCATATTTTTTTTTATTATACTAATCAAATCATATATGGTCCTCTAGAATATATAAAAAGGATAAATCATAAAACAAAAGGAGAGACTTAAAACAATTACTAATTTGTTTTTACCTTTCCCTAATATACTTTTTCTTTTGGTTCATTTGTAATTTGATTTATCATGTTTCTTTACGAAAATATCAGAGAGAAAAACATAAATAATATTTTTATGAATTATTACATAATAGCTACAATTTTATATGGCAATAAAATAATATTATGGATGTCTAATTAAAAGTGTAATTAGACCAATAATTGGATTCTTAAAAATTTAATAAATTGAATTTTGATCATTAAAAAATTAAAATTGAAGTAATTATTATTGTATCATCTAAGTTAAAAAAATTTAATACTTATTATTCCACTTTAAATCGTTTCATAGATGGTTTAATCAATTTAGGACTTTGTTCTAGAATCTCTTTAGAAAACATGATGAATAAATTTTTTTTTTAAATGAAGCTATTAGTAGAAAATTATGTTATAAATAACTTTAAATATAGTTAACATAAGGAGTAAAAACATAAAAGAAAAAAAAAAAGAAATGACTAATTAATATATTTTTTTCTTTTCAAAATTTGCACAACCCAAAAAGATTAAAGTATTATTTGATAAGTGAAACAAGTTTGAACTAACCACAAGTTCAATGAAAATAAGTTTAGAAACAAGGATTTTTATGCTTATTTTCATAATACAATATTAATTTATTTTTTTTTATGCTTTATTTTAATTAGAGATAATTAATATGATGAAAGATTTAAATATTTATTTTCATTGTTTGTTCCTCTAATGTGATCATCAATGTAAAGCAACATTTATTGGAATATAAAAGTCTTACTAAACAAATATTTAATATAACAAATATTAAACTACAATTAAAAAGCACCAAGTCAAAAATAAATAAATAAATATATATGTTTATTCTACTTTAATATATTTATATATCGTAAATGATGGACATACTTAAATTTTTGTATGCGTTACTTCTCCATTTAAAAAATCAATCACTATATATTTTTTATTATTAGTTTTAATCATTGTATATCCTACACACACATACAAATAGTGTGTTTTAATCTTTTTGTGTATTTATTATATATGTATATGATTATCTTGACCAAATTTACTTATACGAATGTGATTTACTTATAGCAAAAAGATGCACATATTGCAAGTAGAACAAATATAATTATAATATTAAATATTAATAATTAAAGTGGAGAAAAAAAATTATTTTTTAGCTATATTCTTTTACTTTGTAACAACAATAATGTTTATTTATAAAGTCCCTATTAAATTTAGTTAATACATTCTTATTATTAATTTATTCTATTGTTACAATATAATAATTATTGAGATAATACGAATCACGTGCGATTGCACGTGCTTCTGACTAGTATTTATAAAAGTACCAATCCCCCTAAAGGTTTCTTTCTTTCTTTCTTTCTTTCTTTTCTTTTTTTTTTTTTTTTGATTTGCCTAAATTAGCCTTATTGGTCTATTATTTTTCTAGGGTAATTATGTAAAATCATTTACTTATTAATTCCTATTAATTACTTTCACATTGTAGTATTTATTCTTATTAATTATTATTTTACCTTACAATATCTACTCTTATAATAGTTATTGCGTAAATAAGTATATCTGGATTTAGTTCATTTACTAGAGTGAAAAATATTAAGTACTTTTGACATTGCATTATTTACACTTATTAAATATTTTTTTTACATTAAATTATTTACTCTTATTAATTATTATTTAAATAATTATATCTAGATTTAATTAGTTCGTTTGCTGGAGTGAATAAATAACTCATAATAATAGAATACGAAAAGACTACAAAAAAATGAAAAATTTAACAGGACTTGTGTAAATTTATTTATTTTATTTTTTTCTTGAATTTGTGATGAATGGATAATTGAGAACACAAGACGAGATGATTATAGGCACTCTATTGGGTGCTCGAATAAAATTTTCAATTTTTATGTTATATTCGTGATACTTAAACATGCATGTTATATTGTCTCATTTCCAGCACAAGACACTTGGTACATGCATTTGATCATCTATTGGTGATTTCGTCATTCAATATAGGGTTAATTACATTTAGACCCCTCTGAAAATGCATAATTACACTTTCCCCCAAAAAAATTTTGAAATTACATTTACACCCCCTCTAAAATTTTTTTGTTTACACTTGACCTCCATTCGTTAAAGTTTGGGCGGAAAATGTTCATTTCAACAAAGATAATTACATAAATTTTCAATTTTACCTCTCATTTAACATTTTCGTGCAATAATTTGTATTTATAAGAAAAAAATATAATAATGTTGACCTCACTCCATACATATACGTTACACTTATCCTCTTATAAGTACAAAATATACATGAGAATGTTAAATGATGGGAAAAATTGAAAATTTTGTGTAATTATTTTTGTTGACGTGAACATTTTTCGTCCAAACTCTAACGGATGGGGGTCAGGTGTAAACAGAGAATTTTCGGAGGGGGTGTAAGTGTAATTTCAAAACTTTTTTGGGGGAAAGTGTAATTTATACATTCTCAGAGGGTGGTAAGTGTAATTAACTTCAATATATAGAGCGGGATCAAACATAAACACCATAAAAATTATTATAAAATTTAAAAAATTTATATGACGGTAAAAGATAGAAAGTAAAATAAAATAAAACCAAAATTTAAGTAAAAGTACTATAAGAAATATATTACAAAGTATGTACTTTAGATATAGTTGATATAAGAATAAAAGAGAAATATAAAGTAACTAATTATTAATTTTTGAACTTGCACATTTGAAAAAAAAATAAAAATCTTATTTCAAAAGTAAACAAATTTGAAATATATGGTGTAATTAACATAATGATCTTTTGTGACAAATAAAAGGATGAAATGTAAATATTATTGAGAGAATAATATAAAATCTAAAAGTCAATAGAAGATAATTGAAAATTAAAGTAAGTAAATTATCAGCCTTTTTATATAAATAACGGTGGTTTTCTCATCACAAATATGGAAATGAAAAATAGGGCCCTGTTTACATTGTTGTAATAGGCATGTTATATGGGTTAATAGGCCCTAGTCACTCATTTACTTAGAAATAGCGGGCCCGTTACTAGCACCTAAGGCCTACTACCACTCCTACAATTGAACAATTACAATATGGGAGTGGGGGTAAGATTAACAATCTGGGGGGCCCACCAGCATCTCTTACTCTTTTTTTGCCTTCCAAAATTGTCCTTTGTTTTTATGGTCATTTGACTATTATGCCTTACCCTCGTCCATTAGGGTTAATTACGATGTGAAAGTGCTTGGCAAGAATATCAACGAGCTTCCCCTTGCCCTCGTCCCCCCACTGGCATCCAAGCACACCGGAGACCTGACCCAGCGAAGCCATCTGACTCGACACCAAGGCCGAGTAGCTAGCCCCTTGCTCTATCACCGTAGCGCCTCTAGTCGTGTCGGCAGCAAATTAACCGTCCTCAACTGCTTGTTGTTGGAAAGGAGAGATGGATGGTGACGCGGGTCCCATAGAGCTTTCCAGGATTGCTCCATTGCAGATGGATGAGCAGAGGAGATCAAGGTATACGGAGGAGAGGCTCATGGGGCGGCGAGAGACAGGTGAAAACAACGAAGAGCAATGGAGAGGAGTGTTTGATAAATTAAATTAAATTCAGTTGTAATACTTTTAAAGAATTTTTTATTACAAATTAGGGTTCAGTGTTTAATTTTGGGAGGGGTTCAAGTGTATTAAATTAGGGTTCAGTGTATTAACTTACATATTGTATTGATTACAAAATCATATTATCAGTAATCTGTTTAATTACTTTTTAAAGAATATTTGATTACAAATTAGCCTCCATAATTACTTTTATGGTAAATTAAATTTAAAGCTCCCATTACACGATTTTTATTAACAATTATGGAGGAGTGTAGGGAACCTTTTTATTAACAACCCTAAAGCTCAGTTGTAATTACAAAAAGAATATTTGATAAATTAAATTTAAATTTTATTTTTTGGTCAATTCTAATGGTTAATAAATTAGGGTTCAAGAATTTGGGAAATGAATTTCTTAACAAGTGGATTGATTTGACCAATTACTGTAAACAGGGCAAAATTATAAACTTCTGCTTTGTCCAGTCATCATCACATTAATGTAAACACCCCATTGTATTAACCACACCTACTAACACTCAAATTAGTAGGTCCTAGTAAACAACACATATAGTTGTTAAATATGAGTCATCCATACAATAGTAGGGTCCTACTATTATATGGGTCAATCCAATGGGGATTAGTAAACATGATCTAAATATTGTAAAGTTAATTAATTATAAATTTTGAAGTCCTAACTCTATATATATATATAAACGTACAAAAATTGAAAAGTAAAATATCAAGCTTCGTGCATTAAATAGAAGTTCATAAGTTTAATATAAGAAAAAAGGCGCTATCAAGTGAAAAAATTTTCTACACGATTCATTAGTTCAATGATCCCATTTTAATGTATAGATTTTTTTTATCATAGAGGTTGTGAAATTTTATCCAATCACAACTACATGGTTTGTATGCAAATAAACCAAATTTGCTATACTTTTATTGAGTTCTATTACCCATTTAATTCTTAATAATATATTTATTTAATTGAATAATTATATAATTATCTAATAAAAACTTAAATTTGTAACGATAGATATTATATCTTGAAATAGTACAAATATTCATAGTTAAATAAAAAAAATTAAAAATAAATGAATCACAATGGAGTAAATAACTTTTTTCTTTTCTAAAGTCTGAAAGATATCTTTGAATGATACTTGTTGGAAGCGATAAAGTAAATGTACGCATAATACAGTATTAATAGAAGATGAAAAAATTATAGTAAAACAATAAAGTTCATCTATACATTTTTATGAGATTTTAAACGTAAATTTATAAATATATGTATTATATATATACTACAGAACATCAACAGGAATTAGAAAAACAAATATGTGAAAATAATTGAGGCACGCTGTCTTACCCTCAAAATACGTATAATATGTGAAAAAATCTATTGAAAAAGTTCCAATATTTTTCTATAACAGTAAGATTGCTCTATAGGAAATATTGAAGTTTTGTTCAAATGATTTTGGCGACAAGTGATCTTTTCATGATTAGGTTACATGTCAAGCTCGTGTATTGGGTTTAGAGTTCACTATGACTTTTAAATTTTTATACGTATTTGATTTTTTAAACATTGAGTCAAAATACCGAGAGGCCTCTCGATTGAAACAATTCTTTTAAAAAAATCCCTGAAATGGTGTAATTTTAATTAGTTAGATATAATAAAAATTAAAAGTTACACTTTTAACAAATGCTCAAATTAAACAAGATAAAGTGAAAAATAAATTCGTTCATCAAATAAGTACAAAAAAATTATTTTAGTTACTGCTACGAGCATAAACAATAGAATCAATAAGGTCTTCTATTTTAAAAATATCTAAATAATACTATAATCATTGTCATAAAAATTGTCACTTCCGAAACATTAACTAGAAAACAAATATGACATATAAAGATGAAAGTTAATATTAAATTGATAGCATGTTCACAGTTATTTGAATTCATTTTATAATAATAGATGAAGTTAATTTGTTATCAATTATCAAGTTTAACTATTTAAATATTTAAATTCATGTACCGTAAATATTATTTAAGTATATACAAGATGTATTAGGATTGAAAATATAATAGATCACAAAATATAAATATTTTAGCCTAAGTCTTAGAAAGAAGCAAAAATATATTGATAAAAGAGTGTAAATTATACGTATGACATTGTTCCTGAAGAACAAGACGATACGCACTTATTAAAAGTTTGAAATCATCTCAACAATATTACATATATTCTCATAGTTTCACCAAGATTTAATTAATATAAATTCTTAAAACTTCCTACGTTAAAAGTTCATCTTATATTTCATCAAACATTATCAGAGAAATATGGGTAATTTTTCAAATAGCGAGAGGATATTCGTAATTATGTCAAAATTCGGCGAGCTCGTTGTAATTTATCCTAAAATAAATGCATCAAATTATAAGAAACATGATGAAATATCTTGAGAAGACGACGAAAATAGTAAACAGTGACTATTCAAAAAGATGATATTGAAATTCAAAGGTCAAGCAGTGGGAGATATTAATAATTTCATCGAGAAAATCCATAAAATTCATGAAACCAAGTAAGAGGATTTCTCCTGCCAACAAAATCAAACAAGCAAATGAGCAACAAACCATGTGTTTACATAACAACTTATTTAGTTATTTTGTTATTTAGCTTGTGAATTTTCATTGAATAGAAAGGTTTTACAATAATTTTAAAAGTACTCTAATTCATTAAGCTTAATGAATAAGATCTTTTCACTTACAAAGTACTTATTAAATTTCAAAAAATATTTCTTAATTATGAGATACCTTATGTTTTTTGCTTAATTAAACTTTTAAACATTATAATAATTTTATCGAGATAATAAGCATCACACAAAGCACGTGGTTCCTACTAGTATATTAATATTTTTAAATCAAACAAAAAAATAACATACCAACAACTTCAAAGCAGACAAATAAACAACATGTCCGTATTAAAAGTGGAGTAAATACTTAGATCCATAAAATTCAAACTCACGACCTCTTAATTGTGACACCTCAACCTCACTGCTCAACCAAACAATGATTGTTATTCAGAAACATTATTATTGATCATGTTTAAGAGGCAAGTAAGCCCCATGAAATCCATAAGGCACCCGGCACGGCAGTCTTATTTTGGCAACGGGCTCACTTGAGATCTCCTTTGCATCAACTATGTACACCTGCAAATCACACAAATCCCACAGTATCAACAATCATCATCCAATATCTCTTAAAAATCACCATTTTATTGAAAATTTTCAAATTTTAATTACTTAATTAATTTGTACACAAATTTTAAGTTTATTAGAAGCACGGGTTCAAATCTAATGGGTACGGATGTAAGTAATTGTATACGGTATAGTAATTTATTATTAATTACTTAATTTTTTTAATTACATGTTATGTACTTCATTGATTAATTTTTAATATTTAAATGTAATTAATGAGTAATATTAAAAACAGGCACTACAAGAAATTTGACATTTAACCATAGCTGGTTGCCATGGTTAATATTAAATAGTCATAACAAGTAGTTATTGACCACGGTCAGAAAACGATTGTCGATCGTGGTTTTTGTGAAGGTGACTAAAACATTTGCCATGGCTAAAAACCATGGCGAATGTTTTTACCACGGCTCTTAGTTGTGGCAAATAAGTTTTTGTGGTGGAAAAACTTGTTTCTGCATCGATTTTTATTTAACCGTAGTTAATAATAGTTATTTACTATGGTTTTTAGCCACAGTAATTAAAAATGTAGGCAATAATCATTTTTTTTTCTAGTGAGGGTTAAATATAGTTACGACCCCTGAAGTATCCACCCCACGTCAGTTACCCCCTTAAAGTATTAAAATCTTAAAAAAAAACATGACCTTTAATTTTTAATCTTGAAAGGTCCATCTTACCCTTACAAAAATTGTTTTATTAAAAAAAGAATTAAAATAATTTTTAAAATGCCAAAATCACAATTTGTCCAAACTTTGTCTAATTCTAGTTTCACTTGTTGATCGAGCTCTTTTCATTTTCATAATCCTAAAGTACTCCGTGCTCATTTTATTTTAGTTTCACTTGTTTGTCAAATCAAATTAAAAATAAATTTAATTAATAAAACCGAAAGGGAAAAGGGTATAAATCTATACCAAAATAAAAAGAGTTGGGTAAAATACAATTTACTCCCTGTGTTATCAAAAAAAGTGCAAAAAAGCCCCTATGAAAAAACAAAGTGCAAAAAACCCCATATGCTTTTTAGAAAATGATACAATTTTACCCCCTCGACGCGGTTGGTGCATATATATCACGCGCCATTTTTTATTTATTTTTTTTAATTTTTAGTTTTTGAAATGATATTTTTATCTTTATTTTAAAACCATTAGATCTAATATCATTTAGATGAATGGTTCAGACCTCATCAACATTATTTATAAATATATTAAAATTTTATTATATTTATATATAATTTTATATATATTTTAAAAAAATTATACATCTTTAATTGTATATATTATTTATATAAGTATACATATATATATAATATATATGTATACATCGAGAGAGAGATGATTGCAGAGGCGATAGTGGGGGGAGGGGTTGTAGCGGTAGGCGGTGGGAGACGATTGCAATGCCGAGTCGGCTGGGGGAAGGGCTCACAGCGGCGGGTAGGTTGGGGAAGGGTTTCAGAGCGGACGGGGAAGGAGAGGTTAGGGCTTGGGACGGGGGGCGAGGGGCAGGGGGTAAGGGGCAGGGTTGGTGGGTAGGGGTGCAAACGCGTCGAGGTCGGCCAAAAATTCGGGCTCGAGCTCGAACTCGAGGTCGAGCTTGATGAGCTTGTATCATACAGGCTCAAGCTCGAGCTCGAGCACCAGACCAGGTGCTCAAGCTCGATCTCATAGATAACGAGCCGAGCTCGAGCTCACACTCAGCTGACGAGCTTGATTTTTTTTTTTTTCTAAAACAACGAAAATATATGGACTATTCTATATTGGAATACATTATTCAAAAATTTAATATGAACTAGAAAGAAAAACATTCACAAAAAGCAAAAAAAGAAAAAAAGCAATATGATAAAAGAATTAAGTTCAATGCTCAAACTAACAAGTAGTGGATTGTTGTGGTGGATATTTAATATAACATTAAAATTCATATGAATTGTACTAAATTGTTTATTAAACTTCTTTTTAGATAATATAAATTAAAATACCATATTTAATACCATCTAATATATGATGAATTTTGAAATAAATGCATTTTGTTATAGTAGATATTGGATTTATAACGATAAAACTCATATGAAATTGTATTAAATATATTTTTACAAAAAAATTGTCAAAATGTACTAAATTATTGATTAAGCTTGTTTCTAGATAATATAAACCAAAATACCATATGTTAATATCATGTAAAACTTAAATATAAGATATTGTAATAATTTTAATATATGGTAAATTTTGAAACAAATGCATTTTGTTGTAGTAGATATTAAAATTATAATGATAAAATTCATACAAATTGTCTTGAATATTCATTTAAAAAAAATTATCAAAACATATTAAATCGTTGATTAAGCTTGTTTTTGGATAATATAAACTAAATTATCATAGTTTAATATCATATAAAACTAAAATATGACATATTGACTAATAATTTACTATATGATGAATTTCGACACAAATGAATTTTGTTGCAGTGAATATTGTAATGTAACAAAAAAATTCGTATGAATTGTATTGAATATTTAATTAAGAAAATATCAAACTCGTACTAAGTTGTTGCTTAAGTTTGTTTTTAGAATATATAAAATAAATATACCATATTTTATTATTATATTAAAATTAAAATAAAAGATATATTGATTAATAATTCTAATATATAGTGAATTTTTAATATAAACTTAATATGATACTAAAATGTACTTAAATAAAATATAAAATACTAAACTTAATACGAACACAAGCAATTGAGCTCGAGCTCGCTAGGAGCTTGAGCTCGAGCAGGCTCAGCTCAACTTGCACCCCTACTGGTGGGGCGGGTGACGGAAGCTTTGGGCGGGGTCGCAGGGGGCTTGGGGCTGGGGACTGGTGGGGCAGGTGGTTGGAGAGCGACGACTGCATATATATATATATATAATATATTTATGTAATGTTATATATAAAATATTTGTATATAATAATTATATATATATATATATAATATGCTTAAATCTGAACCGTTGATGATATTTAATTCCAGTTGTTCATTAGATAAATTCATATTAATCGTTAGATCGAAAGTAAATTAAATCCAACCATTCAAAATTTAAGATATAAAAAATAATTTATTGTTTAAAATGATAAAAAAAAAAAAATTGCGGAAGTAGCGCATGTAATACACTGCTAGCTCCAGGGGGTAAATTGCACCATTTCTAAAAGCATTGGGGGATTTTTTGCACTTTATTTTTTCACAGGGGCTTTTTTGCACTTTTTCAATAACACGGGGGGGGGGGGTGTAAATTGTATTTTACCAAAAAAGAGTTCGATGAACAAGTGAAACTAAAATTACACAAAAGCTTGGACAAAAGGCGATTTTGGTATTTTAAAAATCCTTTTATTTTTTTTTTTCAGAAAGCAATTTTTGTAAGGGTAAAATGAATTTTTCAAATTTAAATTAAGGGTGTTTTTGAAGATTTTAATATTTTAGAAGGATAATTGATATAGGTTGAATACTTCGGGAGTGATAACTATATTGAACTCTTAAGAAAAATTAAGGAACTAATTAAATCAAGGCATATCGCACCTCGGATATGTTGGTGTCTTCATTGTGTAGAAAAGTAATGAGCCAGCCATCATCTTCCTAAGTAGCTCCTTGTTTGGCTACAAATGAAACTCCAGTATAGAGGTCATTAACAGTCCACATAAGTGTCACCCTCATCATGAAAAAATCTTTTGTAGACGCATCATATATTTGTGCATCATACAGGATCAGTTGCATCAAACACCATCCTCTGATCCCAATTCAATTGCTCATAGTCATTCTAATTTATCGTTTGATTTGTAAAGTTGTCAGCTAACATTTGATGCTCATAATTCATCTGTATAAACTCACCATGAGATATCCAATTATAGTAACGTTTTTTTAAACTTTTCTTATAGAGGTCGTATGTCATCTTCTCTGTGGATTTGTACTTACCATTTTTACATATACTACATGGACAACGAATTTTCTTCCCCATCCATAAAATTATATAGTGTTTTTTACCAGCAGTTTATAAAACTCAGTCACCATCTATAAATTCTTTTTGTAACATCCACTCTCTCAATTTTCTTAACATCTCGTTTTAAGATCAACAAATATTATACATATTCATTAGCATACATACATAACAAACTAAAATTTCCAAGAATGAAATAAATATATATAAATGAACTAGTAAATATTTTGTACTAACCTTATAAGTCAATTAAATATCCAGATGTGTGACTCGTTGCACAGCGTGATCATTAACGGTTAATGCAAAGAAAAGATTAAAAAATCGATTGAGCGGAAGGAGAGAAGAGGAAGTTGTTATGGACGATTATGAAAATAAGTATAAAGTAGAATGAAGGTTTTCTTGTATTACGATTTTTGCAACGAATTTACCACGGTTTGATATCTCCATTGCAAAATAAAGAATTTTAAAAGAGTGTATTACAGCTATCGCAAACGGATTGCAACGAAGCAATGGAGGTGATCCATTGTAAAGTCCATTGCAAATCCAACAGCTCAATAATTAATGTCTATAGCTATAACGTACGGATTGGAACGACTTCATAGGTTGTTGCAAATACTGTTGCAAAATTATCAGCAAGTTTGCAATGAAAAACCATCCATCGCTAAATCTGTTGCAAATCACAAAATGCATTTTGCAACGACGTGTTTTCATTGTAAAATTCGTTGCAAAGTTTTTGCGACGGATGTAACTATAAAATTCATTGGGAAGTATGCAACAAAAGCGTTCTGTTGCACAAACCATTGGAAGTTTGCAATGAAATTTATTGTTGCAATATTTTTCTACGACTTTTGCGACGACTTATGATGATTGTGGGCCATCTTAAAGTTGACCGAATTTTGCAATGGGTAGTCCTTGGCAAAATGTCATCGTTGTTTTACAACGAAATGTGCAACGATAATATAAAAAAAAGTAAAAATTCATTGCAAAGGCGTGGCAAAAGCCATTGCAAATTTGCAATGGACCAATTCGTTGCACAATGTCCGTTGCTATAGGCCTGTTTTATTATAGTGAATGGAATAAACTCATAAAAATACAACCGTCTTTTCATGAAAATGGGCCTATTATATGGCAATTATTAAATTCACAGCAATTATGTTAACATGTCGTTAATTGGCCAACGATAAATTATTTCAATTAAGACGGTTATATTTTTCAAAGTTTAAAATAGAAGGGTTTGATTTGTAATTAACAATGAAAAGTAAATAACAAATGTTTTTCTGTAAAAGAAAAAAATATTTTATAAGAGTATTATGGGAAAGTTACCCGTTGAAGGGAGTAATTTGAAATGAATTAAAAAGACTGGAATTATTTTGAAGTTAAAAGCTAGGGATTAAAATAAATTTTACCCGTACTTCTTAGTTTTTTTTTTTTTTAAAAGTGAAAGCGATGAATATTATTAATTGAAATAAATCGAATACAATCAATCCTGTCGACTATTACAATAATCATAACTTGATCAACAATATCACATAAACTAAATCTAAACAACCTCTTACTATTATAGTAAACTCTTACTATTATAGTAAACAAAATCCTACTATACAGTAGACCATCCTCCCATGTATTGGGAGGTTGACCCCATGACCTCTAAAGTCATGGGACCTCAACCTTAACCACTAGGTTAAGAGATCATTGATACCCGTACTTCTTAGTTAGTGTTTGCAAACAGTTCATTAACTACAAATATCCAAGACCCAACCTGAGATCTGGGAAAAGTTGAAAACCCACCCCCAAGTCGGTCGAGTTTAGGGCTGGGTTTTGGGTCTTTTATTAATGGGATAAATACAATTTACTTTCCTGTGATATAAGAAATGAGCAAACCCCATGTGAAAAAATAATTAGCAAATTACCTCCCTATATTTTGAGAAATGAAGCAAATTATCCCTCTATCAAGGGAAAATATAGGGGGTAATTTGCTAATTATTTTTTCACCATGAGTTTTTTGCTCATTTCTTATATCACAAGGGATAAATTGCATTTATTCCCTTTATTAATACATGAATTATGGTATAAGATCAAGATTACATTGGATCACTTTTAAGATTTACTATTTTTGTTCTAATCAAGAAGATTGTACAACCATTCGACATAAAAAAAAAATTTAGAAATTAATCCACAAATAACTGAAAATTGAAAGCAATGCTTATTCATTTTTTGGTTACAAATGCAATGCTTATTCACTAATATTTATTATTCATTCATGATGTTTAAGAGGCATGTAAGCTCCATGAAATCCATATGGCACCCTACAGGGCAGTCTAATTTTGGCAACTGCCTCACTTGAAATCTTCTTTGCATCAACTATGTGCACCTGCAAATCACACAACATCACCGGTAATCAATACCTTACATAAATTAAATCTAAACAACAACTTATAATTACACAGTATACAAACAATATCTACTATGCAGTAGACTATCATTCTACGCATTGGTGGACCTCAACTTTAACCATTTGGCTAACATATCATTGATAATCATAATCGATCTCTTGAGATTTGAGAATCACCACTATTATTTAAATTTTTCAAATTTTAATTACTTAATTAATTTGTGTACCAATTTTAAATTATTACATGGTTCGAATTCGATGAGTACGATGGATACGTAACTAGTCCAGTACTGTATCACAATTTATTATTTTACTCACTTTCTTTAATTACATGTCATGTATATATGTACTTGATTAATTTTTAATATTTAAATGTAATTAATGAGTAGTACAAAGAGAACTTATTTATATTAAAAAGGCTTATATTCATTTTTAGTCCAACAACTTAAGTTTTTTGGCATTTTTCGTTCTTTAACTTTCTAGGGTAGCATTATAGTCGGTGATTTTAATTTTTTTTTTTCGTCAGAGTTCGCTCTTCTTGATGAAAAAAATGCATATGCCTCCGACATGATATTTTGAAATTGGGGTTTTGTTTCTATTGGCTCATTTCTACCAAAATTTTTTTCTTTAACTTCTTACGATAGCATTTTGGTCCTATATCTTTTTAAATTTTGCGATTTCGATCATTTTTTTCGCGGGGGTTAACCCTTCTCGCCGATTGAGGTGAACTCAAGCGAACAAAAGGACTGAAATTGTGAAAAATTAAAAAGATGCAGGATCCAAATGCTACCCTAGAAAATTAAATTACAAAAAAATCTAAATGACCTATGTTACAAGACTAAAAATGCATTTAACCCTAGTAAAGAGTAAAGTAATTATAAATCAACCATCGCACCTCGGATATGTTGGTGTGTTCATTGTGTAGAAAAGTGATGAGCCAACCATCGTCTTCCTCAGTAGCTCCTTGTTTGGCTACGAATGAAACTCCAGTACAGAAGTTATTTTCTGGAAACATGTGGTATTCAATTTTTCTATAGTCTTCTGCACCCTCATCAGCATTTTGCTTTCCCTATATATATAGTTGGAAAAAATAAAATAATTAGCAAAAAGTACGTATAATATTTCATGTAGAGAGATTAAATTAAGTATCATTAATTTGAAAAAATAAAATATGTACATACCTCTAAGAATTTAACATTTCTCTCTTGCAAACATATTTTTGCTACCCCTCCATACTTGACCATGCCTGTCAACATATAAATTAGCAATATAACCATTACATTCACCTATGTGATTTGTATTAATTTTGAGGGCACTAGAAAAAATATGATTTTTTTGCTACAATTAATTATTATGGTCAAAAAAAAATTATAACGAATACAAATTAACAACGGTTTTGCAACGGTCCTTAGCCATGGTAAATATTTTGACTATAACTAAAAACCATAACAAATATTGCTTAATCGTGATAAAAATTTAAGTTTTTGTATTGATTTCGTTTAATCGTGATTAGTGGTGTTGATTTACCATAGTTTTTGACCCCTGATCGCAAAAAGTCAATTTTTTTTTGTAGTGTACGATAAATGAGCAAAAGACCCTTGTTAAAAAAATACAAGCAAATTATCCCATGTGTTTTGACAAATAAAACAAATTACCCCATATACACAGGGATAATTTGCTAATATTTTTTTCACACGGGGTCTTTCGCCCGTTTCTCATATTAGGGGTAAATTGCATTTAACCCGTTTTCAGGGAGATGTATAAAATTGTTAATTACCTGCAGCAGAGCTGGCATTGGAATCAACAAGCTGAGTGTATGCATACTTATTTTCGAGTCCAGTAAATTTATCATTTATGACAGGGAAATCCAGTGAGAAATCCAGGGTGACGAGATGCCTCTCTTTGACTTGTCCGGTTTTCATGTTCAATCTCCACTGGTAAGGACGGGCGTAGAGAAACCCTTCTTCTTCTTGCATGTTATGATGATGATCATGGTTGTCTGAATTTAGCTTCTTAAACCCTCTTGAGAACCACTCCAACTTGTCCTTCCCCATATCAGGCCCTGGAATTATTGAATCTTGAGCTTTACATGCCATTACCACCACCTACATCACATAGTAGACACATTGTTATTATATAGGGTAAATTACGGCTATCTTTTAAGAGGTTTGACATACGAATATCCTCAGGGTAAATTACATTTTTGGTTTCATAAGTGGACCTGTTTCCAATTTTAGTCTCACAATGTCTACCATTCGCGAATTACGTCCCATAACTGGATTTTTTTTTGGGTTAATTACACTTACACCCCCTCTGAGAATGTATAATTACACTTTCCCCCAAAAAAAGTTTTGAAATTACACTTACACCCCCTCCGAAAATTCTCTGTTTACACCTGACCCCCATCCGTTAGAGTTTGGACGAAAAATGTTCACGTCAACAAAAATAATTACATAAATTTTCAAGTTTTCCCATCATTTAAAAATCTCATGTATATTTTTGTACTTATAAGAGGATAAGTGTAACGTATATGTATGGAGTGAGGCCAATATTATTATATTTTTTCCTTATAAGTACAAAATTATTGCACGAGAATATTAAATGAGAGGTAAAATTGAAAATTTATGTAATTATTTTTGTTGAAATGAACATTTTTCGCCCAAAGTTTAACGAATGGAGGTCAGGTGTAAACAAAGAATTTTTAGAGGGGGTGTAAAGGTAATTTCAAAACTTCTTTGGGGGAAATTGTAATTATGCATTTTCAGAGGGGGTCTAAATGTAATTAACCCTTTTTTTTTCAATTTGAGGACTCATTGGGGATTTTCGTTAATGAAGTTAATGGAAGTTGAATCTCCGTTAAGTGGACCGATTTTGGAGGGAAATTGACCATCCTTCAACCACTTTTGGAGCGAAATTAACTCACTTCTTCTTGTTCTTATAAGAACTCATTTACTTCTTATTTTTTCTATATTTACCAACAAACAAAATATAAAATGGCTGCAATTTCTTTATATATAATATCTTTCTATTTTCATTTGTACAAATTGAATTTTTAAGTCGAATAAAAAAGAAATACAAATACAAAAAATAAAAATTCTGGTGCCAGTAATTGAACATCAAAGTTCTATAAATGCAATTTATGTTTTAATAATTGTTGTTCTACTTTTTGTATTTGTATTTCTGTTTTTTTTTTTTTTTCGACCTAAACATTTAACTATTATATATAAAGAAATTGCAGTCATTTTAAGTTTTGCTTGTTGGTAAATATGGAAAAAAAAATAAGAAATAAATGAGTTCTTATAAGAACAAGAAAAAGTGGGTTAATTTCCCTCCAAAAGTGGTTGAAGGATGGTCAATTTCCCTCCAAAATCGGTCCACTTAACGGAGATCCAACTTCCGTTAACTTAATTAACGAAAATCCCCAATGAGTCCTCAAATTGGAAAAAAAAAATCCACTTATGGGACGTAATTCGCGAATGGTAGACATTGTGGGACTAAAATTGAAAACAGATCCACTTATGGGACCAAAAATGTAATTTACCCAATATCCTCATGTTGTTTGAATTATAAATATTACCCTCAAATGAAAAATAATTATGTAGGCCTGGACAGTGAGGTGAAAAACATAATTTTACCCTTCCTAAATTTTTCTTCAGGTAAATTACAACTACCTTTTTTGAGATTTTACATAATTATAAATAACTCTCGTTGTTTGAAAAATTATAAATACCCCCTCAAATAGAAAATAATTATGTAGCCGCTAGATGAAGATATGAAAAATACTACTTTACCCTTGTTGAATTTTTTATTTTTTCAAAAAAAAATGTAAAAAATATAAAAAAAATCTTTAGAGTGGGTAAAATAAATAATATATAGAGAATATTAGTACATAAAAATATTTTAAAAATTTCTAAAAATATATAAAATTATAACTTATAATCCTAAAGGGCATTTTAAGCAGTTCACTATAAAAAATGGATGAGTACCTAATGGAATTGACTTGTTGTTAGACGGACGTTAAAGTCGGGGATATTTGTTAATTTTCAAACAACGAGGAGGTATTTATAATTATGTCAAACCTTGGGGGAGTTAGATGTACCCTTTTTCGTTATAAAAAAATGTTTGAAAAATATATAAGAAAATTGAGGGTGGATAGAGTGAATAATTCATACAACATATAAGATCATAAAAATACTTTAGAAAAATTTAAAACATATATAATATTATAATTCATAATCTAAAAGAGCATTTTTGGTCAATTCAGCATAAAAATTAGATGGAAATCTATTGGGGTCTAACGGAATGAGCTTTTTGTTGGGCGAAAGTTAAATCAAGAGGTATTTATACTTTTTTCAGAAAAAATGCAAGCAACTCTCTTTTATATTGCAAATGAGCAAATTATTCCTTATGAATAATAAAATAGCAATTTACCTCTCTGTATTTTTTAAAATGAATCAATTTACCTCCCCGTGTTTTTTCAAAATCGAGCAATTTACCTCCCTGTCTATTTTTTTTCATGGAGGTAAATTGCTATCATTTTGAAAAACACGGGGAGGTAAGATGCTATTTTTTTCATAGGGGGTAATTTGCTCATTTGCAATACACAGGGAGGTAAATTGCATTAACCCCATAATTTTTCAAACAATAAGAAGTATTTATAATTAGGGAAAATCACTTTTTTTTGTCTCATATCTTAGGGCCTTTTTTGATTTGGTCCAATTTATTGCATTTATATCACATTTAGTCCCATTTGTTCAATTTCTTCTCAAATTTGGTCCCAAACAACATTTTTCGTCAAATTGTTAACAGAGCCGTCAAGTCTGTTATTGGGCCAAGACTCTGATATTGTTGACGGCTTCGTTAACAATTTGACGAAAAATGCTGTTTGGGACCGAATTTGAGAAAAAATTGAACAAATATAACTAAATGTGAGACAAATGCAACAAATGAGACAAAATCAAAAAAAAATCCTAAAATATGAAACAAAAAATAAAAAAATTTCTTATAATTATGTCCAATCTCAAAGAAAATTATTGTAATTTATCCTAATATATATGTCTCAATCATGAAACAAATAAAGGTCGTATTACCTCGTCATCTTCCTCGTAACAATTGATGATGTGAAAGGCGCAACATGGTTCCACTTCAAACCACCGCACGGAATCAACATCTCCGTAACGAGGCATTATTCCGATTCTTGCAAATTTGTCCTTTTCATATCTTATTATCCTACATAGTTTCATGGTACAAAAACAAGTATACACATGTTATTTAATTAAATACATTAGGCAGTCACAAATTAATTAATGGAGAGGTCACAAGAAACATGTAATTAATTAATTTAATTCGAGAAAGTTACTCATCAAACATAAATAATAGTATGTGATGACGAATTTAGAATCATGCATGTAATTACTAATTACTGTTTGGATAAGAGTACTTACGAGCCTCCCCGTAACAGTCGAGTTAAGTCGACAGTAGTAGGAAAATCCATTATGATATTGTACCTGATAAATAATAAATTAAAGAATGCAATATCGAAAAAAACAATATATTAATTAATTAACTAGAAGGATCATTTCCAGGGAAATAGTATTTCTGGTCTCATATTTTAAAGTTGGTATATTTTTCATCCCATTAATTACAAAATTTTCAACGTGACCATTATCCAAAAAGTCAAAAGATTAATAGCCATGTGGACATTTTTTTTTTTTTTTTCATCAATGTACTAACAAAATCTGAAGACATGACTAGCTAAAAGTGAGATTTTTTATAATTTATATGACTATTAATTATATCCCGTATACAAAAACGAGTCTCAAGATATATATATATATATATCTATACTATATATAAAGGAAAGGCCTTTTCCACTCACAAATGGTGGTTAATGACATCGCGGCATCAAATTTTGATTATGCCGATAATACCCCTAAGGTAGTTTTTTTTTCTTTTCTTTCTTTTTCTTTTAAATGTAATGTATTGGTTTATATATATTATTTTATATTTACAATAATTTTAAAGCGTATAATATTATTTTATATGCACGTAGGGACGACGTGCCACAATGGCTAGTATAAATATATATAGCAAATTATTTAACCACATACCTTTGGGTGATCCCTATTTCATGGCAAAAGACACTCCTTGTAAATTTGAGATCAACTTTATGGATTAGCTTTCTCCCATCAGCTGAAATTAACCATAAATAAGTAATTCTAATGTAAGATTGATTACTATTGATGAGGGAAAAAATATTAGATAGATCGAATTTAAAATATACTATAAATACCTGTAAAAATATGAGTTCTTAACAAAAATTATTCATAAAAGCTCATCTACCAAAGCTCTAAAAAAGTTAGAGCTCATTTCATTCGAGCTTATTTAAAAAGGTTAGAACTCTAAACATATATGATCTAAAATTATACAATTCAAAAATATGCCGTTTAAAAATTATACGACCTTAAAATATACGAGCTAAAATGCTATGAGAATGGGCAATACATGCACTAACCCAACTTAAAAGGATTTTGTTGCATATATGCTGCCCAAATGCACCAATCAGAAGAAAACATGCAGTCATCCATATTCTTATAGATAGGTTGACTAAAAAGAAAAAATGGATTCTCTTGCTCTCTCTTTCTCCTCTCTCTCTCTAGAATCCCACATTTCATTTATCAATATAGCTGAGGGAAAAAACTACTGGCACTAATTCAAATTCTTAGAGTGTGAAAAATAGGGTTCTTTGTTCTTATTTTATTGAAAATTTTCATTTCTACCCACATCAACTATAAACTAACAACATAATTTGTTATATATATATATATATATATATATTAAAAAAAAGGTTAAATTACATTTTTCGTCCCATAAAGAAAAAAAATTTTCAATTTAGTCTCACGCTTTACGAGATTTTTGATTTGGTCCATTTTTAGACGAAAAGTTGTCAACTTAGTCTCAAACCCCATTTTGCGTCAGGTTTTAATTGAAGGACTGAGACCTCATTAAATGGTTGTTAACGTTGGAGGGAAATTACACACGTGATTCTCACGTGATTTGTCTGCTCATTCTACCTCCGAATCGAACATCAGGTCATATTCCCCCCCCCCCCCCAGCCTAAAAATCTCTTCAGCCATTCTCTTCCAAATCGCTTGCAATTATTAGTTTTATTTCAAGAAAAGCACAAGATTTCAAGTGAAGATAGTGAACATTGAAAAATTCGCGAACTCAGGGTTCACCAACTCGATCAGATGGCTGGGTCGCAAGGACATCGTCGCAAATTTCCCAATGTTCACTATCTCACTACAAGAAAATAACTAAATAGCAATGAAAAAATTTATTATTGAAATCAGCGTCGAGCTAATTAGCAAGTAAAATCCTCATTGCTAATTTGCACTACTTAATATATAATTTAAACAATTCGTTACTAAATTTGTTAGCAAGTAAATTTTCATTGCTAAATACATTAGCAAGTACATTTTTTATATTAAATATTATATTAGCAACGAGAATTTTACTTGATAATTAGCTCGAAGCTGATCCTTTTTCATTGCTATTGAGCGTTTTTCTTGTAGTGTCTTCACTTGAGATCTTGTGTTTTTCTTGAAATCAAACCGGTAATCGCAAGTGGTTTGAAAGAGAACGGCTGAAAAAAAATTTAGGATTGGGGGGGGGGGGGGGGAGATATGACATAAAGTTCGATTTGGAGGTGGAATGAGCAGACAAATCACGTGAGAATCACGTGTGTAATTTTCCTCCAACGTTAACAGTCATTTAACGAGGTCTCCGTCCTTCCCTTAAAACTTGACGAAAAATGGGGTTTGGGACTAAGTTGGAATTTTTCATCTAAAAATGGAACCAAATCGCAAATTCCATAAAGTGTGGGACTGAATTAGAAAAATTCCTTCTCTATGGGACGAAAAAGATAATTTAGCCTGACTGTACTTAATGGATTCGCCATTCTTCCGTTAAAAATTGACGAAAAATGGGGTTTGGTACTAAGTTGGCAACTTTTCGTCTAAAAATAGGACCAAATCAGAAATCCAACAAAACATGGAATTGAATTGAAAAAATCCCTTATTTATGGAACGAAAAAGGTAATTAAGCCTAAAAAAATTAATAATGACATACCTGAGATGACACCTACTACCATGTAAGGTTTTCTACCATCAATCCCAAGTGTTACAAGCTCACCGGTCCCCGGCGCTTTCTGTTAAATCGTAAAATATATCATAAACATATATAATATATACTAGTAAGTATAGTACATTCTATGTATGTGTATATTTTTTAAATATATTAAAATTAAAATATTTAATAAATTATATCATTTATTTTTTATAGAGTTAAAAATTACTTAAATATATATATAAAAAATAAAATAAGATAATATGTATAAAACAAAATGCATGAGAAAAAACTACCAAAAGTAGTTGTGGTATGATGAGTGGGGAAATTAAAATTAATAAATAAATTTAATTTTTTTTAAAAATAACAGATCAATTTAATTTAACACCAAAAGAATCCTCTCCAATAATATATAGTATAGATAGTGCTCTTTGATTAATTAGTACCTGACGAAATATTACTAAAAGATGATATAAATGAAATTTGTGTGGTAATAATTAACAATAAAATATTGAGTTTGTAGGTACCTTAGGGTGACTGGTGAACGGACGATTCCAAGATTCAACAATCTCATCCCAAGTGCCCAGGGTTTCAAGTGTCCGAATGTCGATCTCATAAGGAGCAGCATCGTTCTCGGCGATCGTATAATACTTTCCAGCATGTTCGAACACGCTGGTGTTGCTCATGTTCTTGTTCGGCACCCCGAATCTCATCTGCAAAATTAATACATTTTAATACCATTCGATAAAACTAGTTAGTACTCCGTGTCAAGACGGTATAAGACTGCTGACCTGGTTGAGAAGGAAAGATGAGAGAACAGCAGAGGAATCCCCCTCGACAGAGGGAAGAAAAACAGGCTTCTTCCTCTCCTTTTCTAATCGAAACGTGTCGGTTGAGACATATTTGTTGTTGTAAAAGGTGGTCCAGTTTCCATCACTACTGTCTTGATTGAAGTAGAGTGCATGAACCATTCCTTCTCCTTCGACCCATACATGGCTCGACTTCCCAAATATCGAAACTGCCGATTTTAGTGCTCCATGAAGAGGATTTGCCCCTGAAATCACATCCATCCATAGCCATGAGAATAAAAAAAAGAAAATGACACTTTTTTAAATTAAATTAAAATACACAAATATTTTTGTCTTTTATAGAACTATAATTACATCCTCAGAGGTTATAGTTGTAATCACAACTACAGCCCCTATTCAATAGCAAAGCTTACACCAACACCTCTTGAAACACGGTACACTAACACCCCTCAGGGGGTACAGCTGTAATTATGCGAAACACAAGGGGTGTTTGTGTAATTCGGCATAATCTCAAGGTGTCAATGTAATTTACTCTTAAAAAAAAAAGAACCTGCATATATGGATATATATATATATAGGGTTATTCACACTTAGACCCCTTAGAAAATATGAAATTACACTTTCTTTCAAAAAAGTTTTGAAATTACGCTTACACTCCCTCCAGAATTCTGTGTTTACACCTGACCCCATTCCAAGGTAAATTACATTTTTGGTCCCATAAGTAGACCCGTTTCTAATTTTGGTCTCATACTGTGGGGAATTCACGCATTACATCCCATATGTCCATTTTTCTTTTTTAATTTTATGTCGACCAATAGGGCTTTTCCGTTAATTGCTAACGGCATAATCACGTGACTCGCACGCCTCCGTTAAATTGCTCGGGGCAAATTATATTTTTTTCCCATAAGTGGACCCATAGCTAATTTTGGTCGCATAAGTGGACCCATTTCTAATGATTGGTCCTACAGTGTGGGACCAAAATTGGAAAATAGTCCACTTATGGGACCAAAAATATAATTTATCCCGAGCAATGTAACGGAGGCCTGCAAGTCCGTTAGGAATTAACAGAAAACCCATTTTGGTCCTGAAATTGAAAAAAATTGGACATATGGGATGTAATGTGTTAATCCCCCACAGTATGGGACCAAAATTAGAAACAAAAACACTTATGAGACCAAAAATGTAATTTACCCCCCTATTCCATTAGGATTTGGATGAAAAATATTGATGTGAGCAAAAACATTACATAAATTTTCAGTTTTACCCCTTAGTTAACATTCTTATGCAATAATTTTATACTTCTAAGGGGAAAATTGTAATGATGTTAACCTCACTCTATATGTATATATCACATTTATCCCTTTATAAGTACAAAAATATACATGAAAATATTAAATAAAGAGTAAAATTAAAATTTTGTATAACTCTTTTTGCTTATATCAGTTTTTTTCGTGCAAACCCTAACGGAAGGGAATTGGGTCTAAATGCAGAATTTTCGAAGGGGTTGTAAGTGCAATTTCAAAACTTGTTTAAAAGAAATTATAATTTCGTATTTTTATATATGGTCTAAGTGTAATTAACCCTATATGTATATGTGTGTATCATATATGAAACGCACCATTTCGAATGTATACACCCTCTGGAAAATCACGAGGGATGCTGCCATGGACGAGGGTTGCCTGGACGGGTTGTCCGATCTCATCTACTGGAGCAAAGTTACTCTAATTTTGTATCGTACGTCCCGACAGTTGCAGAGAAAGAAACCACGACAACATTAAACAATCAAAAGAGCAGCAAAAAGCAGTATTGCATCTCATATTTCATTTAATATTTTAACGTAACTAGCTATGTATATATATATATATATACATAAAATATTTCTTAAATATGTAAAAATAGATGCAACATGACGATTTCGCAATAGAAAATCCGATGAAGACAGTACCTGAGATGGGAGATATGGCTGATCAGCAAATTCAAACACGCGATCCACGAATTCATCTAATAACTTCACTGAACTCTCCTTAATGGTTTTCGGAAGATTATCGATCGTAGTCGAAATCTGCATGCAACAAATTATTAATAATATTGAGCTAACTATACATAATAATACGACTTAAATGGATTTTTTGTCCTGCATCTTTTACCTTTTGGCGTTTTAGTTCTTAATCTTTCTAGGTTAGCAAATTAGTTTTGTAACTTTCTAATTTTTTCGCGATTTTGGTCCTTTAATCACCGGAGTTTGCAAATGTTATTGGAAAATATTTTAAATTTGGGGCTTTTGTTCCGATTGGTCAAATGACTGCCAGTATAGAACCAAATTTTCGTCCTATATCTTCTATATTTTGGTGTTTTAGTCCTTTATCTTTCTAGTGTAGCAAATAGGTCTTGTAACTTATAATTTTTCGCAATTTTGGTCCATTAAATTGACCAATGGGAACAATAGCCCCAAAATTAAAAAAAATAAATAAAATTGGGCAATATTTGCAAACTCCGGCGACTGAATGACCAATATCACGAAAAATTAAAAAATTACAAGACCTATTTGCTACCCTAAAAAGAGAAAGCACTAAAATATTAAAATATAAAAGATACAGGACCAAAATATAAAAGATACAGGACCTATTTGGGAGAGCAAATCTTGGATGCCTGCTGCTTTCATGAGCAGTGCTGCAACTGATGGTTAATGGAAATGCAGAGGCGCTAATCATGATTATCGCTATATAATCTCCAACCAAAACTAATTAAGTAAATGCTTACTGATCTAATTGTTTGGGACTAACTATGGTATTAATAGACCAATCAAATGGGAAAAATTGCAGTTTCGGTCCAAAATAGGGAAAATTGCATTTTACATCCCATAATTTACACCGTTTGCAATTTTGGTCCCAGTAATTTTTGACGTAGCAATTTTAGTCCAATAAGTCCACAAACGTTGCAATTTTAGTCCCATTGACAAAATTCGTTAAATTCTTAAAGGAAGGAGCACGTGCCATAAGTCCCATATAATGAAACGTTGCAATTTTAATCTCATAAGTTCACAAACGTTGCAATTTTAGTCCCATGCAAGTGCTCCTTCCGTTAAAATTTTAACGCATTTCGTCAATGGGAACAAAATTGCAACGTTTGTGGACTTATGGGACTAAAATTGCAACATTAAAAATTAATGGAACCAAAATTACAAACGATGTAAGTTATGGGACGTAAAATGCAGTTTTCCCGTCCAAAATAGTCATATACCTTTTGAAATAGCCAACATTAGTATCATACTTTAGGAAAACGTTGCAAAGTTAGTCCCACACTTTAGGAAAACGTTGCAAAATTTGTCCCATGTTTTAACAAAACGTTGCAAAATTAATCCCAAAGTTTGTTCAAAATGTTGCAAAGTTATTGCAAAAATTGTAAATTTATTACGATTGGACTAACTTTGTCATATTTTTTTAAATTGTGAGACTAATATTAACTATTTGAAAAAGTATAGGACTAATATTATAAATCATCATATATTTTGGGACTAAAAGTACAATTTTCTCCAATCGAATGAGGCGAAGAGCTTGTTTTTATTGACCTGTCTTCATTCGGAGAAAAAAAGAAAGCATCATATGACAAAGCTTGCTTATTATGCTTTGAATTAAATAATGACCTCATCCTTTAACAAATTAATTCATCGACATGATTTCGATCAAAGTTTTATATTTCAATTAGGGTGTGATTCATCAACATGATAATTACACTCCCTTCTACTACTGATATTTATTTAATTACACATAAATTCTATATAATTTGAAAAATTACATCTAATATTCTTAAAGTTTGCTTCTATCTAATAAATAGGTCCCTTTATTAGTGAAAACTCACTAAATTTGTTGATATTAATGAAAAAAATTGAATGAAAATTAATATTTACCCTTTATATATTGACTTATTGCAGGTCAAATAATTTTTTTCTGACAAAATTATCAATATAACAGTGAAAATATAACTCCTCACATTCATTAACATATGAAAATATATAAGGGTAATTTGATCATGAAGAAAATATATTTGACCTGCAATAAGACTGTGTTTACCGGCTCGTATTGGATTAGGCCTTATTAGATTGATGTCATATAATATATAATATTAACTTCCATACTACTATTGGGTATTTGTTTACTTTCCATAGTTTATATGTGATAATATGGATGCATAACTTAATATTCTATTTACCTCTTATATTACAAAATGGATTAAATTAAAATTTTACCATTTTGCCCCCAAAAAGACAAAATGTTTACAAGCTTCACTCAGCCAACGTTTCTATTTTTTTGAAAACCCGTGGCTTGTTCGCGATTCCACATAGGGTAGACACCTAGAAAAAAATTAATATTAGTTGTATTTTTAATAATTACGGCTAAAAATTATGGTAAATAACTATTATTAACTACGGTTAAATAAAAATCGAAATAAAAACTAGCTTTTCCACCATGAAAAATTTATTTGTCACGGTTAAAAGCCGTGGTAAAAAAATGTTTTAGCCACCCTCATAAAAACCACGGCCAACAACCGTTGCGTGATCGTGGTCAATAACTATTTGCTACGACTATTTAGTATTAATCATGGAAATTAGTCATGGTTAAAGGTATAAATCTTGTAGTGAACAAAAACGACATTGCTAGAAATTAAACAATGAATAGCAACAAATAATTTAAAGACAAAAAAAAAAAAAAAAAAAAAAAGGCAATTCGTACTCTTTCTTGGTTCAGGAAAGGGAAGACTGACGAACAAAAAACTTACAATCAATCTGAAGCGTGATATCTTTTTGCTTTGAGAATGGTTGTTCCTATACTTTTAACTGTCAATTGACTAGAACCGCTGATTTAGTTCTAATCAACGATATTCCTTATTTCTTCAGGGAGAAAAGATCAAAAAATAGTTTTGAGAAATGGGAGAGTGTTGAAGACAGAGGAATCACAATCTAGAGAGCAAAGAAAGAAATTTTTGAATCTTAGGAGTACCTAGAAATGTGAATGACCCATAGATTCTTCGTCCAGACAGAGTACTTGCAAAGAACCAAAACATAAAAATAATAATAAAATAAAAATAGCAGCAGCAGAAATTGCTTTACGAAAGGAAAAATCACAAAGATCCAATTTTTATTAAAATGTGATTGGAATTAAAGTGAATATTTTCAATAGAATATTGGTGTAAAGTCCTTTTTTCTTTTCCTGTAACACGCCATTGGGTCATCATTGCGGGTATTCGAGAACAACACAATTGAGTGTCAAGGTATGCAACAATGGAGGATGGAGAAGAGAGAGAGAGAGAGGCAAAAAGAGGCATGTGTATCGATAAAAGAATGTGTAGAATCATTAATTACAATGGACATGGAAGAGTATGCTTGGGGGTCGGGATTTGTTGAGGGAGGGTTGTGTTTGGGTGGGTGAGAGGTGAGGCAAGGAGGGGGGATGGCGGTGGAGATTTCATAGAGAGGATTGTTTCTCGATGCGTAGTGCTTATAAACAAGTTGTTCTGTGCTGTGAGAGAAAGGAGGCATCATCTTTTGGGGAGGGACTGGGGTTAGGTGTTGATGCTAAAGTTCTGTGGAATACATTGTGGGCAGCACAAATTCCACCCAAAGTTCGTGTTTTCATGTGGCGTCTTTGTACTAAATCCTTGCCTTCACTTGACAGGTTGTTACGACGCAATGTAAGGGTCTTTCCTATCTGTGGTGCATGTGGGGTTGCTGTGGAATCTATTAGACACGTGTTGTTTGAATGCTCAGTTGCTAGGCTGATGTGGGCAGTGTCGCATGTAGAGTGGAGGTTCGTATCTGGTTGGTCGAGTACTGCTGCTGCGTGGGTCATGAATGTGCTGAACAATGTTAGTGAGGAAACAAGGGATATCTTCTTTATGACTTGTTGGGCTCTGTGGAACTTGAGGCGCAAATGACACATGGAAGGGAAGGAGAATGATGTCTGGGATGCTTGGAACCAAGCCATGATATTGCTGAATAAATATCAAGAGGTGCAGCGAAGGATCAGAATATAGGATAGGTAGACCGGCTTATTCTATTCTTCCTTTTCGTTGTGGTTTTGAAGACTGGGCTCACTTTGGTCCTCTGTTTTGGTTTGTTCCTATACTTCAGTTTGTTTATGTTTTTCTGTTCCTGTAGGTTGTGGTTTGGAACTTTATATTTTTGTGTGGAGTAGGCGAGTTTAGTTTCATGTTAGTTTGTTAGTTGGAGGTTTTTTAGTTTTCTGTCTGTAATTTGTTCTGATTGGACCATATTTTTTGGGGTTTATTTTTATAATATCATCGCTAGAAAATTCAAAAAAGTTACAACCATGGGCATTTAAGTAATTGAGAATGGGTTAATGGGGCCAAAAATGGTACAAAAAGTTAATAGGGAATTGTTGTTGAGTCCATATATTATAATACCAAGACTATAAAAGGGGGCTTATCGGCATCAGTAGCGGGCGAAGAGGTGTAATTGCGGGCCGCCAAAGAAGCTTGTAAACGTCCCATTGGGCTCTATTAACCCGCATATCCAAGTTAAAGGGCCTAGTAAATATGGTATAAATCAATATTAAATTAATTGGAGGTAAATATAAATTTTTATCCAATTTTTTGGTTAATATTACAAATTCGGTGAATTTTGACTAATAAAGGGACTTATTTGTTAGACAGAAGCAAATTTCAGGATTACTAAATGTAATTTTTCAAACCACAGGGGACTACGTGTAATTATACCAAACCTTAGGGGAGAGGAATGTAACTATCCCTTTAAATTAGGGTAAATTACACGCAGTGCCCTCCACCCATATTTGATAATAATTACAAATACATACTCATTGTTTGGAAAATTACAAATCTTTCCCTCATTTTGACGTTCATCTAACAACGAGTTCATTCTATTAGCCTACTTTAGGTTTTCATCCAATTTTGAAAGTGAACTGGTCAAAATGTCTGTTTAAATTATGAATTATAATTTTATATATTTTCTACGATTTTTTTAAAATCTTTTATGACTTTATGGCTTATTTACTTCATCCACCCTAAAAAAATTTCATATTTTTTCAGATATTTAAAAAATAATAATAGTAAGGATAAAGTAGTACTTTTCAAACTCACCGTCTAAAAACTACATAATTATTTTCATTTGATGAGGTATATATATATTTTTTCAAATAACAATGGGGTATTCATAATTATACCAAATTTCATGAATCATGAGAGGGAGTTGTAATTTACCTTTTAAATTAGTATGAATGGAGTACATCATCAAATTTATGTACAGGATCATTTCACTTCCGATCCCCTAAGTTAGACACTAAATTACTTTTAGTAACTCATGTTCCGACCTCATCAATTTTGATTCTCAATTTTTTTTAAAATAATAAAAAATAATCACGACCATTAGTTGACCATCTAAACTAATGGGAGGACCTTTTTGGGCAACTAACAACCAAGACTAATTTTGATCACTTTAGAAAATTTGGGGATAAAAACTAATGAGTTCGGAACTTGAGTTACCAAAAATGCTTTAGTGACTAAAGGAAACTAAAAGTGATTTTTTCAATATTTTGATTATTTTTCACCCAAAATAGTGTCTCACGCCTCTTTTCTATGTGGCATGTAAGGACCTGTTAATTTTCACTTTTATTGTTGGTTTGCCACTAAAAAAATCTTTTCGTTAATTTAGACGATCAACTAATGGTCATAACTTCCTTCAATCATTTAAAAAAAATCAAAATTGGTGAGGTTGAAACATAAGATGTCAAAAATAATTTAGTAATTAGCTTATGTCACTAAATGTGGTAGTCGTGGTTCTCAAGGATATCCGTGCGGGATATTCAAAATGAGATGCGAAGAATTTAAAATACTTTCTAATGTAGAAAGAAGAATGAACATTTTTCAATAATGTATCCATAATTAAATGAGTCGTGACTCATGACTCATGTGGTTGGCTACGACAGTTGACAATATCTGCAAGTAAGTCCACAACCAGACATGTAACAACGACAGTGAGACAAATTCATACTTATCACTAACAAAATACATTTCCCAGAATTCAATGAATTGTTCAACCAGGTAAACAAATCTTTTGTCACAACGGAATCTTTTTCTTTCTTTTTTTCCCTTGCTATTATAACAAGTTCAACTAGCCTTGGATTGCTTACTTGCTGGTTGTGATTGCAATTTCTTTTTAAGGATATTAGACAGCGGTGTAATTGCTGCTCGCGCTTGTTCTACGCACTGAAAGTAGTCGTCCACTGTGTCAAAATTAAGTAAAACACAAATGTATTAGTTGCATTTAAAGATGCTGTTGTCATGCCGATTTGTATGAAGATCCATGACCACCAACATAACACATCACATGCAAGAAGATTAGATTTGGCGTTTGAACTACTATTTGTAGTTAATACATAAACAGGCAAGTTAATTGACCGAAAGATATGTTTGGAAAAGGAGTAACCTGGCATTACACCGTGTGTAAGAGATGTAATAACTCCATGCCCCACCGATTCTCCACCTACATCTGTTGATCCTTGAGGGAGTATAGACTGAATTGAGCTTGGGAAAGCTAGACATACAAATCCCTTCATTCTCTGCCATAATAAACAAACACGTATTAAGGCATTTATGCTACAACAACATGTACAAAATGTGAATTTACAAGGCAAAGGCAGCATAAACCCAACCCACAGTCCAATTTATACTCAAATAATGCTAGCAATTGGATGAGTATCCAATTAAGATATTGACAGACTACGGTCACTACACAGGTAGTGCAATGTCATAAGCAAGGTAAGAAGGAAGTACCTGTTCCTCTAGCTTGCTAGGGTCCAATATAATCTGCCCACTTTCTGTAAGACAACAACATATGGCGACTACAGAGATTGAAGGTTATGACATTAGCACTCTAGTCACTCTAACAAAGCCGCCTTAGAAACATAAGATCGAAAAATAGTTAGTGTATCGTTTTACCAGCAAGATATTTCAAAGGGATTCCAGCATCTACAAGAGCAGCACATGCTGCATGTATAGCACATTGGAGAAGCTTAACAAAAGCATGGTCAAGGAAGCTGAGAGATATACCAGTATTTTCCAAAAGAAAGGAAAGAATTATACGTTATAAAGTTCTTATGTCAAACAAAACCAAAACAGAAATGGTGATAGCATTAGTTTTATCAGCAAAAGTTTGATAACATGCGCCTCTTTTGCCTTGTGAATGATACTTGGTCAAAATCACAAAATGAAGTCCGATATTGTAGCATAATCAAACAATTAACATGAGCAGGAAAGGATACAGAACCATCATCATGGACAACCTGCAACAAACATGAAAACCGTGCATCATAAGATCGATATGGACACACTGACCAAAGGACAAATGCAGTTGATGTAGCTAGATCACACTCTCATGAGAGTGAAGGTTTATGTTGCTACAAGGAATAGGCATCGAAAAGATCTAAGACATGTTAATTTTCAAAGTTTTTAATTTTCTCCATCCCTCTCATGCTTATGATCCTTTTGTAATACAGTCTTGTTCTATTTTTGCTCTGCCCCTCAAAATATTCAATAATCAGCAATCTCATATGTACAGCCTGATTAAGAAAAATTATGTTCTTAATCCTTGAGATCCGAGAATTTTGCTTCAGCCTCCAGATGATAAAGAAAATCGACCACATTGACATATTAAGTAATAAAGCAACATGGGATTCCAAGGATCAAAGGTGCTTAAATTTGAGAATGTCAGGAGTAAAGAGATTGGATGAGTCAGTTCCTTCACTCCACCGATCCGTGCAGCCTCACCTGAACTATAATTGATGTCGTGGTGTTCGGATGAACAGTTAAAAGGCAGACATTTTGCAATGTTCTCTTCAGTATCATCTCAAACTCCTTCTCAGATTTTCCTAATAAATTTCCATGTTCCACAAATTAGCCATAGAAAATTATATGAACAGTATATTGCCCATATATAGCAACTGCATGATAAAATAAAGAGAACAGTTATAACACTCTCATATAAAGGAGCATGCAAAATTAATTCATACAAATTCTTTTAACCTACAAGACTTCAAATGGAAATGATCAGGGAAATATGGAGTTTCATTCTAGAAAACAATAGTTTAGCTATGAAAGGATTGCCACACATATAGGCAGCACAAACTATTCTTCAAAACTATAAAGCACAAATTTTAATACTATAAGCCACCGGATCCTGTGGCATGTGCATGGCAAGGAGATGCCCTGCTTCCTAAATTCTTTCCTTGGCTTACAGACATGACCAAACATAAATCAATTGCAACCTGTAAAAGAAGTCACTATAAAGTAACTTCACATTTTAGGGGCAACATTAGAAATAATCTTACCAATCTGCCCTGTTTTAGGCTTCCAAATGACTTCTATACAAGCTTTTTCCGGGTTCTCATTCTTCTTTGTCCCAGCTTTAGGTCCATAAACAGCAGCAAGCACCCTGGTGTCCCCTGCGACAAAGAAAACCTCTGTAGTGTATGCTAAAAAACAGAAATTCTACAAAATGTATTTACAGTGGTAAGAAATTATGTGGCTTATATCCCATATATAACATATCGTCAACAGCTTTCTCTACTCAACAACTAAATTGAACCTACCAAGTCTGTTCAAACAAAATCAATATAACAATTCAAATAACCCCCCAACCCATCACACATCTAAGAATGCCTATCCAAACACAGAAACTCAGAAATACAGCGAAAAGGGAAGCATGTTCTTATATGATGAAACGACTCGCTACCAGAAAAGAAGGCGCAAAACATCCATCACAAAGAGTACAATCAGTGAAGAACCTAACACCGGAAACCACTCCTACGTGATACATTTTATGCAGCAAAGACTCCACCTCCGGGATTAAAACACTAAACGCCCCAGCTAACGGGAAAATGCAGAAACAAAAGGGTCGTAGAAGGAATGCAAAAGGGAGGTGTACCATGAGAACAACTAGCAGAACCATGGGCACGGCTGAGAACGTTGCGTGTACAGTCGATGGGTCTCAATTGGTTCGCCCCACGCCCCCCTTCTCTCTCCAAATCCATACTCACACTCGCACAGTCTCTATATATTTTCGAAGTTCACCAAAGATCGAAACTTCTAATTCTCAAGTCGAAGGGAGGGTTTAAGAGGTTTAAGCTAGGGTTTATCGTTTGAAAAGTAATTGGGGATTTTTTCCATAAACAACACAAGCTAGAAGCGCAACTGGCAGCTACGCGACTCTTGGAAAAAGCGCAAAAGTACATTTTGCCATTAGGCAAAAAAAGGTAGCCAAGGGCAAATACCAGTTGCGAGCATTAATTAAAGGGATAATTATACTCTCCTCTCTTAAAGTTTGGTGTAATTACATATAAATTTTTTGTGAATTGAAAAATTATATTTAATATCCCTGAAATTTGCTTTTGTCTAACAAATAGGTCTATTCGGTAGTTAAAATTCACCAAATTTATTGATATTAGCAAAAAAATTGAACTAAAGGTAATATTTGTTATCGATTGACTTATTACTGACTTATTGTTAGTCAAACGAATCTTTTTATCACCAAACTATCTTTATATATCGTCACACGTTAATACATGAGACGATGTATATCTCACTGTTATAAGGGTAATTTAGTCATAAAAGATTTGTTTAGCCTGCATTAAGTCATTAATAAGTCAATCGAGGGTAAATATTGATTTTTGTTCAGTTTTTCGTTAATAGCAACAAATTCGATGAATTTTAACTAATGGATGGACCCATTTGTTAGACATAAAAATTTTTTAAGGATATTAGATGTAATTTTTCAAACCACAAGAGATCTACGTGTAATTACACTAAACCTCAGGGAGGGGAGTGTAATTATCCCATAATTAAATCTCTACTAATTACTAGTGCCCACAACCAATTTGTCTGCTTAATTTATTTTCCGTTGAATTTAAAGTATTCATTTATTTCGAAGTAATATTTTTTATTAATAAAATGCTTCTTGGTCACTCATATAAAAAAATATAGTAATATAAAAAGAAAAAAATAATTTCACTCACAACGGTTTATGATATCACTATACCAATTTTTTTAATATGTCAATAGTACTTAAAGTAGTGTTTGCACGAGCTTCTGAAAAGCACTTTCAGCTTCTGAATGTTTTTTTTTTTTTGAAAGGAAGATGCAATATATTAAGTAAAAACAAAGTACAAGCTGGGGAGGGTAATCGGGAAGTACCCTCCATACAAACAGTTGCATGTCTGGCAAGCGAGTGTGCCACCGAATTACCAGTACGACGAACTAAAGAGAACAGACAAGAATTAAAGTTAGATGAAAGCAGTAAAATATCGGAAACAATAGGACCAATGAGAGACGAAGATGGAGACGAGGACAGGAGATGAGAGTGAAGCGATGCACAGTCGCCTTCAATCACAATATCGTTCCAGCCGAAACGATGAGCAAGTTAGATAGCATGTCGAGCAGCCCATGCTTCAGCGACCTCAGGCGAGAGACGGCGATGAAAGCGTGAGGATAGCCATGCAAGACATTGGCCGAGGGAATCCCGAGCAATCACCCCCACAACAAAGTCCCCTTCAGAATTAAAGATAGTTGCATCAGAATTGATCTTGACGTAGCCCGAAGCTGGTGCAATCCAAGTAGTAGACGCAGTAGGTGATCGCAAACTGGCGTGAGAGTCCAAGCTGATCGAGAATGCTTCCAGATAGTTGCGAGCGAAAGAGATAATATCCTCCGGAGGAATGCTTATATTTTTCGCCCAAAGCCGGTTTCGAGCCCACTAAATGGTCCAGCAAACAATAAGAAAGAATTGAAAGTCCTGTTGATCAAGCTGTCGAAAGACGAAGAACACCCAATCTCGCGAATTCGAAACCCAATGTGAGATAATATTTCAACGCAAATCAGAAAGGGACCATACCAGCCTACTAAAGGGGCAGAGAAGGAAAGTATGTCGCTCATCTTCATCATTCGAATGACAAAAGGGGCAGACAGCGTCGAAAGTAGGGAGATGTCGCACAAGGTTAGAACCAAGGGGAAGAGAATCGGAGCACAACCTCCAACAAAAGACACGAATTTTTCCAAGCACTCTAGCATTCCAAACACCTCACCATCCATCACGAAGAAGTTGAGAAGTCGTACCTGAAGAGGTCGGCCAGTGTCGTTGTGAGGAGTCGAAGGCCAACCGATACGCCGTCTTGACAGAAAACAGTCCTGATTTTGTATAATGCCATACAATCTCGTCATTAAGGCCCTCATTACAATAATTTCAATTCGATTTTACCCTTTTTTTTTATTTTTTTTCAAAACTGCTCATCTAAAGCTGATGTTAGAATTTTTAAATAATTTGAATAACTTATCACTAACAAAAATTATAATTTCACATATTCAATTTTAAAAAATTTATATTTTCTTTTTTATATTATATGATATTGTTCCTAAATCATCGAAAAATATAAATTAAATTGCTACGATTAATTAAAAAATATTTTTTTTTGTCAATCATGCAAGTTTATGTATTGTGCATTAATGAACAATTATATTATATAATGAGAACATTATTGAAGTAAACATCCAATTTTTCTATTAGTGTTGAATACTTTAATAATATAAATGATAATCATTTTGAAAAAATTAAGTATGAGATATACTAATTAAAATAAAATTTATAATTTTTTAGAAAAAATAATTATTATAATCAAGAGGTAAGTGCAAATATTAAGAAAAAATAGCATCTTTTCAATACATGGGGACAAAAGGTCTTTAATCAATTTAACTTATTTTAGAAGTATTTTTTCCCAAACACTACTCAATTTAGTTTTTATCTACTTTTCATTTTTTTCACAAACACTACCAATTTTTTATTCTGCTACAACTTATAATTTTTTTTACGAAAATTACTTCTTTAAAAACAGAAACTCTTGCACACACTCCCAAAGTTAGTTTCCTTTCTTTCTTTCTTTTTTCTTCATTCCTTTCTTTTTTTAAATGTGTTATATTAATTTATATATTTTATTTTTATTTTTAATATATTTTAAAGTATAAAAAATTATTTATTATATACACGTCGAAACGATATATCTCGACGACCAGTAATTAATCCAATGAAAAGGTCGGAGGATAAAGTTAGAGAGGAAGGACAGAGAATATCGTATATAATTGGATAACAAATAAATAAAGGGGCAAAAGCACAAGAAAATATAGAGGAGAAGTGCAGGATTTCGTTCAATACAAGAAGCTTTTGACCTCAGCCGCCCGGATACGGCACAAACAAACCATACGGATAGTATTTATAGTAGTTAAAAGACAAGAGGCCAATACATAAACAACCTTTTTTAGTTGATCAATCTAAGACAATAAGCATAGATTTATAAGCCCTCTCTCTCAGTCCTACGAAATTTTTTTTGGCCGAATCAAGTTTGGTCGAACTAAATCAATCATAAAGCTACGTGATTTGTCACTTTCTCTGAACTATACACAATCACACGACAAGTGTATGTGATTGGTTCAGATTTGACTGAGCCAGTTTTAAGCTAGAATTTCCCCAGTCCCACTTCATTGTATTATATGGTGAAGCTGATCATGCAATGCTACTCTAAAAACCAAGCACATTTTGGGATAATCATCAGCCTGTTTCTGTAAAACAGCAAACATGGGAATAAGCTCAGTTCGGCATTTTGCTTTGTTCATGCTTTTTCTGAACCTTCCATGGGCACCTGCCTATAACTACACAGCCAGCACTTCCTTTGCGGAAGGTCCGTATATCGCCAAGCCTGGCTGCCCGAGCAAATGTGGCGATTTAACTGTTCCATACCCTTTTGGCATCGGTGTAAAGGCGAATTGCTCTATCAACCCCTTGTTTGACATAAACTGTAACTCGTCCTTCGACCCTCCAAAGGCGTTCCTTAGGGACCTTGAGGTTGTGGGTATATCCGACACCAAAATACGCATCAAGAACAAGTTGGCCACCATCTGTCCCCAGATTAATAACAGCACAGGATCCGTTTTCAATTTCTCAGGCACCCCTTTTAGCCTTTCCAATCAGAACAAGCTCACAGTCGTAGGATGCAATCATGTTTCGTTGATGTCCAAAGGACCCGAGTTGGATACCTACATTAGTTCTTGCGTGGCAGTTTGCTCCAAACCTCAGGAATTGAGCAATGGTTCTTGCTCTGGAATTGGTTGTTGCCAGGCCTCCATACCGAAGGGTCTCCAGTACATTGATACCACCATGATGTTCTTGAACGATCTCTCTGGCGATAGTTTTAACCCCTGTGGCTACTCGTTTCTTGCAGAGCAAAACAGCTACATTTTCAGCGTATCCGACATTTCAGATCCATCATTCGCCAACAGAACAATGGAAACGGTGCCCCTTCTGATCGATTGGGCAGTTCCAAACCTGAGTTGCAATGACAGCAGTGGAATCATATGCGAGGGAGAAAGTGTGTGTGTTGATCCTGGTACAACTCTTGGAGGGTACCGCTGCAACTGCTCCCGAGGCTACCGGGGAAACCCCTATCTCAGTCCAGGCTGCCAAGGTTAGCTGATTCTAGTATGCATTTATATGCATGAACTACAAACAAAATTAATCAATTTATACCTTGTGCATCTTAATTCTTTTGCCAGATATCAATGAATGCGAGTTTAATCTGTGTCATCCGAAAGCCGTATGCATTAATCTTCCTGGTTCCTTCAATTGTTCTTGCCCTCCTGATTATCTTGGTGATGGGGCAAAATACGGCACGGGTTGCATTTTTCTGCCACCTCCAAACAAAACCGCCCTGTATGCAGGTTAGAGGAAATGATGGAAGCATTTATCATCGTGCAGCAGATTTAATGCTACTGACTTCAGCATAAAAAGCTAATCTTTTTCTCACCTGTTAAACTTTTACTTGCAGGTTTACTCATAGGCTCGGGGTTATTTATACTAGCGGCAGTCGGCTTTTGGTTGTACAAAGTACTGAGGAAGAGAAGAGAGAAACAGCTCAAACAGAGTATTTTCAAACGAAACGGAGGTCTTCTGTTGCAACAACACATATCAGCTCATGATCTTGTCCTTGGTAAAATGAGAATTTTCTCATCTAAGGAATTGGAGAGGGCCACTGATAGATTCAATGAAAGTCGAATACTTGGCCGAGGAGGTCAGGGTACAGTTTACAAAGGCATGCTTTCAGACGGAAGAATTGTTGCAGTGAAGAAGTCCAAGCATGTAGACGAAAATCGACTGGAAGAATTCATAAATGAGGTTGTCATCCTATCCCAAATAAATCATAGAAATGTGGTTAAATTACTAGGATGTTGTTTGGAGACTGAAGTTCCATCACTAGTCTATGAATTCATTCCCAACGGGACCCTATACGATCTCATTCATGACGACACTACCGGTTTCCCATTTTCATGGGATCTACGGTTGAGAATCGCTATAGAGATAGCCAACGCCTTAGCTTATCTACACTATGCAACTTCAATTCCGATATATCACAGGGATATGAAATCTAACAATATCCTGTTAGATGAAAAATATAGAGCCAAATTGTCAGATTTTGGGATTTCAAGATCTGTTGCCATAGATCAGACTCACTTAACCACGAAGGTTCAAGGGACATTTGGCTATCTAGACCCTGAGTACTTCCAAACAAGCAAATTCACAGAAAAGAGTGATGTTTACAGCTTCGGGGTTGTTCTGATCGAACTCTTAACTGGCCAGAAACCAATATCTACCAGTGTGACAGATGAAGAAAAAAGTTTAGTCACGCGTTTTCTCTTAACCATGGAAGAGAACCGCCCACAGACAATTCTTGATTCCCAGATAATAGAACAAGGTGCTAAGGAAGAGCATCTTGCTGTTGCCAATCTGGCAAGGCGATGTTTGAATTTGAACGGGAAGAAAAGGCCGACTATAAGAGAAGTGGCTATGGAGTTGGAGAGTATGAGAGCATGTGAAAATACATCTTTTATTGAATCTAACACTCCAGATATAAGCTTCACAGAAGCAGAATCCTTTCGGTTCCCAAATGATGGATCCTCGTGGACACAGGATGCTGGTTCGTAGAATCAACATCATATGCTAGCAAGTCTGATTTAGTTTGCTGTTCGAATAATTAAGACAGCATCTATAAGTACAGAATTCCATGTTATTACCAACTTGGTACCTATGGACCACTAAGCACTTTGGCTAGACTCTGCTAGGATAGAATTTTTCGTTTGGAGAAAAAAAAACATTATAGTTACAGATTACTGCATTGTGTTGCATCATATGATTCGATGTTGATGTTTCAAGAAAAGCACTACTAGTAGTAGAAAGAACTTCTGCATGCATGGGAGAAGCCACTAGAATGAACAATCTATACAGTAAAAATGAATTAATCAAATAAAATCAAGTCGAGCTCTAGAAGAAGACCATTCGTTGTATATGAAATTAGGAGTAACGCTAGCACCATTATCACACATTCATAAATATGAGAATTCAGGAATTCTGTGAGATGCTGATGCAGAACGTGCCTCAACATCAATTTGCTGCCAATTGGTACAATTGGCAGAGTTATTTGACGCGCGCGCGCACACACACACACATTATGTCATATTCGTATGCCTTCATCACTTCCTATTTCCGCATTATCTAAACTTATAACAAAAGAAAAGAAAAAAGATCTCTTCGTTTTTGTTCAATACAAGATTTTTGGTTGTCAGCCAGCTGGAAACGATAAAAAAAATCAAAGAGAAGAACAAGAATTGAAAAGCTAAACAAGTATGAGCTGGATTAAGGTTATGTACAGTAGTGTAGTAAAAGACAAGAGTCCAGTACTTAGAAACCTTAATTTGTTCGTTGATCACACCAAGATTTCAATCCATCTTCCCCAATAAAAAGAAACATAGTTTTATAAGTCCTCTTTCCCAGTATATTGCATGGTTCAGCTCATGCAATGCAACTCCAAGATCAAGAATCACATGTTGTGACATTCAGCCTGCTTCTGTCAAAAAAAAAAAAAAAAAAAAAAAAGGTGGACATGCAAATAAGCTCACTTCTCCATTTTGCTTTGATATTTCTGTTCCCCCTTCACCCTTCATGGACTGTTGCAGCCATGTATTTCAACACTTCCTTGGTAGCTGGTCCTAATATCGCCAAGCCTGGCTGCCTGAGCAAATGTGGAGATTTAACTGTTCCATACCCTTTTGGCATTGGTATAAAGGCCAATTGCTCTATCAACCCCTTCTTTGACATAAACTGTGATTCGTCTTTCGACCCTCCAAAGGCGTTTCTTGGAAACCACGAGCTTGTGGATATATCTGAGACCAAAATACACATCAGGACCAGGTTGGCCTCCCTCTGTTCCAATGATAATAACACAGTGAATGCTACCGGCTTTCACATGGATTTGTCGGGCACCCCTTTTAGCTTTTCCAATCAAAACAAGCTCACACTCGTAGGATGCAACCATATTTCCTTAATGTCGAAAGAATCCAAGTCTGATACCTTCATTAGTTCTTGCGTGGCAGTTTGCTCCAAACCTCAGGAATTGAGCAATGGTTCTTGCTCTGGGATTGGCTGTTGCCAGGCCTCCATACCAAAGGGTATACAGTACATTCACACCACCCTATCGTTCATGAACCGGCGCTCTGTTGATGGTGATGATAATGTTAACCCCTGTGGCTACTCGTTTCTTGCAGAGCAAAACAGCTATAATTTCAGCGTCTCTGACATGTCCGATGCATCATTTGTTGACAGAACAATTCAAACAGTTCCCCTTCAGATTGATTGGGCAATTCCAAGCCGGACTTGCAATGACAACAGTGGAATCATATGTGAGGGAGGAAGTGTGTGTGTTGATCCTGATACAACTCTAGGCGGGTACCGCTGTAACTGCTCTCAAGGCTACCAGGGAAACCCATATCTCAGTCCAGGCTGCCAAGGTTAGCAGATTCTAATATGTATTAATATGCATGAATTAAGAACAACATTGATCAATTTATCCACAAGCTTATCATGTTATATACTATATCTTGTGCACCTTAATTCATTTTCCAGATATCAATGAATGCGATTCTAATCCATGCCATCCAAAAGCCATATGCCTTAATGTTCCTGGTTCGTTTATTTGTTCTTGCCCTCCTGACTATCGTGGTGATGGAGCAAAATATGGCACTGGTTGCATTTTTCTGCCACCTCCAAACAAAACCGCCATTTATGCAGGTTAGACAATTGCTGGCAGAATTGACGCAGCAGATTTAATGCTATTGATTTCAACATAAAAAAACTCTCTCATTTCAAAATTTTGCTTCCAGGTTTACTCATAGGCGCAGGATTATTTATACTATCGGCAGTTAGCTTTTGGTTGTACAAAGTACTGAGGAAGAGAAGAGCGAAACAGCTCAAACAGAGTATTTTCAAACGAAACGGAGGTCTGCTGTTGCAACAACACATATCAGCTCATGATCTTGTCCTTGGTAAAATGAGAATTTTCACATCTAAGGAATTGGAGAGGGCCACTGACAGATTCAATGAAAGTCGAATACTTGCCGAGGAGGTCAGGGTACAGTTTACAAAGGCATGCTTTCAGACGGAAGAATTGTTGCAGTGAAGAAGTCCAAGCAAGTAGACGAAAATCAACTGGAAGAATTCATAAATGAGGTTGTCATCCTATCCCAAATAAATCATAGAAATGTGGTTAAATTACTAGGATGTTGCTTGGAGACAGAAGTTCCATTACTAGTCTATGAGTTCATTCCCAACGGGACCCTAAACGACCTCATTCATGATGACAGTACCGGTTTCCCATTTTCATGGGATCTACAGTTGAGAATCGCTACAGAGATAGCCAATGCCTTAGCTTATCTATACTACGCAACTTCAATTCCCATATATCACAGGGATATGAAGTCTAACAATATCCTGTTAGATGAAAAATATAGAGCCAAATTGTCAGATTTTGGGATTTCAAGATCTGTTGCTGTAGATCAAACTCACTTAACCACCAAGGTTAAGGGGACATTCGGCTATCTAGACCCTGAGTACTTCCAAACAAGCAAATTCACAGAAAAGAGTGATGTTTACAGCTTCGGGGTTGTTCTTATCGAACTCTTAACTGGCCAGAAACCGATATCTACCAGTGTGATAGACGAAGAAAAAAGTTTAGTTACACGTTTTCTCTTAGCCATGGAAGAGAACCGCCTTCAGACAATTCTTGATTCCCAGATCATAGAACAAGGTGCTAAGGAAGAGCATCTTGCTGTTGCCAATCTGTCAAGGAGATGTTTGAACTTCAACAGGAAGAAAAGGCCGACGATAAGAGAAGTGGCTATGGAGTTGGAGAGTATGAGAGCATGTGAAAATCCATCTTGTACTGAATCTAACACTCCAGATATAAGCCTCATAGAAGCAGAATCCTTTCGGTTCCCTGATGATGGATCCTCGTGGACACAAAATGTTGGTTCGTAGGATCAACATCATAGCCAGAAAATCTGATTATACTTGGCTATACGAATAATTAAGACAACATCTATAATTACAGAAATCCAGTATGGACCACTATGCAGTTTGGCTAGACTCTGTTAGGATAGAGTTTTTCGTTTGGGAAAAAGATCCTTCGTAGTTACAGATTACTGAATTGTGATGCATCATATGATTTGATGTTGATGTTTCAAGAAAAGCACTACTAATAGCAGCAGGAGTTTCTATTTGAGTGGGAGAAGCCACTAGAATGAAAAACTATAGAGTAAAACTACATAAATCAAACAAAATCACGTCTAGCTCTAGAAAGAAGACCATTTGGTGTCTATCAAATTAGGAGTAAAGCTGCAGAAAAGGAGCGTCCCATCCAGAGAAAGATAAAAGTTGTCTTCAACTCAAAAATTTATAAACCAAAATGACAAAATTGATTCTTTGCAGTAGCCAGTATGTCTAAATACTGATAAACCCCAAAAAAGTCCTATAGAAATGAAACACGGGTCGTAATTCGCTGGCCGATTCTTTTGTCCACATAGGTACCATTGGTAGAGTTATCTGGCTCACATACACATACACAATCCACATGCATATACTGTGTTTGAATTTAAAATTTGAAGTGGATCTTAATACACCGAAAGTGAAAAGCTTTTATCTTGATTGATTAAATGACCTGAGACCAAAAAATGAAGGCAGAAAACACCCATGAAAGAGTATAAATCAATGAAGAACCAACCTACCAAGCCTGCGTGATGCAGTACGCATCAAAGAGTGTACCTCCAGGATCAAAATAACAAAACCCGGCAGCTTACTGCAACATTCTTAATCAAGTCAAAGGGAGATCGATACACAGTAACACAAAGAAAATGGCGTAAAGAGGGCATGCAAAAGAGAGCTGTACCATGCAGAGCCATGGGCGCGTTGCGGGCACAGTCCATAGGGCTCAACTGTGAACTACCTCACTCCAAGTCCACGCCGACCTTCTCACTCCAAATCCATGGTCATACTCATACTCCCACAATCTAATATACATCCGCAAAGTTCACGAACGATTGAAACTTTTGATTCTGAAGTTGAAGGTAGGGTTAAGCTAGCTAGGGCTCATTGTTTGAAATCATTGCCATAATTAGGCCAACAACAGAAATAATTATTGAGATTAAATCTCGGGTAAAATTCATTTTAGTCCCTAATTTTTTATTTTAATTTTACAAAATTTTTATCTTTTTAACTCATTCCAAATTAAAATTCATTTTAGTCCCTAACTTTTAATTTTAATTTTACAAAATTTTTATCTTTTTAACTCATTCCAAATTAATTTCTCCAATGAGTACTTTTTTCATATTATATTTATAAAACTCTTCCTTTTTATTTTTACATAAATTCATTTGTCATTCACTTTTTATTTAAGTAAATTTTTTTTTTTGGTAGAAGGTAAAATGCATTAACATAGAAGAGTACATCAGGATACAACAGGGAAACATCCCTTTGCTTAACCACGCAATTGTAATTTTTAATTACAGTTTGGTCATTCTATTTTTAAACTTAGAAATATATAACCATTTTAGTTGGAATAATTTATCGTTGGCCAGTTATTCAGATAATAACTTAATTACATGATCAACATATTATTGTGAATTTATGAACTTATTGAATTTCTAAATTAAAAGCCATTTGAATAAATTAGGAAGTATCACGTGCAATACACGTGTAGAAATATATTTTTAGAGGTGAGTATATTACTTATTAGTTACAAAATATATTAAAATTATAATTTTATTTATATTTATATTATTGAATCATTAGTATACACTCATATTTAAAATAATTAATAATAATTCTTTTAATTGATTGGGAATTCATTTAATTTGTTATTTGTAACTCCTAATTATTTGACCAATACTTCAAATACAAAAATTATTCCTTAAATTGTTTTTTTTTTCATTTTGTATTTACTAATTATAATGTTTAATGATTTTGTATTAGAACAAATTAGTGCAAACATAAAATATAAGATATATGGAAGATCTAATATTAAAATAAAATTATCAAAGTCCCTTATTTTTGAATTCTTTTTATAAGAAATTCTAATTTAATAAAATTCATCATTTTTAATTTGTAGTTTTTTATGTGTATTTTTTGTTTCAAATTTTAAATTATGTTTGTTGTATTATTTCTGTGAAATTTTATATTTTTTTTTTACTACCATATTCTGATATTATTGATGTGCAATGATTTTATACTAATATTTACTAACCATTGTTTGTAAAAATTTAATCTTTTTATTTTTTTTCAGGAAAATGGAGAAATTTCATTATGAAGGAGGCAAGTCAGCCAAAGCTAGCTTAGCTACCCCAGCTGATAGGTTGGAAAGGCCTTCCAACAAGTTTGAAGCAGATTTGGCTAATGCATGGGCTATAGAATTACATGAACGGAAAACCAAATTAAAAGAGCAAGATGTCAAACTAGCAACTAAACAAAGGGAGTCCGAAACAAATGGACCAGTGTAAGAGAGATCCTGATGAGAGGACCAAAGTTTAGAAACGAGGTTTGCACAGTCGGTTTCGATAATGATGGAGCTCCAACCCTTCTGAGCATCTAATTCTAGCCCGTACAGGAGAGCCATGGCTTCAGGCAACTTGCCGTCTGCCGCTTTAGCAATTCACCTCGAAGTCCAAGCCACACATACACCCTGGTCGTCCTGAGCAACAACGCCAATCCCCAACACCTCACCTTGCCCAAAAACAACACCGTCGCAGTTAATTTTGATCGAACCCGTCGGGGGACATTGCCATCTCTGTAAGGTTCTGTTTGAGGGGCTAAGAGAAGCAGCGAAGTTCTGACGGTTGTAAGAGTCCGTGTAGGTCTTAACCATGGTTCTAAGTATCGGTATCGGCAATAATATCGGTGGGTATTGTTCCACATCGGTCGCGGCGTATCGGGATATTATCGGGCGATACCAAGCAAAAATATTATACAATGCTTAAAAAATTCCAAAAAAATTAGTAAAATTATAAAAACAATAAAGCACCACAAACTACTATATAATAATACAAATCAAAAGTTTTCTAATATCAAGCATCGATAAATTACAACAATGCTTAAGATATACAAGCATGATCAAAAGAAAGTGGATCGCCGATGGGGCTCAAAATGATCGGCATCATCATCGTCATCAATCCTCCTATAATAATCATGTGAACTAGGTGAGTAATTATGACCGAAAGGCGTGGCGTAAGAACCAGCATTGATAACACCTGCCGGGTGAGAAGGTATTTCATATGGAAAGTACATCACTGGTTGAGTTGGTATTACATAAGGGCCTTGTGGGAAAACACCTTGATACGTTAGATTGTAAGGCACTTGAGGAAGTGGCTGTGGTGGCATTACATGCTCCATGTTCTGGTTGTGATAGTCTGAACCTTGATAGTATGTACTAGTACCACTACTATGAGAGGATTCTATAACTGAATGTCGATTACTCTCACCAAGGCTATCTGTAGTGCTTCCACGATTTCTTCTTCTAGCCCGAGATCTCCCACTATGTGTACTTGTTGATGACCCTTGATATCCTTGCAATTGGTGTGGTCTGTAGTCATCAATTTCCAGATTCTGCATAGAGTACTGGAGGTCAGGCTGCCTTCTACCATGTCTTTGTGATTGAGAATCATCATATTGACTGGGAAAATCCGACAAATTGGATAGGAATCGACGTTGATTCTCAATTCCGGGGCGATACCCAGATTTGTGTCTTGAGTTGCATAGTAATTTTCATCTCCTTCAGCCCATGTCATGCCATGACTTTGTTGGGTATCTTTGTGCCCATTTCCATCTCCATCATTGTCATCGTCGCCGTCGTCATCATCATCATCATCATCATCATCATCATCGTCATCGTCATCACTATCATCCTGATTGCTTGACCTTGGTAAAACATGTTTATCCTTTCTTGAGGAAGAAGCTTGTCCAATTTTGTCCTTGAACGTGACTTGTTTAGCTTTTTCCTGCGATGAAACATGTTTACCTTTCCCTTTTTGATGACCTTTGAATAGACCAACGAGACAAAGGAAGCGTGGCATCATCATCCTCATCATTTGGTGCATTTTCCCTGAGCCCTTTTTCATTCTGTTGGTTGTCTTCATCTAACCACTCTAAATCATCTTCGGGTAGCAACGGCTCTTCGTTTTCCCGTGTCCACTCGTCCAAGATGTCATTGTCATGAAAGATATGATTAAGATCAATCGGACTATAATAGTCATCATCTTCCCTTTGATACATCAAATTTCTGACTCTTAATCGCATATTATAATGGGCATACACCAACTTATGAAACTTTTGGGTTGCCAAACGGTTACGCAGTTTAGTATGAATCAATGACCAAGTACTCCAATTTCTTTCACACCCAGATGATGCACATGTTTAACTCAACACCTTAACTGCTATCCTCCGAGGGTTGGGTGCTTCATCACCGTAATTATACCACCATTGAACTAAAATAAAAATTATATTTAGATGTCACGTGAATGTTATGCATTGTACATACATAAGTACTTAGAATCATTAATACCTGGGAGAGACGTAGATACTGCTTGTCTTGCCAGTGGAGTTCCAAATTCTCCCAATTTATCAACAAATGTCCTTATCTACAATTATTAGAAGTATGCATATTTGAGAAAAAATTATTTTCAAAGAAGTCCGAAATATATAAAATTTTATACCTCATTCATTGCGTTAGCTTGAACAATTAAGTCCGGCTCCAGTCTTTTAATCACTTCTTTGACTCCTCGTCTAACCTCAGTCGTGTCAAACACACAAGTGTTTGAGTATTGCAGAACTGGGTTGAAGAAATAACCTAAAAAACAAACAAAAAAAATTTAAAAAATAATATTTTACTCATATAAGGAAAAGAATAAAAGTAACCTGCTGCATGCAAATGCCTGTGTAGTTGTCGATACCATCTGTCATCTATAATCTCCCAATATTTCTCCCATCTTCTAACACTTGCTTTTATCGCCATTTTGGCTCTATCCATTGCTTCATATATGATACACAGTGGGCTTTTTGTCCTGGTCCACGGCCTTCAACACTCTCACTAAAGGCTCCATAATTTGACAACATTCTCTTGCTTTCTTCCAAAATCTCTCTGTTAATATTATCTCAGACACCCGGCTGGTCATTTCTCTGTTTTGTAGTATTGTTGAAAGTCCTCCACTCATCACATGTACACAATTGTTTTAATTCCATTTGATGACGAAGGAGACTCTCAAGGGCAATATATTCAGTCGCAAATCTAGTGATTCCGGGTCTTAACAATTCTCTGTCCTTGGTGTAAGTCTTCATCAGATTCACAACCTTATCACTGTTATATATGAAGCTAGTAATTCTCTTAGCTTCATCTATGGTCTCTCTTACTGATTTCAACTTTCCAGTGTCCTCCAACATCAAATCGATACAATGTGCTGCACATGGGGACCAAAATAGATGCTTTCTTTTCTGCATCAACATCTCTCCTGCAGCTCTAAAAGAGCTCTCATTATCTGTCACAACCTGAACAACATTTTGTTCTCCGATTTCTTCAACTACTTGATCCATAAGACCAAAAATGAAATTTGCATTCTTCTATTTAATTGTGCAATCCACAGATGAATGATAAATCATGTTTCGATCACAATAAATCATGAAATTTTTGATTGGATGCCGTGTTCTACTACTCCAGCCATCACACATAATTGTGCACCCAAAAATCGGCCATTTAACTTTGAGAGTGCTAATGTATTTTTCAAGTTCTTCGATCTCCTCATTCAAATAAATATTGCCGATTTGATAACCAGACGGTCCCTTAACACTAGGTCCCACCTCAGCGATGGTATCAATCATGGATTGCATGTAGGGACCACTATCCGCCGCATTAAATGGTAAAGCATTAAAAATAAAGAATTTTGACACAGTTTTACCTACTTTCTTCATTCCTTCCTTGGATAGCATCCATTTTACAGTTTTCTTTCTTGACGGAAACATGTGTGGGTCAAATCCAGTAGGAGGCATCTCAATACCTGATTTTACTCCAAAACTTTGTGAAATTCCACGTTTTGCTCTAGAAGTTGACCCTTTTGAGGATGAACCATATCCTGCAAATTAAAATAAAATAAAATTAATAGTGGGTTAAATAAACATTAATTAATATTTTGCAAACAAGTATTAGAAATTTCAGCCCATACCAATAGACCGTCGGGTTTCAGCTTCTACAAATCCCGTGTACCGACTTTCAGCCATAGCATGCCTCAATTGTTTACGCTCCAACGCTGACATTCCATGTTCATCTGTGTCGTCATCATCCTCATCACTACTATCAACAGGAATATTGGGCACATCACCGTATAGATTATCTTCCCTAACAGCATTAATTATTGCTTCTTTTCTTCGAAGCGAGGCTGCCCTTTCTTTTAGCCCATCATCTAATAGCTTTCGTACCATCTTTCGGATCTCTGATGGAACTCTTGTACAGGCTTCTACATTTCCAGATACATGTGCAATGTGTTGTTTAAGGCGAGTAATCCCGCCGTGTACAACTTTTCCACAGTAATTACACTTACATTTTTTTCTATCTCCTCCAACAGGAGTTGCATGCTCCCAACCATTATCCAATTTTGGAGCCATTAACTACATATAATAAAAGAGAAGAATAATACTTTGGTATATATTCAACGAATAAAGAAGGAGAACATGAATTTACTGTCGTGCAAGTAAGGAGAACATGACGTGCAAGTAAGAATAATACTTTAATTAATTTTTCTCGTAAATTAATTGATAGTTTAGTTTTTTTTTCTTTCCTTCTCTTTTTTCTAATATATAATAAATTTAAAGGACATACATTATTAATTGAATGTGCCACCACTATAGTGTATATATTTAATTAAAGAATAGTGAATAAGAGACGAGCACAGCAAACTTTGCTTTTCTTATACTTTTCTAGTCTTCAACAAACCTTCTGCTTTCATATATTTTTGGCTGAGGGAGTTGATGCCTTGCACTCAATTTATAAACTTGAAAAAACTTAAATTATTGATGGGTACGGGTAGCACAATATTTTCAGAAAATTGGAGTAAAATGCATGAGTCACATGGATTGAAAGTTGATGTAAAATGCAGAAAAAAACACTCAATTATTGACTGAAAAATCATTTGAAGGATTCCTTCACTTGTTCACTTTTGTCGATTCCTTCTGCAAAGCATTTGCAACTTGCAAGTTGTACAAAAATTGTCCCATTATGCCTCAAATTGTACAAAACAAATACAGATTTCATGTTCTTTTTCAGAATCATGTTCTTTCTTTTCCTTCTTTTTCTGCATCACCTTCAGCCAGTGCCCTTCTCTTTTTTCAAAATCATGTTCTTTCTTTTACTTCTTTTTCTACAATGTCTCGTGTTTTCTTTTGTTTTTCTGCAATGTCCGGTGCTGCTGAGGAAATAAAAAATGTTTCACATTTTCAGATTCTGCAAAACTCATACGTATCGCCGATATCATCCGATATTATCGGCAATATTATCGGATACGAGCGATATTATCATTGTATCGGCGATAATATCGGATGACATCGGATAACATCGACGATACAAATTCACCTCGGATAATATAGCGAATCGGTAGATTTTCTCGGATCGGCAAGGGCCGATCCGGTTACGTATCGGCCGATATCATCGGATATCGGCCGATACTTTGAACCATGGTCTTAACAAGCTCAGAACCTGATCCGGGAGTAGAAATCATTGCTGTATGAGTTTGCAATTTCTGCACCACCAGATACACCAAGCAAGTCCAAGGAACAAGGAGAACTCATGGTTGTCAAGAGCAGCACTCACATTTTGAATCCAACAAGACACACCACCGACCTAAAGATGCCCAACGGAAGTTGGAGAGACTCTAGACCTGACAAGCAAAAGGACAGAGGAGCAGTGCGTGTATCCCGTCTTCACTAGCATCGTAACAGAAGGGACAAGAGAACTCCGTGGAATGTAGTCGCTTATTCAGGTTAGCTGCAGTAGGCAAAGCATTTGAGCAAGCTTCCCAAGCAAAGACTTTGATTTTACCTAGAATCTTGGCCTGCCAGAGCTTCCTCCACCAGTTAGAATCAGGACCAGGGTTGGAACTCGAGCACGAACTTTCCTCAATCGCACATGCCAAGTGGTAAGCACTACGAAAACTAAATCTCCCATTCTCCGAATAGTGCCAAATAATCTGATCCTCGATGCCATATCTGCTCAACGGGATACCAAGAATAAAGTCGCAATCCACAGGCCAAAAGACTGATCTAATCAATGAAGGGTTCCAGTCTTGTATACCGGGGTTGATCAGGTCTGAGACCCTCATGTCAACCTTATCAGCTGAAGGGGCTGTAATTGGGCGAAAAGTGGTCGGACGGGGCAACCAAGGGTCTTTCCAAATACGAATTGAAGTCCCCGTTCCAACATGCCATCGACAGCCCGCTCGGAAGACTCCGTGTGCAGCCATCAGGCTTCTCCAAGTGTAGGAGGATCGTCTCCCAACTAAGGCTTCAAAAATATTTCCATCGGGGAAGTACCGCGCCTTCAGTACTTTGGACGACAAACGATCAGGAAAATAATGAACATGCCATAACTGCTTGGATAACATAGAAATATTGAACAGGTGAAGTTGCCGAAATCCCAGCCTACCCTAGAGTTTGCTATCGCAAAGCGTTGCCATGAAAGCCAATGAATTTTATTTTTCCCACGATTATGCCACCAGAAGTTCGAAATCAAGCTATGGATTTCTCTCAATAAAATAACCGGCAATTTAAAACAACCCATAACATATGTTGGAATTGCTTGGATAATAGATTTTATAAGAACTTCCTTACCTGCCTGAGAAAGAATTTTCTCATTCCATCCATTGATATGTTGCCAGATTTTGCCTCGGATGACAGAGAAAAGTTCTTTCTTAGATCGTGCAACTCGAGATGGTAAATCCAAGCTCAATTCCATCTTATTCACAACACGGATGTCCAGTTCTCTGGCCACCGCTTCTCGCACATTCCTACAACAATTCTTACTAAAAGCTATAGAAGATTTCTAGAAGTTTATCTCTGGGCCCGAAGCCAATCGATAAGTTTTGGACCTGCTTGACATCAAGGCACAATCTAGTGATGCTTGTGAGAAAATAATAGTATCGTATGTGAAAAGGAGATGTGAAACATGGGGTGCATTACAACATATAGATACTCCTTTGATCCGTCCATCCAACTCCGCCTGTCGTAACAATGAGCTGAAAGATTCTGTATACAAGAGGAACAAGTAGGGTGAAATGGGATCCCCTTGACGTAGACCCCTCTTAGGGATAATATGACCGAATTGATGACCACTATTCAGGAAGGAATATGCAACAGATGAGACAAAAAGCATAGCAAGACAAATAAATCGAGAAGGGAAACCCAATTTAGTCATTACCTGATCCAGGAAAGTTGACTCAACCTTATCATAAGCTTTGCTAACATCAAGCTTCATCGCCATGTAGCCCTGCGTACCTGTTGTCTTAGTGTTCAAGTAGTGATTTAGTTCAAAAGCAAGGAGAATATTGTTATAATCAAATGGGACAAAGGCAGATTGAGATGGCGAGATGATTTGATCAAGAATAAGTTTTGGCCTGTTAGCAACCGTTTTTTGATGCAATCTTGTAAACCACGTAAGCTTATAGGACGGAATTGGGTCTTTGCACTTGTGGATGAGCACAATATTGGTTTCATTTCGGCTAGGGGGCACATCATGGGTATTTAGAAGGCGAAGAACGCAATAATATGCCAAAACTTTTGAAAAAATAACGAAGGCATACCGTCCGACCTGGGTGACTTCAAAGTTGCCATTTTGAATAATGCCTTGGAGACTTCTTCCTTTGAATAAGGATGCAAGTAGGTCGTCCTCCTTGCTAGCATCCACAACTCCTCTTAAGCACGCAATCCCGCAGGCAATATCGTTCGCTTGCGGATTACTAAAAGAGAACAAATTCTAAAAATACGACACAGTGTGTTGCTGAATTTCCTTCTCATCAACCAAACATACTCCAGAAGAGTTCTTAATCCGAGTAATCAAGTTCGTACAGAAACATGGCTAGCCTTCCCATGGAAAAAGGTCGTTGTTTCTATAACCTTCCTTCAACCAAAGTTCTTTACCCCGTTGTTTCCAAAAAGTTTCTTCATGTGTGGTCATTTATTCGAGCTTCTCTCTAATATTTGATGCCTCTTGCAAAGATTTGGGTGACAAACTAGTCGAATAGATAGTCTGAAGTTGCTTCTCCAGTTTTATCACTCCATGCTTATCCCGATTAAAATTCTGTCTGACTCCAAAGCTTTAGCTTCTGTTTCCAAAACTCCACCTTAGCACCCAGACGGTCACGGTCACCAGCAAATCGAGAGTTCTGCCAACCTTCTCTCACCACTTGCTCACATTGTTCCGATTATATCCAAGCTGCCTCAAACCTAATTGGACGAAATTTCCTACCAGTAAATATTGGCTGCTGATCGAGTTTAACAAGAATCGGCTGGTGATCAGACCCATTTGTCGAGAGATGAGAGACCACTGCATTCGGAAATAGATCAATCCAACGGTAACATGTACAGGCCCTATCCAAGTGTTCCATTATCGTATGAGGGTGTTTTTGCCTATTACTCCACGTAAACGGCGAGGCCGAAAACCTATGATCCGAGAGAGAACAATCTGTTAAAGTGTTTCTGAAGTTTCTGATTTGCAACAAAGGGCGAGGGAGGCCCCCTTGCTTCTCATATTGATCCAAGATCTCGTTGAAGTCCACGACCGACGAGATTGTGAGTGAAGAGCCTTCATTAATTGACAAAACTTGTCCCACTTATTAGTGTCCGGCTCTTCATAGGAACCCGTAAATCGCCACCACTCTTGGTTTTCACCCAGTTTAACTGAGACATCAATATGATTTCGAGAGAAGTGCTGAGTTGTACCGTAGTGTTTCTGTCCCACATGAGAGCAAGGCCACCACTCTTACGGATAGAATCAACAGAAACCCCATTCATATCAAATCGTCGTTTCAAAGTATCAATTTGGCGAGAAGAGCACTTGGTTTCTGCCAAGAAAACCAAGGCGGGATGATGATCCTGGAAAATAGCTCCTAGGTTTCTAATTGTCCAGGGGCTCCCCAACCCTTGGTAGTTCCACGCAAGAATACTTATGATGATCGGCGAGACTGCTTCATAGTCTCTGTTGTAGCACTAGTGATGTGCATCAAAGGGAATGAAGGTTTTCCAACCTTGCTCAAACCCTGGGTGGGATTCTCACTATCAGAGCTAGCTTCGTCAATCAAACTTCTCTTTTGGGCGATGTTTTTGGCTTTTCTAGGTTTTTTGGCCGAGGTGGATCTGCAGATGTTTGAGGATTTGTAGATGGTAGTTTGTTTGGTGGGGGACGCATCAGTAGATTCAGTACTTGTGATTGTGGTAGGGTGATCACGAGTGATGGGTGGTAAAAATTTAATCTTGTTAGACATATCAGGGTATCAGTATTAATTTGTATTGCAATGTCCTATATATAGCTATGCTAATTATATTTTACTATCAATTAATTTTGTCCAAATAGTGTTTACATTTTTTATTAACTTCTAAATTTGAAATATTATTGCATAAAATATTATTAGTTGTAATTTTTAACTTCAAATTTTTAGTGTGATTTATTGATCTATTAATCATATAAATTTAATGGGTATTATCTATTTCTTACTCCGTATATAGTATCTAATGTTTTAAAAACTTTTATGTGCATACAGGAATATTATCTAATATTGAAAAATCAAATAATAAAAGATTCACTTGATAATTAAATTTTGATATGCAGTTCCAACTTAATAGAAATTAGTACTCTTATTTGTCGATAGTTTTTATTCTTAATACTTAATTTGTGTTATCTTAACTTTTTTTTTTTGTGAATTTATTCTTAAGAAAAATATATTTCTCTTTTATTTATTTATTTATTTATTAGTTTCTATTTCTACCTTCAACATAATTAACTCATTTTCTATTTGTTATTTTATTATTACTAAGTTGATTCCCAACTATGCAACTTACTTAATAAGAAAATATAATTATGCAATTAACAGAAATTTAGTTTACCATTAATATGTTAGTGTACAATTATTTCGAAAATCTTTTTTATTAGGGAATTATTTCTAAAATCTTACATATATTTACCCTATGTCAGTAATATTAATCACACATCATTATCTTTTTCTTTGTTGTTATTCCGTTATTTTTATCTTATTATTTATAAAATGTAGTTTGAAATTTATTGATATACTAATATTAGTTATTTTTTTTTCTAAAAAATGGTCTAAATTGAATAAACCCTTAGTATCAAAACAATTATATTTTGTATCTTCTGGCCCAATAATTATAGTAATTATATTTCAATAGGAACTATTATATTTATGACTTTAAAGTTAGTTAATTGCAGTATTCTCTACATTATTTTTTCGATCTTTAACTTCAGTTATTTCAGTTGCATCGGTATTTTACCTCCATGATATTGTGGAAAAATAAATAAAAGTAACTTTTATATACTTTCATAATATTTCTATTCTTTTTCTTCCCTATACAATTTTATTTTTCTATTTTTTTTCTTCCCCATACAATTTATTTTAAAAAAATAATACAAAATGACTTGAAGGAAAATAATTAAAAAATTAATTCAAGTTGAGTTCGACCTTGATATGCTTATTATATATATATATATATTTTGAAATACTTCATAGAATTTATAGTTTGTGGTTCTATTTTTTCCATCATAAAATATTGTTGGCCTTATTTTATAACATTCACTCATGCATTCCTTGTAATTTTTGTCAATTGTTATTTCTTTAATGATAATTAAGTTCAAAAGTCAAAAGTTAACAGAGAAGGAACGATAATTTAATAAAAATTGGTACTTAAATATAATTTTGGTCATTTGAAATGAATAATGAAATGAACTTGCGTTGGACTTTTGTTAAAGTAGGTTTACATATATAGTACTCTAAGTAGGTTAGAGAAATTAGGATTACGAAATAGTTTTCTTTTTTGACATAATTTTATTTTTATAACTAATTATTATTTATTATTGAATAGAGTACCTCAATAAGGGTACGGATCTCTTCTCACAATAGAAACAAACACTCAAGAGATTTTTACTATTATATAATTATTCATAAGTTGTATTTATTAGTATTATTTTACCTCCAGTATATTATATTATGGTAAAAATCAAAAGTACGTGAAAATAAAATCTCAAAATAATTTCTAATATTATTAAAATAAAATCAATTAGTTAGAAGTCACTCATTTTAATTTTTTTGTAAGAATTTCTCATTTAATAAGGGTGATATTTTTTATTTAAAATTTCATGATATTTATTCTTTCATATATATATATATTTAGTTTTTGAAGTTTATATATATTAGTATTTTATATATTATATATTCCAATGCTATTCATTTTAAATTTTATTGTGCCCTAGTAAATTAATATTTTTAAAGTATTTAAAAATATCTTCTAACAAATTAACCGCGTCGAAATATTATTTGCCTATTTATTTTTTTTAGCTGGATATATTTATCATTGTCCAAGTAATTTAGGACTCTTATAAATAGTCTTCCATTGATAGAATTTTATTATTTTATAATTAATTTTGATTTATTTTTAAAAAGATTACTTAATTAAGTAAAGGTATGAATGTCTTTTCATAATGGGAACAGACACATAAGAGATTCACACTTTTATATATAGTATAGATATAGATATAGATATTCTCACTACTATAATATGAGATTTACAAATATATTAATGCACCTCAAGTTAAAGAAATAATTAACTTATTTAAATTAAATTACGATTGCCTCCTTATATAACAAATCAATAAGTTGAGTCTTCTTCCCCTTTACTATTAATTTTTTTAACTTTTTCAATGACAATTTCATAATATTAAATTTTTATGATTAAATATTATATTAATCTTTTAGTAAAACTTTTGAATTTATATATTTGTAAGAGTTGTTCCGTTTGACCAACTCTCAACTATATATAGAATATTATGAATTGATAGCTATACATGTTTTTTTTTTAAATTCAAAATTGTAACAAAGGTTTGCAAGGGAACATTATCGACGACTTTAGATGTTATAAATATTTTATTGATCATAAAATTTTTGAATTTGTATATTTGCAAGAAATACATTTTTACCCTTATTAAGTTATTCTTTTTAATAATAAATAAAAGTTAGTATAAAAAGATAAATTAAGTTCTAATAAAAAGGAAAAACTATTTAGTAGTTCTAATTCCTCTCAACTACTTAGATATATTTGTCATTGTCTATATAGTTTAGAGGTATTAGGACTATTAAATTGTCTTCTTCTTCTTCTTCTTCTTCTTTTTTTTTTTTTTTTTTTTGATAGAATTTATTCTTTTATAAGTAATTTTGATTTATCATAAAATATTACTTAAGTAAGGGTATGAGTGTCTTTTCACAATGGGGAATAAACAGTTAAGAGATTCATACTTTTATATTTATATATATATATACTAGAAAGGATAACGTGCGAGACACGTGTACAAATATGTTTTTAGAAGTAAATATATCATTTATGTTAAGTTCATGATATTATTCATATTTTTTTCATTGAAACATTAGTATTATACAATTTTTTTTTTAATTGGATGCGATAAATTTTTTTAATCGAAAGTAAAGTGATTACATTCAGTCCTGTCGGCTATCAATATCGAACTACAATTACAAATAATCAAATCAATAATATCACATAAACTAACACCTAGCTATTACAACAACAAATTATACCTACTATACGATAGAAATAACATCAACCCACGCAGGGGTTCGAACCCATGACCTCTAGGATCATGGGGCCTCAGCTTCGCCAACTAAGCTAGGCTTCCTTGGCAATATTATACAATTTTATTTTCAAACAAATTGATAATAATTATTTAAATTGATAAGAAAACTATTCAATTCTATTATTTGTAATTCACTTTCTAAATTTAATTGGTACTATTGAATAAAAAGATATTTCCCAAAATTGAAATTTTGTACTTTGTATATTCACTAATGAGACTTCATTAATATGCATCAAACCAATTAATATAAAAATATAAAATAATGATATTCAAAAAATTAATATTAAAATAAAAATAATTAGTCAAAGTTCCTTATCTTGGATAGAAGAAATTCTAATTTAATAAAATAAATTGATCAATTTTATTTGTAGGTTTTATTATGCCTATTTTATGTTGTTTAATTTTTTTTTATTTTTTGTTAAATTTTGTATGTGTGTGTTGTACGTTTTCTTTTACTATTATATTTGAATGTCATTTATTTTTAATTTATTGACACTATTACAAATTAATTATTTATTGACTATTGTTATAAGACTATAACAAAATTGGACCATAGTACCAATATTTGTATTATAAGATCCTATAATGTATGTTAATCATATTTCAGTATCAACTATTTTATACTGTCAAAGCATTATTTTACATGCTTTATTAGCTTCTAAATTTTGAAATATTATTGTATAAAATTTTATTTTTCACCTTTATAAAAGAAGCAATAGATGTAAAAGAAAACATTCAAGATTATCTAATAATAAAAAAAATCAAGTGCTAGATTCACTCAATAGTTAAATTTTCATAAGCAATTTCAATTTAATAATATTCTATTCATATATATCAATTTTTATTCTCTTTAGTACTCATGTTTTTTAAACTTTTAAGTTATTTTTATAAATTTATTACTGGAAAAATATATTAATCTCATTGGCTTATTTATTTATCATATTTTGTTCTAATTTTAACATAATTAACTCAATTTTATTTATTATTTTATTGTATTAACTTTATTCTCAAAATTTATTAATTTTTTTAATGTGAAAATATAATTGTACTAATGTGTTAGTATATAATTATTTTAAAATTTTATACTTTTAATTGTTATTGTGTTAATATTTACTCATCATTTGACTTTTCTTATTTTCATAAGGGGAAATAGCATTTTTCAGTCCGTACCTTAGGTTGTTTCCATTTTAATTTGGTCCATTGATTTTGGGATTCTCACTTTCGGTCCTGCAAATATTAAAAGTAGCAATTTTGATTCCATAACACATTTTCCTCTGGATATTCAAAAGAAAATGCCATGTGAGTGTTAACTGTATAATAGTACACGAGGATCAAATGTTACAATTTTTATGCACCTTTTAAAACATAAACAGGATATATGTCTCATTAGGATCTACAATTATATTAGTTAATTTACTACTCAATAAGATAAGGTTTTTAAATTAAATTATTTATCATATTACTATTTATACTCTTTTTCAATATCAATGTCTTGGGGGTGCAGGGGGAGGGGGACATGGTATTTGTAGCCTATTAATATTGAAATAAAATAAATTAGTTAGCTCCTTTTTTTTTTAAATTTTCAATAGCACTTCTAATTTAATCGGATTGATAATTTTTCTTTGAAATTAAATTTTGATACTTATTCATTATTCCATTTTAGATGAAATTTTATTTTAATAAAATTGATCAATTTTTATTCGTAGGTTTTATTGTGTCTCTTTGCTATTGTTTGATTTTGCTATATTATGTCTGTGTATGTAATATGTTTTCTTTTACTATATTTTGAGTGTCGTTGATTTTTAATTTATTGACACTAAATGATTACAAACTAATTATTTATTGACTATTATTATAAAAATATAATTTAATTGGACAATATTGTCAATATTTTGTATTGTAAGACCCTAATGTTAATTATATTTCAGTATCAATTTTTAAATATTGTCAAATTATTATTTACATGCTTTATTACCTTCTAAATTTTGAAATATTATTGTACAAAGTTTTATTTTTTGCCTTTATATTGCAATTTTTAATTCTATATGTTTTTAGTTTAACTTCTTAATCTTATTTTCATATGCACCGATTGGTATAATCTATTTCTTATTCAATAATATATTATGTTACAACTTAATTTTTTATGTCACATTTGTTGTTTTAATACTTTTATTCTATTAATTAATATAAAAAAACAACAGATGTAAAAGTACAACACTCAACATTATCTAATACTAAAAAAATCAAGTACTAAGAGATTAACTCAATAGTTGAATTTTCACAAGCAATTTCAATTTAATAATATCATATCCATATGTATAAATTTTAATTTGTAATTAAATTTTGATATTTATTTATTATATATATATAATATTTAAGTTTAGATTAGTATTTTATATATTATCCATGTGTAGTTTATTTTAAATTTTAATCTTTCATGGTAAATTAAAACTTTCTTAATATAATTAAGATTTCTTCTGCAAAGTAATTGTGCTGAAATATTATTTGACATATTAATTTTTTTAGTTGAATATGTTATTTCATTCTCTAAATAGTTTAGAGCAATTAAGACTCTTAAATATTTTTCTTATAGAATTTAATTTTTTCTATAACTAATTTTGTAATATATTTTTTCTGTGAATGTTATTAAAATTTAATGCGTGACATGTTTATGTAATTGGGCTAATTCATGATTCACGATTAGAAGCAGGTTATTAAAATTCTGTGTAATTGGATTTATTCATGATTCACGATTCAGGTTTTTTATCCTAAATTTATATGGAGGAGGTTTAGAATATTTAGAATTCTAAATTGTTAAAAAATCCAAAATCTATAATATAATAATTAATAATATTTAAATGAAGGTATCTTTGTTTTTTCACAATGAAGAACAAACAACTCGAGTATTCACACATTTATAGAGGGACGGGTAATATGGAAAAATTAACAGCTAGAAGACTATTTTGAAATAAATTCAAGAGACAAGAATTATTTTAAAGTTGAAATAAATGTTAGGGACTAAAATAAATTTGAATCACTGAATCTCCATTATTTAGAATTTAGGAGTAGAGTCCAGCGTCCAATAATAGCATTATTAATATTCTCTAACAAAGTAATTTGGTATTAATGAAGTCTGTTGAGAATTCTTGGCTGATGATACAAATATGATGACTGTATTCCTTCATCACGTCCTATTCTTGCAACATAACTAAATTAGAAAGAAAAATGAAATCTTGTTTTTCGATCAATACAAGATTTCTGCTGGCAGCCGCCCGGGAAACGGCTCAAAATCAAAGAGAAACAAGAATTAAAACTAAAAAAGTATGAGTTGGATTAAAGATATCTACAGTAGTGTAGTAAAAGACAAGAGTTCAGTACTAGGTAACCTTTGTTAGTCGATCAAAACCAAGATTTCAATCCATCTTGCCCCAAAAACATATAAGTCCTCTGTCGAGTTTATCGCATGTTTCAGCTCATGCACTGAAACTCCAAGATCAAGAAGCACATCATTTTGTGATATTCAGCCTGTTTCTGTCAAACATGATGCAAATAAGCTCATTTCTCCATATTGCTTTGCTCCTCCTTTTCACCCTCCACCTTTCATGGACAGTTGCTGATAACTATTTCAACACTTCGTTCGCAGATGGTCCGTATATCACGAAGCCTGGCTGCCCGAGCAAATGTGGTGATTTAACTGTTCCATACCCTTTTGGCATCGGTATGAAGGCGAATTGCTCTATCAACCCCTTCTTTGACATAAACTGTAATTCGTCTTTCGACCCTCCAAAGGCGTTTCTTGGAGACCATGAGGTTTTGGGTATATCGGACACAAAAATACACATCAGGAACAAGTTGGACTACCTATGTTACATTGATAACAACACAGCGAGAGGTGACGACTTTGACATGGATTTCTCGGGCACCCCTTTCAGCTTTTCCAATCAAAACAAGCTCACACTCGTAGGATGCAACCATATTTCCTTAATGTCGAAAGGATCTCAGTTGAATACCTACATTAGTTCTTGCGTGGCAGTTTGCTCCAAACCTCAGGAACTGAGCAATGGTTCTTGCTCTGGTATTGGCTGTTGCCAGGCCTCCATACCAAAGGGTCTCCAGTACATCGATATCTCCGTATTGTTCTTGAACGTTTTCTCTGGTGAATATAATTTTAACCCCTGCGGCTACTCAATTCTTGCAGAGCAAAATAGCTACATTTTCAGCGTATCTGACATCTCAGATTCATCATTCGTTAACAGAACAAAGGAAACATTGCCCCTTGTGATGGATTGGGCGATTCCAAACCGGACTTGCAATGACAGCAGTGAAATCATATGCCAGGGAGAAAGTGTCTGTGTTGATTCTGGTACAACTCTTGGAGGGTACCGCTGCAACTGCTCCAGAGGCTACCGGGGAAACCCATATCTCAGTCCAGGCTGCCAAGGTTAGCATATTCTAGTATGTATTTATATACATGAATTGAGAACATTTTGAGTATATGCTGAATCTTGTGCATCCTTATTCTTTTGCCAGATATCAACGAATGCGAGTTTAGTCCGTGCCATCCAAAAGCCATATGCATTAATCTTCCTGGTTCTTTTAATTGTTCTTGCCCTCCTGATTATCTTGGTGATGGCACAAAATATGGCACTGGTTGCATTTTGCTGCCACCTCCAAACAAAACCGCCCTCTACGCAGGTTAGAGGAAATGCTGGCAGCATTTACCGTCATGCAGCAGACTTAATGCTATTGACTTCAGCATCAAAACTATCTTTTTTATTTTTATTTTGCTTGCAGGTCTACCCATAGGCGCAGGACTATTTATACTATCAGCAGTTAGTTTTTGGTTGTACAAAGTACTGAGAAAGAGAAGAGCGAAACAGCTCAAACAGAGTATTTTCAAACGAAACGGAGGTCTTCTGTTGCAACAACACATGTCAGCTCATGATCTTGTTCTTGGTAAAATGAGAATATTCACATCTAAGGAATTGGAGAGGGCCACCGATAGATTCAATGAAAGTCGAATACTTGGCCGAGGAGGTCAGGGTACAGTTTACAAAGGCATGCTTTCAGACGGAAGGATTGTTGCGGTGAAGAAGTCCAAGCAAGTAGATGAAAATCGACTGGAAGAATTCATAAACGAGGTTGTCATCCTATCCCAAATAAATCATAGAAATGTGGTTACATTACTAGGATGTTGTTTGGAGACAGAAGTTCCGTTACTAGTCTATGAATTCATTCCCAACGGGACCCTATTCGAGCTCATTCATGACGACAGCACCAGTTTCCTTTTTTCATGGGATCTACGGCTGAGAATCGCTGCAGAGATAGCCGACGCCTTAGCTTACCTACATTATGCAACTTCAATTCCCATATATCACAGGGATATGAAGTCTAACAACATCCTCTTAGATGAAAAATATAGAGCCAAATTATCAGATTTTGGGATTTCAAGGTCGGTTGCGATAGATCAGACTCACTTAACCACCAAGGTTCAAGGGACGTTCGGCTATCTAGACCCTGAGTACTTCCAAACAAGCAAATTCACAGAAAAGAGTGATGTCTATAGCTTCGGGGTTGTTCTTGTCGAGCTCTTAACTGGTCAGAAACCAATATCTACCAGTGTCACAGACGAAGAAAAAAGTTTAGTTACGCGTTTTCTCTCAACCATGGAAGAGAACCGCCTTCAGACAATTCTTGATTCCCAGATAATAGAACAAGGTGATAAGGAAGAGCATCTTGCTGTCGCTAATCTTGCAAGGAGATGCTTGAATTTGACCGGGAGGAAAAGGCCAACTATACGAGAAGTGGCGATGGAGTTGGAGAGCATCAGGCCACGTGAAAATCCATCTTTTATTGAATCTAACACTCAAGATATAAGCTTCACAAGAACAGAATCCTTTCAGTTCCCGGATGACGACTCCTCGTGGACACAAAATGTTGGTCTTGAGAGTTAACATCAGATGCTAGCAAATCTCACTTACTTGCTGTTTGAATAACTAACACAGCATTTGTAATTAAAGATTATTGAGCTGTGATGCATCATATAATTTGATATCAATGTTTCAAGAAAATCATGCACTACTAGTAGTATGTCACAGCATTGACTCGAGAAAGAAGACGTAATCTCAGCCATCCATCAGCTTTAAAATCCAGCCAACAGATCAAGGGTTTCAGAGGGCTGCGAAGCGACGACGTTTTGGAAAAAGAGGACAAATCCAATTTAAGTGGGCACGACAACGTTTCAACTCAAACATCCAACGGTCCAGCATGATCTAATCCAATGGCTCCTAAAGCTCCAGTCGTTAGAACAAACCCACCACTAGCATACGCACTCCTAATGTCAGACGCGAATCTTTCAGCACCATCCCTGCATTCCATTATTTGTATTATTCCTCTAAGACACTACATTCTGTTATGTACAGCTAGGGTTTCCATTTTCTATAAATACCATTTCTGTAAACAAAGGAAGGTATGAAATACAATTAGCCTAATTTTCATAGTTTTAGCTTCTGGCAATCTTCTTTATTCTGTCTTCATCTTTTTAGTTCAAGGGAAAACTTAACATTTGGTATCCAGAGTAAGGCTTTCCTCGACCTTTCTTAGCTATGGCAGACGGTACCAGAATGAAGGAAATAATGGAGGTTAAAAAAAACAAGAATTGTGTTTGATGGAAGAAAATTCGAAACCTCAAGTTCATGAAGAACAAATGTGTGCGCAGTTTGATAGCCTGATGGGAATACAAGCAGGTTCACAAAACTCATATACAAAACTTGTGGAAGGACAGAAAGCCCACCAGCTACAAATACAAAGTTTGATGGAACAAATGCAGAAAAGAACAAGGATCGGTCAATTCTGGGAGAGAAACCAGCTGCTTCCAAGGAAAGTTCCCCTATGTCCCAGTCGACTCTGAATTTTCAGGAACAACGAGTCGCCTACCATTACTCTCCAACATTGAGTGTCGCTTGCCTCCATCCATCTGGATGGGAGAGCTGAGTTATGGTTTCAAGGGCTAATCAAAGACAAGGAGCTACCAGACTGGCAACAGTTCATTGAGGTAGTCTACGAACGTTTTGAAGGAGTAGACCCCGGTTCCATCTTGGGGGAATTTAACACACTGCAGCAGGGGAAGAACACAGTTAAATCAATATTTGAGCGTTTTGCGGAACTAAAATCACATGTGATGATCTTACACAGCCATAGGATACTTTGTCACTTGTTTCATAAATGGTCTCAGATCAGACATTAAGGGAGTTGTTATATCCCTACGCCCCACCAGGCTCCACCAGGCCCTAGCCTTAGCCAAAAACCAAGAGCAAACTGTAAGTGCCATTCTCCAATTAGCTAACCCCATCTCCAAACCATGGCCTGCAAACAGTCCCAAACACTTTACCACTCCCAAACCTAGCTACAACAACCTAGCCATCCCCACAAACACACCACTCACCACCTAAACCCATCACAAAAAAACCTACCCCTCACACCCCAGTCAGAAAATCCTCACCGAAGCTGAAATGCAGGCTCGGAGAACAAAAATCTACGCTAAAACTATGATGAGATTTTCAGAGCTGGCCATAAATGCAAGCAACAATTTATGTATTGCATTATTACCCAAGAAGAAACAACCATGGAAGGCGAAGAACAGGCTGACTCTATGGAAAAAGAGGAACAAGAAGACATGACAATATCCATCAATGTTATAAGTGGCAACACTGACTTTAATACCTTCAGAGTTAAAGGAAGGGCGTATAATCATGAGGTACAATTGCTCATTAATGCAGGCAGTACCCACTATTTCCTAGATGAGGAAAGAACCAACACATTGGGATGTCCCCTAGAGCAGACTACACCAATAATAGTAAGTGTTGCTTATGGCAAGTAATTGGTGAGTCAAATGTATTATCCAACGTTTACATGGGAGATACAAGGGCAATTTTTCAGCTATCCTGTCCGTACTCTTAGGCTGGGGGGATGTCACATGGTACTTGGGGGGATTGGCTAAGATATTATAGCCCAGTAGAGTTTGACTATAAAGCCATAACAATCACTGTGTCACAAAATGGGAAAAAATTGGGGTTCCAAGCACTGTAAAACAGCTGAATTGCACCTCATTTCTACCAAGAGTATGTCTAAGTTGGTCAATAAGAGGGCTTACGGGTTTGTAGGCCAATTACATTCAATTTCTGCAGTCCTTCCTAATGATAAGTCCCCATCACTATATGATACCTCTTCTGATACTAATCTTGCTAGACTGCTAGCAACCTATGATGATTTATTTCAGGAACCTCAAGGGCTCCATCCCAACAAGGACATTGAGCACCATATTACCTTAAAACCTAATGCGGTTCCAAGAAAAATGCAGCCCTGCCGCTATTCTTACTCCCAGAAAAGTAAAATCAAGTCCATTGTGAAGGGAATGCTTAGGGAGGGTATCATTCGTCCAAGCCAAAACCCATTCAGATCCCCTGTTTTGTTGGTAAAGAAAAAAGACAGAACATGGCGTATGTGCGTAGATTATAGATATCTAAATAACCTCACTGTTAAACATAATTTCGTCATCCCAGTTATTGACGAACTACTAGATGAACTACATGGGGGATGTTATTTCTAAAAAAAATGACCTCCGCTCTGGGTATTTTCAGATACGTATGCATAAGGAAGACATCCCAAAAACTAGTTTCGTTACACACCAAGGGCACTACAAGTTCTTGGTTATGCCCTTTGGTCTATGTAACGCCCTATCAACCTTTCAGTCCTTAATAAATGTTGTTTTTGCCCCTTATTTACGGAAGTTTATTTTGGTGTTCTTCGATGACATTTTAGTCTACAGTAAAAGCTGGTCAGAACACCTAGAACAACTGAGGCTTACTTTAACACTGCTCAAGAAACATCAGTTGTATGGGAAAAAGAGTAAATGTGAATTTGGGAGAGGGAGTATTGAATATTTGGGACACATTATTTCCAAGAACGGAGTAGCCACAGACCCAAGCAAGATAGAATGCATGAAAAGCCACAACCCAAAAATGTAAAAGAATTGCGAGGATTCTTGGGATTGACAGATTACTACCGAAAGTTCATTAAGGGGTATGGGGTGATCAACAAACCCCTGACTGAGTTGTTGAAAAGGGACAATTTCTTGTGGAATTCTAAGGCTACTAATGCGTTTGAATGTTTTAAACAGGCTATGATTTCAGCTCCTATGCTAGCCTTGCCAGATTTCAGCAAAGTCTTCATTATTGAGACTGACACATGTGACAAGGGAATAGGGGTTGTTTTAATGCAAGAACAGAAGCCCATTGCATACCTGAGCAAGTCCTTAAGTCCAAGGAATCTGGGGCTATCAGTATACGAGAAAGAGTTTCTGGCAATCTTGCAGGCGGTACTCAAATGGAAGCACTACCTCATTCGGCACCATTTTATCATCAGAACAGACCACCAAAGCCTCAAGTACATACTGGAACAAAAGGTTGACAATGCTCTCCAACAAAAATGGATAGCCAAATTGTTGGGGTTAGATTACGAAGTACAATATAGGAGGGGGAAAGAGAACGTAGCAGCTGATGTGTTATCACGTAGGGAGCAAGGAGACTGTTCCTCCATTACTGTAATTATCCCTAATTGGATGATTGATGCCCAGCAAAGTTCCGAAGGGGACCAAGAGCTGTTACCCATTATACAAGCTAAAACAGTTAAGAGTACAACCTACCCAACATACACGCTGCAATGAGGGGTACTGAGGAAAGACCAAAAAATCTGTGTGGGGAACAATACTGTATTGAGAGAAATGATCATCCAAACACGCCATGATTCAGCCATTGGGGGCCATTCAGGGATTAATGGCACTTACTGGCGTGTCAAAGGGATGTCCCACTGGCCTAGGCTCAAGGATGATGTAGTCCAGTGGGTCCAGAACTATGACATTTGCCAACACTCCAAGGCAGAACATAACCCTTACCCAGGGTCACTCCATCCTCTATCTATTCCCAATAAGGTATGGACATCCATCTCAATGGACTTCATAGAAGGACTACCTAAATCAGAGGGTAAAAACTGTATATTTGTGGTAGTAGATCGCCTGAGTAAGTACACTCACTTTATGCGAATGACTCACCCTTTAAAATTTTGAAACAGTGGCCATGATTTTTATGGATCAGGTTTAGAAACTCCATGGTCTGCTAGTTAACATAGTATCAAACAGGGACAAAGTATTCACTAGTGCTTTCTGGAAGGAACTTTTCAAGCTACTGGGAACCACCCTCAGCTTATCATCAACCTACCACCCTCAAACCGACGACCAAACAGAGTGGGTAAACTAATGCGTGGAAAACTACATACGGTGATGTGCCACCTCCGACCTAAACAGTGGCACCGCTGGCTTTCACTGGCTGAACATTGGTATAACACTAACTTTTACATCAGTCTGAAACTCACTCCCTTCCATGCATTGTATGGTTACCTACCAAAGCCCCCATACATCCCCACTACCCAACCTGAGGTTGATGAATACTTGATAGAGAGAAGGAAATTGATGGAGCTGTTTAAATTGAATTTGGTTGAAACATAGAATAGAATGAAAACACAGGACACAAGCATCTAATGGAAAGGAGTTTTGAAATTGGGGACTTTGTCTTCCTGAGACTGCAACCATACCACCAAAATTCCTTGCAACTAAGGAGAAATTTGAAATTGTCATCAAAGTACTAGGGGCTAGATTATAGAAAAAAATAGGCAAGGTTTCCAACAAGCTGAAACTCCTGCCCTCCACAAATATCCACCCCATTTTCCATGTCTCACCCCTCAAAAAGAAAATCGGACACAATCACACACCCTCACCTGAGTTATCTATTTTCACTGACCATGGCATTTGCAGCATACCCAGCTAAAATACTTGGACGCAGGCTTATCGCACTGAGGAACAACCCTGTACCTCAAATTCTGGTTCAATGGGAGAACTACACTGAAGAAGACGCCACCTGGGAAGACTATTACGACTTCACGGCCAAGTTCCCGGACTTCGAGACCGACCCTCAGGGATAAGGGTCAAGCTTACCAGAGCAATGTCACGACCTTGACTGGAGAAAGAAGATGTAATCTCAGCCATCCATCAGCTTTAAAATCTAGCCAACAAATCAAGGGTTTCAGAGGGCTGCAAAGCGGCGAAGTTTTGGAAAAAGAGGACAAATCCAGTTTAAGTGGGCACGACATCGTTTCAATTCAAACATCCAACGGTCCAGCATGACCTAATCTAATGGCTCCTGAAGCTCCAATCGTTAGAACAAACCCAGCACTAGCATACGCACTCCTAACGACAGACGCAAATCTTTCAGCACCATCATTGCATTGCGTCATTTGTATTATTCCTCTAAGACACTGCATTCTGTTACATGCAGTTGGGTTTCCATTTTCCGTAAATACCATTGTAGACAAATTATTTTTGCGCCCAATCAAATGACGACAAGTGGAAAGTATATATTATTTATCAATTATATTCTACTTTTCTATTTATATTTTGGAATTTACTAAATTAATTTCAAATATAAATAGTTAATTTAATTGATATTTTAATATATATATTTCGTCATCAAATCAACGGCCGACACGTGTCAAATTGAGGTGTTTCGGCCAATCAAAATCAAGAAAATATTTCTCATATTATCTCTTTGAAAAATACAAAAATTAAGGAGATAATATCAAAATTGACCAATCATGTCTTCCAAAATATTTAATGTATTTATCTCTTTAAATTAAAATAAAGAGATGATACAAAATAAGTGTTTAAGTTCACCACAACTCTATCCCTTTGACAGCCATATAAAGGGTCCTTGGAACTCATTCAAGATACACATACAATTGAAGACACAAGCAAGAGAGCATACAAGAAGTCCTGAAATCCTCTCAAGCACAAATCAAGGAAGATCCACGGCGTTCAAGGCGTTCATCGCAGAAATCATCCAAAATCAGCGTTTAATTCAACAAGAAGTTCGAAGACCGGCGAATTAACGTTATCAAGAAAGAAGTCCACCTTGGCGGAAGATCAAAGTCTCAAATCCACCAAGAAATATCCCAAATTCAAGTCAAATATCTTCAAGTTTATAGAGTTTAATCCAGAAACACGTCAACGACCCCCGAATTAACGTTATTCAAAGTCAAAGTCAACGTAAAAGGAGATCAAACGTCGAGTTTCACCTCTAAAGTTGCCGAAGTCAAAGATCACATTCTCGAAATGAAGAATCAGAGGTTTTCAAGTAGATATTTCGCACCCATAAATACTCAATCATTTCAAGGAATTTATTTGTACTATTTTCTTATTTCGTTTAATTCAGGAACACGAAAATTTATTTACAACCATTTCTGTAAACAAAGGAAGGCATGATATACAATTAGCCTAATTTTCATAGTTTCAGCTTCTGGCAAGCTTCTCTATTCTGTCTTCATCTTGGGTCAAAGCCTCATAACGGCCCCTTGTTCGTCGCTGGATATGCACGTGAACAAAAGGTGAACAGAATATTGATCGATGGAGGCTCTGCAATAAATATCTTACCCTTACGAACCTTGAAAGACTTGGGGATCCCGATGGACGAGCTTGCAGACAGCTACCTCATGATTCAAGGCTTGAATCAAAGAGGACAAAGGGTTATCGACATTATAAGGATGGAATTGTTGATGGACGATATGGCGCCAACCTCACTATTTCATGTTATAGACGTCAAGACTTCTTACAACATGCTTCTTGGCCACCCTTGGTTGCATGAAAATTCTGTGGTCCCCTCAACATGGCATCAATGCTTCAAATACTGCCACAATGGTGTAGTGAAAAGAGTACTCGGTGATACCAAGCCTTTTACCGAAGCTGAGTCGCACTTCGCCGACGCCAAGTACTGTGTTGAAACTACCAAAAGAGGAAAAGAGATTTCGCCCTCAGATAAACCAAAGTCGCATGACGATCAAAGCATGATGAGAAATGAGCTACCCACCATCGAGGCTGAATTTTCAAAGAGCTTGACTCTACCATTAACTCAGATCAATGTAAAGCAACCATCAAAGCCGTCACTCAAAGGATTTGTTCCCTCAACCCAAGAAGATGAAAAGGAACATGAGACATTGGCCATAGATGGAGAAGGATATGATCCCAAAGCCTTCAAACTGCTTGTTAAAGCCGGGTACAATCCACAAGAAAGGCTAGCTCTTGGGAAACTTCATCCTGAAGCCACCAACAAGAAGCTCCATGGACTCAACGCCACCTAAGTAATGTTAAAAGAAAAAGGGCATGCAATCCCAGATTCACATGTGGGTCTTGGCTTTATCCCTCCTATGCCTATCCGCATCACCATAAAAAGGGTCAGCAACAACCATGTCAGCGAAATTCTCTCTTCAACGAAAGATGATCAAAGGAAAGAAACTCTATGGGAGTCTATCTTCAACAGATTTGGCCCGCATAAAAGGATGATGCATACAAAAACAAAAATCGATCTGTCTTTCATAGACTTGGTCCACGAAAAAAAATGATGTATCAAAAGAAAGACATATCCAAGGTAGCCGCGTAACTAAAGGAAGACATCACGTCCCCATATACACAAAAGCTCAGAAGTCTGATTCCTTCCAGAATGAGACGCCGCACAACCTTAGACATATTATGTGGCAGACTCTTGAAGGTTAAAGCACAGACAATGGTCTTCACACAAGTTCAACTTGATGACAAGGATGATAGAGAAAGTGTAACATCATCCAATTATATTAACGGCAGTACTGAAGAAAATATCGCTTAAGCTCATCACATTACCTTAGTTGAAAATGAGGAGGTTGAAGAAGAAGATGCTGAAGACAAACCTCTAGAACTTCATGAGTTGAACGAAGTCAATCTAGGTGATGCCGAAAATCCCTGGCCAATCTACACAAGTACCTCTCTAACCCCGGAGGAAAATGAGGCTTATGTCGTGCTACTTCATGAGTATAAAGATGTATTTGCATGGTCCTATAAAGAAATGCTCGGGCTAGATCCAAAAGTAGCCGTCCCGTCAAACAAGCTCAACGTAGGTTTCAACCTGAGTTGATCCCATTGATTGAATGCGAGGTAAACAAACTCATTGAAGTTGGTTTTATTTGAGAAGTCAAGTATCCTACGTGGATTTCCAGCATCGTGCCCGTGAGAAAGAAGAATGGGCAGATACGAGTATGTGTTGACTTCAGGGACTTGAATATTGCATGTCCCAAAGACGACTTCCCATTACCCATCACCGAGTTAATGATAGACGCCACTACGGGTCATGAAACCCTATCATTCATGGATGGATCATCCGGATATAGTCAAATACGTATGACACCAACGGATGAGGAATTGACAGCATTTTGCACTCCTAAAGGTATATATTGCTACAAAGTCATGCCTTTCGGATTAAAAAATGCCGGCGCCACATATCAAAGGGCGATGCAAAAGATCTTCGACGACATGCTCCACAAGAATGTAGGATGCTATGTTGATGACCTGGTAGTGAAGTCAAAGAAACGAATGGATCATCTTCACGGCTTAAGGAAGGTCTTCAAACGTTTAAGGAGATACCACCTAAGAATGAATCCCTCCAAATATACGTTCGAGGTGACATCCGGAAAGTTTATTGGGTTCATCGTCCACCAACGGGGTACAGAAATTGAGCAAGCCAAGATCGATGCTATTTTAAGAATGCCGGAACCTCAAAACATCCATGAGCTGAAAAGTTTGCAAGGAAAGCTCGCGTATCTTCGGAGATTCATTTCAAATCTAGCAGGCCGTTGTCAACCATTCAGTCGCCTAATGAAGAAAGATGTGCCCTTCGAATGGGATGAGGCTTGTGATAAAGCATTCAAAAGCATAAAATCCTACTTGATGAAGCCTCCGGTGTTGGTTGCACCTATTCTCAGACGCCCCTTAATTCTATATGTCGCTACTCAAGAGCACTCCGTGGGAATCTTACTTGCCCAGAAAAATAATGAGGGGAGAGAGAATGCTTTATACTATTTAAGCATAACGATGACACCAAACGAGCTCAACTATTCACCCATTGAAAAGCTATGTTTGGCGCTCATCTTCGCGATCCAGAAGCTGAAGCATTACTTTCAGTCACACAGTGTCCATCTTATCTCAAAAGCAAATCCTCTTGAATATGTCATGGCAAAGCCAGTGCTGTCTGATAGAATCGCAAGATGGTATCTTCAACTGCAACAATTTGAGATCACATACGTTCCTCAAAAGGCTGTGAAATGACAAGTCCTAGCAGACTTTCTAGCCGATCACCCCATGCCTGCCGAGTGGGAATTATCTGATGACTTGCCTGACGAAGATGTCCTTCTGATTGAAGTTACACAGAAAATGTACTTTGATGGAGCTGCCCATAGAGAAGGAGCCGGGGTTGGGGTTGTCTTTGTCACATCTGAAGGGGAAGTCTTGCCTTATTCCTTCACTTAAACCCGAAATTGTTCAAATAATATGGCGGAATACCAAGATCTAATCCTTGAATTGGAAATGGCAGTTGACATAAAGCAACGACACCTCAAGCTATACAGAGACTCTCAGTTAGTGATCAATCAGTTCCTCGGTCTCTACGAAGTCAAAAAGCCCGAGTTGCTTCCATACCATGACTATGCAAGAAGGATGATGGGATGGCTAAGAGATGTAGAACTTGCGCACCTGCCGACAAAGGCTATTAAACAAGTTGATGCGTTGGCCAAGCTTGCTTCAACCTTATCGATGACCGATAAGGAAATGAGCATACCGATATGTAAGAATTGGGTCATACCACTGGTCTTCGGTGATGATGAGGATGACACGTTCCAAGAAGAAGAAAATCATGTTATGGAGATTTTCGAAATTGAAGAGGAAGATTGGCGACAACCGCTCATCGACTACTTAAAGTACAAGAAGTTACCCGACGATCTACGACAAAGGGCCGAAATTTGGTGGCGGGCGTCTTCATCTACTTCAAAGACACGCTCTACAGACGTTCATTTGATGGTATTTTCTTATGCTGCCTAAATGATGATGAGCAAATGCAAGCTACGGAAGAAGCTCACTCTGGAGTTGTGGTGCATATCAATCCGAACCAAAGTTGCACCTCAGTATAAAAAAAGAATGGGTTATTACTGGCCTACAATGGTTAAGGATTGCATGGACTACGCAAGGAGATGTCAAGCCTGTCAAATTCACGCCAATCTTATCCACCAACCAACTATGGCTTCGTGGCCCTTCGATGCTTGGGGTTTGGATGTCGTGGGACCCATGACAAAGTCCTCTGGTGGTCACTTATATATCTTGGCAGCAACTGACTACTTCTCTAAATGGGCTGAAGCAGTCCCCCTCAAAGAAGTGAAGAAAGAGAATATTGTTGATTTCGTCCGTACACACATCATATATCGCTACGGAGTGCCCAGGTATATCATCACTGATAATGAAAAACCCTTCTGTAACTGCTTGATAGACAAATTGTGTCAGAAGTTTGGGTTCAAGCAAAGAAACTCTTCTATATACTATGTCGCTGCCAACGGCCTTGCTGAAGCTTTTAACAAAACTTTGTGCAGCCTATTGAAGAAAGTGGTGATCAAGTGAAAGCGGGATTGGCACGAAATAATTGGAGAAGCTCTATGGGCATACAGAACCACTGTCAAAACGCCTACGCAAGTAACTCCTTATGCCCTGGTTTATGGAGTGGAGGCAGTCCTCTCGCTTGAGCAACAAATTCCTTCATTGAGGATAGCAATACAAGAAGGGTTTACTGAAGAAGAAAACGCTCGAATACGGCTTGAAGAGCTAGAAGCTCTCGATGAAAAAAGATTGGAAGCACAAAAAAGGCTCGAATGTTATCAAGCTCGATTATCCAAAGCGTTCAATATGAAGGTTCGCCTACGCTTTTTTCAAGTTGGTGATCTAGTACTCAAAGTAAGGAGGCCTATAATCACAACGCATCGAACTGGCAACAAGTTCTTGCCAAAATGGCAGATCCGTATGTCGTCAAAGAGGTGTACACAAATGGTGCATATAAGCTGGTTGCTGAAAAGGGCTTGAGGATAGGCCCGATAAATGGAAAGTTCTTGAAGCGATATTACGCTGAAAAAAAAAACAAAAAAAAAAAAGAGAAGAAACAAAAAAAACTCAAAAAAAAGAAAGAAAAAAAAACTCCTGGCCCCGCATGAGTATAATATTTGAACGGCCCTCCCTTTTCGAAATAAATATTTTGTACCCTTGAACTACGTATTGACTTGATCCTCTTGATGAGGTACGTAGGCAGCTTAGATATTCTAAGTTCAGTCATAACATTTGAATGAACTTTATTTCTCATATGAAGTCATTGAGATGGGAAGTATTCAAACATGCTCAAAGATTTCAAGGTACAAAGAAAAGAAAAAGCTTCTATTACGTAATCGCGAAAATATTGGAGTTCATGACTTGGAATAAAAGAAAAAGGAATCAAATGCAACAAAATAAAAGGTCCTAAGCAAATCTCAAGCAAAGGGACTCAAGTCCTTTAACTCTTTCTTGAGAGCTTCCAAATTTGTTCTTGAAGCCTCCATACTCGCAACTACTTCATCGTTGAGGGGGGTGGTATTCTCAAGCGCTGCGATTTCTTCTACAATTTCACGAACTCCAACTTGGGCACTATGAAAAAGTTGATTTTCTTCCTTTAGAGTAGCACACAAGTTCCTCCTTTGCTCTTTCAAATCTGCAAGCTCCTTCTCAACACGCTTCAACTTATCCGTAGTAGATTGGACTTTGAAAGCCTCTCCACTTTCTTTAGCGCGGGCCTCTTGAAGACGATCGATGGCTTCCTTTAACTATCGCTCAAAAAGATCTTTGGATAACCTTTTAGAAGACGACGACCTTGCCTCATCATAAGCAGCAGGCCTTGGCGAAGAATGTGTTCATCGATTCTTCCACATTTGAGATGTCAAAATTCTAAAAGCTCTCCATAGATTCAAGAACGAAGTAAACGTCGTCTTTGATTGATGAGATGAAATCAATTGGGGTGTTTGATATCTTCACGAGAAGATCATGTCATAGCTTTTAAAGGAACTCCTTTTGATGATTAACAAAATTCAACATCGATGGTTCATGACTTGAGCCTTGACCATCAACGTCGATGTTTCTTGGTTTCAAATCCCTCTTCGGCCTCTTCCAATGGCGATCAGGGTTGCTACTCCCACTTACTTCCAAGGAACGAGGAGCACTTTGCTTCTTATTCACTTCAAGGGGGTCGACCACTTGAGAATTTCTCTTGGGATGAGAAGTAGCCGGCTCGTGAGGTTGATCTTGGGCGACTCCACCACACTTCTTGTCTTTTGGAGAAGGTTGATTTGGGCCTAAGGCAAGCAACCTCGCCACGTTTTCTTCAAAGAAGCCACCATGAACTCCGAGCCACCACCTTTTGTACGCCTCAGAGGATAACTTCTTCATATTTGGGGGCATAGGAGGGAACAACACTTTCTCCATGGTCTTGGACAAAATGCACAAGCGCCAATAACGGATTCCACCTTCTAAAGAGACTTTGCGAGTATCTTGCGAAAGAATCCCCGACACTTCTTGGAAGAAATCAAATTGACGACTAAATTGATGAGGACTATTGGGCTCGACAACGAAATGATTGCCTTGCCGCAGAAGAAGGTAGTTCGAACGGACGGCCATGAAATAGGTTTCTTCAAATTCTGTAGCGTGCCCGTCGTCTGTGAATGAAAAATCCTTATCCCTCATCATGTTGCAAGTCTAAGAGATAAAGTCACCTCTGTGTAGCCGCTTTCTCACCTCTTGCGGATCATAGTATTTTGCGCCTCCTTCGCCTGAGAAGAGCGTCATCTTGGGGCCACGAACACTTTGCACAAGTTGATAATGAGTCTTGAAATAATAAGCTATCCAACTATAAACAAAGTGGATCGAAAATGGAGAGTGTACGCGAGTTGGCCTTGGGGAGTTAGAGATCTTATTCAGACCTCTGTAAATGCTAGCCAAGACGGGAACGACAAGACCAATCCTTCGACCGGCTGCCATAGCACTCGCCACCTTGAAAACACCTGGGCGTATTGAACCAACATCTTGAATGGGAAGGGCAAAGGTACAAAGCCAATACGCCAAATACGTCATCAAGAATGTCTCTTCCTTCGAACTCCCTTCGATACCAAGCCTCGAGAACAACGCCTCGTCAGCCGTGGACCACTTGCCATGTACCCCAAAGGCCCCGGAGGGAGGAGGGGTTATGGGTTGACTTAGGACGAACAACCTTCTTCTCTTTACGCGGAAGGGGCTCGCAGTATTTTGTCGCCCTTCTAAGCCAAAATTTGATCCATTTGTCGACAGGAACTTAAGAGGATTGACCATCATTAGTACTTTTTTGAAGCAAATGGTAAGCGTGGAGTAGGAACTTGCAAGAACAAGGCACAAGTCTCCGCCCTGTCTTGTCAACCCCGTTAAGCTCCTTGGCACTTGGGACGACTTCGTTGTGAAGGAGTCCGGCCATAAGAAGTCCGGCAAGGGTATACACATCCCACAACGAGATAGACAACTCTCCGAAGGATGTCAAGAGAGTGTTAGTGGATGGGCACCACGCTTCACAGAACGCCTTGACAATGTCGAAGTTGCGGTCGTAAGTGAACAGTAAGGCGTATACGACATCATATACTTGAGCTGCAACTAGCTTGTCCTCGTACCGGCTGAGTACGTCTTTCGTCCACCCCCAAAATCCTTTGATGTAGCGGAACTCGCCGGCAAAGCGAATGTTGTCGCCCCACTTGGCTTTCCCTTCAATGACGCAATGGCCTAAAGTCAACAGAAAGCTTGGTACGTCAGAACAACGGTGATGAGTCGCTTGTAAAGACCACACTTTGGAAGTCTTGCTCAAAGAAACTTATCGAGACCATTGCTCCGTGTGAAGTGGATGCATCAATCTCGGCCATTGCTTCACGTATCGACCGATAAGAGGAGCGTAAGTTGTCAAAATTGTTCCTTTCTCCATGGGTTGACTTTCATCGTCAAGAATGACCAAGTTTTGTTGACCGGAGGAAAAAGACTCGTCCTTAAAGTAAACCATGTTGAAAGCTATAGGAAGAAAGAATTTACTAGAGTTAGTGAACTAAAGAAACAAGGAAAGAAGTTACGGAATCCCAAATAAATTAACACGTCTGAATGAGCAAGATGATCATGCGTATCTAGTTAAGCCATTCTTTACATGAAAAAAAATTAAAAAAAAATAAGAAGCCCTTGTTTCTTAAAATCATCTCTATTCAAACAAATAGTGAAATTCATGAATTAAAGTGGTAAGTGGCAATCATTGTTCAAATCTCACCTGATAATGCAATTAAAGTGTCACAGTACACTAATATATGTCACAGTACCCATGTATCATTCAATTATCATGGAGTTGATTTGTACGCCACTTCTTCATATTAGTGTCACAGTGCATATCCACAAAAGACAAACAAAATTCTAAAGTCATGATAGCCGCAACAGAATAGAGCAAAAATAAAGGATGAGAACATACTTGATCCAGCAGCCGACTACTTGCGGTTCGAGGTGATGAATGTTAGTGTGGGAGTCCCAGTTACTCTAACGTGTGCCGGAATATCCTGGAAGCGTGAACCTTATGCAGAAAAAAAATTGAGATAAGAATAACAAAACTCGAGTCATCCACCCTTGCAAAAAAATAGAATCATCAGAAGCTCATTGAAAACTTGAAGAGAAACCACGAAGATTTTGAAACTATGAGCTAGAAAGTATTACCGTGAAGACCTGGCTAAAATTCGAGAAAGGATTCGAATTTTGTCTCCGGTTTGAAAATTCTGCAAAAAAAAATCTATTGAGACATTATGACAAACAGTTTGTGGGCATACCAAAAAATAGAAGAAGGAAAAAATATTTGGCTGTTAGAACATACCTCAAAAATGCAGAAAAATCATGGTTTGGATCGTCATATTTTAACTCCTTATATAGGTGTTTAATTGAAATATTTGAGTGAATTCTAATTTAAATTTTAGTCCTAATTGAACTCAAATTCAAATAACTATGTTGAGCACATCTTCTCAATGTTGAGTTGAAATAGAATTGGAACGTTAATTGATTTAGAGTTTTACAAAGTTAAGACTTCCTAAAAAAAAAAAAAAAAAAACATGTTGAATTCAAACTTTGCATGTTACAGATAAAGTTGTAAATCTCTGTGAGCCAATTCAATTTGCAAAATGGAGAAGACGACTAGCTAATGGGCCAAGCAAAGACAGGCCTAGATTTGTTCTTGAAGGAATTCTAAGGATAGAAAAAGAAAAATCTTGTGGGCTTTGCTAGGCCCAAAGCTAAAAGAGAAAAGGAGAAAAAACAAGAAGAGAAGGCCTACTTTCGAAATTTGCTGGGTGCCGTCCCAATGTGTGAAAGAGTGATGGGTCTTCTCCCGGCGCATTATTCGGTGGAAAAATTGATCAATCCAATGCACATATGCCCTAAATTTTCATGTCCGCAAGAAATTCAAATGCAGCTAAAAGCAAAACCATAAATGTGATGACTCAATCAAATTTCATTTATATTTTTGCGATTCATTCACTTCGAAAATTATATTTTTAAATATATATTCGTGAAAAAGTCTCGAGGGGCATTTGTAGATAAATTATTTATGCGCCCAATCAAATGACGACAAGTGGAAAATATATATTATTATCTATTATATTCAACTTTTCTATTTATATTTTGGAATTTACTAAATTAATTTCAAATATAAATAGTTAATTTAATTGATATTTTAATATATATTTCGTCATCAAATCAACGGCCGATACGTGTTAAATTGAGGTGTTTCGGCCAATTAAATCAAGAAAAATATTTCTCATATTATCTCTTTGAAACACAGAAGCAAGAGAGAATTCAAAAAGTCCCCAAATCCTCTGAAGCACAAATCAAGGAAGATCCACGGCGTTCAAAGGCAAGATTCAAGGCGTTCGTCGCGGAAATCGTCCAAAATCAGCGTTTAATTCAACAAGAAGTCTGAACACCGACGAATTAACGTTATCAAAAAAGAAGTTCACCTTGACGGAAGATCAAAATCTCAAATCCACCAAGAAATATCCCAAATTCAAGTCAAATATCTTCAAATTTATAGCATTTAATCCGGGAACACGTCAACGACCCTCGAATTAACGTTATTCACAGTCAAAGTCAACGTAAAAAGAGATCAAACATCGAGTTTCACCTCCAAAGTTGCCGAAGTCAAATATCACATTCTCGAAATGAAGAATCAGAGGTCTTTAATTAGAAATTTCGTACTCACAAATATTCAATCAATTCGAGAAATTTAATTATACTATTTTCTTATTTCGTTAAATTCAGAAACACGAAAATTTATTTACAACCATTTATGTAAACAAAGGAAGGCATGAAATACAATTAGCCTAATTTTCATAGTTTCAGCTTCCGGCAATCTTCTCTATTCTGTCTTCTGTCTTTTTAGTTCAAGGGAAAACTTAACATAGTAGAAATAGTTTCTGCATGAATGATTTGAGTTTAAAAGGGAGAAGCCACTAGAATGACAATCTACAAAGTAAAGATAAATAAATCGAACAAAATCAAGTCCAGCTCTTGAAAGAAGACAAGTTGGTGTATATAAAATAACGAGGAATAAAGCTGGCAACATTATTTAATATTCCTAAAGAAGACCTGAAGAAACGAATTCAGGAATTCCGTGTGACGCTGATGCAGAACGTGACTCAACATTAGTTTCTTGTGAAAAAATGATGTGGGCAAGAATTTGTTTGGTGGTGGAGAAAAGAAGATACAGATAAAGATAAAAAGATCGAGTCTTCAACTCAAAGTTATACAAAGCAAAATGACAAAAGGGACTCTTTTGCAGTATGTCTACACACACACACACTGATAAATCCCTGTAGAAATCAAACCCGGACAGTAATTTGCTGGAATTTTTAGTTCACACAGCCACAGGTACTTTTGGCAGGGCTATCTGGCGCACATACATACAACGCAGAACCCACATGCATATACTCTGTTGCATTTCGAAGTTGTTAATAAAGAAATGCTTTGTTAATTCTTTAGCAATTAATGCAGCTTAGTATACAGTACGCCACCCTAGGCGAAATCTATTCTTCGTTTTTTCTTTTTCCAACTCTGCTGTTCATATCGGTCTGTTTATTAAAGACCGTTTTTAGTACTTTGCCTGTAGTGCAGAAATTTCTTGTATTTCAACTTGGGTTTCCCGAGAGTTCTCGGAGTTTGATGCTCCGTTGTCTGGGTTCTTATGAGTAAGTTTCGTCTTCTGCAATCACAGTGTTATGTGTTTTCTGGGATTTTGCTTCTGACCTTTCTTGAATTTAGTTTTACTCTTTCTTTCCAAGCTGCTTGTTGGATTAGGTTTAGTAGATTTCCGGGCATGAGGCAAGATTTTGTTTGGAAGGGATGCCCAGCTAGTGAATTAACTGTTCTTGAATGTTAATTGTGTTTTCTTTTGAAATTTAGTGTCCAGTTTTGTGCTGCTACATAGCTGAGAAACGGGGCAGAAAGGACCAGCAAAAGCAAATATTAGTTTCAATTGGTAGATTGCTGACAAGATTTCATCTTTTCTTTAGGAACACCTGAATCCTGTCTCGTGAGCTGATTGAGTTTTCAATCTAGGAGTTTGAATTATTGGAAAGCTGGTTTAAGATTTTACTTTATGGGATATATATAATTGTGGCAGAGCATAGAAAGGAAGTTCTCAGTTCTCTGTAGTTCTCATGCTCTGTAGATGTTCTGAGTTTCCTGCATTTGGACTGTTAATGGCTTAACTCCAACTTTTGACTTATAAATTTTCTTTCTTGGCTGTGTGATTGTGAACTTCAAGCAAATTGGGAAAACATTCAATTACTTGCTTTCATGTTGCAGGTTTTCTGGGGGCAACAGCGCTGTACTGCTTTGGTTTGTGGTTGCTTTAGCATTAGTAAAGAATTATATGATATTCGAACAATGGAGACTAGGAGGCTGCTGTGGGTTATGGCATTGGTCTTTTCGGTAGTTTTGTTGGTTCAGTATATAGAACTTCCCTATGGTTATGTCTTACAATCTTTATTATCTTTTGGCAAAGCTCAAGTAACATCAGCAGGCGGCTTGCTGACTAATGGTTCCTCTAATGGGTCTGGGAACTCGACAAACCAGATTGGTCTTAGTGGTGTGAACTCCACCAAAATGGATGCTGTCCCTGAGTTTCTGAATATGACAAAGTTACCTGATCAACAAAAGGAGGATGATAAACATGATTTGAAGTCAGAAACCAGTAAGCGTTCCGATGATTCTCGTGGTGGTAGTAATGATCTTGAAGATGACCATCCCTCTAGGGACTTTTTGAGAGTACTCCACAACTCAACTGATGAGGGAGTTGCAGAGAACAAGAAATTGGCACCAGAAAAGGCTAGAGAGCATGGGTATGATTTACCAGTATCCAGATACACTTCTGCAAATAATGCTTCATTAAACAATCTTCAGGCCACAAATGCTGTTCCATCGTCTGCCAAGAATGTCAATACAATTTCCCCTATGAAAAGTCTGCAGGTGGCGTCCCCACCACCGAACTCGCCATCCAACATCTCATCTCCAGAATATATTGGCAGAAATCAAAGTACTCACGTTCGATCCTCCACGCCAAGTACAACTTCAACAGGCAAAGACGCAGCAAATACACTTCTAAACAATGGAAAGCCTGGGCTAGCACGAAGTGGCCTTTCTGCTTTTGTTAATAATTCTTCCACCAGAAAGTCTGCTGCTAAGATGAAAAGGTTCAAGGGACCACCAGCTGTAGTAGTACCAATATCTGCAATGAATGATATGCTGCATCAAAGCCGTGTTTCATATCAGTCCATGGTATGTGTAACTTTAAAATCAATGCTATTCGCCTCACTAGATAAGCTGATTCTTCTCCCTCTTTTCCTTCTCTCCATTTGTTTTCATGTAGTTTTATTTGCAGAAACCTCAGTGGCCTTCACAAGCAGAGAAAGAATTACTGAACTCAAAAACACTGATAGAGAGTGCACAAATTATGGAAAAGAACCATCAGATTGATGTTAATGTGTATAGAAACTTTTCTGCATTTACAAGGTAAATAAAGTAAGGCATCCACCAAATTTTGTCTACCATGGTGTTTCTCATCTTTTGGTTTTTTCAATATAGTTGATTTGTATATAGTGACTCTGAGGGCTTCTTACAATAATGATGATTCTCATTCAGATTTATTTATTCTCATTTAGATTCTGAAATCTGTGGAAAAATGTTGACATAATCTCAAAATCCATGCCTAATTGTATTTAGTGATCCAAATCCTTCTGACGTTTAGGGATTGTGTTCTTCCCTTCTCCTCGTTAATAGACATAACTAGCATCAAACAAAGCATTTGATGTATTAAACCATTAAAATGACCATAGACCACTATACGTTCTGAACCAGCATTATGCGAGTTTTGCCTCCTATAGCTTCTGGCCTCACAGAAATCCATACGTTTTAGTCATATTTTTCCCGTTTTTAGATAGAGGACTTTCTGGAGATTCATATGTTTGCTTATTGAATATACAACACATGCATATGATGGCATGAGAATCTATTTTGAAACCAGCAATATTCTTAATACCGCTTAAGACCAAATTGCTTGACTAAGCTCCCTGAATGCTTTGATCAAGAATCCAATGTTGTCGCTTGCAGGAGCTACGAATTGATGGAACAGACTCTTAAGATTTACATCTATGCTGAAGGAGAAAGGCCCATATTCCACCAGCCAGAGCTTAACGGAATATATGCTTCTGAGGGATGGTTCATGAAGCTGCTGGAAGAAAACAAGCACTTTGTCACTGGAAATGCCAATAAAGCCCATCTTTTTTACTTGCCTTTTAGTTCACGGATATTAGAGGAGACTTTGTATGTTCCAGATTCTCACAGTCGCAAGAACTTGGTTCAGTATTTGAGTGGCTACCTCCAGAATATCACAACAATATATCCTTTTTGGAACAGAACCGGTGGAGCTGACCATTTCCTTGTAGCCTGCCATGACTGGGTATGTTTCTCCAAATGCAGATGCTATAAGTTATCTTGTACTTAAGTAGAGCTGAAGTATATGTCCGAAATTTCCTACCTCTGTTTGTTAGCGTTTAACAATTCTTTTCACGACCGTCTCCACAGGCACCTGCAGAGACCAGCCGGATCATGAAGAACTGTATTAGAGCTTTGTGCAATGCTGATGTCAAGGGAGGATTCCAGTTCGGCAAAGATGTATCTCTACCAGAAATATATGTACGCAATGCTTCAAATCCTCTTAAAAACCTTGGAGGAAAACCTCCTTCTCAAAGGAGCATCCTAGCCTTTTTCGCTGGACATTTGCATGGTTATCTCCGTCCCATTTTGTTGAATTACTGGGAAAACAAAGATCCCGACATGAAGATCTTTGGTAAGCTACGCCAGGAGAAGGGTCAGATGACGTACATCCAGTACATGAAAGGCAGCAAATACTGCATAAGTGCTAAAGGTTACGAGCCCTACACCCCACGAGTTATGGAGGCCATTTACTACGAGTGTGTTCCTGTAATCATATCCGACAATTACATACCTCCATTCTTCGAGACCCTGAATTGGGAGGCTTTTGCCGTGTTCATCCTGGAGAAGGACATCCCGAATTTGAAAAATATACTTATGTCGATCCCGGAACAAAGATATGTTAAGATGCAGCAAAGGGTTAGACAGGTACAGAGGCATTTTCTTTGGCATAGTACGCCGGTGAAGTATGATGTCTTCCACATGATACTCCACTCAATATGGTGGACTAAGGTTTTCCAGATGAGACCTGGCTGATTCATATGCATCATATACTGGAAATTCACCATTTGGGCAAAAGCTTTTCCTCTTCTGGAAACAAGCTCAGTGTGATCTGATGAAAGAAACGGGGTAGGAATCGAAGCCCTTTGGCGGAACGACTAATCCTTGCTTCCTTCTCATTGCCTATTTCGCTGATAAACAGAGAACCAGAGGGGAACGAGTACAAGACGTTCTGGTGATTAACGAGACAAAAATAGTATAGCTTCACTTTCTAAGATTGTGAAGTGGGATTCTTGGGCATGTTCATGTTCAAGGGCATTCATACAAACTCTAGCAATTGCACAGACAAGCAGATGAAGCTGCCTGTTGCAACACTCTGTGAAAAACATGGCAGAAACCAACAAGATGAATTCTGGGGATCAGACAGGAAGCTATTTCTCTTGAAATCTTAGCCAGGAATATTGTGAAAATTTATGGTAGTCTGATGTAAATTCAGTCATTTTGTATTATACTATTCATCAAACAGTCCGAATCTTGTACTGCAAATGGTGTTACATCTTATTAGGGAAAAATACAAGGAATGTTCAAAAAATTCCCTCTGAAAATTAAAGGGTTAATTACACTCATCTCCCTTGTTATTATGGGAATATATAAATTCCCCCTTCTTACTATGAAAATTATAAATTGCCCCCTCTAGCTAACAGGTGTTAGTTAAATCTAATAATAAGTGCTTATATGATCATTTTGTCCTCATTTATAAAACTGAAAATAATTCAAAAATTAATAAGAGAAGTATTTTTTTATTCTCTTTATTTGAAATGAAAAGAAGGAAAAATGAAAAGAAGGAAAAAAGTTTTTCTTCAAATAATTTAAAAATATACGTATGTCTTCATTTTTCTAGGAATTGTAACGTATTGTACTTTAAGAATTAAAATACACTAAAATTGACTTGTTTAAATTTTAATTCGGCATAATAAAATTGGTTAAAATAAGAATTTTCCTCAATATTTTTAACATTTGAGTAATATAAACTCTATTTTATTACTTGCTATAAAATAATATAATTTCAACAAAATTTGCAAGCTTTGATGATTATTAGGGAGTAGAAATTAATGTCACAACCTACACATACACAATATTTGATTAAAAAAATATTATAAAATAATTTACTAAAAGTTACGAGTATACATCCTTATTAACTTTAAATATAACAAAATATCCCTTAAGAGTATTTAAGTCATAGAAAATAGAGTTATTCAGGTTGGGGGTATTATAGGAAGTTTATACCAATTTTTTTTTTTATGACATCAACAAAATCTATTAAATTGACTAATGAAAGGGGCAATTTTTAAGGTGGATATATTTGGAAGGGAACTTTATGTAATTTTCATACTAAGAGGGGGGAATTTGTATATTCCCATAGTAGTAGGGGAGGTCAGTGTAATTAACCCAAAATTAAAGTATCAATTACACCCCCTGTGATATAAAACAAAGTTCAAAAAACCCCTTGAGGCAAAGTTTTGTTATGCACGTGCGTTGATTGCGCTTAGGCGTAAAAAAAAGTGCCTTTTTTTTACATTTTTGCCCTTCTCTCTCTCAACCTAATATTAAATATTAAAATATTATATAATATATATAATATTATATATATTACATTAAAAAAATTTAAAATAATATATAAATATTTTTATTAATAATAAAATACAATTTATAAAAATTAATAATTATGATTCATAATATATTAATAATAAAATACAATTAATAATATATATATATATAAACACACAAAAAAGCAGCGGCGACTGCAGAAAGGGACCCTCCGTCGCCTTCAAGGGCGATGGGCGTCGCCTGTCACCCATCGCCCTTCGAGATCTGGGCAGCGGGCGACAGAGACGGCCCATCGCCCAAACCTCCGCCTCTGGGCGACGGCGCCCAGACGGGGGGGGGGGGGGGGGAGCCGGCAGAGGGGGCGGCAAGAGAGGTGGGGAGGAGGCTAAGCAGGTAGGGGAAGGGGGGGAGGAGAGTGGATTGGTGGGGGGGAGGTGTTATTTTTTTTAAAAATAATAATTTGATAAATACAAGTATAATAATAAATATATTATAGGTAATTTATAAGTATATGAGGGGCATTTTCGTTATTGTCTTTAAAAAAATACTTCTAGGTTGATCAGGGGCAGTGTAAATATTTATTCATATCAGAAGGGTGATTTTTTATATTTAAATTTTCACGAGGGGGTTTTTGATATTTTTCCATACCACAGGGGGTCAAAATGAATTTAACCCCTTCTTATTGTCTATACTATTATATAAAAGAAACCCCCTTTTTACTCACAAATGGCGATTAATGGCATTGCCACACCACTTTTTGTAATGTTAAAATTAACCATCAACTGATATGATAACTATTTTATTCAATTTTCCAAATTTTATTAATTGATAAATTAGTTTTTCCTTTCTTTATATCTTCTTTTTTTTAATGCGATGTGTTAGATTATATATTTTACTCTTATTTATAATATATTTTAAAGTATAAAAAATAATTTATTATATACACACAGAAACGACGTGTCATGACGGCTAATTTAATATATATATATATATATATATGTACACAGTGTGTATTTCGTATCAAGGAAATGTGTGCTTGTAGGAGCTTTCTAATCTCCATGAGTATATAAACATATGCCAAGTCATGAGTAAAGTTGTACAAGTAATCATAAAGAAAGCAAAATATCACCTGAAAGAATATTTTATGTTTATAAGTAACGTTATATATAAAAAGCAATTAAATGGCAAATATATTTTGGCGACAGAAATTGTTTCCAAGTATATGATCGACGGGCTTATTTTTTTAAATAATTCAAAAGAAATTGTAATAAAAATAATGCAATTTTAAGGGATATAAAACTTTTAATGTAAGTATCATTGACGACTTGCATTTTTTTTTTCTACCGAAAGTCGTTAAATGGTATTGACGACATCAATGGTATTGACAATTTCTATTTTTTTATAATTAAATTTTATTTATTATAATTATTAATTAATTAATATAAATTTAAATATTTAACTATTATAATCATCAATAAATTTAAAAAATCGCATACCAAAGAAAATCATATCAACTATGACAAATATCATGATAATTACATATTTAAAAAATGATCGTCCGTCCCACAATTACGTTAGTAGCGTTGGCGCTTAGATCTTATTTTCTCACCCAAAAAATTTTGGCCCTGACCGGTCTTATTATTAACTGACACAAAAAATTCTTGCACAGACCAGGTTTGACCGAACTAAACTAATCATAGAGCAAGCATGATACGCTTGCTATGTGATTGGTCACTTTTCCTGAACTACCCACCAATCGCACGATTGCCATATGATTGACTCATTTTGTTCATTATCATCATCACCGGTATTATTTTGCAACCGACTTGATGATCTTGTAGAACTGGACTCCAAATAATTCTGACGTGCAATAAATGATGAAAATGGGATTGGTTAAACAATCACTTTATATGTAGTAAATGCATTCCCACAATGTCATATGATCCAGGATAGGAGGTTGCAGGTCGCTTCGGGTATCCTGAATGAGTTGGGACCTGAGAAAAGAGTAGGTCGTTAGGCTTTCGGGGATATCCCCAGAGAAGACCCTCCGATGCCTAAATCAGCTTGAGATCAAGATAGTGGTAACCGAACTGAAAGTATTTAATGCTGAGTGGTGTAATAAATAGTCTTACCATAAATGATGCTTGAAAAAGTGTATATATATGGCAAGAGATGCTCACTTGCTCTGACTCAAGTGTCAACATCAAGGCTAAAGTTGTCAAGTGATCCAACGGCTCACCTTTTCTAGGTCACCAAGATTGGATCAACTGATTAGAGGAAATTATACGATATATTCTTATGCTTATGCCCTTATTTTCTCTCGATATGATGTTTGTTCTTGAGTAAATTTATGACATTTAAGAGCTTTCATGGAAAAAAGGCGAATACAAGCAAAGAGCTCAAACATAAAGGAAAGAGTCAAAATTCTGCAGAAACGAGCACAAGTTAGCCCGTGACCCACGGGCTATCAAAGATTCGTGTGACAGAAACGCAAATCACATAACCCGTGACCTACGGATTATCAGATGTTCACTGGGCGGGAATAGTAGATGGGTTGATCATGAAGTCTCAATTTCAGCAACATGAAGAAGAATTTGATTTTCTTTTTATCTCTTTTGTAATTAGGGCTAGACGTTTAATAAGGAAAGAGTTAGGAAAGGAAAAAAAATAGTTTAAGCTAGGTAGAATACTTTCCTTTCTTACCGTCGCTAGGGCCTACTATAAAAGGAGGAGAAGATTGAAAGAGAAGGGTATTCAATTTTCAGAAATTCGCAGAGACATAGATGTTTTTAGAGCAAAGAAAAAGGCTAGGAGTGCGTGAAGAAGGAGATTCGGCATTGGAGTGACGACCATCAAGCCAATCCACTACTCCATGAGTTTTTTTCAATGTTTCTCTTTAGCTTTAGTTATAGTTAGGATGAACTAATATCTTTTTGTGCTAAGGCTTATGGAAAGCCTAATTGATACAATATGTTAAATATTTTCCAGATTAATCTAGTTATTATTTTCATATATCCATGAATTGTTGTATTTGTTGCTATTATTTGAGAGCTTGATCACCTCTTAGATTTTACTAATTATGTTGATAAACAGAGAGGGAATTTAGCATAGTGGATAGAGTAATTCATGGTGTAGATTAAATGATATGTAGACATACATAGGCATGATCGATCCATCTGATTCCATAGGTTTTTCATAGATCCTAATGCATTATTGTCACGAGTTTTGGAGAGGAGAGATCCCCTAATTCCTTGATATTGGTAGGTTTAGTATAAGCTCGAGAGAGTATGGCGGATTAAATTAGGAAAGACCTCAGTGTGTGAAAATACTCGTTTGTTTGATTAATTCGTCAATATTGAATTCGTTGTACGATTAGGTGGATTTATAGCCGTAGTACTTATTCCTAAATCTACGTTTTTTCTCCAACATAATTGTTTGCTATAGTTGATTTTATTGCTTTTTTAGTAGTTTTCATAAACTATCCAAACTTTCGATTGTCCAAAAAATTAGGGGTTAGTCATAGTTGTGGTAATTACTTGATTAAATCCTCATGGGTTCGATATTTTTTATACTACTTGATAGCTAGTGCACTTGCTAGTACATATTTTTTCAATATCAACTGGGGAGGTTCGGGTCATTCGACCCCTCCCAATGCTTTTAGTGCAGATTCTGGCATCCAATAGCAATTTGTATCCTTTATGAAGGGTATTTTTGTCATTTTAGGCTTCCTATCATAATATTCCCATCATTAACATAGAAAATCAGAGGACATGTTGATGTCCATAGCTAGGGGTTAAATTCAATTGCGTAGGCTATAATGCTTTCTAAGTCCATGTCATATGATTGCCAAGAATGTGCAACTGAAAGATCTTTGTTGGAAGCTGGTTTTGAATATCAAATCGAAAAATTTAATCGAATTATGGACGAGATAAAGAACCACAAGCTAGAAGCGTTTGTGTAATTAGACCAGATCGAAAATAAAAAATGGATAGCTTCTCATGATGGCAAATACCATCATGTCAGAATGCATCAATGGTGTTTTAAGGCGCTCGCCGCCTGCTTGTGACTGCAATTCAAGAAATAACGTTTGCCCCTTCTGTCCATTATTTTCGTGAAGGGATGACAAAGAGTAGTGCAAGGTTAAACAACAACCAACTCTGGACTGACTATACATACAAGTTGTTCAAATGTTGGTCCGAAAAGTATTTTGAACATGTGGTGACAAGATACCATCAATTTGAACAATCCGTATCGGTCGTCACAAAGCGCCAGCAATGGCATGGGTTTAATAACCCCGTTGTCAAAATTATCACGCGAGAATGTGCATGTGGCAAATGGAGTCAATTTAGGATCCCTTGCTCTTAGGCTCAAAAGGTATGTGCTGCATACAGGATTAGTGCGTCATCAATTGTTATGGAATATTATGATTTAATGGCTTACAAAATGATATATTCTAAGTCTTTCAAAACTTTAATGTTGAAAGATGTTGCGATGTCCCAGAAACTGAGTTGGTCCACGATACTACTCTTCGTTCTCTACTTGTTTTGGTCGAAACCAAACTACACGTATTCAAAATGAGATGGACAGTCGCGCAAAAGGCAACAAAATTCAGAACCGACAACCATCCCAATAAAGTGAAACTACTTCGAGTCAACTTAATGTGTCAATGTAGGGTCGTAGACGATAAAATACTTTTTATAATAGTTGATTGTATTTTTTTTTTGTACTTAAATTTCTAAGTTTATTAATGATTATAATTAGTTAAATATTTAACTTTATAATTATTAATTAATTAATAAATTAACAAATAATAAATAACAATTTAAAAATTAAAAAAGAAGAAGAAGAAATCGTCATCGACGACTTCAGTAGAAATTTTTTTTTTTTTAAAAAAAAAGGAAAGCAAGTCGGTTAAATAATTGAAAATGAGGCTATGTGTATTTGTGTATTAAGTGTTTAAATAATTGTCGCATAGTCGGGTACTTTGTGTATTAAATGTATAAATAATTGTCACATACTTATTATTTTAAAAATTAAAGTATATAATTTAAATACTGGATATCCGGTACTTAGGTGTAGTATACAAATTCATCAATATAAAATATTAAAAAATATTATAATTTTTCTGATAAATTATAACAAGCATCATAAAAGTTGATATAATTATAAATATATTCTCATTAATTAAAAAATTATCGATGAACCCCTATTTGATGAAAGTATACAAACCTTGAACAGGGCCAGATAATATCCACTTTGCCCCTATTGGCATTTTAAAAAAATTTAAAAATTGGAAAGAAAAACTTGACGAGGGGAAATTTTCTTCTTGTCCTTTCTGTCCATAATTTCTTTTTTAAGAATAAATAAAATTATTTTAAAGTCAACAAAGGTAGTTTGATCAATTTTATTATAAAAAAAGGGGATAATTACATTCTCCTCCCTTGAGATTTGGTGTAATTACATGTAAATTCCCTATGGTTTGAAAAATTACATCTAATTTCTCTTAGGTTTGTTTCTGTCTAACAAATAGGTCATTCCGTAAGTTAAGATTCACCGAATTTATTGATATTAACAAAAAATTGAATGAAAATCAATATTTACCCTCGATTGACTTATTAATAACTTAATGCAGGCTAAACAAATCTTCTATGACTAAATTACCCTTATAACGGTGAATATATACCTCCTCTCATGCATTAACGTGTGACAATATATAATGATAGTTTGATCATAAAAAAATCGTTTGACCAACAATAAGTCCGTAATAAATTAATCTATTGCAAATATCACCTTTAATTCAATCTTCTTTACTAATTTTAATAAATTTCGTGAATTTTGACTAACGGGGGACGTAGTTGTTAGACAGAAGTAGACTTCAGGGATACTAGATGTAATTTTTCAAGCTATAAGGGGTCTACGTGTAATTACACCAAACCTCAAGAGAGAGAAGTGTAATTATCCCTAAAAAAATAGATAAAAACTTAATAGAAATGGGCTAGTTGTTAGACGGGCCCTAAAATTAGGTGTATTAATAATTTTTAAACAATAAAAAAATATTTATAATTATATCAAATTTCATAAGAACTTATTGTAATTCACCTCCATAGCCTCCATCAAATAAAAACAAACATCTGGCCGAAAAAATTGCATAGTTTTTACTTTTTACATTATCGTCATTTATCAATATCCTCCAAAGACTTGTGGGCTTATTTAGACAGCTAAGACGCTATTTTTCAATAAAAGAAATCTTTTATCTAACTAAACATTAATTTATGATTTTCTTTCAAATTAAAAATAAATAAATAAAGTTGCAGGTCAAACTTTCAAAGTCTACAAGTGCAAGAATCACACAGACAACCCCCTCAAGAAAACAAAAATACAAATGAAAAAAAAAAAAAAAGGAAAAAAGGGCTGTAATTATGACTGCATTTATTCCTTCCCACCGCTTTTGTACAAGAAAACTCTACAACAGAAGAACTCAAGAAAATGCCAGAGAGATCAAACAGTTGATGGGTTGATGTTCGATTTCATTGTCACACAGTAAGAAGAAGGAAAGAAAGATTTTGATATCAGACAGGTACTGCTTTCAAACGTATCATTTGCAGACGGGCATTATTGAATTGTCTGTTCCAGTTGAATATTCAACTTGTAGTTTAATAAAGAAAGCATCTTCTTGCTTCTACTTCTCTGTTCTAGTTGACTAACATGCAACGGTAGATCTCTCTGCTGTTACTTGGTTAAATGAGTTTAAGTTGGTGGGTTCTTTCTTATCTTTAGTTATGCTATGAATTGTGAAGCAATTGCTTCAAGTTTTAGTAACCCTTGTTTTCCAGGTGATTGGGGATTGGTTTTAGTGTTTTGGTATTTTTTCTGGAGTTTTCTTGATTTGTAGTTTATTGCTCTGTTTTGATTTCGTTTATTAGTTTACTTGTGGAAATCAAGAAACGCTTTTTCTCAGCTCTTTGTTCTAATGTTCAAGAGAACTGAACTGCTTTTTGCAAGTTGGCTTTTTTGGTTTTGTTTTGAAGTAATTGTTTGGTTGCTGGGAAGAAGAGTAGAAATGACTAAACCCCAGAGTTGGTAATTGTGTTTCATCCCTTCTTTGGCTCTTGGGATCCCATCTGAATTTGGATGCTTAAAAATTTGAAATGAGGTCTTGATACATTTTGAGCTTTTCATCAATTTTGTTTGAGGGTGGCTCTACTATTTTGAATTGCTTCCTGTTATTGATAATGGCATTAAACTTGTGAGAATTACAATGATGTTCTCTTTTTCGGATTAGAAATGTGGTGGGAACTTTTCAATGACTGGATGAAACTTGTTGTGCAGAATTCTTCTCGGGGCGGTTTAGCTGTCCGTCCGTTCCAGGAGTTTAGTAGCATGGGTAATGAGTTCCGGTACATGTGCCTCGTGAAGACCAGGCGACTGCTGTTGCTGATGGGAATTGCTTTTGGACTAATTTTGTTTGTTCAGTATTTTGAGCTTCCATATAGTAGTATTTTATCATCTTTATTTGCGCCTGGCAAATCTCATCTAGCACCAATAGACAACTTTCTGAGTAGAAATTCATCTAGTAACTCAACTACTTCAAGAGCCTCGACGTCCTTTAGTAGCTTAAACTCTACTGATCTGAATGTTGCTGATGAGGTATCGAGTACTGATAATATATCTGATGGAAAAGATAATGTGGTGGCAGATGTCAATGCTGATATTGATCCTGAAAACAATGGAACTCTTGATGATAGTTCACATGATGATATTGATCCTGAGGATGAATTTCCATCTAAGGACTTCTTGGGACTGGATCACAATTCAACCAGTGAGAGGGTTGAGAGAAATACTAGCTTCCCGTCAGAGAAGACTAGAGAAACTGATGATGAATTGCCCAAATCCGAGCATAGTCTGGAAAACAGTTCTTCACTGGACCGTAATGGGGTTGCAGATGTTGCCCAAAGGTCTGAGGAAAATGAAACCGAAATCACCGGTCCATCTCCGGTTGCTAAATCACCATCAAATTCGCCATCACTTGCTTCTCCAGAAAATCCAGAAACTTTTGTGGAGTCTTCTCCAGTTACGTCTATGGGAAAACATGCTAAAACTTTACCTCAAAACACTGAGAATGACAAGATTCTGAAGGCTGGTACTTCTGCTCCAGTGAGTGATCCCTCCGTCAGTAGGAACCCTCGCAAGAAGGAAGAATTCAAGGGGCAAGTACCAGCAGTAGTGTCCATATCTGAAATGAATCATATGCTGCTCCAGAGTCATGTATCATATAGGGCATTGGTATGTATTCAAATTTTTATCTCAGATGTTTTATGGCAGAATGCGTTCTTTTCTTTTTCTCACTTGTTCCGCTTTCTGTATACAGAAGCCACGATGGTCTTCACCAGTAGATCTAGAATTACTGAACGCACGGTCCCTTATTGAAAATGCACCAATTATAGAAAAAGACTCTCAGCTTGATGTTAAATTGTACCGAAATTTTTCTGCATTTAAAAGGTAAGGAAACTTGAAACTGCTTAAAAATTTGTAGCTGCCATATGTTATATCTCTGTTTTCTGACATTTTTAAATTCGTGAGTTTACTGTTTCAAGGTTTTTGCATCTTTGAGCTGCTAGAAAATCAAAGCTAAACTAGTACCAAAGTACACACATCATATATGGCAATGTTTGCTAGGTTCTGAACATGTTTCTGGGAGTTTAAAACCTTAAATCAAATAACTCTGAATTCAGATTCTTTTTGTTTTTATCTCAATGCAAGTCTAACATCAAGGATTGACTTCAGTTTGAGAATCTTGCTCCGAAATGTCTTATATATTTGATGGTTTGACTGGATTTAATTTAGTATTTTATGATGCTTGCAAATAATTTTGGGCACTTGTTTACTGTGGCAATTCAAATTTCCTATGCAGGAGCTATGAGTTGATGGAGCAGACTCTCAAGGTTTATATCTATGCTGAAGGAGAACGGCCTATATTCCATCAGCCACCTCTTAAAGGAATATATGCATCCGAGGGATGGTTCATGAAGCAGCTGAAATCAAACAAAAGATTTGTCACGAAAAATCCGAAAAAAGCTCACCTATTTTACCTACCTTTCAGTTCAAGGATGTTGGAGGTGACTTTATATGTACCCAATTCCCACAATCGCAAGAACTTGTTCGAACATTTAAGCAACTATGTTGAGATGATCACGACAAAGTATCATTTCTGGAATAGAACTGATGGAGCAGACCATTTTCTTGTTGCCTGTCACGATTGGGTATGTCTTGTCTTCTTGGGTGTTATGTTCACAATGGTATAGAAAAATACAGTATCAGAACCTTTTTTGTTTTTTCTCAGGCACCGTCGGAGACGAGGCAGATCATGGCTAATTGCATTAGAGCTTTGTGCAATGCTGATGTGAGAGAAGGATTCCGATTTGGAAAAGATGCATCTCTTCCAGAAACATCTGTGCAGTCTCCTCGAAATCCTCTTAGGCAACTTGGAGGCAAACCTCCTTCCAAGAGACAAATCCTTGCTTTCTTTGCTGGCAACATGCACGGTTATCTCCGTCCTATTCTGTTAAACTACTGGGAAAATAAAGATCCTGACATGAAAATCTTCGGTCCGATGCCTAAGGTGAAAGGTCAGATGAGCTATGCCCAGTACATGAAGAGCAGCAAGTACTGCATATGCGCCAAAGGCTTTGAAGTCAACAGCCCTCGAGTCGTGGAGGCCATCTTCTACGAGTGTGTTCCAGTAATCATATCCGACAATTTTGTGCCTCCTTTCTTCGAGACTTTGAACTGGGAATCATTTGCCGTTTTCGTCTTGGAGAAGGACATACCGAACCTGAAGAACATACTTCTATCCATCTCCAAGAAACGATACCTTGAGATGCAGCAGCGGGTTAAGCAGGTACAGCAGCATTTTCTTTGGCATCCTCGGCCTGTCAAGTACGACGTTTTTCACATGATACTGCACTCCATTTGGTACAACAGAGTCTTCCAAACAAACACCAACTCTAGAAGTTAGCCCAGATGATGATAGTTACAGAAACACACATACTGAACTGAATGGAGAGAAGGGAAAGTTGTAAACTAGCCATCATTGTATTACAATACTGAACTGAATAAGGATGTAAGAAATTCTTTTGTTGTAAATAGATTAAATTCTTTTTTGCTTGTAGTCTGATTCATCGGACGGTCAGATAAGCTTTGTACATGCATCAAGTTACAGTTTGGTGGTTCTGTATTGGAAAGCTTCAATATCATACTGCTTTGACACTCTGCTATTTGGTGGCAAAGTTGCCTTTTTCTGAAGCACGATTTATGCGTATCCTGATCAGGAATCAAACAGTAAGATTTCTAGTTTGACTAAGGAAGGGAGAAAAATAGGATGATTTCTTGTTAGGAAGAGAAGTTTGACGTAATTATAAATATTTTTTTTTATTTGAAAAATTATAAATATTCCTCCTGATTTTTAACGTCTGTATGAGAACGAGTCCATTCCATTAGCCTCTATTAGGTTTTTATCTAATTCTTGTGGTGATGATAGGGTCAAGCCCAGACGATAAGCATTTTAGGCCTAAAATTATTTGGCCCATTTTGAGTTTATCTAACTATTTTCCTAAAGCCCAACTTTTATGGTTGTTTCTAGTTGTTTTTAAGAAATGGATGAATTCCACCTATCCCCTAATCCAATGGATGGAATGTATTGATGAGCCTATTTAATCAGTTTGTATGGAACAGTGGAAAAGAAGAAGAAAATTGCAGAAATATTCTAGTTTCCTTCCTCTATTTCTGGAGTGATCTCCCTGTTCGAATTGGGATACCTGTCCTCTAATTTATGTTTGTATCAAGTGAGCTGCTCAAAATGCCCTTTTAGATTATAAGTTATAATTTTATAGTTTGTTTAAAATATTTTTATGAATTATTAGTTTACCCAATCTCAATATATATATATATATATATATTACATTTTTTCAAACTTCTTTTTATAAATAAAAAAAAAAATCCAACAAGAGTAAAGTAATACTTTTCACATTATCGTCTAGAGACCAAATAATTAATTTTCATTTGAGGAGGTATCTTTAATTATGTTAAATCTCAAGAGAGTTAGTTGTAATTTATTCTAATAAAAAATATCATTTTATTTTCATACATTTAAGAGAATCTTCCATCTTTCATAATGCAATTAATTTATATATGCACATAAGGGAGATCCGCTTTTTTAATGAAATCTAATATCTTCGAAGCTTTAAACCACGTTTGCAAGTATTTGTAGAATAAATTGTAAGAAAATATAAATCTTTCACCTTTTAATTTTATTAATTTCATCTCGAAATGAATTTAGAATAGAAAACAATAATAAGAATTAATAATAATAACAAATAATAATAATAATAATAATAATAATAATAATAAGTAAAATCTATAAGGTCATGGTAATCTCATTGAACTATTGCACCAATTTAGATTGGAAGCATTGTTGTCTATTTTTCCCTCCTATATCTTTCTGGATATTTAAAAATTTAGGCTGTCCAATCAATTGTCTTGATTCTTTTCTCTCTGAGTCTATTAAATCGCAAGTTACATCGTGTTCATTGTGCCCGTGAGAACTTATTTAGTAATAATAAAAAATATCATTCTATTTTCTTACACTTAAAAGAATCTTCCATCTTTTATCAAGTAATTAATTTATACAAATAAGGAAGATCTGTATCTGTAATAAAATCTAATATCTTGTAAGTTTTAAATGGCGTCCATAAATACTGGTAGAATAAATTGTAAAAACATTTTAAATCTTTCACCTTTTAATGTATTAATTTCGTCTCATATCAAAATGAATTTAGAATAGAAAATAAAAGGGTAAATTAAAAGTACCTCTTCTGAGGTTTGACATAATTACAAATGCCCCCTCATTGTTTGAAAAATTATAACTACCCCCCGAAAGTTTGTAACTATCTAACAAATAACCAATTTTCATTCATTTTTATGAGTGAACTGACCAAAATACCCTTTATGCACTAAATTATTTTTTATTTAATTCTTAAAAAAAATGGACTACAATGTGCAGGGAGAGATTTTTTACATAGAGGAGCAATAATGCAATTTGCCCCGGCTGATTTTTTCATAATTTTAATACAAAATTCAAGGGCAAAATGGTCAATTTCAGACCTTTGGTTAAAAATTAAATCTCAATGAGGTAATTTGTAATTTTTCAAACAACGAGAGAGTATTTGTAGTTATGCCAAATCTGAGGGGAGGTGACTATAATTTATCTAAAATAAAATAATAATAATAATAATAATAATAATAATAATAATAATAATAATAATAATAATAATAATAATATAAGATCATGTAAATCTCATTGAAGTATTCCACCAAATTAGATTGGAAGCATAGCTGATTTTCTATTTTTTGTCTCCTAAATCTTTGTGGATATTTGAAAATTTTAGGCTGTCCAATCAATTGTCTTTGTTTCTTTCTTCATCAGTTTCCCCAAAACCACCTCAGCCAATGTAACAGTAATATCAGGTAAAATATCGGTTTTTACAGTTAAAAGCTCGTCAACTACTTTTGTCTTTGTCTACTGTTATCTTTTTCTTTTTCCCCCAATTCATACTTTTAATTTTAACATCCATGGAGAAAACCCAGATGAAATTGCAACTTCAATGATAGGTATGAGAACTAGGATCGGCCAGAATATAAGATTGTACGAGTAAAAAGCAGGGTTTTTAGACACAGAATTAATAACAGAACAAGAAGTGAAGAAATCATGGCCGCAGACACAAAATCCAGTAATTTGATGAGATCGAAGCCCAGTACTGCAGGTGGGCCGTCATCTTCAAAACCCAGGATTGATTCATCTGCGTCGAATAAGAAAGTTGTTGAGGGATCAATCAAGAATTCTGCTGCTGATGCGAAGAACGGATCCAGCAGCAATGCCTCCAAAACGGTATCCATGTGCAAAGATTACCTTTTTTTTTTTTATATATATATAAATTTTCATGATTCAATTATCTGTTATGTTGCTTAAATTGAGGTGCCCATTTGCACAGATTATGTTAATTTTTGGATTTTTTGTGTTTCTTTTGTCTGTCTGGGAATATCTGTGGCTGGGATGGGCATATCTTCAAAGATTGTTTCTTTCTAACAGTTCAATTTGTAGTTCATTATCTTCCTTCTTCTGTAAGGTGGCAGTTTTTTGAACTTATTGCTTGTTACAGCCAGTTTGGGATCTTTACTATTTTCATCATTAAAATGCTTCTATATGGAAAACAGAGGTGCTATATTGGAGAGATTATAGCTCTTCTATATCAGTCAATAGATCTTCTACGCCGTATTTGCAGAACTTGCTTGGTTTAAAACCTTAAGACTTGGGGTGGCGTGAGAATATCACATTGGATGGGTATCTTGTGTTGTCAGGACGATGTGATTGATGATATGAAATGTGATATGAGAAAACAAAATGAACATACATCTAGGTACCATGGCACAAAGGGTACCGGGGTATTACGGGTAGTGGGGAATATCCTGTGCTGATAACTACACGTTGGGTGGAATCTAAGCCTAATTGGTTTTTTGGATTAGAGGAGTTTGGAGGGTGAGTGTGTGTATATAGTTATCTCTTGAGTTTCTACTTTATAGTCTGCTAATCAAAATCTGTTGAGCTAAGATGGTTGAATAATCTGATGTCTTGCAATATTTGCTTGCAAGAACAGAATGGTCTTTTCTTTTTTTTTTTTCGATTTGTATCTTTTATTTCTCTGACTAACATTGCCATTATCCGAGGTGAGTGCATGAACAACCATCTAAATGATTCGTGTATCTTTATTCATCTTTGTTATTTTAATTGAAACTAAAGGTTGGAAGTTTTGGTAATAGCTCTAACTGATATTTGATATTTATTGATCAAGTGAAGATAAAGAAAACATCGAGCCAATCAAAAGCTGATACAAAAACGGTGACCAAAACGAGAGAGAAGAAAGTTTATTCCTTGCCCGGCCAGAAATATGATGTTCCCGAAGAGGTTTTGTATCTTCTCTTGTAACTTTTACTTTCATACTATGGAGTTCATTTCTGAAGGAATTTTTGTCCTGACTGAGTCCCTTCGTCTTCTCCATGTTGGTTCACAGCGAGAACCATTGAGACTGTTTTATGAGTCATTATCCAAGCAGATACCTTCAAGTGAAATGGCTGAGTTTTGGTGAGTTTTCTTAAAATATTTGGGCTCTTCTGTTAAGTAAATTTCTATTGACATAATTTCGGTTCGCAAAATCTCATCTTTTCATGAGGACATGAAATTAGGATAATGCAATTCCTCACAAAATAACATATGGACCCAATATGTGCTCGTCGTCTTTTATGTAATACTTTGGCATCTATTAGATTACCAGGTGTTTTCAAATTATTGTGAATAATGTACTGTGGTAAGTTACACCGACTACTTTCATGTTAGATCAATTGTTTGATGTTCCTGGGATTTTGCAAGTTCCTGCCGTGTGCTTATCATTTCTTATAGACTGGGCAACCTAGACTGGACTCTAATACTATCTAAGTTTCAATGTTTATTCCATATACTTTGGTTGGCTGATGACACATGCACTGGTGGTGAACTAATGGGAATATTTTCTGATTTTCCTAGTAGCTAAACTATAGAGTTTTATTGTTGAAAATCAGATAACAGAAGCGGGAGAAGGCATCATTCTTTATCTTGAGAAAGTTGCCATTCTCTAATATATTTCAAGAACTGAAAATGCTAACTTGCTCTAGACACTTCCAGGATGGCGGACCGACCTATATCAGAGAAAGATACATAATAAACAAAAATTCTTGCCCTCGACTAGTTTTTGGTCGTTTGGCTGTACTCTTCTTTGCATTTTGCTAGAGTTTCTGGCTTACCATGTATGGAGTGACTTCAATATGTTGTTAAGCCATTAATAGAAAAGGAGTGTGTCAAGTCTTGGATCCTCCAGCATTCATACAAGAAGGTACACTGTCATCTAGATAACAATGCTGTACAACAGAAAAAATTTATGTCGAGTTTCAGGTAATCAGGGAGTATTTTCTGGCTTCTATATCTCTGAGTAAATGAGGAGTCGGGTTGAAATGAACGTTGGTGTTTGTCAAATACAACCAAGAGGCCCTGAGATTATAGTTCAGGACGTATCTGCAATTCTCTACGGTGTCCGTAAAGTTAGAATAAGCCAGCACCTTTTCTCTACATGAATTTCAATAGAACATACTCCTCAATAATCAAGTGACTAAATTTTAATCTTGTTGGATCTTTTAGCTCAGAAAGCTCATGATTGGCCAAAATTATACTTCATTTCCTTTTCAGTCCAGAATGTTGGTGATATTTAGCTTATGTGTTGCTTTATATGTCTAAGTTCTGGAAACTGATCATAGGGCCATACAAAAGAATAGGCATCTTAACCTTGAAGTTTTGCAGGTTGATGGAACATGGCTTGTTGTCACCTGAAAAGGCGAAAAGGGCATATGAGAAAAAACAGAGGAAGCAGAAGCAACTTCGGACGGGCACTCCAGTAAAATCTCCACCACCCTCGACATCATCAAGTAAACCTGAGAGTTCAAGAAAGCCGCAGCCACTTCCCAAGAATGGTGAACCAAAAGCTAAGAAGCGGATAACAAATGACAGCGATGATGATGACGATGATTTTGTGCTAAGTCACAAACGAAGAAAAGGGTAAGGAGCTGTTTGTAATAACTCTAGTTTCATAGAGAATTCATCCGTCTCGATAACATTGAACAAGCAGCCCAACCTGCAAAAGGAGATATTCTTTACTTATAGAATTACAGCAATAAAGATATAGCCAAATTCGGATTCTTGGTCATTTATAAATTTGTATGTCTTTGTGGATCTTAATGTCGAATTATCATATAATTTCATCTTTTAGGCTCATGATTTGTCTGATGAAGTCTCTACTACAGCATCATCCATAGACAAAACAGCTTGTGTATGTTTATAAATTTAGTTTCTTCGTCTGCAATCGGGTATGAAGGTTCGACTAATTTAGTTAGGATAAGTAACATTAAGACGCAAAACAAGATTGCATTCTTAGTCGTTCCTCGAGAGACAAATTGATGTCTGATTAACATAGTGTCCACATTTCATTACCAGAAAGCGCCATTACCCGCCCTCAGTGTTCATAGGGAATCGTTACGTCTCTTTAATACTCGTCCCGATGCCATGGATGGATAGCATCTGCTGCAAAGGGACTGTAACATGACCCTGTTATGGAACTTCTGCATTAAACCATAAAAAATATTTCTGACTGTTTTAAATTTGCAGAAACATGTTGGAAGGGACTGCTGTTCATGCTTTCAGACCATGACCAGGTCAGAAAACAGACCACAATGTTGTAGTTTACATCTCTTTAGCATTCATGCATGCCCACATGATGTACATGTGACAGAACAGAAAATATCGATACAGTTCAATTAATAGAGAAAAGCATGAGGACAGAAGAACACATATTTACATGGCCCCTTTTCTTAATATGTGTGATCATCATATGATATACATATGAAACTACATCGAATTATGTTTTCAGATTAATCAGTTATTACCTGAGAGGAGAAAGAAATATGGATTTATTACAGTGGATGGTGGGCATTAAATGTGTAGGGGGCCATAGCCATAGATCATGGACCAGAACTAACCATCCCTTTCATATCCTCTTTCTCTTATGTGGACCATATTCAAGAATTTGGGATTTAATGCAATTTACCTCTATGTGATATTGCAAATGAACAAATTATCCCCTTATGAAAAATAATAGCAATTTACCTTCCTATGTTCTTTAAAATAGAGCAATTTACCTTCCTGTCCAGGGAGATAAATTGCTCCATTTTAAAAAATATACAATGGGAGATAAATTGATTCATTTTAAAAAAACACAGGGGGGTAAATTACTATTTTATTTTTTATGAGGAGGTAATTTGCTCATTTACAATATTACAGGAGGACTGCTTGCATTTTTCCCAAGAAGTTTGACATGCACTGTACATCAAATTGAAGCAGTTTAATCCCAAGAACACATAAGAAGCAATATTTTCTGCGTTCACGTAGAAAGAAAAAGGTTATGTTTGGATGGAACGACTTGAGACAGTGAAGTTATATTAAATGAAAAATTATATTTTTAGTCTTGTAACTTTAGGTCATTAGCACTTTTGGTCCTGTAACTTACTTCATTCACACATTGAGTCCTCTTTTAATGAATTTAGTCCAACACATATCAGATTTGGTCCTTTTTTGACAAAATTAGTCATGTATTGACAAATTTGATCATGAAAACATATAGTTATAGGATCAAAAATGAGATTTACTCGAGTGAGAATATGATCAAAATTGCCAAGATAAGATTAAATTTTTCAAAAAAAGACCAAATGTGAGATGCTCAACACTAAATTCGTCAAAAAAAGGACTAAATGTGTAAGTGGAGTAAATTACAGGACCAAAAGTACTAACGACCTATAGTTACATGATAAAAATATTATTTTTCCTATATTAAATTAAGTTTGGTCGAGCCCGTCGACAACTTCTTGAATATAGTGAAAAAACAGTGTTATTATGTTGTAAGTTTGTCACACTTGAGACATTTAAAGTGTAATAATATCCACAGATTGAAATCCAGAATGACAATATATTTATTGCAGCATGAACAGCAATATCCCTGATTAACAGACCTATCATTTTCACAGTCAAAAAGGTGGTGGAAATTTTGCAACGAGAAGAGGGCACATGAGGTCAGAATAAGGGTTTTAATTAATTACTATGACATTAGTGTCTTCAATACTCTTGTCAGAATTTGTGTCAGAGAATTTATCATGTCATAACAATCATCATGAAACCCTTCAAAAATTTTCTCGTTTGAAAAGGACTTGATATATGCTTTTTAATACTCAAATCTCCCAAGTAGTAAATTATATATGGTTTTGACCCACATACTCAAATGAATGACTTTTTTAAGAATACGTGACGATTGTGTTGACGGGTAATTTATAAGTATTATCCTAAACGATTTATGGGTCTTGAAATTTGTTTTTGTTTCGACCGATTATAGTAAGAAAAACACATGATACAGACGATCTTCGGGTAAAATCTTAAATAGGACAAATGAAAGAACAAAACAAAAAACAAGTGTCTCCATCTAAGTGTGGAAGCAACTTCATATCACTACAACAACGTTCCCTTGCAATTAAGTCCAAGATTTATGTCTGAATATGAACAATCAGTACATTTCTATATATCGTAAATGTTAATTCCGAGAATCAGACAGAAAAAAGAAAAGGAACATTTTTTTTCTGTAATGAATTCATAATTATTCACATCGTTCTCAACATACACTTGCACAGTGGTGAGAGTGACTTGATTTACAAAGATTTGGGATTGATATTGCAATTGAAGGATCAATCGGGAGAGGGGCCCTTCAAGTTTTGCTACTTGCAATTCATTTTTTTGCATGTTGCGGAAGTTTCATCGATCCCAAATCATAAAAAACTCGTACCAAATAAACGATTAATGATCTCTTAGTTTAATAGTTAAGAGGTTATGAGTTCAAATCACATCGATTCATGAATTGATAGTCTACTACATAATAGGTATTATTTGTATACAATATTGAAATATGAGTTGGTCGATGAGAGCACGCATTACGGGGTTGGGCGTAGGGGCTGGACCCAAGTGAGATGTGACTTGTGATAGATGGCTAAAAGTTGAAGATCAATGCAACTACTACCAAATTCCTATCACAATTCACTAATCAAATACATATTGGTTGGACCCCTACACCCCCCCCCCCTAACCCACCCCCAGCTTAAATTCTTGATTGGGTGATTATTGCAGCAGTATTAATTTACTAAAAAGATAATATTAAGAAGAAAGAATTTATCTATTTTAGGAAAAAAAATATTCATTTTTGACTATATATGTCATGGTCTAGTGCTAGCTCTTAAGAAATCTTAATTTTTGCCCTAATTGTTTCTGTTGGTGCTGTAATACATTTTTATTATGTGCTTCTTAATGTTATGTTGTTATCAAAGGGGCTTATATCGATCATGCCCTCCATTTGGGGGTTATATATCTATGGCTATAATGCATGAATACGGACATAATATGAAATGGGCACGGTAATGCAGAAAATTTGGAAAAATTAGGACACGTCGACACGACACGACTATATATATATATAATATAATTTTTTATATATTCTAAATTTCTCTATAAAATTAATATATGCAATATGAAAAATATCAAGATAAAATATAAAATAAATGTCTTATAATATAAATTTTTAACTGAAATACGTGACTTTAAAAATACACATGATCAGTTTATGTTAAAAAGTACGTATTGAAAAAATTTGTAATCATCCAAATTAGTTAAATTATAATGATCATCTCTTGATTTTTAGTAATTTCATCCCAAAATTTTTAGTTTGAGAGAAGTGAATTATCTTTTTTTTTCAAAGGCAGTCCAAAAAATTATAACAAAAAAAAATCCTAAATGTATCCAAAACATGTCGAGCACTACTCCAAAATGTATCGGACACGTCTCCATGTCCTTTTTTTCTTTTTTATTTTATATTTTCAGACACGCCTATACAATGTCTAACACGTGTCCGTGTCTGACATATGTCTGAACCATGTGCGTGTCCGACACTACATCAAAATAATTTTTCAGAGTATCCGTACATTATAATTACATGCTATATATACGGTGTGTTAATTATGTTGACCATTAATTAGATTAAAGTATTTCAAGTAAGTCGCGGCTTACTTTACGTGTATACGTAATTTTTTTAAATTATTGAAAAAAATAAATATTTATATAATTTTTATTATTTAATAAAATATATATAAGTTATATAATTTTTTTTTGATAAAATAAAATAATAATATAATATATAGAGAGGGAACAAATACATAAAAAGAATTAAAAGAAACCAAAAACTATAGACCAAAATATGGGGCTCTCACACTCAATAAAAGAGTACAGATAACATGAAATTCCTCACTGAAGCGCTAATAATCTCGTGTTACCACTACAAAAAAATATGACATTTAATCATAATTAATATTAAATAATCGTAGCGAATAGTCATTGATCATAGTCATACAATGGTTGTCAACCGTGATTTTTGTGAGGATGGCTAAAATATTTGTCATGGCTAAAAGCCATGGCAAATGTTTTTACCACAACTTCATGGTAAAAAAACCAGTTTTTGCATCGATTTTTATTTAACCGTAATTAATAAAAGTTATTAATTACTACGCTTTTTAGCTATGATCGTTAAAAATATAACTAATATTAATTTTGTTTCTAGTGTACACAAAGTGTAATTTCTCGATGAATCAATTTCAACCTCCAATCAATGTCAATGATCCAATAATTTCCTTTTTCTTTTTAACCCCTAAGTAAATATTCATGCAATATATCATATGGTCTATAAGCCTAAACCAAATTCTATCCCAATGGGGGCCTAAAAGTTTATATTGCCCTTTCTTGGCACGTACCCCAATTTGCTTTTTCAAGATCTCTTTCCTGTCTCAAAGATGTCCAAATGAGCCAAAAATATTTAATTTCTTTTCCTCCAAAAAATAAAAAATGTATATTTCTGCTAGAAAGACAAAACATCTTGTCTCAAAAATGCAAATATAAGCCCATATATGTAAGGAAATTATAATATATTTGATATATAGGAATTAAGTTCCTTGATGAAGAAAAAATGGACCCATTGCTGAAATCTTCAACTTGTCCCATTGGCTTGGGACCAACTCCAACATTGTCCACAAGCTATCAAACACTTAAAATTACACAATATTGTAGAAGCCCCAGGAAAATTGAATTGAATTTCTCCAGATATTATAGAATTAAAGGCATTTTTGGTCCTGTAACTATACCCCATTCCCATATTAGTCCTTTACCTTTTTAGGGTTTCACAAAGGTCCTGTAGCTTTTTTATTATCACGATTTTGGTCAGATATCGTCGGAAATGTTTGAAATTTGGGCTCCACGTCAGACATTTTCGGCAACTTTGGAGAAATTCCGACAAAAAGAGGACTAAAATCATAACAATTAAAAAGCTACAGGACCTTTTTGAAATCCTAAAAAAATGAAGGACTAAAACAAGAATAAAGTATAATTACAGGATCAAAATATCTTTTAAGCCAGATATTATATTATTTGTTCCCAAATGTTAAACAAGAACAGCATTAATTTTTTAATGTTGGGGTTGGGCTGTTGTTTGGCTTCATGACACTGTAACCCTAACCTTGTTGCATCATTCATGCCCTAACCCTAACCCTCAAATAATTAATGTAATCCCACCAATCAAAATTTCAGAAAATCTTTCATTATGTCCACATAAAGATATCAAGAGAGCAGCCTTGAGGCCACCATTTCCCTCAACCCTACATAAACAATAACCTACCTAAACCAAGTGTTTTAGTACTGTCCCGTGTTGCTCAATTTATTACGGTATTGATGTAATCATATATTGATCCGTAATATTATGTAAGATGGTGATGATGGATAAGTAGTCCTGTTGCTCTTCTTATCCTCATCCGATATTTGACATTAATGGGTCTGATGAAATTAGATGATAGGTGGATAAATGTACAGTGTGAAGAGTTAATAACACAGGTGAAAAACCAGACATATATATATGTATTTATCTAAAGGGTTGAATTGAAAATGAAGGGGTTGCGTGGTGTATTATACAAGAGGACCCCATTGTACTACAGGCTCTAGCAGAATGACCCATTTCTTCCATGGGCCCTCTCTGCTCTCTCTCTCTCTCTCTCTTTCTTTCTTGGTTAAACTTTTTTCGGATCAGGTTTGGCTAAATTAAATTAATTACAGAAATAAGTATAATATATTTGTTACAAGGTAAATTATAGCCACTTTTCTTGAGGTTTGACATAATTATTAATACCCCTCGTTGTTTGAAAAATTACAAATACCCCATTACAAGAAATATGACATTTAACCACGCTTAATTGCCGTGGTTAATACTAAATAGTCGTAGTGAATAGTCATTGACCACGGCTAAACAACTGTTGTCGGCCGTTGTTTTTGCGAGGGTAGCCAAAACATTTGCCATGGATAAAACCGTGGCGAATATTTTTACCACGGTTTTTAGCCATGACAAATAAATTTTTTGTGGTGAAAAAGCTAGTTTTCTCAACGGTTTATATTTAACCGTAGTTAATAATAGCTATTTACCACAGTTTTTTGCCCTAGTCATTAAAAATGTAGCTAATAATGACTTTTTTTCTAGTGCCCCTGAGGTTTGTTATTTTTAACCAAAAGCTTGAAATTAATCATTTTGCCCTTAAATTTTTTTATTAAAATTGTAGAAAAATCGATCGAGGTAAATTGCATTAATGCTCCTCTGTGTAAAAAACTTAAGAAACCTCTCCTGCATTGTAGGAATTAAAAAAATAAAAATAAAAATTCAGTGCATAAGGGCATTTTGATCAGTTCACATATAAAAATGGATGGAAATGGGTTATTTGTTATACGGTTACAAACCTCGGGTGGTATTTGTAATTTCTCATACAACAATGGGTATTTGTAATTATGTCAAACCTCGGGAGAGATAGCCGTATACGAATTTACCCTTTGTTATATGGTTGTTTATTTTCTCTGAACTGTACACTAATCACACAATAAATGTATTACACTCATTTGATTTAAATTTAATCAAACCAGATCCGGACTAAAATTTTCATCAAAAGTAGGAGTAATTGGGAAATGATAGAAAAAAACAAAGGGTAGGAGTGTTGCTGATTGATAAGGGCAGCTAAAACTATTGCAGCAAGCAGCTCTAGTTATGACCTTTGCATATATATGACTATATATTCCTCCATTTCTCTGCTACTCTCTTTCAACAACGTCCTATATATCATCATCATCATCTCTCCTCTCTCTCTCTCTCTCTCTTCAATTCTAGCATCCGTGCAAGAACCTCTGCCAATTAGTACATTTCCTAGTATGGAAATGTAATATCCCACATGCAAACACATACACAGACGAATAATCTTCCTTATTCCACTCTGATTAGATTGCTAAATTTGGAATTAAACCCAAATTTGTGTTGATCAGTTTCCAAGAATCCTGATGATGACTACTGAAAACCATAACTCCGTTGAGGGGTCAGACTCATGCTTCTCATTATCATCTCCGTGTTCGTTATCTCAAACTGATCAGTTTCCGCCGCCGGATACCTCCACCGTGAAGGCGGAGGAGCAGCCGGAAACAGCCAAGAAAATCAAGAGAATCCGACAAGCCAACAATAATTCCAGCAGCAAGCACCCAGTGTACCGGGGAGTCCGAATGCGGAACTGGGGGAAATGGGTGTCGGAAATCCGGGAGCCCCGCAAGAAATCACGCATATGGTTAGGGACTTTCCCTACCCCTGAAATGGCGGCGCGTGCGCACGACGTGGCCGCGTTGAGCATTAAAGGCGCCTCCGCCATTCTCAATTTCCCAGAGCTAGCGGCTGCTCTCCCCCGTCCCGTCTCTCTCAGCCCACGTGACGTCCAGGCCGCCGCTGCCAAGGCGGCGGCCATGGAGAAATTTGATCATCTCCTCTCATCGCCTTCCAGTACGTTATCTTCTTCATCTTCACTGTCATCTCTCGTATCCGCCATGGATTTATCCACAACCTCAGAAGAATTGAGTGAGATCGTGGAGTTACCGAGCCTAGGATCGTGTTTCGACTCTCTGGAGCTGAGGAACGACTTTGTTTACATTGACAATACGGTGCTGGAGGGGTGGTTGGACCCTCCTCCGCCGTGGAGCGGCGGCGATGATGGTGGAGTCCCCAGCTCCTTCGAAACTTTGTTGTGGAATTACTGATCATCCAAGTGGTTGTTCGTTCTTCTTTTACGCTGTTTTTTCCTATCTTTTTCTCATGTGTATTCCGTGGAATCAAGCCCTTAATTTTCATTTTTCATTGAATTAGGGCAAATTGAAGAAATCTTTCTTCATCCCTCATCCCCCAACTTGTTTGTCTGCTTCCCAGTCAACCCCCTCTTTCAATCAATCAAACTGTACAGTGTTTAGACCTCCATCAAAACTTCATCTGCTCATCAATGTATCTACATTTTCTCTCTCTTCTTTCTCTCTCTAAATTTCTTTTTTGTTCTGTGTGCTTGGGAAATCATCCATGTATGAGAAATTCAGCATCATGGCTGTTTTTTTTTTTTTTTTTTCTGATTCTTGATCTGCAAGTAGAGTCTAATTACTACTTCTCAGAAGATTAATATCTCTTCTTCAAGAAATGCAGAAACTAAACACCTGAATTCTTGATTCTTTGTAGTAATTTCTCACTCACAGAGATTATAAATCGTACAAATTGATGATGGGATTCTGAAAATAGTTTATTACAGAGAATGAAGTAGTCAAGTTGTAATGGTTTGGGTGGTGGGCAGGGATTTGATTACTGGGTGGGGTGATGATGATGATGATGGAGAATCTCTGAAAGTGACGAGTTTTCCCATAAGTCCCAAACACTGGACTTTTCCATTTATTTTACCACATTTGCTTCACAAAAACACGTTGTACAAAATAAAAAAAGAAGAAGGGTAAATTATAATTACCTGAGTTAGATTTGATATAATTATAAATATTTATTTTTATTTAAAAAATTATAAATATTTTCTAACTTTAAAATTCGTTCACCAATGAGTGCATTCCATTAGGTTTTTATTCAATTTTTATAATAAACTATTTGAGAAAATTGCAACTTTGGTCTCAAAACGTAGAGTGGTTTGTAATATTAGTTTCATGCTTTTTGAAATAGCAAATATTAGTCCCATACTTTAGGAAAATATTACAAAATTATTCCCATCATAGCAATATTAGGCCCACATTTTAGAAAATATAGCAAAATTAGTCCCATGTTTTAGCAAAACGTTGCAAAATTGTATTTGTCCCAAATGTTGCGAAGTTAGTCCCAAAAATTGTAATTTTTTTACGGTGGGACTAAAATTGCAATGTTTTCCTAAAGTGTGGGCTAACATTGGCTATATTAGGAAATATGAGAATAATATTGCAAATTACCATATACTTTGGGACCAAAAATGTAATGTTATACTAAATGTCCTTTCGGATTATAAGTTATAATTTTTCATAATTTTTTTAAAAAAATTTATGAATTAATATTGTCTATGAATTATTTATTTACCCATCCTCAAAATTTTTTCAGTTTTCAAAACGTCTTTTTCAAACAAATAAAAAATTCAGCAAGGTTGTAAAATAGTACTTTTCACACCCCAGGACTACATAATTATTTTTCAATTTGAGAGGATTATTTATAATTCTTCAAACAATGAGAAAATATTTATAATTATGTCAAATTTTAGAGAAAATGTACATATAATTTACCCAAAAAAAAGGAAGTTAAAACTTTTTACATTTTTCCAAACGCATTTTTTTAAAAAAATAAAAAATTCCAGTAAGGTTGTAGAATAGTATTTTTCACACCCCCGTCTAAGAACTATATAATTATTTTCAATTTAAGAGATATATTTATAATTTTTTAAATAATAAAAAAATATTTATAATTATCTCAAAATTCAATATACGGGTACACGTAATTTGTCCAAAAAAGAAAGTTAAAACTTTAGTATTGGGACAATGGAGAAGGAAGTAGACAGTCCCACTCACCATGTAATTATTTTCCTTCTATTTATGGCTTTATTATCTACTCACACACAAACTCACAAGTTGCCTAATTTATAACAGTACTGGTCTGAATGGATACGTACAGTTGCTCGTTAAGTTCACTTCAGCTGAAAATATGTATAAATCTTTGAGGCATGCCCAATTAAGATACATTGCTGATGATTGGATGTAATGATCCACATTCTTGAAATGGAAATCCCCATTTTTGCTCTTGTCCCTTTCAATAATTACCACTGGAAAAAAGAGTTCCACTAGGGAAAAGATAAATATTAATTATATTTTTAATGATTATGATTAAAAATTATGATAAATAATTATTATTAATTATGGTTAAATAAAAATCGATGTAAAAACTAGTTTTTACACCATGAAAAACTTATAGCCGTGGCAAAAAAAACATTCGCGACGGTTTTTAGCCATGGCGAATGTTTTAGCCACCCTCGCAAAAACTATGGCCAATAACCGTTGCGTGGCCGTGATCAGTGACTATTCGCTACGACTATTTTAATATTGACCATGGCAATTGAGCATGATTAAAAGTCATATATCTTGTAGTGTCGTGTGTTAGCAGTACATTCAAACTCAAAAATTAATTCAGTGTATACACCAATAGTTTTAAATCGATTACGAACGTGTTCAAAGAGAACAAAGAGACGACATATCCATCATATTCTTGGAATTTGAATTTCTCAATTTTATCATTCGAGCAAGATCTATTCATTATATATATATATATATATATATATTGTAGATATTTGTCATGAATTGCATTTTGTTGTTAATTTGGTAATGTTACGATAAAGGGCATGAAAGTCAAGTTCGTATATTTGGTTACTTCATGCAAGAAATTAATATAGTTCTATTCAAGAAAACTTTGGTATATATAAATCCCGAGAATTACTTTAATCAGGTTGTTTTATAATTTATATAAGTTGTTAAATTTTCTATTGACAAAATTATTTATCAAATTATAAGAATAAAATCATATGTGCTTCTTGTTCCATTTATTTTGGTTTCTCCTGCTACCAATTTAGAGGTTAAATTTCCAATATTATTCTTATAAGGAAAAAATGCAATTTTAGTCCTGTAAGTTAGGAGGAGTGATAATTTTGGTCCTATTCAAATTAAAATGTATAATTTGGTCCAGTAACTTTAAAATTTGTGGCAATTTTAGTTCTTTTCGGCCAATTTGATCGAAAATTCCATGTCAACACCTAAATTGGGGTTTTCGACATTTAATGATGTGGCAATCCAACATGTTCTTTTTCAGGAAACCACTACAAAAAAATTGACTTTTCGCTACACTATAAATAACAACGGGTCAAAAACCATGGTAAATCAAGACTATTAACAACAATTAAACAAAACCAATACAAAAACTTAAATTTTTGTTATGATTAATCAATATTTGTCATGGTTTTAGCCATAGTCAAAATATTTACCATGGTTTTCGCTATAATGTTTTGGCCACAGTTGCAAAAACAACGGCAAATGGCCGTTGTGAAGTCGTGATTAATTTGTATTCGTCACGATTCTTTTTCTTTTGACCATAGTAATTAATCGTAGCAAAAACTTATATTTTTCAAGTGAAATGACTTGGCAAAAAGAAAATTACAACTTGGAAAAACTAGCCATGTCATCAAGTCGTAATTTTCTTTTTGCTTAGTCATTTCCAAAAAAAAAAAAAAGAAAACCTCGTTCCAATTTAAGTATTGACATAGTTGATAGCATAGAATTTTCCGAGCAAAGTGGCTGGAAATGACTAAAATTAATTGCCACAAATTTTAAAGTTACGGGACTGTATTACGGATTTTAATTTGAACATAACTAAAATTATCATCCCCTAACCTAAAAATTGTATTTTTTTTCTTCTTATAATACTATTAATACTTATAAAAGTATATGTAATTATGATGGTTAAAATAAATATATAATTGTAGTAGTTTCTACTTAAAAGAATATCTAATGAAAAAGTATCATTTATGTATTAATTATTTTCAAGTTGAAAGCAAAAATCTCCGACATTTAACTATCAAAACTTAAGAAAAGGTTCTAGACAAGAAAATCTTCCATTAATATTTAATTTAACTGAATAACTTAATTAAACCGATATTTACACATGTGTGTGATAGCTAAATCAAAGCTAATTAATAACAAATTAAGTGATGCACATCATAATGAAAAAACTAATTACATTATTATACGTTATGATTGTCACGCGAACCAATGAGTGAATATATATATATACCAATGAAGCCTAGCTCAGTTGGTGAAGTTGAGGCCCCATAATCCTAGAGGTCATGGGTTCGAATCCCCTGCGTGGGACGATTTATTTCTACTGCATAGTAGGTTATTTGTTTCTACTGTATAGTAGGTTATTTGTTACTGTAATAGCAAGATGTTAATATATGTGATATTGTCGATAGGAATGTTGTATTTGTGTCTGTCTGTTATTGATACTAACAGAATTGATTGTAATTGCTTTGTTCCAATTAATAAAAATTCATCGCTTTCAACTCAAAAAAAGAATATATATATATATATATATTATTTATGTAGATGGTTTATCAAGAAATCAATAATTTTCTTGTAAATTGAGTTGAAACTTATATAAAATATTGCTATAAAGTCAGAAGGACAGAGAGGCGTCTTACGACTACTGTAGTATTTGGTAGGACTACTCCGACATCCTTATTTAGAATATTTGTCGACCAAAATAATAATAATAATAATAATATTAATAATAATAATTATTATTATTATTATTAGTAATAGTAATAGTAATAATAATAATAATTATTATTATTATTATTATTATTATGGTTGACTATTCTAATAATTTAACTATACTAAGTTTGGGTCTACGTTTGTGTGTAACCACTAGATAAAATACAAATTAAATATTGAAAAAGATGATACATATATAAGATTAAAAAACATACATACATATTATATAAAGAATTAAATAAGAATTCAAATAGGAATACTATATTAGAATTTAATATTAACTAATTAAAGATGAATAAGTGTGAAAAGGTAAAAGTCAGACTTGTATTATACAAATTAATGAGTAAAATATTAGAACATTGCTTAATTATTCTTGTGCTGAAATACAAAAAAAATATTAAAAAATATTTAGTGTAATTAGTGATTATTTCTGTTAATTATTAATAAGATTTAATATAAGAAATCAATTTGTCTAGGCGTACGTACAATAAAGTTGAGAGAGGTTATATATATAGGATCTATTTATTTTTTGACGTGAGTTATTTGGGTGACAAGATAAAAAAAAAAAATTTATATTAATTATATTATGTTTATTTAAATTATTTTGATTGAATAACTCAATTCAAATAGTAATTAGTATCAGACTTTTGAAGTAAATACCAATTTGAATATATTATTTTACTTATATAATTTAATAATATAATTATATACTACGTCGAAATCAACAATCTGGTAAACATACTTTGTATTTGTGATTTTTCAGAATTTTTTATTGCTAATTTGCTATTAATCTTGATTAAATGATCCTTTCCCCAAATCGTGTTCCTTCCTCTCGCCGCCAACACTAGTAATTTTTATTTTATTTAAACTGAATAGTTTAGATTGAATCAACATATTCATTTTGATGAATATTTGTATTAATAAAAGTATTATTGTTTTTGTTTGATATATATTTTTATTAATAAGGTTTTTAGATCTTTGATATTAGTATAATATTAACTTGTTTAGTTTTTAATACAAAATGAAGAGAAAGGGCTAAACTGTAAAATTACAGAAATTAGTCTTTTCTTCTCAATCTATTTTCTCGTACCAAATAAGGAAAAGTATTTGAGAGTTACTCACATTCCAATCATACCAAACAACTTGAAGGAAAACTATTTTTTTTTCTCCCCTTTCCCCTTCCCCCTCCCCCTTGCGCTCTCCATTTCCTCTCATTCGAACCAAGCGAACCCTAAATAAAGTAAGTCCCGTCTAATTTAATTTCAAAAGATAAGGCAAGCTGAGCTACCTGCCTGACCGGGTTGTCAATTACGTTATTGATATGGATAAGAAGCTAGATAACGGAATTTACGAAAAGGCCCTTGTGATTTCTAAATAATTACATTAAAGCCATGGATAGAAGTTGGAGGGAAGTTGAAGGAAGTTACCAAGGGTAAGTTGCAAAGAAAGTGGGGGACGTGAAGTGACGAAAATACCCTCAGCAGTTAAATCTAGGCCGTAGGATTGAGGGAAGTTGAGGGACAACATTGTAATTTCACCCCCAAGGATTTACTATAAATAGGGGGTGAATCTCATTATTTTGGGATACTTTTTGATGAATAAGAGAAACCTTACTTTTTATATTCTTGTCTTCGTTTGCATTTCCTTGTTACGATTTGAAAACGTGCTTAGGCTATTTCTTCCCCAAATCTCACACCATCAGTTATTAATCCAACCTGTGCCTGCAACCTCCCTTAGGATACAGGTGGTAGGAAAATCAATTTCCTTCTTTAGAGAAATAAAATTAAAAACATAATCTCATCTGACCTATAATTTATTTTATTTTTTTTCTCATTCATCCTTGAGTAAATGGACGTTTGTTTTTGTTATTGACTAGTGATGTGACATGCAACTCCATTTGTTTTCTATTACATGAATTATTGTCTACTATTCATTAGTATTAGTCTCACAGTTTTGCCCTGAAAAAATGCCTTACCAGAAAGATGAAACCTTAGACTTATAAGTAGTTCAAACTCGTCATATACAACTAATATGGGACGTTTGTCTACATCATCTGCCCCCTAGACGAAGGGCTTGAGACGAATACATGGCCTTGTTTCCACAGAAGACGCCGAATGATGTGTTTTGCAATTCGATCAGTGCTCCATTACACAAGGTATTGTCCACTCTGCAGATTTTATATGAGCCTCACAATTTTATTTTGAAAATGTACCTATTCAGGGAGAGAAGGCCGTCTCTTATCTACGACAATCAGTATGGGACGCTAGTCTACGTCAATTAGTAAACAAAACAATGTATCTCTTTCATATAAGACATTAATGATAATTTAATTAGTTAATTTACTTGAAGAGTAAAATGATTATAACATATTAAATAATGGAACAAATTCATAGCAAGCAGCGCATTTATTTTTAAGCAGTGCGAGTATTAATTGTGAAAAGTTAAGTCACGTGCATTTTCCTGAAATAAACAGAATAAAAAAACAAAAAATAAGAAAAGGAGAGAAATTGTTCTTCCAATCACTAGAGAAAAAAAAATAGCGGCAAAATATTCAAGTGATATATTTCCACTCAATATGTATATTTGGTGGGAAAAAAAAAATATTTTGTCACAATAATGAATTTTAAGTTTTATTAGTAATTATTATTTTGTGAAAATTATTATTAGTATAAATTTAGTGATAAAAAGTAATACATAAAATTATCACTAAAACCAATTAACAACACATATATAATGACAACTTAGTAACAGTAATTATTCGTCGTTACTAATTATTTATAAGGATAATTTTATGTGTAATTTTTGTCATTCATAATTATATTGTGTAACAAAACCAAAAACAAATTGTCACTTAATGTATATTTCTAGTGACAAAATTAAAAAGTGTCACTTAATATTTTGTCACTAACATTATTTTCTTGTAGCCGACTCTTTTTGGCATTCACAGATTTCAGCATTCTTGAAAAATTAACAATTACCTTGTAAAAGTCTAATGTCCTAAAATATTTAAATATAGGAAGATTTTACTTAAAAAAACCCGACTTTTTATGTCACCAATTTTTTCTACCACAACTTTATTCTCATGGATATAAACTTGAACATAGGCATCAGAATTGGGTTTTCTATTGCAATTCATATTGCATCTTTTATTCCGTTTCAACACGTCAAAAATTAAGTGTTGGACAGAGGGTTTGTTCAAATATGTTTGTGGATTCATTACATTTTTTTTTCTTTTTTTGTTTTTTAAGTAAAATTGATGAACTATTATTTATTTAGAATAAATCGATTACGATAATTCATATCAAATATTTTCTATTTAATAATTTATCAACAATTATAACCATTTAAAGTAGAACTACACCTAATATTAAATAAAATAACATTTCATGCATTGACGGTATTCGAACCCATGACTTTTAAAGACCCAACTTTTAAAGGCCCAACTTCACCAATTAAACTAGGCATCATCGCCTGAATTTATTACATGTTCTTGATGAGGGCATCTATTTTAATTAATTAGCCTGTTCAACTTCAGCCAACTACTTCAAAAACAAATCACTTCTTCCACAGGAATTAACAATAATACCTCACAACAACCAAGTTTGGTTGGTTGTGGGAGTTAGGATAATTAGTTAGACTGGATAATTGAGAAATACACCTTTTTCTACGACCGTCGTATATATTTATACTAGTCGTAGTTGCACGTGATTGGGCGAGCATATAAAAAATAAATGTAATGTAAAATAAAAAAAAAAAGAAAAAAACAATTGTAGTGTGAAAAAATAAAAAAAGAAAGAAGTTGGGAAGGAAAAAACTATAAAGTCGGTTGAGAAAAACGTGGGTAGTGGTTAAGAGAAAAATAAATAAATTGTAATTGTGGAGTTATTAAAGATAGTGAAATTACTGTTATGATCTTTTTTCTTAAAAAAAAATAAATCAAAGGATAAATTGGGACATTAAAAAATTTGATTGGACCAAAGAGTTTTCTTTTATAATAGTATAAATGTACAAGAGTCACGTCATTTGTTGTTGTACGTAAAATAACATACGTACAACATAAAATTTACGATAACAGAATATCTGAATTGCACATATCGAGTATCTAAAAATCAAAATTTTCTCAAACAATATTAGCAACAAATGGTGTACCATGTATACAACAATAATTATAATGTGGATGAATTTCGTGTTATTAGGGGAATATTTTTGTGTAATGTCTTTTGTAGGAATTAAAGACAAGCTGTAAGTTTGAGCAGACCACACGTTGTGATGTAGGATTAATTATGGGGGAATTTTTTTTTTTTTCGGTAAGACTAGGATATTATTTATTTTGGTACTATAATTTAAATATGTGGTTGTTTTAGTTCTATAAACCACATTTTTCAGTTTTTTTCATCCTAACACATGACATTTTAGGACCAAAAAAACTGAAAAACGTGTTTTATGTTACTAAAACAGCCACCTATATTTGAGAACAAAAAAACTGAAAAATATGTTTTGTGGGACTAAAACAGCCACCTACCTAAATTGTACGTAATTTTTTGGGACCAAAAAAATTGAAAAATGTGTCTTATGGGACTAAAACAACTACCTACCTAAATTATGGTACCAAAACAAATAATACCCTAATTTTACGAAACCAAAAAAGCATTTTACTTATGTAAGACAAGGTAGCTGGCAAGAGTTGAAAGCGTAGTGTCCTAACTTATTTAAAGCTACCAAATGCGCCTTGTTTCCACGTTCACCCCGCCAATAAATCACTAACATTCCATTTTTGCATAAGTCAATTTCACGTAACCTTCAACTTAAATGCACTTCATCTCTCTCTCTCTCTCTCTCTCTCTCTCTCTCTCTCTCTCTCTCTCTCTCTCTCTCTCTCTCTCTTATTTGGGATAATTACACTTCCCTCTCCTGAAATTTAATATAATTACACATAGACTTTCTGTGGATTGAAAATTTACATCTACTATCCCTGATATTTACTTCTGTCTAACAAACATATCCCTCCTTTAGTCAAAATTCACCGAATTTGTTGATATTTACAAAAAAGAAAATGAATTAAAGGTGATATTTGTTATAGATTGACTTATTACTAACTTATTATAAGTCAAACGAATCTTTTCACGACTAAACTACCCTTATTTATCGTCACACGTTAATGCACGACAGGAGGTATATCTTATCCGTTATAAGGGTAATTTCATCATAAAAAGATTTATTAGCCTACATTAAGTCATTAATAAGTCAATCGAGGGTAAATATCGATTTTCATTCAGTTTATTTGTTAATATCAATAAATTCGATGAAATTTAACTAATGGGGAACCTATTTGTTAGACAGGAGCAAATTCCATGGGGACTAAATGTAATTTTCCAAACCACAAAGGGGTCTATATGTAATTATACCAAATCTTAGGGGAGGGGAGCATAATTTTCCCTTTTTTTATTATCTGAATTTTATTTTTTATTTCAAGAATTTTAATGTAATGTATGATCTGTACTCTGTACAAGTTCTTCACAGTTATTTAAGGGTTTGATTGCAATTTATGTTGCTCCAATTCATTGTATTCTTGAAGGAACTTTTTTATTTTTAATTTTTGGGTAAATTACAGCAACCTTTTTTGAAATTTGGCATAATTACAATAATCTCCTCGTTGTTTGAAAAATTACAAATATCCTCCTGAGATTTGTAATTTTTAACCAAATGCCTGAAATTGATCATTTTTACCTTAAATTTTTTATTAAAATTATAGAAAAATCAGGCGAGGCAAATTGCATTATTACTCTTCTGTGTAAAAACCTTAAAAAAATCTCTCATGCACATTGTAGTCCAAATTTTTATTAAGAATTAAATAAAAAAATAATTTAGTGCATAAGGGCATTTTGGTCAGTTCACCCATAAAAATGGATGGAAATGAGTTATTTGTTAGATGGTTACAAACCTTAGGAGATACTTGTAATTTTTCAAACAATGAGGTGGTCTTTGTAATTATGTCAAATCTCATGAGAGCTAGCTATAATTACCATGTTTTTAAAAATTACACCTCACGTGCAACACGCATGTATTTTATACTAATTCCTCGAAATGAATCCGAGTACGACCTAATGAGTCTGAACTGAATATTGTTCGTCTATTAACAAATGTATCATTATAGACAACGTTAGCCAATGTTAGTATTTTTCCAGGACTAGAAAAGGGGTTTCTTTTCTTTCTCGATTCTTTCCATTTTTTATCTTTTTTTATTCTTTTCGTGGTTCAAATCAATTCGTAATTATTGATATTTGCAATAATAGGATAAAATATATTTTTGGTCTCACAAGTTAACTCATTTCTAATTTTGGTCTTATACTGTGGGGAATTTACACATTACATTCAATATGTCCATTTTTTTTTTTCAATTTTAGGATCAAAAGGGATTTTAATGAAAAAGGCCACGTGACTGTAAGTTCATGGACCAAAAGTACTATTCTTTTAAAATTATTAGATCAAAAGTGAAACTCTATTAATCAATGGGACAAAAAATAAAAAAAATTGAATTTACGGGACATCTAATGTAGTTTCCGCTGAAATTAAACACACGAATCGAGGTTATCGGATGTCCTATTACTTAAAATCGAAATGGCCCAGAAAAAGACATGATTAATCGTTGTTCTAGAAAACAAAAACAAAAACAAAAATATTGTTGTGAGTTCGAAACCTACAATGTATGTGTGGAATTTATTTTTATAGCAGTGTGTACATTGTATCTTGGTTTCCTTTGTAGTTGCTGATGGTAAATTTAGAAATATTATTGTAATGCTGCTGCTGCGTACTGAACATTGTAAGAATTTATTAGTTGCTTTTAATAATATCGTTGTATTTTCAAAAAAAAAAAAAAAAAAAAAAAAAAAAAGTTAGCTAATACCAAAACCAATCATACCATACTTTGATGATGTTATAACCTCTCAGAATATGCCAAAATTAAAGGGAAAATTGCATAATACCCTCTTGTGTTATATGGAAATTGCAAAAAGTTTACATATGTTAATTAAATAGTCAAAAAAGACCTTCTATAATTATAAATCTTGCAAAAAAAACCTTCTCCGTTAAAAAAAAAAATGGATAGTGGCCTACACACGCTCGAAATGCGAGTGGAATATGATTTTGGCCTGTTTTCAGCCTTTTGACCTTCCTGAATAGATAAAATTACCCCTATCTTATGCTATTATTTGCTCTTTTTGACTTCTTTTTTATTAATTCTTTACATTTTTTCATATTTTATTAAAAAATATAATAAATACTAAATAATTAATATTCATTAATATTTATAGAAAAAGTATTATTGCATCAAATTAAATTATATATATATATATATAAATATGACATTTCTAGGTATTTTAATAATTATAAAATTTAAAAATCAAAATACCTGATTTTATTTTAAATATTATTAATTAATCTAATTTTGTGTTGAATTTATTTTGAATTTATATTATTAATATAAATTGCACTAAATAAATTTTAATATTTCAATATAATTATATTTAAACATAAAAATACATAAGTAAGTAATTCATTATATTAAATTTACAAAATCTAAAAAATACAAAAAAAAAAAGGAAAGAAAATAGTTGTCTTCCCCAAGTGCCCCCTCCCCCGGCGTCACACCTGCGCCTCCCTACCGCCACCATTGCATCGTCTCTGCCTCCCCACCGTCTCCATCCCATCGCCTCACTCCCCCCGCCTACCTCTCCAAGTCGCGACCACTCTCCGCCCAGATGTGGGCGGCTAGTGGTCACGGCCGCCCAAATCTGGGTGGCGACGTCCTGGTGACGACGCCCATCGCCAACTTGGGCCACAACGGGCATCGTCGCCTATAAGGTGACGACCGGTGGAGTGTGGTGGCGGCCCTCCACCGGCGTATGGATATATACGATATATACATAATATATATAATACTTGTATGTATATATTATATTTTATAATATAATATTTTTTGTTTTTATATAAATTAAAATACAATTATTTCAATTTGGACCGTTCATTTTTAACTATTGAAATCAATGGCTATTAAAAAATTTGATTAGATCCTACGGTTCTGATTCAATCAAAGAAAATCCAACGATCACTGTAATAATAATAATTTATATAATATAACGGTATAACGAAAAATTGTAAAAAAATTTAACAGGCGTTAAACATAACAAACTGTAAGGGGAGCGTGTGCTAGATTTCTAAGAACACAGAGTTTTTTTTTACCTATATTTTTAACACATGAGGTTTTTAGCTAAATTTCTATAACAGATTTTATGCAATTTACCAAAAAATATTAAACTAATACAGATTACAGCACGAAACTGCAGTCTTAATATTCTACCTACCAAAATATGCTTCTCCGTCAAGTTTGATAAATGAATTTTCCTTCCTTTTTTTTAATGAAAATTCCCAATTCCAACAATTATAGATTAAAAAAGTATAATTTGCATTATACATTTACTCCCACCCTTAAGTAGTTAAGATAACGATTTTGTCTATGAATTAATTAATTACCTAATTAATTGTTAAGCCACCAAAATCACGTGGTTTTTATCACTAAACCCTCTTAATTAGTGATTAATTTAAAGTGCATGCATCAAAATACCAACACCAGATTCTATTTCCCGACATACATAAAAATATAAACATGAATTTTCGTTCAGTCTTATCATCCAACTAATCATTCCTCCACAATTCTCTGTGGTTTAATCGATGAATTAGGAACGTCTTGTGATAACGACTTACGTAGATATGAAATTCTGATATTAATAAAAATTTGGTAGAATGTCGGTATTTTGCATGAGATTATTTTTTAAGATTATCTATACTATTATAAAAGAAAATATTCTGTCCTATCAGCTTTTGAATATCCAAATAAATCCTTTAATTTATTTCTTCCATAAACAAAAAAATAGTCAGAATAATAATGTTAATATTTTTTAATAATCTCATAATTGTACTTTTTTTTTTCAATCCATTACTCCGTATTTCTCTTGCACTTTATTTTTTCACTTTTTTCTATCACAAACTTTTATATTTTTATTAAACCTATAATAGGATTGTTTCTTTTCATAATTTTTTTTTCCATTTTATATTATAATTTTTTTATATGTTCGTAGAGACCGCATAAGATGACAACTAGTTATATAATAAATAAATATAAGCGGAAAACTGTCGATGAAATTATTTTTTATAGTAATGATTGATCATAATTGCTGAAAATATAGTATTATTATGTTTTTTGTTTTTTCATGTGCAAGAAAGTAAAATAGTACATTGTGGATAAGAAAAGGTAATAATGGATTCCAATATTCCATAAGATTATTTATATAATAATTAGAGGTAAGTGATGAGGGATTACTAGAACAAATCTCCCATTTTTGGCTTTATTTGGTGATTGATTGATTGATGTGCCATCAATGAAATTCAGAAAGATTAAAGTTGAGGTTTCATCTTAATTTGAGATTATGAATTCGATTCTGAATTTGAGATTATGAATTCTCATTGACCATATGATATTTGTCTCACTTTTATATAAATTTATTATAATTTATAAATTTTAATTATATTAATTTATTGATCGAAATGATGTATTGTTCAATTGTACAATTTATTAAAATATTAATAAAAGAATATAATTTTTTAAATTATAAAAAATTTATGTATAATTACATCAAAAGTCAAGAAAGGGAAATATAATCATCCCTAATGAAACAAAATATGGTACTAAAATATTATTATCTTTAGTCATAAATGAAGCAACTAAAAGGGAAAACATAAGGCTTTCTCCCCAATGAAATGATAGCTCTTTTCCCCTTTACTTTCCTTTTTCTCAATCACTATATATAAGATACCATTGAGAAAAATAATTAGGCAAATAAATACATTTAGACTTTTTTAGTTTATTCTTTTTTTTTTTTTGTGTCTAGTTAAAGTAGAACATGTCTTTTCCTTTCATGACATGTGAGAATAAGATTATTGGTGCATCACATCTTTCTATTTTCTTTTTTCTTTTTTGTTTTGGTTTTGTTTTGTTGTGTGTTTCTGTTTTTATGTATTTATGAAAATTGGACAACTCAAATCAAGACATGCTCTGATATGTATATATATATATATATAGATGGGGGTTGGTTGATATGATGGTACATTATAAGCCCTAAAGCTGATAAGTTATATCCAATAAATTTTATTTATTAATTCACAATATATATTTTATATATAGAAAAAATAAATAAGTTAGGACAGCATCCTTAAATGCAAAATCATAATATGAGTTGTGATGACCTTTATGTTTGGTACAATCAAACAACGGGACGAAAATGATCGCTCGATATTCAAAAAAAAATAAAAAAATAAAATAATAATAATAATAATAATAATAATAATGGGGTCGATATTTTGCTAGTACTTATATTATTGACATAGTGGACATTAATAATAAGGGCAAGTTGAGGCCTCTACTATACTGTCAAATAATATTTATTTAGTTCATGAAAAATAATTGGAGCCTACCCTAGTGCCAGATATTGCGATTTTGATATTTCAAAATTAAAATATTGTAATATAATATGATAGTCTTGTACTATTATGAGTTATTAATTATGTTGGGAAAACACAGTATATGAAAAATAAAATTAAATAAATGAAAGAAGAAGAAGAAGCATATTAATTGAAAATTTGAAATGGTTCTGCTCAATTAATGAACTTATATATAGCCAAGAAGTACTTCTCAATCTATTGATAGTTTTTTTGTTTATTGGTTAAAATTGATAGGTAATATAACGTTACACATATAAGATCATAAGCTCGATTTCACCCGGATATATGTGTCATTTTAGGGAAATAGTAGTGTTCGTTAGGGTCAGTTCACTTTTTATTCAATTAATTATTGAATTTTCGTTAATGGGCTTATAAGTTATAAATTTTTTTATTTATAATCATTTCATCAAATTCCGTAGTATTTTAGATGAAAATTTTTGTAATCTATAAATTCCATAACTAATGAAACAAAAAAATGTACTCTCACTGAAATACAAAATGAAAAAATGTAACTTTTCCCTATCATTTTATGTAAATTTGAGGTAGTTTGTTAAGTTTTATATTGAAAAGAAAATAGTGCTCTATCAAATTAGGTCTTAGTTTCCTGCCTGGAATTAGAAGCAGTAGAAATTGGAAGTGAACTAAGGTGATGATGCATGATTATGGATGTTTGAATACAATCAAAATTAATAAACCGAGAAATACATTAATTCGATCAATAAACTCACAGTACATTGAATTGAGATCCCAATAATTAACATTAAGTGATATAAATATCAATTATGTTAGGTATAACTCATATACAGAAAAAGGATAGATGCTGGAGCCGAGCGGAGTGAGCGAGAGAAGCGCAGCGCATCGAGCGAACGGGTGGAGTTTTGTCTAATTGGCGGTCTACGATTAAGTGGGTCGGGGTGCGGGAGGCGGAGCCCCCGCGCACTACAAAAAATATGACATTTGACTATGGCTAATTGCCATGGTTAATACTAAATAATTGTAGCGAATAGTCATTGACCATGGCCACGCAACGGTTGTCGGTTGTGGTTTCTGCGAAGGTGGCTAAAATATTTGTCATGGCTAAAAGCCATGGTGAATGTTTTTACCATGGCTAAAATCCATAACAAATAAGTTTTTCATAATAGAAAATCTAGTTTTTGCATTGATTTTTATTTACCCATAGTTAATAATAGTTATTTACCACGGTGTTTAGCCATGGTCATTAAAAATGTAGTTAATATTGATTTTTTTTCTAGTGGTGGTATGGTACAGGGGCAATTTTGTAAAACATACTGTAGGGTTACTTATATACACTGTATTTGTAACCTAACGAGATTCATTCTCTCATAAAGAAAAATATAAAGCCGTCACCGCACCCGAGGACATAGGCACATTACCGAACCTCGTTAAATCCTTGTATCGTTTACTCTTATGTCCAATATCATTAATTTTTCAACAAATTACAAGTAAATACACATTATGTGAGATAAAATATTCACATATCTGATGGAACTCGAACCCGTTACCTCAAACTTATTCATGGGAGCTCAAATGCCACATATCTCCATTGAGGTGAGTTTGGGGGTGTGGGGCAGGCAAGTGGTGCTGCTTTCAAATTGCAATGAAGGAAATGGGGATAAATGCAATTTACCCCCATGTGATATAAGAAATGATCAAAAATCCCCTTGTAAAAAAGTAATTAGCAAATTATCCCTTGTGATCTTAAATTGAAGCAAATTATTCCCTATGTTTTCCCTTGATAGGAGGGTAATTTGCTTCATTTCCCAAAATACAGAGAAATAATTTAGTAATTATTTTTTCACATAGAAATTTTTGCTCATTTCTCATATCACAAGAGGTAAATTGTATTTATCCCGAAGGAACTGTGGAGATGGAATTAGGGGGTTACTCACACCGAAGATAAGGGCTTTTTCACAACCAAATCTTCACCCACTTTAATTTTAATTGGTTTTATTATTTTCTTAATTTCGTCAATTGTCTGCTTTTGGTCATCATACCCAAAAAGAGGAACAACCAAAAGCATATGATTCTGTTCGAAATTTCCCGACTACCTCCACCTCACTTCAGTTTTGTCTGAAATTTATGTCAAACTTATACTTTTATCCTCATAGGATATAGAGCTCAACGCTTTTAATCTTTTGCTTTGCAGGAATTTTCAAAATAATTCAAAATTAAAAAAAACTTTATGCATTTAGTCCTTAATGGTTATAAATTGAGACTCGATACCATTAGGTTTACATTTTACGGGATTTATAAAACTAAATGTGTCTAGATTTTTCAATTCTGGGACTCTTTTGAAAATCCCATAAATATAGGACTAACTGTGTCAAGTTTTTCAAATTTTTACCGTTTTAAAAATCTCGTAAAACAGAGAACTAGAAACATTAAATACTCTATCTTGTGGGACTAAAAGTATAATTACGTTGAAAATTATCAGTTCTTTGCTTCTTCTTTGTTTCTTCTATTTATGCCCCTCAAAGGCAACCGGTCTAATTAAATTAGCCAATTGGATTTTCTATGTAAGTCCTATTTTCGTATTCTATTTTGTTTCATATACACATATCATATATATAATCTTTTCTTAATGAATAAAAATACATTAGAAAAAATATAACTTTTTGTTATAATTGATTACTTGTGATTAAAATTAATGATTGTGGCAAACACCAATTAATTATGATTGTAAAATAATCATTAATCGTTGTCTTTGATAACGAGGCCAAAACATTAGTATCAGCCAAAAACTATGGGAATTTATAATTTTAAGTTTGATTTCTATGAATTCTGATTAATTTAAATAAGAAATACTAAATTATGTTTCTTAAGGGTAATATTCATTTTCATCCCTGACTTTTTAAATTAATTTTAAAATCATCCCTATTTTTTCAATTAACTTCAAATTAATCCCTCTAAGGATTTTTCAGCATTAATTTCTGGCCAAATTATATGATCTTCCTAAATTACCCTTCATAAGTTTTACCTTATTGATAGAATCATTTTGGTCCCTCACATAATTTACTCCCTTGCACATAAGTTTGTATAGGAAAAACTTAATATTTTCATCAAAATAGTTTTGCATAAAAGAATTTCATACTTTGCAAGAAAAAAGGTATTTTATAAAAAAAATATTTTTGTCAAAATACTTTTAGATTTAAGATTATTTTTGTCAAATATACTTTTGCATGGAGAAAAAAAACCAATAGTTTTGTTAAAATATATATTCAATTTTTATGACATATTTATTTACAAAATATTTTAGTCTTGTAACATGTTTTTATATATATATTTTTTATAACTTATCTATTTCTAAATTAACCTTTAACTTAATAAAAAATATTTAGTTTTAATCATATTTCAAAAAAAAAATGTTGTAATGTGTTTTTTTTCAAGATTAACTTTTAATAAAATATGATTGATGCACAAATTTTGTTGCTATATACTTGAGAAATCGTCCATAATGTTATATAAAAACATTTATAATTTAAATAATTTTAACTAAGAACTAAATAAATACATATTTCTTATTGCTACTTTTGGGGAATGAGAGCTCTTATAGAATGGTATACAAACATACTAAATAAATTAAATTCGACTTAAAATTAAATAAGTATAATTTGCACTTGCTTTCAATAAATCAGCAATATCTTTTTTTCATGCACAAAATATATATTTTTGAACTTGAAGACTCATGTGTAGTGAAATATAAACATACCCAAAATTTAAATAATTTATTAACGTAAAACTAAAAAAGCATATTTACCAACATTTAGCAAAAATATTATTTTCTTTACATGCAGATTTGTGTACAAGGAATTAAATTGTAAATGAAATTAATATATGAGGGACCAAAATGATTTAAGGTAGAATTATCAGAAGGGTAATTCAGAAAAATCATATTAGGCTGAAAATTAATGTCAATAAATCGTTGGAAGGATTAATTTCAAATTAATTATAAAATTAGGGATGATTTTGAAGTTAGTTTGAAAAGTCAGGGATGAAAGTGAATTTTACCCTATTTCTTAATTATAATTTTTATATTATTGATAAATTGCAGTAATTAGGTGGGAGCAATGCCTCTGAAAAATCAAGTGGCCCTCAAGGTTACACGTCAACAAAAAAAAATCTGATGAGCAAGATATGATGATGAAACTGATATCAACCCTTTATTGTGATCATTGTCACACTTGACTATCAACTAGATTATACATTAAAGACAATCCGTCTTATTATACGTCATGTATACGTATATTTTGACGTTTATGGAAATTGGCATGTACGTACAGTATACAGAATTATTGTATGTATTTCTTGAAAATTATACGTAAAAGAAACCCTAGAAGGCAGCAGAATCAAGAAACCAGCAGTCGCTGTTTACTAATAATGGAAGCTGATATTCATATTAAAATACACAAGTGGTTTACATAAATTAATCGCCAAAAATCAGGTCTTTGCTTTGAAAATGTGTTAGAAAAGGTAATGGATTAAAAGGGTTAAATGCATGTTTGGTTCTGTAATTTAAGTTATTTAGTATTTTTATTATTTAATTTTTTAAGATAGTATTTTGGACCCACTTTTTTTTAATTTTTATAATTTCAGTTGTTTTGTTTGCTAGAGTTTATTTCCACCGGTGAGTAGGGTGAACTCTGATGAAAAAAAAAAGATCGAAATCGCAAGAATTAAAAAAATACAGGACCAAAATGTTATCCTAGAAAGTTAAAAGATAAAATGCTGGTAGAAATGGACCACGTGAGAGGCATATGCATTTTTCCAACGGTAATGGTGAACTTCGATAACAAAAGGACTAAAATCACGAAAATTAAAAACATGCATAACCAAAATGCTGCCGAAAAAGTTAAAGAACGCCAATGCCAAATAGCCTAAGTTACGGGACCAAAAATACATTTAAGCCTATCAAAATATGTATTAATATAAGTGTTTCCGTATCTAAAAAAAAAACTTAATAACTAAACATAAGATGAAAATAAATGTTTGGTTTTTTCAACTTTTGCTTTTAGATATCTAAATTTTAAGTTTCACTGGAACGAAAAATACTTTATTCCCTGTATTATAAATGACTATTACTTAAAAATTATGATAAATTGATATTATCTACTACGGTGAAACAAAATGATACGAAACATTGTCATGGTTTTAGTATGATCATAATATTTGTCCTTAATTACCTACAAAAACAACGATTAATAACCAGTGCGTAGTCATAGTTCATTATTATTAACTACAATTTTTCTATTTTTACTATAGTAATTAACTATAATCTTTCTTCTAGTGTATATTTAAGCTAAAATCCGAAATTGCTCTTATAATGTTCCTACAACTTCAAAAATCATAAACATTTAGAAGTTTTTTTTTTTTTTAAGTGAAAGTGATAAATATTATTAATTGAAGTAAATCGATTACAATCAATCCTGTCGACTATCAATCTCTAAAAGAGACAATTACAACAATCATACATTGATCAATAATACAATATTACATAAATTAAATCTAAACAACCATTTACTATTACAATATACAAATAATCCTACTATACACTAAACTATCATCCCACGCATTAGTGGGATGCGAACTAAGCCAACCTTGTCGAATTATTTGTATACTAGACCAAGAAATCATTGGTATAAATATTCAGAAGTTGATCTCTGACATTTTCTCCCTCAAATATTTTCTATAGCCCCTAACTTTTCGTTTAATGTGAGGGATATATTGATATCACCCAAATAAGTAACTATTAAAAAAAATCCTAATTAACCCTTCATTTTTTAATTTTTTTTCTCAAATATTCCAACTTTGTCGACAACCCAAATCTCAACTTTATCTAAAGTTTCTTCCTGATCATATAATTAAAACTGTTCACAAACAGGACTTTAATAAAAATAGCTATTATTATGTATTATTTGTAATAATTAATCAAGAAGAATAATCGTACTTTATGCTTTGGGGCCACAAGAGGCATAGAATTTCAATTCTTCCAATGTCCAACAGTGATCCGTCCGGGCCCTGCAATAATTAAATACGAACAAAATTCCATTTGAGGTAAGTGAAATATAATATATGATACAAAAAGAAAAAATGAATAAACAATGCCAATGATTCTTGAATTGTACATTTGATCGTGTCACATTTTGTCAGTGGGAGTGGTTTGGTTCACAAAAATTGTATTTAATTTGCATCAATATTTACAAGACACTACACGAAAATAGAAGATTAGCGATAAAATACTCAAGTGATAGTTTTAATATTATTACTAATTATATATATGTATATATTTAGTGACAAGAATGTTTATTTTGTCACAGTAATGAATTTTATGATTTTAATAATTACTATTATTTTGTAAAAATTGTTATTAGTGACAAAAAAAAATATGCACAAAGTTGTCACTAAATATAATTAGTGACTCATGTATAGTGACAACCTAGTGATAATAAATAATTATTATCACTATATTGTGTTGTCACTACTTGAATTTAGTGACAATTTTTGTCACGAATAATTATATGGTGACAAATATGAAAAATATTATCACTTAATATATATTTTTAGTGATAATTTTTAAATTATCATTTGATATTTTGTCATTAATATCATATTTTCTTGTAGTGAGAATAGATAGGAAAAAAAACAAAAATTCGAGGTGTGCAATGGAATTAAGAAATAATCAATGGGTCTGTCCCGTTATGATTCAGTTAAGATTCGCTTTAGGTGCCACTATTAATAATTAATGTTATTAATAATAAGTACAATATTATTGCTTCTGCAACTCTTTTAATTATATATATTATCTTAGTATAGTGTTGATGCGAATAAGTTTGATTAGGGTTTTGTGGTGCTTCTTTTAATATTTAAATGAGTATTATCTAAATTAGGAAAGGGGCTTAAAAGACCGGTGATAATTTGAAACCCTAATCACATATATATACATATATATATATATATATACTTAGGGTTAGGGTAACTTCAACCAATTATTAACACATATATATATTATCTGTACTATATATAATTGAAGAGGGGTGAATTAGTGTCTCAATTATTTTGGCATGTCAATTTTAATATTTAACTTAATTTATTAATTTATTTATTAACTTTCGATCCACCCACTCTTCAAAACCTCCACCCCCATTATCTCCAACTATAAAACTACCTTTGTAAATAATTATTTAGTGTTAGTTATTTTTATTTTTCTTTTTCTCACTTCAAAATTTTCTCTTTCAGAATTATATATTTTTATCTCAAATATTTTTATATTATTGTTTTGTCTTAATATTTATTTAATTTCTCGAATACATTTTAATATTATATTATTTTTGGTTTATTTATAAAAAAATCAATTAAATATTTTCACACATATATCGAGTGTGCCACGTAACTCTAGTATTAATTAAAGCTAAGGTATGAATTTAAACTGCTTAGCTAATAATACGAAGGCACACCCCGTCAAAGAATGGATTGGATTTTTTTTATTTCAATCACGTTATGTATATAAAAAATTCCCTTAAATAGACATTAAAAAATTAAGGGACTTGAAGTGGTTTTCGAAACGATTTTTTTTTTCCCTTTAGAACGAGAAATGTAAAGTTGAACAGTGTTTAACCAGATTTTGGAATGGTCCCAAAACGGGTGCTCTTTCGTCGTAATAGACGGTGTTTCAAATCACTTTGCATGAGGCCAACTGTTCCTAAGTTGCATTGGCTATTATACCACTTGTTTAGGTACTGTTTCTAAATATGTCTTATTACCTAAAATTCTAATTCTTTTTTCTTTTTTTAGTGGGAATGGTTTGTTTGAAATTTTTTGAAACGAGTGAGTTTGTGCTTGTTATACGTATGAGAACAATATTTGGAACTTGAATTGATTTTTAATTTGGGATACATATAGAGTCGGTCGTGTAATCCGCTTCAAAGGTTTGGAACCCTTCGCCCCGATGACCCATACAAGATCAGGATCCATTACGCACGATATGCCGAATTTCCATATTTTTAATAGTAAGAATAAATTGTGTAATATTTGTACAGTGACGTATATGTGTTAAATATAAAGATGAAACAGTACTTATAATAAACAAAAATCCAATCTGGACAAATAAAATATATGAAATTACACAAAGCTTTCAATTATTGTATTAATCCGGCCAAATATTATTTTTTAGTCATGTATTTATAAAGGTGTGTCATTTTTTAGTTCTTTTGGATAAAAAAATTTAGACGTGTATATGTGCTAAGTTAACAAATTTAATCCCGCAATTAAATATATCCGACACATTTAATTCTATAACTTTTTTAAGATGACACTTTTAATCCTGAGATGGTCGGTACCAAAACGATTTAGCTCAAAAAAATAGGGCATTTGTTCACGCAATTTTTTATGCAAGTGTGATATGAATAAAACGTTAAATAAATATTTTTAATTTTTAAACATTCCGAAATTCTCCTCTTTATCTGCAACCCTAATTTTTCCTCTCAATCATATAGAAGACCTAATTTCTCTCCCAATTCATAAATTGAAGCGTATTTTGTGTTATTCAATGTTGGGCAAGCCTTTTCACCCAAATGCCAGAGAAATCATTGAAGACATCGTGGACAAATGATAATACAGAATAGGGTATGTGATTTGGGTCGCTCATCTTGATCAAGTGTGGTCACCTGGCTGACTATTCTTATCCTCGATCTAGTAAGCTCCTCAGACTAGTAACTTGAGAAGAAACAAGCACGTTAAGTTAGTCGGGAGCGTCCCCAACGTAGACCATCCGATGCTTAAGTCAGACACTGGTCGAGATGGTAATACAACGATCAAGTAGAATAATGTGGTCGAATATCACTCAAAATAACTTACCATAAATGCTGTGCACTAGATGTATTTATAGCACCAAATGTATATATGTACTTGTCTGGTCCACGTGGCATCATCTCCAATCTTGAGTTGTCTCCCCATCAAAGGTCTAGATCTTGCGCACCTGGAATCGGGTGACGTTCGGATCGCTGGTTCGGGTCGGGTCGCATGATCCAACCCGTCTTGACTGTGCGCGGGTCCTTGTGCTTTTTGGGGATTTTAGCCCTTTTTCGAGGGCATTTAAGTCTTTCTCCAGTAAATTGGGTTACACCCCCATTAATGTTATTATTTTTATTGAAACCCAACTTTTTTAAGGGGAAAAAAAAACGCAAAACGATATCGAGATTTAGAAACCCTACAAAGTATATTATTACAAAATAATGTTATTTAAAGGACTAAATGTGTTTCTTCAGAAAAAAAAAAGGATTAAAAGTGACATACTCCTATAAATAACGGATTAAAAATAAATTTTTTTGTATTAATCCAATCAAATTAAATGCATGGGGACATTAATTTTGGAACAACATAGCATAATTGCGTAGCCCTAATTAATATTATAACACCTAGCACTTAGAAGGTGGCTAGAGACGTATGGTTGTTGATTGAAAAACGTCAATACGTAGAGATATGGTTGTTCTTTGTAAAATGTGGATACTAATGTGTCGAATCTAAATAATGTATTATTGCGCTAGAAATTATGAGATTTGAAGTTTTAAGTCCCACCAAATGTACGTTCAAATTTATTATTTGTTACAAACTCACTCGTAAATTCATGGGGTCAAGAATAGTGAGAACACGCTTTGAATATTTTTGAGAACTCGAAATTGAAAATAAACTACTCTATTGTTGAATTTGCAATTATTAAAAAGAAAGAGTCTTGATCTAGATAAAGTATGCCTGAAATAAGTTAAAATTGTGAATTGTGTCAGAAGCCACTAGAAAAAAAAATTACTATTGTTTATAATTTTATTGGTTATAGACTAAAGCCGTGATAAATAATTATTATTAACCACGACTAAACAAAAATCGATGCAACTACTATACGTATCCACAATGAAAATGATTTTTGCCATGGCTATGAACGATTGCAAATGTTTTTGTCATGGCTTTTAGCCATGACAAATGGATTAGCCATACTCGTAAAAAACTACGGCTGACAACCGATGCGTGGCTATGATTATTGATTTTTTACCACGACTACATAGTTTTAACCATGGCAGTTAGCTATGATTAGATGTTATATTTCTTTTAGTGAGCCCACGAAAAGTTGGTCCAAAAATATTCCAAAACCCTATATATCAATAATTTGGAAAATTTTCAATCACAACGGATAGCTATAAGAAAATAGGAAAGATAACTAATATCGATTGGAAAATAAAAAAAAAGTTAAAGAATTTCTTGGACTGTGGTCAAAACGATGAAATATTTTTATGAATGGTGTCCCGTGGTAATGGTGTTGGATTCATCTTTCGAAGATGATTAGAACGATAGATAAATTGTCCCGTCACTCTTTTTGGGTCAAAAGCTATAACTTGGTGATTATTTAAAAAAAACTTGATGACTAGAATTAATAAGATTGAAATATAAAGTATCAAACTGATTTAATGACTAACTTAGTAAACCAACATCAAAATTACCTTACACACACATATACATATATATATAACATAAACTAATTCCCGGCTAAAATTAAATAAGATGAAGGAATTAAAATAAAGAGGGAAAGTTGTCTTTTTTTGCATTATGAAATTGATGTGAATGATTTGCATTATAGCTCAAAGTTAGAATGGACAAATATTTTGATCATAGTCCCTTTAGAGGTTGGTGTCGATCAAATCCGACAAGCAAAGTAAGGTTTCAAAAATGGTGATTTCGACATCTCCCCTTCAACAATTGTCAACAGACAGGACCCCTCCACCCCCCCTACCCCCCCCCCCCCAAACCCAAAACAAAAAACAAAAGAATAATCAGATCGCCGACCTCATTACTTTAATTCAAATTACTGTTGTTGTCAAATATGTATATATATATATATTAGTACTAATTAAATTAATTTTTAGGACAAATAATTGTGAGAAAGGTATGGGGTACCTCTACACAACATATACTGACTTGCTGCCCCTCATATATATTATATCATAATATATACAGTATTTTTGACGTGTTGAACATGAAGGGTATATAACCAATATTTTTTGATGAATATATTAATAAAGAAAAGGGTTAATTATACTTAAACCCCTCTGAAATGTGAAATTATACTTTTCCCCAAAAAAGTTTTGAAATTACACTTACACTCCCTTCGAAAATTCATCGTTTACACTTGACCTTCTTTCATTGAGGTTTCGACGGGAAGTGCTACCGTAAGCAAAAAAAATTACATAAAATTTTAATTTTGCCTCGCATTTAATATTCCTATGTATATTTTTGTACTTAAAAGAGGATAAATACAATATATACTTATGAAGTGAGGTTAACATTATTGCATTTTTTCTCTTATAAGTATAAAATTATACATGAAAATGTCAAATGTGAGGCAAAATTAAAACATTATGTAATTATTTTTTGTTGGCGTCAGTATTTTCTGTCGAAACCTTAACGAAAGAAGATCAGGTGTAAACGGTAAATTTTCAGAAGGAATGTAAATATTATTTTAAAATTTCTTTAGGTGAAAGTGTAATTTTACATTTTTAGAAGGACTCACTTATGATTAACCCTAAAGAAAATTAAAAAAATGAGGAGTGGAATTTTGGATGAAGATGGAGATGTAGTAACAAGAAGTAACAGCTGGCGGCCATGTCGGCATGAGTGAAGTGGGTGATGATGATAGTGCCACGTCGCCTCACGAGGCGGGGGGCTGCCTTCTGTACGGAAACATCATCTCACCTTTGTTTTTTAGGCATCCACATCTCTTGTCTTTTCACTTTTTTTTCTTTTCATATTTTCCCACAAATAATTATTTTTTAGGACAAAAATTTGAATGATTTTAGGACAGGCCAAAATATAGTCCTAAAATCATATATCCCTTATAGAAACCTATGCAAGTACATAATATTTTTATTAAATTAATAATTTGTTATTAAAATATAATTAAATAAATAAAATAGAGAGAATAAATGGATGAAAGAAAATTCATATGTATAAAAGAAAAATATAAACGAGTGAATAATAATTGCGGAGAATTAGTTATTTGAACATGCAAAATGAAAAAAAATAAAAATAAAAATATCAGACACCAAAACCACTCTTTTCAATTATTTATAGTATACATACTGGAAATTTGTGGCACACTATATATGCGTGCGTAAATTTTTAAAATTATTTAAAGTAAAATTTATTTTTTATTGTTTAATAGAATATGTACAAAATAATAAATTGATATTAAATTTATAAGAAAATGCTGATAAAACAAATTAGAGGAAAAAAGATGCAAAATACAAAAAAGAAAAATGAATTAACTATCAAAAGATAATGGAAGAGTGAGGAGTTAGATAATGCACAATAAAATAAATTAAATAATAATTAAAAAAACCAAATAAAAAAAAGTGAGACACAAAAAATGTATTTTCACTTAATAATAAAGTATAGATATTTATCGTTAACTTACAAATATAACCTCACATCAACAGAGAAAATCACGTACACGATCATTTGGCTATAAATTATTGACTCCTACCAATTGAGCTGACAAGCGTCAATGCAAATACATATATTTTTGTATAGTATTCGATTCGTTACACTAATACGTATTTGTAAATTTAAAGGCCGATTCAATACATCCTCAATAAATAAACAAACTATTATACAAATAAATATATACATATTCGTGGAATTAAAACGGGTTAAATACACTTTGCACCCTTGAACCATGCATGAAGTGCATTTAGTCCCTTAAACTATAAAATGTAACAAAATGCCCCTTCATGATGTGGATTAATTTTTTTATGACGAAAATATCGTTATCGTTTACACCCCTATACAAAATTTATTATATAGTATAGAATCTATATAAACTCTAAAAATTTACAGTCCCCTTTTTTTTTTTTTTTTTTAACATAACTGTTTAAAAATTTACATAATTTTTACTTGTGTTGTTACATATATGTTGAATTTTTTTTAACAAAAAATTATTGATACAATTTAAAAACAACATAATAAACTACAAAATATGCAAATTTATAATATAATTAATCTATAATATTCTATAATCTTTTGAGTAATGATATGATATAATTTAATTATACATACATATATCTGAACAAAAATTTACAGGTTATATAACATACTTTTTTATAAAATTATATGCATTATGTATTTACACATATTTACATGTATTTTTTAACATATATAATTACTTTGTAAACATATATGCAATATTGCACTTGTACATATTTTTTGTATTACATAATCAATAAAAAAGCTATAAAATTTAAATATTATTTTTTAAATAAAATTTGAGTAAAAGTTTAAATCACTAAAAGTAATTTGGACGACATAATAAAACACACCTTTAGGCAATAAAATTAAATATATAGGAGATAAGTGATAAGGGCATTTTTATCCTTTTATCAAATTATTTTGTCAGGAGAATTTTTACTACTTTTTGTACTTTAGACGCCTAAATGCGACTAAATACATAATTCAAGAGTGCAAAATGAATTTAATCCAATTAAAAAATTAAATCTTATCAACCGAGTAAGACCTCATCGACAGTGCAAATACATACTCGAGAACCCACAAAAATGAAAAAAAGGGAAAGATAAGTGCAACTAGCCCTGATATTTTGCGGCTTGCCTGTTTTATTTATTTATTTTTTGATGGGGGTGGTTTTTTTTTTTATTTATTTACATATATATGATTTTATTTAGAGTTATAAATGGGAGACAACGATTTTCAACGACACATTTTGTCCTCCTCACGTGCTCTACACCTTCAATTTTCTCAATTTCAAGCCACATATTCTCTTGCACTCCTTCCATAAGAAAATGACTTCCCTTTCATAAATTTGCGATGGATTCATTCATGATCCCAAAATTATGTTAATTATATAGTCATCATGCAATTACTTCAAATAAAAAAAGATAATCTCCAATAAAAATTCATTTATTTGTAATAATTACATGCACACATCCACCTGATGAGCATTAATGTAATGTACCTTAATGAATATTTGTGTAATTGTGAGGGGCCATGAAAGTTGATTATTGAAGACGACGACAATGATTGAACCTCATTACTAACAAAGATGACGAAGTAATAGCGAGTGTGTGTTGTAATGATCCGACAATGGGAAAGGGAAAGAAGATGATGATGATATGCAGCCGTCCGTGCAGTGCATACCCGTCCACACACACAAACGACGGACGAGGAGTAGAAGGAGAAGTGAAAACAGGTGTGTGTTTTTTTTCAGAAAATTTCACCCCAAATCTTGGAGACAGATTAAGGTGCATGATAGCAACAGATGAAGATGAGTGGTGTCAGCAAGTCTTGAGCTAGCATTAGCCTGTCATGACCCTATTGTCGGGTTAAACTTTACTGGCCGTGGCCGAGACAACGTACAATGAGGGCCATGTGATGAGTTTCATGCAGCAGTAACGACCCTCTTCCTCTTCCTCTCTATAACCTAAGTAAATTTACCCATCAAAATCTGAATTTTTATGTCTCTACACATAATTGATAGGACCACATTTTTGCAAATTTTCAACCCATCATTGTCATTGCACTCCTGTCCGATTTTTGTGACATGTTTTCTCTTTAGCATTCAGTCCAACCCAAGCTTTTGACAACATCGGACGTCCAACACTAATCAGCAAGAAGTTAAACATGCTTAAGTTGAATTAACAACAATTCAAGAATTATACCGGGTGGCAGGTAGCGATCATTGGTGAGGTCAATACTCGTGATTTTGATCTATCACCCAAAATGTAGTAGTACCTGAGAAGAGAAAGCACGCAGGATAGCCGGGATGGTTCCCGGCAAAAACCCTCCATGTTTAAGTCAGCTCAAGTCCGAAATGGTAAAAATGCGATCTAAGTAAAGTAGCAGATCAATGCAATCAATAAGTCTTACCATAAGTGGGGTGGGATAGGAGTATTTATAGGGTCAAACGTATGTACTTGTTAGGTCCACGTGGCTTCTCTCAAGATTTAAGATGTCAACGACAAAGGGTCCAGATCTCGGGTCTTCTAGGGCGGGTCTCGCTCCGGGTCGCAGGTCAGGTCGTATTACCCGACCCGACTGCATTGTGCGCGGATCTTGAGGCCCACATGTAATTTTATCCCATTTCAGGGTTATTTGAATATTTTACATATATCTGGGCCACAACCCCTATCACCGGGCTTGCTTTTTTTTTTTTTAAAATGAAAAATCAAGTTTATGGCAAGTGCAATACACTTATCGTGTGATGATAGTTCAGAAAAATGACCAATTATATGGCAAGTGTGTCATACTTGTTTTGTGATTGATTTGTTCGGATTAAACTTGACTTGGGTAAGACTTTTTTTTATTTGATTTGTCTTTTAACATGATTGCAAGCGGCTTATGTGGGGTTGATTTCCTCTATCGATACGACGATTGTATTGATGAATAATTTGTATCCGGGTCAGTATTATATTGAGCTATAAGCAACAATGTGAGAGACATGGGAAATTGTATGAATATGGGCCTTTCAAAGGTGAACTTGACTTTAAAGTGTTCATTGGGTTTAACATTCCGGGCCTTATTTATATTGCCTAAAGCCCAAAGAGAGGTATGTGCTATTGAAAATTCCATCTCCTAAAATAAAGAGATTATTGAAATTAAAATATATTTTCAATTGATTGTAAGATGGATGTCAGTGTCAAGAATCCGAGGGTAGTGAGAAAATTATAATTTTAGTTCCAAATTATACGATGATTTGTAATATTAATCTCATATTTATTGAAATAACCAATATTAGTTTCACACTTTAGGAAAGTATTGTAAAGTTAGTCCCATCGTAAAAAAATTGTAACTTTTGAGACTAACTTTGCAATATTTGGGACAAACTTTGGGACTAATTTGCAATATTTGGCTAAAATATGGGACTAATTTTGTAACGTTATCCTAAATATATGGGACTAAGGTTGGATATTTCAAAAAATATGGGACTAATATTGCAAACCACCTTACATTTTGGAACCAAAATCGCAATTTTCTTGAGGGTAGTAGCACGTTTGTTAGCTTAAAATGTATTTTTGGTTTCGTAATTTCGATTATTTGGCTTTATCATTCTTTAACTTTATAGGATAACATCTTGGTCATGCATCTTTTTAATTTCATGGTATTAATCCTTTTTCAGTCGGAATTCACCCTTTTTATCGGAAATGCATGTGTCTTTCACATGATATTTTAAAATTGAGAATCATGTTCTTATTGATCCGTTCTACTAGCATTTTTGTTCTTTAACTTTTTGGGCTAACATTTTGGTCATGTATCTTTTTAACTTTTATGAATTTAGTCTCTTTTTTTTTTTCCTGGAGTTCACCCTCTCATCAATGAAAGTGAATTCCAGTAAAATACTATCCCAAAAAGTTAAAAGACGTAAACATCAAAAAATTCAAATTACAGGATCAAAAATGCATTTAATCCCACATTTGTTCCTAGGTGAAGCCCATTGTTTAATGAAATAGTTAAAGTTGACTTAAACAAATTAATTAATCATGATTGTGATTTTATTCTCTCATACATGGGCACTAAGAATCTTCGAGAATTGGCCATTTTCAACCATTAGCTATTCCTACACCTCCATCGTTTCATTCTCCTTCCACTTTAGTTGAATCCCAGTGATAATGAGCACTTCAAATCAAATTATTAACTGCCATCAAACATTTGATTGAGTCGGCATCGCCTCTGTTTTAAATGAAGAGAAAGGTTTTGGATTTAAACCTAAGTTCTCCCACCCCTCACTCATGTTGTAATAGAAAAAAGGAATCGATCACGGACATAGTACATTTAGGTGAAATGGATTTTTTTTCTTCCCTTGATATAGAATTATAGATTACGAATGTAATTGATTTAACGGTGAATTACAATGACCTACTGACGTTTGACATAATTATGGATATTCTCTTATTATTTTAAAAAATTGTAAATACCCCTTGAGGTTTGTAAATCATCTAACAAATAACCAATTTTCATCCATTTTTATGGGTAAACTGACCAAAATGCCCTTGTGCAAATTAAATTATTTTTTAAAATTTTTCAAAATTTTTTGGACAAAGATGCGTAGGGAAATGTTTCTTACGATTTTACACAGGGAAGCAATAATGTAATTTGTCTCGGCTGATTTTTTTACAATTTCAAAAAAAAATTAAAAAAATCAAAGGCAAAATGGACCATTTAATTCTGATCCTTAATTAAAACTTTAGGGAGTATTTATAATTTTTAAAATAATAAGGAAGTATCCAAAATTGTACCAAATTTAAAAGATCATTGTAATTCACCCTTGATATAAATATGAAATCACTCGCAATAGTAAATTTATAAATCCATTTGGTTCACCTCGCAATTTAATGAGACATAGCTTATAAGCATATATGATTTTATATTCCCTTGTTCCCTCACTAGAAATTTTTTTTATTATTGACTATAATATTCATGGCTATAGTTAAAGATAATGGTAAATAACGATTATTAATCACGAATAAATAAAATCGATGCAAAATACCATATTTTTCACTATGAAAAAATTATTTGCAGAGCTAAGAGTCATTGTAAAAATTTTGTCATGACTTTTAACTATGACTAATATTTTAGCCACCCTCGTTCAAATTGTTATGATTAATGATTATTTACTATAACTATTTATTATTAACCATATCAATTAGTCGTTATAGTGCTTATAGTGCCTGTAGATTATGGTCATTCATTTCTTGTCTCGTGAAACTAATCAAACTCCATTTTACCTCTAAAAAGAGGAAATTTGGATTAGTTGCAAGTGATAACAATAGTTTGTCAATGGTGAAAGCCAATGGCCTAATTTATTTATTTTTACAGCAAAACATGAATTATTATTTTATTTAGAATAAATGGATTACAATCGTTCATATCAAATATCTTATATTCAATAACTTAACAATAATTATAACAATTTATATTAACCACCTATTTAAATAGAACGGCACCTACTATTAAGTAGAAAAGAATTCACGTTGATAGGATTTCGAAACCATGGCCTTAAGAGTCATGGGCCTCATCACACTTTAAATAGTAATTATTTGTTTGAAAATTTCTATCATGATATTAAATAAAAATTGTTGCTATGATCTCTTTTGAAGAAGAAATATAACATTTAATCATGGTCAATTCTCATGGTTAAAACTAAATAATCGTAGCAAAAAGTCAATAGTCACGGTCATGCTACGGTTGTTGGCCATGATTTTTATGAGCGTGGCTAATCCACTTGTCATGACTAAAAGTCCTGGAAAAAACATTTGCAATGGCTAGCTATGAACCATGTCAAAAATCGTTTCATGGTAGATAAGTTAAGTATTTGCATCGATTTTTACTTAGTCATGGTTAATAATAGTTATTTACCACCGCTTTAGTCCACAATCAATAAAATTGTAATAGTAATATTTTTTTCTAGTGTTTTTCTACCTTTATAACTTATAAGGAAAAAAGATAAAAATAAAAGAGTACTACTTCACTAATGATCTCTTGACCTAATGGTTAATGTTGGAATCTTGTGAGTTCGAACAACACCAATACATGGGATGATAGTCTACTGCATAATAGGAATTGTTTGTATAGTAAGGTGTTGTTTAGATTTAATTTATGTGATATTGTTGATCAATGTATGATTATTATAATTGTCCCTATTAGATAATGATCATTTGACAAGTCACAACACTCATTGTAATGGATTTACTTCAATTAATAATATTCATCGCTTTTATTAATAATGGTACAAAAAATAATTAGATGCGTGATTTTGCACCATTAACTACAATATAATACAAGAAAATAGTTTTTTCTCTCCTCCCTTCTCAATGAGAAGTGTGGCATATTTTATAGTGATACAAATCTAACGTTAATTAAAGTAGGTAAAGGATAAAGTACTACTTTATCCCTTACCTACCCACTATCACACGGCTAGGATTATATGGCCGAGGCCACTACAGTAATTCGCTACATTTACATTAATTTGGTAAGTCATACTTTCATTTTTCTTCATGATTTCTTTCCTTCTTTGACTCATTCCTTTATGGTAAAGTCCACATTTCCTTTTTTCTTTTGATTTCTTTCCTTCTTCGACGCCTTCCTTTCCGAGAATGACGATATTTTCCTTTTTGGCTAGTCTTTTCTCCATCAGCAGCCCCCCTAATTCTTAAATATCCTTAGGATACTTAGGAATTAAAGTAGATCATGGGATCTTTTGTAGACCTGTTCTCAAACATTTACCAGTTAAATATGAAAATAATTTTAAAATAAATTTTACCAGATCATTGTAACCAGATTCATTAGAGAACAATAATAAATAAGAAATATTAATAAAGGTATCTTGTTATACGTTTAGTCACTTGGAAATTCTTAGCAATTTCATCAACCGAACATTTTGGGAATTTTGTAGGAGTTCCTTTGCCCGTTTTGTGGGCGTCGCTTGGGAGTTTCTTAAAAGTTCCTTTCGTTGAGTTTTTTGGGAACTTCGTAGGAGTTCCTTTGCCATTTTTTTGGGCGTCGCTTGGGAACTTCTTAGGAGTTCCTTTTGACGAGTTTTTTTTGGGAACTTCGTAAGAATTCCTTTCGTCGAATTTTTCGGGGAACTTCGTCGGAGTTCCTTTTGTCGAGTTTTTTTTGGAACTTCGTAAGAGTTCCTTTGCCCGTTTTTTGTGTGTCTCTTGGAAACTCTTAGGAGTTCCGATTAACACCAGGGTAATAAGAATTGAAATCCATCTTAAATTCTAGCACCATTAATCAATCCTCCAAGAATTCCAGCCACAATAATAAGAGTGACCAATAATATTTCCATTTTCCAGCCTTTTTTACTTCGAAATTTTGGACGGATAATAATTCCTTCGCCACATATGAGTGAAGAAGCCTAGATGATAAGAAACCCAAATAGTGAAAATTTGTCTGACAAAGCAAATATTCCATTTTTGAAGTTTCAACATATGTTTTCTCATGCCCTATACATGTGCAATAGAGAAAGAAAATCATCAGTTGTGAGAAGCATGCATGGTAGTTGATGCGTACCGGAGTCCAGCAACACCACAAAATATCGAGGGATCTTCTTGAAAGTCCCAAGATTGTAGGGGAGACCAACCTGCAGAGAGGGGTTAGCACTTCGATGCTTAAGTCAGTAATGTTCGATTTAAAATAAATAAAGAACACTTGGAAAGGATGAGAATAATGGTGAAAGGGATGTGATAATTCGTGTACGAATATGCTAGAGAAATATTGAGAATTTCATGTGCAAAAGATAGGATAAATGTTACTTGAGAGTTTGCAAAGTAGTAAACTTGTGTGTTGTTGAAGTTGAAGTTGAAGTTAAAGTTGACAAATGACTGCAAAATGTGCTTCTTTTATAGCCAGTGTTGAACCCAATTTTGAAGGATATTTGTTAAGTGCCATATACCGTTGGAACACTTGAAGAGTCAGCTTCCTAACTCAACAAACCGCGCATGAATCGGAGTTGAATTGGTGGAGATATATCCATTTGAGTGGACCTTGCTACATCTGCCAGATTTTTCGAGAAATAGTTACTTGCTGAGAAACTTCCGGATTCTGGCCAATCTATGGGAAATCTGGATGAGATCTTTTAACATGACGTAGCTTGAGATGTTGGCTAGCTGTGTGATGTGGAATTCGAGCTGTTTGATGACTAGGCTTGCTGTACGAACCCTCTCCGTGGGCATGTCAGGTCAGTCATTCAAAACTGGGCTTATATATGGAATAAGTCTTTCTTTTGGGCCTAGTGGTGTCGGCCTGCTGGCCTGCTCAGCCTGGGGGCCTGTTCCTTGCTCTTGGGTTGGCCTGGTGGATTTTGAGGAGGCATCATCACTCCCCCCTACTTCAGTAGTGCGAGACTTGTTGTCGGACTGGTGGAGTAATGATGAGTAGCCCTGTAAAGGTCAGCCCAAGAGTTATATACCTGACCGCACCAGCAAGTCATATCCTGTTATGCTGTTTCTTCCCTGCCTTGCTGCGCGCTTCCTGCCGAGGTTAATCACGCGGCCCCACACAAATTTTGATTTGATTTTTAACTTATCTGTAGAGAAGATTTAGCAAGATAATCATTGTTATTAAAGGGAAGAGGGGAGAGTTTTTACCGCGCGTGTCCGTGCATGCGTTTCTTGATTGGGGTGTGTCTGCCACGCAAGGAGGAGCGAGACCGAGCCCTACGCGGACATGACTCTTCGTCTGCCAGGATATAAAAACCCTTTTCTTGGGGAAGTTACCTTCTCTAACCTCTTGCCTTCATCCGAGTAAGTCTTATCCAATGTTATCAAAACCGGACCGGGGATTAAATCGGTCAAGTTACTGGGTCACTGGTCCGCCGGTTGGACCAGATTAAAAAATCGGTTAACCCGGACCCTAATATATATATGTATATATACACACATAATATACTAATCATTATGTAGCAATTAATTAAGCAAAAATATGAGAAAAATAAAAGCAAACTTAAAATAAATACATATAGAAAAACCACCTATATCAACACATGTAAAAAAAAAAAAAAAAAGAGTTGGATACATGATATTGAACAAGAGGAAAGAAAAAAAATATTTACATGCATAATGTTGAAGAAGATGAAAGAAAAAAAAAGATAATAAATTACCTTTTAAGAATTGGAAATTAGTTTAATTTGATTGCAAAATTCTCAAAGTAAATTCAATTCAATTAACAAATGAGTTATAATTTATTTCCCAAATTTTATAAAATAAATAAATTAAAAAAATTAACTATATTAAAAAGTTAACAGTCAAACTTGTTAAAATTTTAATAAAATTTTTCTCCCTCTCCCTCTTTAATGGTTATTAATAATTTCTTTAATTATTATTAATTCTATTAATTACTGTTTATTGTTTTTACAAATCCATGTAGTCTCTCTCTCTAAAGTCTTCTTTCTCAAAATTGCCACTCTCTCTCTCTCTCTTGCAAGTCCCTCTCTCTTCTTTTTCAAAAACCTTTCGGCTTTCCCTCTCTCTCTCTTCTTCTCAAAGCAGAAAGTCTCACAGTCCACCTACTCCACCCTTTCTTCTTCTTTCCCATTTTAAGATTTTTCAGATCTGCTCCAAGAAGTCGCCGCCATTAATCACCCCTCTACCTACTATTCCCCCGTCTCCAACCGCCGTCACGACGGGCGGCTACTCCCCCGCCATCATCAGATTTTTTTCTTCTTCTTCTACTTCTTTTTTTTTTGTTTCTTCTTAACTAAACCGGTTTGATCGGTCCCGGGTTTGCCAGTTTTAACGGGTTTTGACCGCTCCTTACCGGGTTTGACCACTGCCGGTTCTATAAGCATATCCGGACCGGAGATAGGTCCGGTTCCCGGTCGGACCGGTCGAACCGGCCGGTCCGGTCCGGGTTTGAAAACATTGGTCTTATCCCTTCTTCTATGCGAATTTTCCTCTCTTTCTTTTTTCTTTTGCAAGAATATTTTCTAAAATCAATTTTTCCTCTTGCCGGTTTTGAGATTCTCTAGAGCTTTCCTTGAATTCCTTGCTTTCCCCTGCTTTGAAACTAGGTACGCCCTACTGCTCTCTCTATTTTGGTAGTCATGTCCACTGGTAGTATAGATAGGGACGCCATAGAAGATGTGGTGATTGATCTATTAGAGCCTTTTGACGAGGGGGGTGATAATCCCACGCCTTATAACTCTGCCTCCCATTATGGGGGTGAGAGTGAGGAGGAGGGAAATAGCAAAGAGGAGGACATAAAGCGAACGGAGGACCTTTTAGTTTCGACCGGGGCGCCGCTTCTACAGCTCGTCCCCATCTTCCTCCGATTGGTTTATAGTGTTTCTATCTTGCTCAGTTGGAGGCAGGCTTCTGGTTCCGTATCCCCCTTTTTTTCTGCTAAGTGGCCACTCTGTTTAATATTCCTCTGAATCAATTAGTGCCAAAATCCTTTAGTCTGTTGTCTGGATTTTATATCCTGGTAAGAAACTTAGGAGAGATCCCTGTTGCTGCCCAATTCCACTCTTTCATGTTGAAGAGAGCAGGTCCTGGTCTTTTCTACTTCACCTCCCGAGGGGAAGATCGATTTTTGTCCACCGAGTCCTCTGTGAAGGAGTGGAAACAAGACTATTTCTTTGTCTCCTCCCCACAACCTTGGAGATTTCCCCAGGTGTGGGTTGTGTATCCTCCTGAACATTTAAAATACTCAGCTTGAAATAGGCCTACTGCCTTCCAGGCTTTGCTTGAGTGTTTGAATACCTCCCCTTTTGATCCTCGCAAGATTGTACACCCTGCTATCCTCCACCAATTTGTCCTGAGCCCTAAGGTGGCAAACATGGATCCTGTTGCTGGTATGCAGCCTACTTTCTCTTTTTGTTTGCTTGCTTGCTGCAGGACTTTAATTAGGAAAGAAATGTATGTTAATGCATGTGTTGGTGTCTACCTGTTTCCGTGCAGAAAGAATGTTTCAGAAATTGCTGCAAGACAAGGCGGAGGTGTCTCCGGGGGCTGGGTCCTCTGCACGACGAACTTTGATCAAGAGCCCTCTCTCTACTCCTGCTAGTCCAGTCTCCACTGGAGACCCCAAAAGCAAGTGCCCTACTGACCTATCCCTACTCCTACCAAGAAGGCTAAGGGCCAGTCAGGTCCTTTGGCACCACCTGCTTCTCGTCCGGCTACACGGGCAGGGACTCCCCGCTCGGCTGATGAGAGGGCGGCGCAAAGAAGGCTCTCCCCTACATGGACTCTGCCGAAGGATTATTCCGTGCTGCTGGATGAGGGGGAGCCCAACCGGGCTGGTGAATTTATGACGGGGGTCAGGCCTCCCCAGGACGTGCCTCGAGCTCGGGCCTTAAGCCTCTTTGCTACTTACTTCAACAAGGTAAGTGCATGTATCAAGAGCATGTTAAGGTATAATGATAATAAAAGATGATGTAACATGATTTGTCTTGAAGACGTATATGTTGAGGGGCATCCTATTTAGCTGGCTGGAGCAGGGAGATCCTTTATTTGAGGGCTCCCTAAAGAGGGTGGAGGAAAAGGAGGAGACCATTCGCAGGCTGAGCGAAATGATTCAGAAAAGAGATGAGGCCCGTCAGGAGGATGCGGCTAGCTTGCGCCATTTGGGAGAGGAAGCTTTTGCCCTGCACGTCCGCTTAGAGCAGACAGTTCTGCAGGCGGAGAGGGAAAGGAAAAAGCTGATCCGCCAATACCCCGAGACGGAGAAAGGCCGAGACATGCTAGAGAGTATTTGGCGGAGTCGCCTGGCTATATATGTTAAAACCCCCGAGTTCCAAAGCATGCTGGTGCACAAAGCTCTGAAGTACTACTACCATGGATTCCAGACCTGCATTCAACAGTTTGCTGCGGCTGGCTATCCACCAGCCAGTGCTGACGCCTCCTTCCTAGACCAGAATGCAGGCTTGGCCATAGCTCCAGATTCGGATGACAATGGGACTGCTCTAGTACCCGAGGTTCCACCTGTTGAGGACGACCCCATGTCTTTGGACCTCACTGGGCAAGTGGCAGAGGATGCAACCCTCCTGAGATTAGAGCTTTCTGCTGAGGAAAGTGTGCCCCCTTCTGCTGGTAAATGAATTTGCGCCTTTCCAGGAAACAATTTTAATTTTTTCTGCTAAACAAATGGTACCTCCTGCGAAAGGTTTTGCAAGTGCCCGTGTGTGGGCTTTTGTATGATTTTCTGTTTCTTGTTGGCATTTTGATGCCGTGAATTCTGCTTTTTCCCCTCCTTGCTTTATGGATATTTTTTGCTCTTCTGTCAAGCTTATTATGTGTTTATTGCCATGCCTTTGTTTTCCTGCATGTTAGTGTAAATGATTTGTTGGGAATGCCCCAGTTTATTTGCTGGTATGGGCTTACTGTGCCCAGAACATGAGGTCTTCACCAGCATGTAAATACTTGTATAGAGGAGGCCTTTTAAGCCTTATAACAAAGAATGAAATTCACTGCATACTGCTTGTTGTAAGCAGGAAGGGTTTTGACATAAATCAACTTGTCAAAAAGCGATGTCTCGTATCAAAAAATACGCATAAGTATAAGAGTGATGTAAACCTGCTAGGAGGTTACCAACTTAAGTAGTAGAAACACCTGTTGTAGCAAGGTAGCAGGCCTGGATGTTGGCCAAGGGCCATTTTATGTGTGATTGCTTCGCTGATGGAGCAGGTTGGTCAGCAGCCTTCTGTCGTCAACAGGGCAGGTGTTGGCCTGGCTTGGTGGCCTTTTATTGGCAGCCTTATCCAACGGGAGTGGGGTAAAACCTGCTGCAGGAAGCGGTAAGTAAATGCTAGAACCTAGCAAGTACGAGGATAATCCGAGTAATAAGTAAGCAAATGCATGCTTATTATGTGAGAGATGTCACAACAAGAGATAAGTAGGCCTTGTGAGGACAAGTTATTAAGACTTTTAGTCTAGAAGATGAGCGAGCATGTGCCCTTTCGGGGGCAGCTTATTTAGGGCTTTTGCAGCCAGTAGAAGTGCGCTAGCAGGGCGGCTTATCAAGGCTCGAGGCTAGTAGAGTGTGCCAGCAGGGCGGCTTATCAGGGCTCGAAGCCAGTAGGAGTGGGCCATCAAAGCGGCTTATCAGGGCTCGAGGCCAGTAGAGTGCGCCAGCAGGACGGCTTATCAGGGCTCGCAGCCAGTAGGAGTTCGCCATTAGAGCGGCTTATTAGGGCTCGAGGCTAGTAGAGTGCGCCAGCAGGTCGCCTTATCAGGGCTCGAAGCCAGTAGGAGTGCGCCATCAGATCGACTTATTAGGGCTCGAGGCCAGTAAGAGTGCGCCAGCAGGGCGGCTTATGAAATGTGTGCGCCAGCAAGGCGTCTTATGTGGCCTTAGGAGCCAGCAAGGTGATTAACCTTTTGATGAAGCAAAGTATAGCAAAGGAGCGAAACTTGCTCTTTTTATTTACGCAGTAAGTACTGATTAAGTAGATAGTAGAGTAATGATCATAGAGTAGGGCGTTCAGGAGTGAAACTTCCTGAGGTTATATGCATTCCAAGGTCGGGAGAGCTTTCTAACATCAATGTCTTGCAGCTCGTAAGCTCCGAATTTGATAATCCGGCTTACTTTGTAAGGGCCCTCCCAATCGGGAGTCAGCTTTCCTACTAGTTTTGAGGTACTGACCCGTCTTAGTACGAGGTCTCCCACTTGGAATTCCCTCCTCTTCACCCTTCTGTTGTAAGCATTGATCACCTTTTGTTTATATCTTTCCATGCGAGTTCGAGCATCCTCTCAAATTTCATCAACAAGGTCTAGGTTGGTACGTAGCAGGGTATCATCGTTTTTTCTGTTTGAAGTGCTGTATTTGGAAGGATTCCAGACCTGCTTCAGTACGAATTACTGCCTCTGAGCCGTACACCAAGTTGAAAGGAGTCTCTCCTATAGTGGATTTGGGAGTGGTCCTATAAGACCATAGCACTCTGGGCAGGGCGTCTATCCACTGCCCTCCTGCTTGCTCCAGCCTGGTTTTGATACCTTGCATTAGGATCCTGTTACGGAAGTGAAGTGTTGCTGGATGCCCAGGTCAGCACACCAGCCTTGAATTCTCCAGCCTTGAAATTGGTGACCATTGTAAAAAATAAGAATGCGGGGTAATCCGTACCTGCAAATAATCATTTCGTTCTCTGTGATTTTAACCAGGGGTTCTGCTTCCACCCATTTGCTGAAATAGTCCACTACCAGCAGGACTTTGCATTGTCCTTGTGCGATTGGGAAAGAACCTACTATATCCATCCCCCACTGGGAGGATGGGCAAGGTGCTGAAAGTGCTTTGAGGGGATCAGCTATCACATGGATGAGTGGGGCGTGCTTTTGGCACTGCTCGCACATTCTTACCCAGATGACAGCATCCTTTCTGAGAGTAGGCCAGAAATATCCGGCTCTCAAAACTTTTCCTGCAAGGGCCATGCAACCTATATGGGATCCACAGGCTCCTCCGTGTATTTCCTGGAGCACGGTTCTACCCTCCTCAGCTGTCAGGCATCGGAGGTAGGGCTGGGAGAAGTTTCGTTTGTAGAGGATTCTTCCCAACAGGGTAAACCTAGTTGTCTGGCTTCTCAAGCGGGCTGCTTCGCTTTCGTCGGCAGGAAGGATTCCTTCCTGCCGGTAATCGAGGAGGGGTTTCCTCTAGTCGGTGCTCATTTGCAAGACATATACGTTAGTATCGGGAGTAACTTTAGCAAGGGTCTTTACTGTAATAGTACGAGGGTTACAGTCGACCAGAGAGCTAGCCAACTGGGCAAGATACTCGGCCTTGGTGTTCTCAGTGCGGGGGATTTGGTGAAGCTGGAAACTTTTCAGCCTGCTCTTGAGGTCGCTTATCTCCTAGAGGTATCCTTTCATGCGATCCTCCTTGACATCGTAGGTGCCTCCTACCTGATTGGTTACCAGCTAGGAATCGGAGTAGGCGATTACGTTCCTTACTCTCGCATCCAATGTCATTTTGATGCCAACTACAAGAGCTTTATACTCGGCCTCGTTGTTCGAGGCTTTGAAGTCAAACCTTAGGGCGAATTCCATCTCATCTCCTTTTGGGCTAGTCAGCACGATACCTGCTCCGTTGCCCGTGCAGGTGGATGAGCTATCCACATGGAATAGCCATGTTCATTCCTGCTTTTCAGCCGGTGTTGTTTCAATCATGAAATCAGTGAGGGCCTGGGCTTTGATAACCATTCTAGGTTGGTAGGAGGTATCATATTCGCTGAGCTCAACAGCCCATTTGATCATCCTGCCAGAAGTCTCAGCTTTCCCCAGTGTGGCTCGCACGGGGGTGTTAGTGCGCACAGTTATGCAATGAGACAGAAAGTAAGGGTGTAATTTTATAGCAGTCGTTACCAGGGCAACCTCCAGTTTTTCTATCTTCGGATATCGTTGTTCAGTGCCATGCAAGACCTTACTGACATAGTATATAGGCTTCTGTACTCCGTCCTCTTATTTGATGAGCACAGAACTCACAGCGTGTTGTCCTGCAGCAAGGTATAAATATAATGTCTCTCCTGGTGAGGGCTTGGTGAGCAGAGGTAGCTTAGCCAGGTACGTCTTTAGGTCCGAGAAGGCTTGCTGACAAGCTTCGTCCCATGAAAAGTCTGAAAGATTATGTGGATCGTCCCGGGAAAAGCGCGAATGCGGAAGCGCGGTATAATTAAAAATTAAAACGGAATTTAAACATGCCTTTAAATTAAAAACACGTTTCAAAGGGTGTGCCTTTGAAATTTTCCCGGGCATTCGGTGTATCTCATGAACGTATAACATAAAATAAATCATGGAGGCCATAGGGTTGAAAATTAAAGAGGGACGAAAATTTAAAACGAGACCTACCCGTTGTCGTTTTCGTCTTCAACGGCTACACGCGTTGTTCCCCGTTTTGCACCAAGATCTCGTTCTTGAGACCCTCCAAATCGTGACACACGATCCACCCACGTATCTTGCACGTCGTGCTAGCAACGAACAAGTGTATAATTTTGGAGTGGATGAATCAATAACACATTATCAATTAATGGTATTGATTCATCAAGATTCTAATGTTCCAAGAACAAAAGAATCAAGAAAACTATTTTCTTGAGAGAGAGAGAGGGCGGACGAGAGAGATGGGAGAGAGAGAGAAACCGTGTGTGTGTGTTGTGTGTGTGTGTTGGAGTTTCATCATCATGTAAATTGTAGGATGCTAGGGGTTTATATAGAAGAGGAGTTTAATCCTCTTTAAACTCCTCTTTTAAGAACTCTAATTTGATTAGGATTTTGACCTAGTCAAAGTCCTAGTCAAACTAGTGTTTTGACCTAGTCAAAACGATCCTAGCCATCCATCTCTCCCATTAATCTCAACCGTTGATTTAATTTAATTTAATGGAAATATTTAAAACCTATTTAAATATTTCCAAGAGGCTAAAATAAATATAAATATTATTTAACCCATTAAATAAATCCCTTTGATAAATCCAATTTATCAATTTAATTCCTTCTATCAAATAGAAAGAATTATTTCTCCAAGAAAAATAAAGGTCCCGATTAAATCTAATTTAATCATTCCTTCACTCCAATATTTAATTCCAAATTAAATATTTAATTGTGTGTGGATAGTGTGTGACTCTTTAGGTTCACCATTCAGCTAGACTTGGTCGGATTCCTAGAATCCGTCCGTTACCATGGGTGGCCATCTAGCAATGGTCCATGGCACTAGAGACTAGGTGAAATATTCAGGGATGAACATTTAGGCTCTAACAGTACGCTTGTCCTTCTGTCTTCGGTCTCATCACTTAGTGTCTAGGGCACGGATAACGCAGGTACCCATCTTGGACCTAAGTGTCGGTCTGTCCTCACTAAACGCCGCAAGGGAAACCTTCCCTTCTGTTCAGTCACTGTGGCCACAGTTTTAGGGACAAGACCTAGAGCATACATGAGACTCAACTGTCAAAACCTATTGACAGGAGACAGATCCTTTCTTGGAAACTACTGTCACTTTGCACACCAGAACTGCACTAGACATGGCTTATGACTACCAAAGAGAATTCTGGCAATCTCTCACCATATCTAAGATACAGTTCTGATGTACAGGTAAACTCAGTAATTCCTCAAGTCAAAGGACTTGACCTGTACCGTTGGAACCGGGAATACTCGTCATACCTTGCAGACCATACTCAAGGTCCTCCGTAAGACGGTTCCCACGAGTCACCTCAGCCAGCTGCGTCCTAGCAGGCTAACCCACTAACACTGCTTAGACGATCCTCGTCACCCGTCGATGAAACACGACAGCAGATGCTTAGTGCAAGTCTCAAATGGAATCCCGGTACCCATTTTCGGGATTCCTTGACTTGGAGATTTCCGGACTGATTCGGGAAGACTGATTTCATGGACCTACCTCCAAGCGTAGTCCCAGTCCCCGAAATCGAATCTTAGTCCGTGGGCTCTGTTTGCGTAGTGAACAGATATGGAAAAATAGGTGCAAGTGAACACAAACAAAGTAATGCCAAATGAAAATTCACTTCTTTATTCATTAATGATTTATCAAAACACCTATAATTGTCTAGACATAGGTTACATATACCCGCCAAAATTGGCTTACATGGTCACCTATTCTAACAAAGTCTTTAGCCTTTCTCAGGGCTTTGAAGAAGGGGAGGCTGCGCTCAGTAGAGCGAGATATGAACCTGCTGAGGGCAGCGATTCGGGCAGCAAGTTTTTGTACTTCATTGAGGTTGGCAGGAGGTCTTATCTCTTGGATTGCTTGTATTTTCTCTGGGTTGACCTCATTGCCCTTCTCCGTCATCATGTAGTCGAGGAATCGGCCGCTTCGAACATCATGTCATCCATCATGTCAGCTTCATGTGATACTTCCTGAGAATGCTGAAGGTTTCTGCAAGGTCTGCGATGTGTTGATCCACCTGCCGACTTTTTACCATCATGTCGTCCACGTACACCTCCATATTACGTCCGAGCTATTCTCGAAACATGCGGTCCACCAAGCGCTGGTACGTGGCACCTGCATTTTTTAGCCCAAAGGGCATGACAATATAACAATATGTCCCCCCTTGACGTGATGAAGCTCACCCGCTTCTGGTCATCGGGGTTAAGCATAATCTGGTGGTAACCCTACGAGGCATCCATCAGACTTAGCAGTTCATGACCAGAGGTGGAACCTCCAACTGGTCTATACGAGGCAAGGGATAGAAATCCTTAGGGCATGCTTTGTTTACATCACAAAAATCAACACGCATGCGCCATTTATTACCTGGCTTGGGGACAAGCACCACGTTGGGCAACCACTGGGGGAATTGAATCTCCTTGATGTGCCCAGCACCAAGGAGCTTTCTTACCTCCTCCTGGATGACTTTGTCCTTTTCAGGACCAAAATGTCTTTTCTTCTGCTTAATAGGAGCAAAAGTCGGATCCAAGTTCAGGCTGTGTATTGCAATGCTGGGGTCAATATCCACTAGGTCTCGGGCGGTCCAGGCGAAAGCATCTACATTCTCATGTAAAAAGGTTGTTAGTATGAGGTAAATGAACAGTGTAGTTGGCAAGAGTAGCAGAGATAACCAGTGTGTTAGTATGAGGTAAATGAACTCCCTGTATATTAGTAGGCCTGAAATGGATCATAGGATCTCTTGCTGGTGATTTGTGGTCAAGTTCCATTACTGCTCTGGCGGCACGGACGTTGGCACGCCGGGCTCTGCTGGAGTCCCCGTCAGTAGGTCCTCCTGCAATCATGTGAATTACCCCCTTGGCAATGGTGTTTTCTGAGCTTTGCTCCTTAGCCGGGAATTTTTCCCTTCTGGGCTCCCTCCTAGGAGGATCGCCGACCTGCTCCATGCTGCTGCAGGAGCCGCGGTGGCGGGAGCGCTCCTCCTTCTGTTCATGGCATCGATCCTTGTCGACGTAGTCTTTCAGGTAACTGGCTTGGATGAGCCGCTCTATCTCCTGTCTTAGTTGACGGCACATGTTGATGTCGTGTTCAAATTCCCTGTGATACCTGCAAAAGTATTTAGATTTAGGCTGTTGCGGTCCCTCCTCAGAGCCTTTGGGCCACTGTAAGGCAGGGTGGCGATCTATGGCCATCAACATCCGTGCTGGGCTGGTGATCAACGGGGTGAAGTGCTCATTCCTTAGGTCTGGAGGGTTGAACCGCCCCCGGGGCTCTCCCTGGCTTCTTCGAACCGATGAGGACTCACTTTCCTTCTTCCGGTCCTTACCGTCCCCCTTCCTAACCAGCTGAGCATCCTTAAGGTTCATGTACTTCTCCGCATGAGCTAGCACTTCCTGAAAGTTGGCTGCAGGTTTCTTGGCCAGGGATTCGAAAAGTGGTCCTACGCGGATGCCGTGGGTGAGTGCACTGATCAGCACCTCCTGGTGGGCTGTAGGGACCTCCAGGACAACATTGTTGAAACATTGTATGTAGGCTCTCAACGTCTCATTTTCCTACTACTTGACTCCAAAAAGGCTGATAGGCGACTTTCGGTACTTCTTACTGCTAGCAAATTGATGTAGGAAAAGGGAGCTAAATTCTGTAAAAGATCAAACTGATCCAGCCGGAAGCTGGTCGAACCATTGTTGAGCAGAATCGGTTAGTGTGGTAAGAAAAACACGACATTTGATGCCATCGATATACCTGTGCAGCAGGGTTGCATTTTCAAACTTACGCATATGCTCAGCTGGATCGGTGGTACCGCTGTAGGCAGGTGGGTGGGAAGGTGCTCGAAAATGAGTCGGGCGTTCTTCAGCTATGATGTCCTCACTGAACGGAATGCCGCGAGCCGCCGGCAACCCGTCTTTGGTTACCTATTGGCGAAGCTTGACCATATCCTTCCTGAGGGTTTACCAAATTTTAGGAGGATGAAAGGAAGTTATTTCTTTGTTGGCAGAGCCAGTAGGGAGAGAGAGATCTGTCTTGCTGCTGCCCAGCTAGGGCCGGTTCATCCATCAGTTGACTCCCTAGAGTTGCTCCTCGCTCCTGCTAAGAGGAAGGGCCTGCGCCACTTGCTTGGGAGCCGCGATAAGCCGAGTGAATGGTTTCCAGAATGAACTGACGGAGGTGCTCATACAGAAGCGGATCCAGAACGGCGGGGACAGCAACAGGGTTGGACATTGGAGCTGGCGGGTCCCCGCTCAAGGCGGCAGCAGCCCCAATTGGAGCAGAGAAGATGACGACCGGAGCAGGTGGTATACCAGCAGGCGCAAGAAGGGCCGCCGCTGGAGCGGGGCGATCGACGACTGGAACTGGGGGATCCCCGCCTGCAGCGGGGTCATCAACTGGAAGGGAGGCGCTAGCGGCGCTTCCCATCTGTTCAGTAGGTAGGATTGTGGGTCTTACTGCAGCAGAGAGAGAAGCCTCCCCCGAGAAAGATCCAACATTATCTGAATTGGCCATTTCTCACGTCAAAACTCAAGTGTTCCCACAGACGGCGCCAATGATGTGTACCGGAGTCCAGCAGTACCACAAAATGTCGAGGGATCTTCTTGAAAGTCCCAAGATTGTAGGGGAAACTAACCTATTGAAAGGGGTTAGCACTCCGATGCTTAAGTCAGTAATGTTCGATTTAAAATAAATAAAGAACACTTGAAAAGGATGAGAATAATGGTGAGAGGGATGTGATAATTCGTGTGGGAATATGCTAGAGAAATGTAGAGAATTTCGTGTGCAAAAGATAGGATAAATGTTACTTAAGAGTTTGCAAAGTAGTAAACTTGTGTGTTGTTGAAGTTGAAGTTGAAATTGGCAAATGACTGTACAGTGTGCTCCTTTTATAGCCAGTGTTGAACCCGATTTTGGAAGAGATTTGGTAAGTGCCATATACCGTTGGAAATCCTAAAGAGTCAGCTTCCTAACTCATGAATCTGAGTTGAACTGGTGGAGATATATCCGTTTGAGTGAACCTTGCCACATCTGCCAGATTTTTCGGGAAAACAGGTACTTGCTGAGAAACATCAGTATTCTGGCCAATCTATGGGCAATCTGGATGAGATATTTTAACATGACGTGTCTTGAGGTGTTAGCTAGCTGTTTGATATGGAATCCGAGTTGTTTGATGACTATGCTTGTTGTACGAACCCTCTCTGTGGCCTGCCAGGTCAGTTATTCGAAACTAGGCTTATATATGGAAGAATCTTACTTTTCGGCCTGGTGGTGTCGGCCTGCTGGGCTGCTCGGCCTGGGGGCCTGCTCCTAGCTCTTGGGCTGGTCTGGTGGATTTTGAGGAGGCATCAGTAGTGTATAAACAAAGATAAAAAGTTGTATGTAAATTATAGAGAGAGAGGTAGTCAGAAATCGGCACGCGAAGAGGTAGACACGTCGTTTGTCGGAATGTTGATGAAAATAGATGGGCAACGCTGTAAATGTTCGCCGTGAGGAAAGGAACCAAATGGTGCTGGTCCGCCGACGTGGATCGTAGAGACGATGACGGATGGAGCGAAAAACTAAAGTAGATTTAAAGGGGCGGACTGGCGGTTGGGAGGCGACTTTTGGCGCGTGGGGTGCCGGACGAGGACAAGCGCGACAGCTTCGTGTAGATCGGCGGACAACGGTCCGATCAACGTCGCATGGGCGAAGACATTCTGGAAAATATTTTTGGCGGCTGGATGGCGGCGATGGAGTGAGCATTGTAGTAACATAATAAGTTTGGGTTTTCGGCAAGATTCTCGTACTCAAGAGAAAAATCCGAATTTCCCACAGATGGCGCCAAGTTGATGGCAGAAAAAATAATTATATGCGTGATTTTGCACCATTAACTACAATATAATATATGAAATATAGTTTTTTCTCTCCTCCATTCTCAATGAGAAGTGTGGCATATTTATAGTGATACAAATCTAACGTTAATTAAACTCGACGAAAAGGAATTCCTAAGAAGTTCCCAAAAAAATTCGACAAAAGGAACTCCTACGAGGTTCCCAAAAAAACTCGACAAAAGGAACTCCTAAGAAGTTCCCAAGCGACGTCCAAAAAAGGGCAAAGGAACTCCTACGAAGTTCCCAAAAAAACTCGATGAAAGGAACTTCTAAGAAGTTCCCAAGCGACGCCCACAAAATGGGCAAAGGAACTCCTACGAAGTTCCAGAATGTTCGGTTGATGAAATTCTAAGAATTTTCAAGTGATTAAACGTATAACATGATACCTTGAATTAATATTTCTTATTTTTTATTGTTCTCCAATGAATCTTATTACAATGATCGGGTAAAACTTATTTCGAAGTTATTTTCATATTTAACTGTTAAATGTTTGAGAATAGGTCTACAAAAGATCCTGTGATCTACTTTAATTCCTAAGTATCCTAAGGATATTTAGGAATTGGGGGCTGCTGATGGAGAAAACACTAGCCAAAAAAGGAAAGATTGTCATTCTCGAAAAGGAAGGCGTTGAAGAAGGAAAGAAATAAAAAATGGACTTTACCATAGAGGAAGGAGCCGAAGAAAGAAAGAAATCATGAAGAAAAAGGAAAGTTTGACTTACCAAATTAATGTGAATTTAACGAATTACTGTAATGGCCTCGACCATATAATCCTAGCCGTGTGATAGTGGGCAGGTAAGGGATAAAGTACTACTTTATCCCTTTTCTACTTTAATTAACGTTAGATTTGTTTCACGATAAATATGCCACACTTCTCATTGAGAAGGGAGGAGAGAAAAAACTATTTTCTTATATTATATTGTAATTAATAGTGTAAAATCATGCACATAATTATTTTTTTTATCATCAATTAAAAAACAAAAAAACTTCTCTTCACGCATGCGTGTGCGTGGACTGCTTAGTATGTAATAAGAACAGACAATCAACCGTGACCCAAGTCACAAATCAAGCAAGTTGCCGACGCGACACGTTAGTGCAATTAGCATCGTCCCACATTTCAAATCAAGTCCCAATTATTACACCAACTATTAATTTAAACAAATATTAATGTATCAACCACCCATATCTCAAATCAAGTCACTCATTTTATCAATGACTTCTTAAATTAGTGGTTAAAAATTAAAATTTCATTAATAAATATAAAACTATGAATTGAAGTTTCATAATATGTGTACATATTTATTTTAATATATATATATATAAATTAATTCTTTTAATTTGATTCTTATGGAGAAGCATATGAATGTCTTGATTCTGAAATATAACAAAGCACTTGAGCTAGAAATTTTTCATAAAAATTGGACTCGTTCCTGTTCTTCAGAAAATACATCGAATACGCATTTCCCCCTCAAGGCCATCCCTTTGCACTAGCATCCACAGTGTATATTATTTTTTTTAGAGTAAATTATAATTAGATCCAAGGAGGTTTGACATAATTATAAATATTCTTTTATTGTTTGAAAAATTATATATATCCTCCTGAAATTTGTAACCGTCTAGCAAATAACCATTTTCATCCATTTTTATGGGTGAACTGACCAAAATACTCTTATGTACTAAATTATTTTTTATTTAATTTTTAAAATTTTTTTTAGACTATAATGCGCAGGGAGAGGTTTCTTAAAGTTTTTACACAGAGGAGCAATAACATAATTTTCCTCGATTGATTTTTTTTATAATTTTAATATAATAAATTTAAGGGCAAAATGGTTAATTTCAAGCCTTTGGTTAAAAATTACAAACCTCAGGGAGGTATTTGTAATTTTTCAAACAACGAGGGGTATTTATAATTATGACAAACTTCATGTGAGGTGACTATAATTTACCCCTTTCTTTAATCAATGCAATCCACTTTTTTGAAGTTGAACCCTTTAGGCAGGAATGCATTTGGAATGGAATGAACGGGAATGCCCATTCCCATAATATGGGATTAGGCATTCGGTTTTAGCTATTCCCAATAGTTATTGTTATTGGGCCGGTGTGTGCAAGTGCAATTCTCCTTTTCAATTCCTTTGTGGAATGGTATACAAAATCATTCCATTCCTACTTTTATGCCCTTACTGTTTCGATTGATTATTCGTGTTGTGGATATCGTAAAGTAAGTAGTTCGACTGTCGTACTTCTAATCTCACGGTGCCTCTGCCTTGCGAAAGATGTCCCGTTAGTTAATCAATCAATGACTATCGATTGGCACAAGATTATTCTTGTATTTACTCGAGTGCTCCATATTAATTAGAATATTTCACATTAATATATTCTTTTTTCCTTCTTTAATAATTTGTTGCTCGTATACTCTCAAATTCTTTCCATCTTTAACAAATGTAAGAGACAACTCGGATTACGGTTTATGAAAGTCATTTTGGCAAAGGGTAAATTACAGTCACCTCCACTACAAAAGATATGACATTTAATCATGGTTAATTGTCATGGTTAATACAAAATAACCATAGCGAATAGTCATTGACCACGGTCACACAACGGTTGTCGGCCGTGGTTTTTGCGAGGGTAGCTAAAATATTTGTCATGGCTAAAAGTCATGGAGCATATTTTTACTACGGCTAAAAGTTGTGGCAAATAAATTTTCCATGGTGGAAAAACTAGTTTTTCCATTGGTTTTTATTTAACCGTAGTTAATAATAGTTATTTACCACGATTTTTAGCCATGATCATTAAAAATGTAGCTAATATTGATTTTTTTCTAGTACTCCCTGAGGTTTGACATAATTACAAATATTCCTCATTGTTTGAAAAATTACAAATACCCCCCTTAGGTTTGTAATTTTTAACCAAATGCCTGAAATTGACCATTTTGCCCTTAATTTTTTTTTTAAAGAAAATTGTAGAAGAATTAGTCGAGAAAAATTTCATTATTGCTCCTATGTGTAAAAAACTTAAGAAACCTCTCCCTGCGGATTGTAGTCTAAAAAATTTCAAAAAAAATTTAAGAATTAAATAAAAAATCATTTAGCATAAGGGCATGTTGGTCAGTTCACCCATAAAATTGGATGAAAATGGGTTATTTGTTAACGGCTACAAACCTCAGGGGATATTTGTAATTTTTCAAATAATAAAGAAATATTTATTGTTGACATCGAAATATTTTGGAATAAATTACCAATTAAAGTCCAAATAAATTGGCTAGCAATTGGGTTCCAAGATAAAAGTCCATAATAAATTTGGGCTCGTCATGAAGAAATTAAATTCATAAGCCCATATTAAATTTGGGTCTTATGTATTTTTATAGGTCAATCCGAAATAAATATATATATTATTTTGGATTGGCTAAATTGGGCCAAGTATATGTTCAGAAATGCAGTCCATCAGAAGACTAGTCCATGTCAAAGCCCGCGGTGTTCAAGCCCAATAGACATGAGCCAAGCTACTGTAGCCCTACATGGCCTATAAATAAGGGGCCTCCACCACTCAAAAGGAGGGGATTTACATAGAGCATTGGAGTACAAGACATGAAGCCACTCCATACAACACAAGAAATTCAAAGGGACCCAAGTCCAAAAGCTCTCTGCCACAACGAAGATCCACGACCACAAAGGTTTCACGTCTTCCTCGGCATCAAATCCATCAAGCCTTGATACCAAATTTCAAGGTGATACGTAGTCCCTCACAAATTCGAAGGAGATTACACATCAACGTCCAAGAATAAGCTTCAAGCCCTTGGATTGAAATTCGGAGAGAAGAATCAGGGGATTACATTCACTATAGAGATTGTATCCACTTTTATTTTTAAATCAATAAACTCTATTTGTCCATATTTTTTTTGTCTCGTAATTATTTTTGCAGATACAAAATTTTGTGTGAACATTTATAATTATGCTAAACCTCCTATGGCAGCTGTAATTTATCTTTTGACAAATGAAAATGGTGAAGTTGGAGGAGAAAACAAATAGTGAAAAATCATTAGATTGAGGGCTTTTATGGTGAAGGCTAATTAATTTTGTCCGCCACAAACAAATTGGGCATTTTATATTTCATATTTGATTGATTATGTGTAGGAATCAACGAAACATGAAGGGACATTAGCAATTGCCTTTCATTTCAATTGCTTGTTAAGGTAGACATGACGTTTTGGTTACAACTTCCCACGCACCACAAAATTAATAAATCTATACATATAAGATATTAAGTGGTGAAATTGAAATTTTTATTCATGATTTACAATAAATGATAGTTAATTTTATCTTTATCATATTAATGATACTTACAAATTGAGATAATTACACATTTTCCCTTAAGTTTGATGTATACACATAAAGTCGTTGTGGTTTGAAAAATTATATTTAGTACCCTTCGTTAGTCAAAATTCACCAATTTATTAATATTAACAAAAAAAACTGAATGAAAATCGATATTCACCCTTGATTGACTTATTACTGACTTATTGCAAGTTAAATAAATCTTTTATGACTAAACTATCTTTATCACAATAAAAATATACCTCCTCAAATGAATAACGTGTGAAGATGTATAAGGGTAGTTTGGTCATAAGAAGATTTGTTTGACCTATAAAAAGACAGTAATAAGTTAATTTATGATAATATCAACAATTTTGGTTAATTTTGACTAACGAAGGGACCTATACGTTAGACAGAAATGAACCTCAAGAAAATTAAATATAATTTTTTAAACCATGCACATTAAATCTTAGGAAGGGTGTAATCCCTTACAAATTAAATGATTGCAAATATTCTATTAACTTCATTGCTACCGGCAAGCTAGCTAGTAAGAAATAAATATTAACTGTTTTTAGTGTTACGATTTAATCTTTGTTGAATATTTATTGTTGGTATCTTCTAAAAGTTAAAAGGATGAAATTTGTGTTTGGAAGAATATAAATTTATTTAGTTTAGAATTTTAAAGAACAAAGACTATGTTCCAAAAAATAGAGCAAGGTATATTTAAGTGATTTTTGAGATGATTTCTACTCCAGATGCAATGGGTAAACCTCGATTTTCCACAAATAAACATTCAAAACACAACACTGTTAGAATCATACACACAGGGAAAGCCCCGGTAATAACTTTTTGATACTTAAGTTAGTAGCTTACAGGAGATAAATTAAAGGCAGTAAGAAGGACAGAGAAGACTGAGATTCCTTGTCCGAGTAGTAAGGTTGAGGTCCCACAACCAATAGGTCGTGGGTTCGAGTACTACAAAGGGTATTGTTTAGTTTATAAGATGCTTGTATTATTTCTTTGGTTGCTTTAATGTTGGTGTTGGTAGATTTAGAGATGTTATGTTGCCCACTAAATATTGTAATAGCAATTGGTTGTTATAGAAGCATTGATGTATTTTTAATTAATAGTTTATCGTTCATTATTAAAAAAAAAAAAAAAAAAAAAAAAAAGAAAGAAAGAAAGAAGGATAGAGCAGCAAAAGTTATACCTGATGCATGGAGAACAACTCCTCGTAGGATTTGCCTAATGGATTAAATACAATTTTCGTCCTGTATCTTTTGCACTTTGGCATTTTAGTCCTTTATCTTTCTAGGGTAACAAATAGATCCCGTAATTTTTTAATTTTCGCGATTTTGGTCCTTCAGTCGCCGGAGTTTGCAAATATTGCCGGATTTTTTTTTTTTAATTTGGGGCTTTTGTTCCCATTGGTCAATTTAATGGACCAAAATCGCGAAAAATTATAAGTTACAAGACTTATTAGCTACACTAGAAAGATAAAGGACTAAAACACCAAAATATAAAAGATATAGGACACAAATTCGATTTCGTGCTGGCAGTAATTTGACCAATGGGAACAAAAACCCCAAATTAAAAAAAAATCCAGTAACATTTGAAAACTCCGATGATTGAAGGACCAAAATTGCGAAAAATTAAAAAGTTACAGAACTTATTTGCTAACCTAAAAAGATAAAGGACTAAAATGCCAAAACGCAAAAAATACATGACGAAAAATACATTTAAGCCTTTGCCTAATTGTACAATTATACGTGAACGATAGATCCATAAATGATTCAATGATCATAATAAATTTGTACACGTTAAGATTTTTAGGAGGTATCTCCTGAGTTAAGTTGAAGATCGAAGGTATTTGACAGGTGGAACTTCGTAAGAAAGATTTTGTAAGGGTAAATTATATTTTTGGTCCCATAAGTAGACCCGTTTCTAATTTTGGTCCCATACTGTGGGCAATTCACACATTACATCCCATATGTCAAATATTTTTACAATTTTAGGACCAAAAGGAGTTATCCGTTAATTGCTAACGGCAGAATCACGTGACTCGCACACCTCCGTTAAATTGCTCGGGGTAAATTACATTTATGGTCCCATAAATAGACCAATTTCTAATTTTTGTCTCATAAGTGGACCCATTTCTAATTTTTGGTCCTAAAGTATGGGACCAAAATTGGAAAAGGGTCCATTTATGGGATCAAAAATGTAATTTATCCCCAGCAATTTAACGAAGGCGTGGGTGTCCGTTAGCAACTAACGGAAAAACTCTTTTGGTCCTGAAATTGAAAAAAAAAAAATCGAACACATAGGATGTAATGTGTGAACTCCCCACAGTATGGGACCAAAATTAAAAACAGATTCATTTATGGGACTAAAAATATAATTTACCCAATTTTGTAAGATAATCCCCACATGAGACTAAATTGCTAGAAGTTTAGTTAGACGAAAATATAAGTTTGAGTACAACGAGTAAGTAGACTTGGAGAGTTTGAAACATAGTTGAGATTGTAGTGTTGTATTCATCACCATCACAACAACCCACTAAGACTTATTAAGAGATGGAAGATTCTGACAGTTTCCTCATGTTTATTCACTGATCAATACTTTGTGGTTAGAATTTAATGGTTTGATGGAATTACAAAGGCTATGTGAATCATTTTTCATAATTAGAGGGTATAGAGGCAAATTTTGCTATAATTATGGTTTTAGTGTCAACAATTTTCATAATTAGAGGGGGCTTTGAGTAGAAGGATGATGTGTAAAGAGTATGTATAGGTGTTCCATCACATTAGAGATCATGGGTTCGAACCCCACCAATACGTAGAATAATAGTTTACTGTATAGTAGGATTGTTTGTATACTGTAATGTAAGGAGTTGTTTAGATTTAATTTATGTGATATTGTTGATAAATGTATGATTATTGTAATTGTCTTTATTAGATATTGATAGTCGACTGGACTGATTATAATCGATTTAGTTAATTTTTATCGTTTTCACATAATATATATATATATATATATGTATTGATGGGAGACAGATGGACCCCTAATTCCTAATTCCACATATGTCCTATTAAGATTAATATATTTTAATTTGGAAACCACTTTCCCAAAGGAGTATGGACTATGAGAAATCATCATTTCAACCCACCTATTATTATTCCCTTCAACTTGAACCCACGAAATTTCGTTCCCCCACCACTTTCAACGGTCGCACGTTCATGACGAATTGATTGTTCATCCCTCTATATATAGTTTTTCATCATGGTAATTGGTTCAGGTCGAGGTTCTTTGTAATCCGGAACTTATTTCTATGCTGGTTGAGTGGTGATCTGATAGTGATTTGGAATATGGGTCTGATGAGTATTTTGAGTTGGACTGGTGATAGTTGGCCAACACACACAGGTCGTTAGGCTAGTTGAGATGACCCTCTGATGAAACCCTCCGAAGCTTAGAGGTTATAAGGGGTCGCACTGTGCAAGCTCTCTGCATGTGCGATTTGATAGTGATAAATGCATACATGTTAAATAGATCTTCCTTGTAATTATAGGCTTTTATGTATCAGAATCCGTACGGATCACGTGTCAGCAAGGCAGTCGTTGGACAAGTGTTGAATCAATCGTTATCAAGTTGATCATGGTGCGACCCAACCCCGTCAAACATACGCGGATTTTTCGAAATGTTTGGACATTTTCTTATATTTTTTAAGGCATTTTGATCTTTTTGACTGTTCCAGTATATTTCCCTTATCAGTAACTAATTTAACTTAACAAAGCAGCATATTCGTTTGGTTCTTTTGAGTTAAGGTTGATTATTTGTTTATTGTTGCTTGTCAAATTCAATAAATATATTTATTGTCCGAAACGCATCGTTATGTCTCATTCATTTAATTTCAATTTCATGTCATGATTTGATTGGTAATCATTTATTTCATCTTTTTATTTTATATTCTGATTTAATAATTTTAGTCATTTTAATAAAAATTAAATTAAATTTACAGAATTAAGTGCTTACAATTCAAGCATTAATTATAATTATTAATAAAAACACAACTTACAGCGAAAAATGTTGTACTGATATCATAATTAGTATGAGATGACTAAGTTCCTCGCACACTTAACATCACGAAAAAAACAACAATCGACATGAGATGGTTGCGCTCCCATAATATCACAGTTTGAGCAATTATTCATCGTATTATGAAAACAAAAATTATTTTTCAATCAAATTTATTTTTCTGAATTGAAAAAACAATAGTAGGACAATAAAGTCTCATTGCACGGCTATTATTGTCATTGGAGGTCCTACCGTGCGTGTGCAATATTGGCCCTTGTCCGCCAATTACCCTACTAAACCAAACTAGGGAAAATGCCAAAAACACATTTGTACAACAGTTTATTATACTATGAATTTATTAATCGAATCGATATATCTATTAATTTATTGATAATAAAAACAATAACGATGGATTGTAGGTAATTAAGTATGTAAAAATGAATTGAACTTACAATCAAAAAAATCATCTGGCTAAACACCAAAATAAATAAATAAATATTTTTTCTAAAAGAAGAACCAAAAATAAAAATATTAAATATGATAAATTACAGTCACCTCTCCTTAAATTTGATATAATTATAAATACATGCTCGTTATTTGTAAAATTGCAAATATCTCTATGACTTTAACGTTCGTCTAACAACGAGCTCATTCTGTTAGGTTTTCATCCAATTTTTATAAATGAACTGCCCAAAATACTCTTTTTGATTATAAGTTAAAATTTTAGATATTTTTTAGAAGTTTTTTTAAAATGAAAAACAATCAACAAAAATAAAATAGTACATTTTACACCTCCATTTAGGGACTACATAATTATTTTTAATTTGAGGAGGGTATTTATATTTTTCGAACAACGAAAAGATACTGATAATTATGTCAGACCTCATAAAATATAGTTATAATTCACCCTATTAAATATCATGATTGGCATATTCCTTCTTTTTTAATATATTTGTTTATGATTGACATATTCCAGTCCTCATTCAGAGGGAAAATCAAATCATACATCATCTACCTCTTGTCCGGTACTCCTTTTCTTTCTTTCTTTCTTTGTTTCTTTCTTTCTTTTTTTTTTTTCCCTTTTAATTGCTAGAACAGAATTAAAATAAGGATAAATTACAGCTACCTCCGTTGAGACTTGGCATAGTTACAAATATTTTTTTGTTGTTTAAAAAATTATAAATACTCCCTTAAGGTTTGTAACCGTCTAAGAAACAACCATTTCTATCTATTTTTATGGATGAACTGACCAAAATGCCCTTATGCACTGAATTATTTTTTATTTAATTTTTAAAATTTTTTTAGACTACAATCGTAGGGAGAGGTTTCTTAAGTTTTTACACAGAGCAACAATTATACAATTTATTTCGGTTGATTTTTCTACAATTTTAATAAAAAATTTAATGGGAAAATGATCAATTTCATGTCTTTGGTTAAAAATTACAAACCTCAAGAAGAGTATTTGTGATTTTTCAAACAATAAGAGAATATTTATAATTATGCTAAACCTCGTGGAGGTGGGTGTAATTTACCTTAAAATAAAGTTGCAACAACTGACCAAGAAGGTAATAGACAAAACAACATTGTCTAAATGCTTGTTTCTTTCTTCTATGGACATTGTGTTTAATAAATCAAAATTAATATTAATTTCATGCATACAATACACAAATCCAATTAATTAAATTATTATAATAATAAGAATTAATTACACTTGAACTCCCTCTGAAAATGCAAAATTACACGTTTCCCCAAAAAAGTTTCAAAATTACATTTACACCTCCTTCAAAAATTCATCGTTTACACTTGACTTTCTTTTGTTAAGGTTTCGACGGAAAGTGCTACCGTCAGCAAAAACAATTACATAAAATTTTCAATTTTGCCTCTCATTTAACATTTTCATGTATAATTTTGTACTTACAAGGGGAAAAATGCAATAATGTTAACCTCACTTCATATGTATATATTGCATTTATCCTCTTATGTAATTGTTTTTGCTAACGGCAGCACTTCCCGTCAAAACCTCAATGAAAGAAGGTCAAGTATAAACTATGAATTTTCGGAGGGAGTGTAAGAGTAATTTCAAAACTTTTTTGGGAAAAAGTGCAATTTCACATTTTCAGAGGGGATCTAAGTGTAATTAACCCTAATAATAATAATAATAAATATTAATTCAAAATACATGTAATATTCATTAGACATCATATCATATCATCTCAACCCAATTCCACTCTATTGCCAACTTATGAACTATTTGATGATCAGATTGTTCAAAACCCTAAAATTCCATGTTCATAATTATTATAATTATTACTATTATAAGCCATATGTCTTGTAGTAAAGAGGAATTGCAGCAGTCAAGATTCCACTAATTAAATTCATAAAAATTGTTACATCATAGATAATTAGCACAACAACCTTAATCACATAGATTCCTATAAATATATGTCTACCTCCACACTCTCTTCTCACAAACACAGACATACATAGGTAATTAGCATCAATGGCCGGCTCCCTCATGTTTTCTTCCATCAAACCCTTTACTTATTCGACAAAATTAACTAAATCGTCGTTGTTTCTTGGGGAAAGAATTCCCACACGGGAAGAAAATGAGTGTAGATCAGGAGTGTTGTTTGGTAATCAAAGGTTTACCATCTCGAATGTTGCAACTAGGCCAACCCCCATTGTTGCTCCATCCAAACAAGGCCTTGAAAGTAATGAGCAGAAGCTTGTAGCTTGGACTAGTGTAAAGCAGGAGAGATGGCAGGGAGAGCTTCAGGTTCAAGGCCAAATCCCTCTCTGGCTGGTAATTAATTTTATTTTCTGCAGTTTTATTTATTTATTTATTTATTTATACTCGTTCTTCGATTTGATCCAAACATAATATCGGTATTCTGTATATTGAAAATAAATTAACCATGTTTATAATAAAAAATCAAGATTTTATATTACGCGTATTTATTAAATATCGTATTATGATTTCAGCATAATAACCTTTCTATTAATCTATTAATTTGTGATGCATTTTCATCATTCCACTTCCTATTTTTTTCTAATATTTTCTCAATCCAAAGTTTAAGTAACAAGTAATATTTTAATTCATTTTTTTAAATACAAATTCTCCTCACCAAGTATGGACCCCTGGAGTCTCATTCCAAATATTTATTTTAATGCATTAATTAATTAATTAATTAATACGTAGTACTAACTAAATAGTATTAATTTGTTTTCATGCAGAATGGAACATACCTAAGGAATGGTCCGGGGCTATGGCACATCGGGGACTACAACTTCCGCCACCTCTTCGATGGCTACGCGACCCTCGTCCGCCTCCACTTCGACAACGGCCGCCTCGTGATGGGACACCGTCAAATCGAATCCGAGGCCTACAAGGCCGCCAAGAAGAACAACAAACTATGTTACAGAGAATTCTCTGAAATCCCGAAACCCGACAACTTCTTAGCCTATATAGGCGAGCTAGCTAACCTATTCTCCGGTGCATCGTTGACCGACAACGCAAACACTGGAGTTGTGAAGCTAGGCGACGGCCGAGTGGTTTGCTTGACGGAGACCGTCAAAGGATCTATCGTCATAGATCCCAACACATTGGACACATTAGGGAGGTTCGAGTATAGTGACAATTTGGGTGGGTTGATACACTCAGCCCACCCGATTGTGACTGATCGTGAGTTTTTGACCTTACTACCGGATTTAATAAACTCAGGGTACTTAGTGGTGAGGATGGAGGCGGGGACAAACGAGAGGAAGGTTATGGGGCGGGTGAGTTGTCAGGGCGGACCGGCACCGGGTTGGGTCCATTCGTTCCCCGTGACGGAGCATTATGTGGTGGTGCCGGAGATGCCACTTAGGTACTGTGCCCAAAATTTGCTAAAGGCTGAGCCCACACCATTATTCAAGTTCGAGTGGCACCCTCACTCCAAAGCTTATATGCATGTCATGTGCAAAGCTAGTGGCAACATTGTGAGTCTTCTAATTAATTAATTAATTTCTCTACACGTTTCTTTATATTTCTTCACATCCATTATTGAAATTTAATTAACAGCCCACTTAAACGATATCTAATTTAAACTAATATAAAAAAAAACTTTAAAGTTAGTCCATTTATGACACTATTATACTAATTTCATGTCGATAATATTCTCAAAGTTTTTTTTTATTTTACTTTTTTTAAATGTGATATATTAATTTATATACTTTTATTTATATTTAAAATATATTTTAATGTCTGAAAAATTATTTATTCATATGATACAACAGCTAGTTGTTAAAGCAAAAAAAAAAAAGTTATGTAATTTTGCACGTTAATGAGTTTTTTGTCAAAATATTTAATTTTTCAGAAGGTATACGCATAATTTTCCAAAAAAAATTAATTAATGATGTTAATATTGTACTTCATTCGTGGAATCTGTGAACAACCTTTTGATATATGATCCCCCAAGTGCTTACACATGTATAAGTATGTTCTTGTATAAAATTGAAATATAATTTAGGGATAATTACGTATACACCCCTGATTTTATGATTTATTTATACAAATTATCCCTACTTTTTGGATAATTACATATACGCTCACTAGAAATCTCAATATCATTTACACAATTCACCTTTATTTTTTTGAAAATTATATATACACCCCCCTCCCCCCAGAACGTCAATATCATTACACAAACTACATCTATTTTTTAGTTATCAGTGGTTATTTTTATAATTATGGAAAAGTATGAATCGCGTAAACAAATCATAGATAAGGAGTATAAATATAATTATTCCTATAATTTAATGAATATTTACATGTCTATATATGTGCTTAATTAACTTTTTAGACTAAAATAATTTATAAAAATTGTGATCTTGAATTGGAAGGTGGCAAGCGTGGAAGTTCCCTTGTACGTGACATTCCATTTCATAAACGCGTACGAGGAGAAAGACGAGGATGGAAGGGTGACAGCCATCATCGCCGACTGCTGCGAGCACAACGCCGACACCTCCATCTTGCAGAAGCTCACCCTCCGAGATCTCCGATCCTTCTCCGGCCAAGATGTTCTGCCGGACGCAAGGTACAACTACTAAAAGCATAAAATTATGGGTACATTGTTTATCCCGTTTCTACACTTCGTCACCTAAACTTTTATTTTTGTGTCAACTTACCATCTCAACTTTTACTGCCATATATGACCTTTTTTTGTCGATTTTTCTGCGGGAAAAACTTCATATAATCCACATGTGGAAAACATCACATCACACAGCCTTTAAATATCACAGATGCACTGCATGTGATATTTTTCCGATAAAAAAATCGACCGAAAGACAGTCATATATGACAAAGCGCAAATTTTGAAAAAAAATGAGACGGTAAACTCGCACAGAAAAAAATAAAATAAAAATGACAACGTGTAAAAACAAACATAATTCGAATGGCGAATGCTCCATCCCATATGGCCGGCACAATGCTGCTGGTTTTCCTGTTCCTGTGAAAATCTCTGTTTTCTCCACTAATTACTTAATCATGAAACTTGCAACAATCATTAGTTAATTAAGTGCATGCCCACCACAAATCAACGGAGATAATCATTTTCTTCATCCTTGGTGAAGGCGAAAGGTCAGCTATTAGTCATTCTTTCTACATGGACGAATCACGTATATTGCTCGAGGCAAGAATCATAACCATGAAATCATAATTAAAGTGTAATTGATTACTAATTGGTGGTCGATGCATGTTAATCGTATACAGGGTTGGGAGATTCAGGATTCCGATGGATGGGAGCCGATATGGGAGTCTAGAGCCGGCGTTGGATCCGAATGAACATGGGAGAGGGATGGACATGTGCAGCATGAATCCTGCTTTCCTGGGCAAGAAATACAGATATGCTTATGCATGTGGTGCTCACAGGCCCTGCAATTTCCCCAACACCCTCACTAAGGTATACACAGAAGACGAGCAACAGATCTCATCCGCTTACTTTAGTTTTCAAGTACCGTTACTGAGGGTTGTCGTAAATTGTTTTGCAGATTGACCTGGTGGAGAAGAAGGCCAAGAACTGGTTCGACGAGGGTTCCATACCATCTGAGCCTTTCTTCGTGCCCAGGCCGGGTGCAACGGAGGAAGACGATGGTAAGCTATGGACATGTCAATTACTAATGTTAGATCAGTAGTAATATATACAGCAGCTGGAAATGTTATGAATCCATAACTAGAATACTAACATGTAACAATAATGCACAGGGGTGGTAATCTCAATGATCAGTGACAGAAACGGGGAAGGATATGCATTGTTGCTGGATGGATCGACATTTGAAGAAATCGCTAGAGCAAAGTTCCCCTACGGGCTTCCCTATGGACTGCACGGGTGCTGGGTTCCAAAGACATGAATTTAACGCAGAGAGTTACCATAAAGAATATAAGTGCGAAGAAAGTGTTTGTTCAGTAATCATCAATAAGATCGTGTGTAGCATAAGGGTATAGCAGGATTTCTATAGCCTATAGACACTTAGTATTTTGTTTGTATAAATTGCAGCTGAAATTATACAAAAGTAGATTTTCCGGTAGCAAAATATGTCTCAAAGAAAATATGATGATTCCATGGATAATTTAATCGAAAGGAACAAACATTAAAGCCAGGTAAAGAAGCCATCAATCGTCGATATCCATAGAAACAAGGCAGGAAAATAAAATAAAATGAAGACGATGGCACAGACCGTATCAGTGCGTAAATAAGTGATTGCTACGCTAATGAACAGATTAGCAGAGTAATATTGATAGTTAATGAAACTATGATTCATCTCCCATTTAACAAAATGGGCAATTTCCTGCTACTGTTGACTGTATTTGAATTGCACTGAAGGGTAATAAAGATGAGTCGTCTTCAAGATATTATTCATTGCACTATCAAGATTTCACCCATTTCTAGGTAAAAGTTCTAGTTCTCGTATAGTGAAGGCATGATTACCTTTCACTTGATCCATGAGAGTAAAGCTGCAAGCCGCAAAATCCAACAGCCCCAAAACCTCAGTTCGATTGCTGAGCAGCTGAGATGATGAAAGAAGATTAATTCAAATAATGTGGTTGGTAAAATCATTTCTGGTCTGTATATACTGCATCGACGTCGTCTAGCTCAAGTAGTTTGGACATCAACTCCTTATTCAAGTCCATAGCCTCATCATCAACCTGCAACACGTAAAACCACCAGCTCAACCTTACAATGTGTCGAAACAGAAAATGACAATGAGTTGGGACAAGTCATGACTGATGTCGTATAAAGTAAAGTTTGTATGAAGAACAAACTAATACAAATTCCATCTCGTATATTGCATACCTCAATGGACGTTAAAGGGAGAAGCTCAAATCCACTGTCAGTTTCAAATGGTATTCCTTCCTCGCGTAGTTTTGTCAATATGGGGGTGTAGTTGTCCAACGAAGTTACAACCTTATAGTGTCTATGACCACAAAGAACAAGTTAGATTTTCAAAAAAACGAAGGTCGGGGATCATAAATATTATGAAATAGAAAGATCAGATATAGTAAACAATTTAAGTAATTGTGAGTGTTTAGAACACCATTCCAACTTCATCACGACCAAATAGTAAACATTTATGAGACTACTTTACAGTTAAACTAAGAAATAAGAGAATATAATTAACATATTCGATAATAGTTTGTACAATAAACAGCCCTTGTACCTTTCTGCATCTTCCTCAATATCATCTTCATCCATTGAGGGTTCAATGACATCATCAGCACCAGCATCGAGAGCGATGGCAAGAAGCTGATCTTTATCAGCATCAGTAGCCTTTATAGTTACAACCCGAGCACGTTTAAACTTGAACATAATTGATCCAGAATCTGCCATTTTCCCGCCATAGTCCTTCACTACCTCTCTCACTGCTGCTACGGATCTGTTAACTTTATCTGTTAACACCTGAACAATCATTCCTGCTCCACCATACCCATAGACCTACGTAGACATAGAATAGTTAACCGGCAAAAAGATGAATACTTTTTCGTGCATCTCTTAGTATGAAGACAATGCAAGAAGTATGACCAACTACCTCATAGAATTTCTCAATGAAGGCTTCCTGACCCTTCTCTGAGGCTCTCTTGATGTTCCGATCTATAATATCCCTCGGTATATCAAGCTCTTTAGCTTTCTCAAATAATGCAGCCAAAGCTGTATTAGATACCGGACTTGAACCACCTTTCTTGACCCTGGGACATTCATAAAAAGTATCATGAGCAATAGACCAGCACGGCAGCCGTCCCTCATTCCCAAAAAAACCATCAGAATAAACCAACTTTCGGCTCTATGTTAGTCTGCCATCCACCAGCGAAGCACCCCCACCCCCAAAACAGACAACCCAATCAAAACAAACCCAAATCAGGATAAGTTTAACTCTGAATTATTGGAAGTTAGATATAGCGGAAACAATTATAATTTAAATAACCAACAAAATCTCACCAAAGGAAAAAGCAAACATAGTGCAGGAAATTGAGAATATAGCGTTAATTAATAAATACACCTTGCATCGTCAGAGGTTTTATGTGGTTTTCTAAAGTAAATGGGTCTTACATCTTAGTTCTTTCCAAGTACATGTTAGCAGATATATTATAAATTGTATTATATCATATCATCAAAAGGTCATCAGAAGTAACTTACGCTGATACAACTTCCTTCCCAAATCTTGCATACAGCTTTGCCTTCTTAGCATCCTGAGCAGTCTGCGTCAAAAGAGTAGATCTAAACCATGAAATACCAATCTCCTCATTTCAGAGACATAAAACGAAATGAAATCAACAAACATATTATGTTCCTTGCTATTGTGTTTTCTCCCTGTCCTATACCACTCTTCTCCTTTTCCTTCTCTTTCCTTTTTACATTTTTCTCTTCCTTTTTACGGTGGGGTGGAGATTAACTTATCTTCTCAATCCAATAAACAAAGTTCATGAATATACCTATTCAGCCATACTGGATACTATGGATATCACTCATGCAATGCCACTCTTTGGATTAACTCTTGCATAGAACATCCATTATACAACTGAAACAAAACTAAAGATCAGTAAACCATAATGTCCATCAGCATCGATGTGGAATGGTCATTATTTGAAGCACTCTTTTTGAAAGAATTGCTATATACGCTCTGGCCCATAAAATATGCATATCAGATTTTTCAGATCATTTTCAATCTGCAACTCAAGCGACCACCAAGCAAGCAGGAAAAGGTAAATCGAAATCCACCAGCCATATCTCCCAAGAAAACGGCCTATAAGTAACAGTTGGAGATCACCAACAATTCAATCTAGAAAACAGATACATATATGAAGTTCATAGAAAGAGAATCCGGCCGAAATTTAATCCCATCTCAGTTTCCAATGCAAATTCTCTTCATTAAAAGCATGGTTGAAATAAGTTGGACCCTCTGAATTGAGAACATACATTGACTAGAAATTTACAACTCCACCTTCAGTATTTTCTTTAATCAAAATCTTTACCCAATTAGCAATTATTCTAAGAGTCTTCTAAACAAGAAAATTGCACAAAAAATCTGTGCTCCAGAAGATAAAATCAAAAAGTCACATTCCCACACGCACACACGCAAGTGAGTACCTTTCTGCCCGCGATTTTACAGGATCGCCGACCCATACACAAAGGCGGGCAAGTTGAGATCTTTCTATCAGAGCTTCCATAGTTAAGCCCACAAAAAGAAACCCATGTGCCATAAGACGAGTACCAAGAAAGAGATGATAGCTTTCTACTCAAATAAACTGCTCCTGAACCACAATCCACAAGAATTTTTCGATTATGATCAAAATCCCATATACAGATAGAAAAAAGAAAAAAAAAAATCAATCTTTAATCTGTAGGGCAAAGAGAAAGGGTTTACTTACTATGATGAGAGAAGGATTTAGAGGGTTTAAGCGGAACCCCATTGGAAAATCTGAAGAGTAATGAACCAAAAGCTCTGATTGCCGATAAAGAAGACATCTGTTCATTTGCTTTCTTCTTTCTTCTTTCTTTTTGAGAAAAACAAGGATAATCTGGGTTCTCTCTCCGGTACGCTGTTGCTGGAAATGTTTTTGGGTACGCTATTTCCCTTTGTCCTCGTTTTTCAGTCTGCATACGCTTTCTTCTGAACACTATCTTTTGTATATTTCATTTCTTTTCTTTGTGAGGATGTCAATTTTAACTTTTTCTTGATAAAATGAGTGTAAAAGATGTAACTTTAAATCAATAATACGTCTCATAGAAACATTTGCAATGTTTTATTTTCCTTCGACACTATATATAATATAATATACATACTATAATATTTTACTTGACTTACTATTTTTTGATATTGTTCGTTGTTACGTCAATCCATTCAAATTCATATACTAATTCAGCGCATCAATGCTTCTAAATCAACCGACAGATTTCAAAATAAACAAAGAAACAAATAGACCCAAATCCATATACTAATTAAGCATATCAATGTTTCTAAATTAACCGACGGATTTCAAAATAAATAAAGAAACAAGATTGACACTATTAATATTTGGTCATTGGCACATACTAAGGACGATATAGGCCAGCCCCAGTACACATTATCCAACTAAACCATCAACGCCGAGACCAAAACACAGCCTATTCTAACACAAGGAGAAATCAAAGAATGCATCAGATGCAAATTCAAATTCAGTTGAGTTGTATTTGTAAGTAGTACAGCAGAGTAGAAAAACAAATCATCATCTGCCTCAAAACAATTCCATCCAAGAAATTTCAATGTTCTTGATCTTCAAATCTTGAGCTTTCTTCCATGCTCCTCAAGTATTCTCATCTGCGGTCCCTTCCAAATCATTCTCACGAAAAAATGTGCATCAAGTTCGAACTTTTCTATGTTGCAGAGTAGCTGCAGTATAGCAAGACATCCATAATTCAGAAGTGAAACTAAAATGTAGGTTTGCAAAAGCAACTTGTGGCAGCAATTCCTTTCGTCTGTCACACCCAATCTATAACACAATCCTGGTCCGATAAGTTTTCTTGCACTGACAAAGGAATCCAAATCTCAATCTTTGGTCAAGAGCGATGCATTCTAAACTCGTGCATCCTAAAACCAACTCTTCAAGATCATCACCACTGATACCATAACCACATTGAACCAAAAGGAGCTCCTTCAACGAATCATGGCTGGAAAGGGCACGAACTCCAGCCCCCGTTACTGATTTACAGCCCGTTAAGTCAAGATCCTCCAGATGCCTGCAGTTTTGAGCTAAAGCAACAACAGTGACATCAGAAACATTAAACAACCATGATAGATTCAGTCTCTTCAAAGTACGTATTGCAGCCACAGCCATCTCACCACCAATGTCAGTCACCTTCGGTCCACACTCAGCCAAATCCAGTTCCTCCAAACATCCCATTTCCTTCAAATAACTCAAGCCGGAGTCCGTTATTTGATCACATTCAGCAAGATTCAATCTTTTCAGTGAATTGCACAGAGATCCTTTTGCCAAGAAAGCCAAACCCACATCTGTTATCAACCAACACCCCTACAAATCCAGCCCTTCCAAATGATTCAAACCCCCAATTGACTCAAGGGCCTCATCAGAAACCTTCCTACACCACCTCAAATCAAGATTCCTCAAATTTCTTGAAAACTCTCCCAATGAAGCCACCCCACGATTCCCAATTCCAACTCTCCTTCTCAATACAATTGCTTCCAAATCACAACACCCCTCCGCAATTTCACGAAGACCCTCATCATCAAAATCATCCGTCTCCACATTTTCGCCGGCAAAATCCCCTTTTTGCCTGTAATTAAGGTTAAGCACTTGAATTCTAGGGCAGGTATTGACTACAAACTGGATAAGGGAATTAGAAATTGCTGCTGAAACGTGTAATTTCACCAAATTTGGAAATCTTGGCAGGAAATTGGGGAGAAAATTAGTCTCAAAAACTCGTAGGGATGATCTTTGAAGGCCCTCAACTCGTAACCATTGTTTGCAAACTTGAGCGAGTGAATTCCTATCATTGGGGTCGTCAATCTCAATTTTATTGAGAATCAAGGAAAGTAAATCATCACCCAGCCTTTCCATCACATACAACAGGTGTTCTTTCTCACAACTCTTACCACCAACTATTATCAGAGTTTTCGTCCTAATCTTCTCACCCGCCGCTACCTAGTAGCAAAGAGAAGACAACATTTTCTCTCTTGGATACTATTCTCTTTCCTTTTTTTCCTTTAGGGCATGTTTACTTCATCGGATGGGATAAAACATATTAAATATTAATTTATGATTATGTTAGGTATTATACCGCTGAGGACCACTTTTTCCTATGTTTACTTTGCAGAACAACATTCAGGAGAAAAATATGGTTTATTATAATCTTATATTTATGTATGGATTCATTAGTGAATTACTTATTTTCCCACATAAGAAGACAATACGTCTAATCATCTTCCCCCTGCTACCCATTTCTTCTATTTTCTTCCCTCTTTCCACAAATGAAATCAACTGTAATTTTCATTGTTCAGGGTGAGTTCCGCAGACCTCCCAGAAATGGCGGAAGGTAAGTTAAGCAAAACTTATTCAGTTCCATTCTCCAGGGTTTCACTGCAGCAGATAATAATGAATGTGATTACACAATTTCTATCGGGTTCTTCATTCTTTCCATCCAACGAATGAGTGACTCTTAAATGCTATGTTTCTACAAATGTCATTATTTATGACTTTGAATGGAAGCTTTCAATTTTTGGTGGCCCATTGTGGTTGTTTTAAATTCTTCCATATATCCTCCGTTTTTTAAATTGGTTTTTTGTGTTAGGTCTAAATACCCCCATATTCCGTAAACTGCTTCGAATCCTGTAATTCACAGCTTGTATTATAACAACGACAGCTGTATACAATGTCTTCTATTTGACGAGCATTTACCTTCCCATTGCTCGTTCAATAAACTGTGTTTTGGGCCGTATTTTCATTTTGGCTTCAAATGTTAGATGAGAAATTAGGTTATAATTTATTTCAGTAGTTATTGTTTTTTTGGTATAAAATTTAATTTTCAACGTGTTTAATCGTTCGGTTAAGTTTTATCGATGGGCATTCTGCATAATACATTGTTTTAGCATGATGGGATCTGTTTTTTGTTTGGAAATGTTTAAGTTTTCGTACGTTTAGAAGCATACCAATTGTATTTCGCCTCCCAGACCGAAGGCAATTTGCCCAAGAATGGCGCAACAGGGGACATTCTGCCGCATATCCTTCAGCAGCTACCTCAGGGACAACAGTCACAAGTGAGTCGTCAACAAATGTGAACTCGTACAAGCAATTATGTAATTGTGGCATGCAAGTTGTGCAAAGGACCTCTTGGCCTAAAGCTAATTCTGGAAGATGTTTCTGCGGCTGCCCTGGCCTAAGCGTGCGTAACAAATTTTTTCACTTTCATTGTCCGAATATGAAATGCCATGTGTTTATGTTACTGTAAATCTTGTTCGCTTGTACGCCATATTCACATCCGCTATATGATGCTAAATTCTTATTTTCAGGGGAGTTATTGCGACACTTTCGACTGGGTAGACCCACCAATGTGCAAGCGTGCCACCTATGTCATAGCGGGCTTGCTGAAACGAACATCTCGGTATGAAGACATTGTCAAGCATCAGGAAGAACAAATTCGGTCACTCGAAGCGAGTCTAACGAGAGCAAGAAGATTGATTGTACTTGGGGTTGTAGCTGCATTGACGACTCTCTTGGCCATCACTGCATGCAAGCAGACATGTGAAAGATTGTGCAGTTGTTGTTGTTTTCATCCAAGTTACTTTTGTACCTGTCTTTGTTTTCTATTCTTTGTTGTCCTGCTTGTCTTTTAATGTAAAACTTATGTTTTTGCTCAGGGTAGACGGTTCCTTCATGGTTCCGTCACGATTTTATGAAACTTGATTCGCATGTACACATAACTATTCCATTGTATTTACATGATGTGCGCTGGAAAAAAGTTGTACCATTGTACAAGATTATTTTTGTTTGGTCTAGTTTTATCTTTAGTTACAATAGCAGATACTAATATACATTTCTTTCCCAGATTGGAATTTGCTGAAATATTATTTCGTTAATACGAAAATAAAAATTAAATAATTCAAAGTAGTAGAGTGTGGTTGGCAAGGGCCATCTACCTATTTCTTTGTAATTAGAAAATCATTAATTTATGTACTGAAGCTTAAAGTCTTCGGCCACCTACTCTAATTTATAATCTTCACAAGGCCATTCTCTATATATGAATGATTAGTTCATAGGAATACCGAAACATATCCCATTATAAAGTTAAATTCCATTGTTGCCAGAATGCTCTCTTGCTATGAAAATTGTTTAAATTCAAGGAGCAGCAAAAATGTATGGCGTCAACAAAGAAAGTTCTCCTATTGCAAGCACTTTACAAAGGCGATGGATAGATGCTTTCTCCGGGAACTAGTTCGCAGAGTTGAATATGGGTCCATCAACAGCGGCACCCCCAGTCCAAAGGCCGTTTAGTCAGCTATTTTGGCGGTGAATATGCTATTTGGTACTCATCTATCACAGCAATTTGGAATGTCACGATTGAACCATTTAAAAGAAAGGCATGACACATTCACTTGGTTAATCAACCAACCAGGTGTTCGTTGGATCCCCCGTCCAAAACTTGTCCTATTGAGCAAAGATGTTTGGGAGGAAATCGCTAGGGTAAGAACATTTCCGTTTGCACTTGTGCTTTTTTTAATTTTACTTTGTGTTATACTACCAAATTATCAAGTATTTTCTAAGCAAGGCTTATTCTGGAATTACCCAGACGGGAATTATTACACGTTCTAATTCCCAATTCAGATTAGCAATTATTACAATCCCCTGTATTACTTTCCATTCTGTCTTCCATGAACAGTAGAAGTTGTTTGCCTTTGTGTATCGTTGGGATACTGAACAGGCTTGGGTGAGCTGAAAATTATATTCGGTCGTCCACCTCAAGAGCCGACCGATGAAGCAAACGATGACCTTTACACGGGAATTCTAAATAGGTAGGAAGAGACTCTAGTTTCAATTCCCTCGGACATAAACGGCATCGTCCGCCGATTCAGTTGCTAATCGTCATCAGAGTCCCTAACTCTGTTTTCAAACCACACTGGTCATACCAAGTTTTTCCTAGTATAAGCATCATTTTTTAGGTTAATGCGTGTTCTAAGAAGTATTGTGTTAGGTTAGTTTAATTTCAAAACGGCCCAATGGTGGACTCAGGTTTTTCGGTTCTACCAAAGTAATGTTTAGTTGTTGTACGTGTTTCAATATTGGCCTACGGTTGTATACTTAAATCGAACTAAGTACTTTATGTCCACCAATTTTTCCATAAAGTTTAACGGGGTAAAAACTTACCCAGTAAGAAATCCATATCTAATGAGTATAAGTACCAATTTACGTATTTCATGCTCAAAACATGCTTGCCCACGAATAAACCCACCTTTTTGAAAATGAAATTTATATATGCACGGAGTCATGTAGCCGTACTTTAGAATGAACACTTGTATTATTTCCAAAGCTTATATTTGCTATTATAACCCAGCTCCCAAAAATAATTCCGATGACATATTGACACACATAGGTGTCAAAATTATTTGCTCCGACTGCTGAAGGATATTAATATCTAATCAAAACTAACACATTATCAACTACCAAAGGCATACAATTATATTACCCGCAAGCATTTTCAAATTTTCTTTTCTTTTTTTTTTCGTTCCCCAGCGGTGTAGTTCCGAATTTATAAGTTTCAATTGTAATTAAGCATACAACAAATGCCTACACCTAAAATTGGGCTTGTACTTGTGTTGTATTTTCTTTCTCCCCGGAGTTTTATACCTTTGTTTTTTTGGTCACCAACATAAACAATTATAAACATAAATTTGGATGTTCATTTGTAATGCAGGTGGCGTAAGTGGGGAGGTTGGTGGTTGAGGCAATTAACTCCCCAAGAGAAATTCCCAACATCACATAAATACTCATGTACTTCCTATTACATTTAATTTCCTTCACCTTCTATCTATAACTTTGAGTAAAACAGTATGGAAAGATACTTCACTAATGATATTTTCGGCCTGCCTAATTACATTAAACAACATGAATGAAGATTAATTGACAATTCCGTGACTCGTACATAGTTACAATGTACTGACAATAAATATTTCTTGTTACTATATTGTGTCGTCACGTGTTGTCACTACACATGAGCCAGTAATTGTATTTGTACGTACCTATATAAACATTTGTTGTCACAAATAAATATATAGTAACGAACTTAGAAAAAAATACAATTTGGTGGTTTTTATAAATAATAAACTTTAAAATTGTCATTTGATATTTTGTTACTAATATCATAATTTGTTGTACAATGGAGTTTGGTACAAAACATATTTCAGTCATAAATTAAGACTAATGAATTTTATCATGGGTAAAGTTGCGTAATTTGGTATTCTTAATAATCGATAGATTAATGTTAACAATATTATCTAATTACTAGATCACTAGTTTAGCAAGACTTCCACAACCACTTTTGACAAGTCCATCCGCAGTTGTCCCATCTTATAAATAAGCTTGATGATGACCATATCTTGTTTGGTAGATTTTCATGCAGGATATGAGTAGGATGCATGGCCTTTGCAAAGCAATTTCCTCTGTAAATTCTACCACAACGTTCAGAACCTGATGAGTTATTCTGCTACACATGTTAAGTAGATTTTCATTTTTAAGTTTGTTCTTAACACTTCAATATGGTTTATCTGGATGGGTATTATTTTCAAGAGCGCTTGTTTTATAGTTCAAAATGGTCTAAGGCTATGGAGTGGACGTTCATCGATGCATTAGTGGACCATAAGAATAATGGTCACTTCCATCGTGATGGTGTCAACTTCCGTGTCGTGTCATGCTCCATTCACGACGTTAACAAGCAACACGGGACACAACATTCGTACGACTTTGGCAAGAATAAGCTTAAAAAACTAAAAGAGCGCCATGCGCTATTCTCATGATTGATTGTTGTCTCAGGTGTAGCTTGCAACAAGGTGGGTCGTTATGTGGTAGCGGACGATGCGATTTGGGAAAGGATCATCAAGGTAGTACTACAGTCTTCATATTACTTGTAGTTTTTTTCCCAACTCTATAATATTCTAAAAGTGTTGTCACTGTGTAGGAAAAGGTGTTGGCAAAATATTATGATAATGCGTACGAGGATTTTTTACGAGCACCTGTGCATGCTTTTCGATGGTCGTACGGCCGAAGACGCTCATGTGCTCTCAGAGGAAGAAGTTGATTCTATTGCATCTTTTGCATTGTGGCCAGGCTGGGTTGACGACGCGCCCTCGCCACCCATGGAAAACCTAGTGGAAGCAAACATTCATGAACTTGATGATGGCCCAGTGGATTCGACTTCCCTCTGGTGGTTTCTTGAGGAGTACTATGCTTCTAATGACGATGAGGTTGAATCAATTCTTGCTTTGCCTGGCATCCCTCATACGATCAAACGACCTCCATGTGCCCCACCCCCATCCCCTAACTCAAATTATGTCTCGACTGAGAATGCAAGCTCCTCGTCATCCGATGATATCAACATGTCCAAGTAGTTCACAGTTCAATCATCTAATTATTTATAGATCTCTAAATATATATATGTATATATGCATTTATCTACTTCTGCAAAGTTTGGGTTGTGCACGACTGTGTGTTGTGTCCTTGAATACGGCATTATATGTATGTGTGGACCTTTTTCCATTATTTTTAGGGTTCAATATGTTATGTATAAGACGTGGAGCATGGTTATGGGTCATTGTAAAAGCAATCCATGTACGTGGCAGCTTTGCGGTCGTATTTTACACTTTCAATGAAAACTACATTAAGTTTATGTATTTTTCATTGAGAAAATTAATTCCGCCAGCGTATATTAAAAAGTCATTCTGCATTATAATTTCTAGTATAATTTATGCAATTACGTTGCCACCATATTATGAGAAAAGTAGGAACTTTCCTATTACGTACGGGGAAAATGCAAAATAAGGAAGTGGGTGCCTTTTTTTGGATGAATGTGACGCACTTATTGTTAGTAACAACTAATAAACATTTAATTAGCCTTACCCCGTAAAATCTGAGAATGCAATAGGGTACTTTTGTGATATGTGTTATGACGAATACAACCAAAAAGATGAAATGAAAAGTTGTCAGCTTAGATTCCAAGTTATATTTTTATTTTTAGCAATCATGAAACTTCCAGAAGAAGAAGTATTTTGAGTTCATCAGATGTCAATCTAATAAATGCAACAAAAAGAACAATCACATTGTATGGTCATTATAGGCATTCCATGGGGGCACTTTACTTATCTGAACAAGCAAACTCTTCATTTTCCATATACAATGAAAAGTCGCTCCCAACCGCCACTCCCCTTTCTTTAATGACCTGTATGTTCAATGGTCAGGCCACTTTTGACAGATTCTCAAGCGCTATATTACATGAGGGAGAGGGAAGTTTTCAAGACACCGTTGAACCCACCTCTTCATCTTCCATTTCTGCACACCAAATTGATTATTCTCCCTCCATCTTTATCTTCCATTTCTGCACACCGAACTGATTATTCTCCCTCCCGCTCCCCTCCCCCCTCCTATTTACACTTCAAAATAAATGTCTGCCCCTGATCCGAAGAAGCCTCAGAAGCGATACTTCTACTCCGGAAGATGGTCTAAGGGCCATGATCATGCCTTCGTAACAGCCCTCACTTGGAAAGCGAAGGAAGGAAAGACTATGGAACACCCCTATCATCCGAACGAGGAGGCTCTACAATTCGCAAGTGATTCTGTATCGACCTTGTACCGCTGGGAGTTTAGGCCTCAAACGTATGCATGGCACCTTGAACGCCTAAGGAAGCGGTAAATGACATTCAAATCTATCGTAGAAAACCCGGCATTCGAATGGGACGCAGAGAATAACATTGTGAATGAACAAATGAGGCGTGGGAGGCTTTGATTTGGGTTCTATTGTTATACTCATTTTTTTATTATTTTTTATTTTTTTGGCTGTTAAGTCTAACTAATTCAATGTCAACCTACCACGTTGATTGGAAACAGGAAAATCCATTTGCAGATGCATATGTCCGTCGCAGGGATCCAGAGTGGGAAAACTTGAAGCTAATATTTAGCATGCCTGTCTTTAATGGCGTTGAATGGTCGAACGTTCATCCCGCCGTTGCTGAGGAAAGCAACGGAGTTTCTGACGAAGAGGATTCGGACGATGGTGTTGAATTTCTAGGTACAAAATTCACCCAAGAGCCACCACCAGTCGTGGATTTGGTCTCCTCAGACAGTGAAGGTAATTGACGCTAGGTTGATAAGATATGGAAGGCTGGTCTTGCTTGGTGGTCGTTGGAATGTTCTGAAAAACTATCCTTAAATACGTTTACTTAGTTTCATGTACGAGTACTGACTATGGGCCAAAGTAAGTTATGTTTTGCTTCTTTTAGTTGAATGGTGATGGTACATTTATTTTGCATACTAAGTTTGTGGCACCACATAGAGACTCGGAAATATGTTCTTGGCAATAGTATCCACTGCCCTGTCTATGTTAGGCTAACGTATGTTAGGTTGTTTTGCTTTTGTAACTCCAGCATCCCCGGTACTTTGACGTATGTAATGCAGTAGTGTGCCTATTATCCAATATTTTTCTATGTATTAGTTTATTTGATAGCCCCTCTTCCATACCGAACTGTTCTGTTTATCTGCCATATATGATTGTATCAGTGTGCAGTGACAGACTAACAGGTGATTCCAATGTTCGATGAACACTGGAAAGCATTCTTTACTTATCGAAATATTGTTATATCGACATCCTGACTAGTGCTTTGCAGCATATAAAAAGAAGTGTAAACTTTGGTTTAACAAAATTGATATTAGTGGGGTGGTAATATATATTAATGATGGTTGTTACTGTAATAAATGCAAAAACTTACAAGTTTTCTATTCCATTGTTCCTACTTAGCTCAAAAATATTTCAGAATATCAAGTAACTACAATTTATATTTCTATCATCATTTCCCCATCCAGTTGAAATTAGCAAGCTTACGACCACCACCATGAACAGCTACGTTGATCAAAACGTAGACTTGGACGTGCGCGTTATGATACATTACTAAGTCAGGGAGAACAAATGCGTAACAAGGCTTAGTTCAGAAGCGGCCTTCCAACATCAACTTGACGAGACGACCACATTTCTCTAGCGGTAATCGAAAGAAAAGTTCCATGTCCTTCGGATTATCGTGCAGACGTTGTACAATGACAAGCTGGTCGTTTTCGTCTATTCCCTCAACCTCTGCAATAGCATCACAAACTCGTGAACGAGTGTCTGGATCACCGAATTCTGCCTATAGGGCCCTCGTCAATGTCTCAATACGGGCTTTAGCATCTTGACAAAACGTGCCTACCATTTCAACCAGCCTATCTTTGGCAACGGTGTCGACGCGTTTACGCTTCCTCGCACTACTAGTGGTACCTCTTGGTACGCTGGATGAGTTTGCCATAGGGACATTAATATTGGACATTAGTGGTAGATCGATGTCATTTGCTTCAAAACCGGTTTCAGGATTCCAATCACCCATTGGGACATCGTAATCTTGCGTCTCTTAGACCTCCTCCTCCCTAACTTCCTCGCCCGCGTTGTTCGCATCCTCTCCGCCCTCCCTTCTCGCTTTGTCTTCCCCAAAAATTTCACGCCATGCAGGGAAGTACGACCATGATTTATAATGGATCAACTTTGCACTTGGATCAACCTGCCGAACAATCTAACATAGTAGGTATTAATTTCTAATGACCATATAAATATAGCTGGATAAGATGTTGAAGGATGCTTTGCATGTTCTTCCTTACCTTAATGTACTCTTTCCAAATGTTGTTTTCATCTACTGAGATCATGTTCCGGCTTTCATCCCAACCGAATCCGCTTCTACTCATCATAGTACTCAGCCTTGCAAATTGTTTCTTCCAAACATGAATTTTAGAGTTGATATGCAGTTTAGCGTGAATATCCAAATCTGAAAATGCATTAAGCATGTGGCCTTCTAATTGTAGAAGATATCCATTACGAAAATCGTTTTCACATTTCTAGCCTCGGATAATTAAAGAACGTAGCCCGTTTAATAGCACTTCCTCCTCACGCGCAGTCCAGGTGCGTCGAGTACTTCCTTTCTCCTTGGCTGCACCTCGTCTACGAATCCTGCTGCTACCTTCATCGTCCACGTTGTTCATTATCACCAATGGAGTTTGGTATTGAACTGGCAGTTAACACTAACAATTAACACTGACAAAAAGATGTAAATTTGTGTACACATTAGACAAATTCAGACATTTATGTAAATGCACCCATACGCGAACTAGTCCCATATTACAATAAGAAGAATGCCAGTTTGGACATTAATTAGACAGCCACAATTAGTCAACAATACTACTGCCACTCAGGACTGCAATATTACATTCTGTTGAAAACCAAATTGCTATGGATCATAACATAACATTTTTACGGCATGTAATTAAACCGCACTACATTTCAACGTATGTAATCTGTAAAAAGAGAGAGGTTAGGTTGTACGACTTGATGAATTTTGGCCAACATCATATAATAATAACCAATAAGTCATTCATTAACACTACACAAGAGATTAAGATAAATAATATCCAAATACCGGATATAGAAATGTTGCACACCCAGAATTTAACTGGGATAGCCATGAAGTTTTAACTAATGTGGGATACAGAACGTACGTAGCTGGTAAAAAAATAGGTAAATAAGCATAACGAACGGGTCATGAAAGACCCACAAGTAACTGAAATTGTCTACCCAACCCTATTGAGCCACTCATTGTACATAGAATTGGCCAATTGATCACGCCAATTAGTCCATAAGGCAGTAGTATCTATAGTGGAAACAAACTCAAAGTTGTTGTCATTATGGCCTTCGGTATGTTCCTGTACTTCTAGTTCAAGAGGATCGTCCGGTATCTCCATACAAATGAAGTTGTGCAGTAAGCAACATGCCAAGATGATTCTGTTTTGCACTTTGATAGGGTAGAATGAAGGACTCCTTAAAATACCCCCAACGAACTTTTAACAATCAAAACGTGCGCTCGATTACATTCCTAGCAGATGAATGCTTAAGATTGAATAATTCTTCCTTATTTTGTGGTCCGGATGCACCGCGATTCCACTCCTTCAAGTGATAACGTACTCCTCTATCGGGTGTAAGGAAACCGTCTCCATTGGTATAGCCATTATCACACAAGTAATAGTTTCCTATAAAAATTGAGAACTTCATAGTCATCACAGCTTTTACTTTATAGACGGCTAATTAGTCATTAGTTTAAACTGTGCCTATGTTATGTTATTACCTGTGGGTACTCTTAGTCCTCTTAGATGATGAATTGCGTCACGCAACACCCTGCTATCAGTAGCGCCCTTCCCAACCAGTTAATACGTATATAAATTGCATGTTGGGGTTACACACTCCTAACACGTTTACAGCGATATGACCCTTCCTCATTCTGTACCTTTCTTTATCTGCATCGGGGACCCTAACATCAATGTACGTCCCATCTAGTGCACCCAATGTAGCACCCTCTAACGGCACTACGACTATATCTCCCCTAAACATCACACTTAATGTAAACCCTGTTTACATATGCGGTTATGCACATAATTCAGTCTCTGCTGAATATATATACATGTAGTCTCATTATCACAGCAAGAATATTTATCTCACCCCACTTTTAATATGTAATAACATTCTCAACATTTTATCTAACATTCTTGACTTATGAGGAGAACTCCGCATACTGGCCCGACCTAACTAGAACGCAAAATGGACTTATTCCTTTAGAGTGGATACAACAATATCTACCTGCAAAATATTTATAGAGGAGTGAGCCTGCAACTCAGTAAGTAAATAACTGGCACCACCCACACATGTACATCAAATAGAGGTTCAAATCAAACAAAAATAAGCAATGTATATAAAATATGATCAATTTGATTCCAACATATTTCATTTTATTTCTCCACCTAATCATCTCATAACCATAGAATCAATCAAACTCGTCTTTACCTAGTCGGCTTACCAGAAAGGTGATATCAATTTTTTCTCCACCAACTAAAACCTCACTATTTATTCATACAGATATGAATCCCCCTTGACATGCCACATAGGCTCATATCACATCATAGCTCTTTTCATATCGCATCATAGCTCTTTTCATATCGCATCATAGCTCTTTTCATTACATTTTGTCACATAGGCTTTTCAATATCAACAAGGGGTATTCATATCATAATTACGTTTGGTTTCCATCACTCCCTCGTTTCCACATATCACCGTTCTTGTAAGCCACTAGTCACATAAAATTTCATACCAACACATTTTCATTTGTAAGCACCAACAACACATCATTCAACAAATAGAATATTTCAATACATTTCATCATTTCACTTTCACAATACAATCATTTGAAATAAGTATCAACAGCTCACATAATTCACAATAGCTCAATTCCAACACAATCGTAGACTTACATAAACGTAATATTACCAAGAAATACAACATATATAAAATAATAAATGTGTATAGTCAGAACTAATTATTTGCTTACACAACACTAATAGGAAAAATGAACATATACAGGGCGTGCTCATTATTTACTTACCTCGATTTTAACACGATTCAATTAGTAAAAATGATGTGTTTAGTCTCGTGCGTTATTCTTGTGTCCTATAATGAGTTACAAGACGTATAGTCAATATATTGATAATATTGTAATTCCCCAATAATGCATTAGACATTATTCGGACACTTCTCGCTAATCTTTTAATATCTTGTTCTACAAAATTCAGATCCTTAATTCATTTTTTTCTACTCATAGTAGACTCAATTATCATTACATAATTACATATATTGCTATATTAAAGTCAGTTTTTATATCATTTTAAGAATTTCCTTTACCGCCCCTGAATCTATTAATCCCGCCAGCATGAACAATGCTCACTAATTAAATCATAACTGTAACTATAATGATCCAATTTAAAAACTGTTTTATTATGACAAACTAGACATCCTAAGATTTCCAACGGTATAAAATATATATATTAAATCATAAGAATAAATTTGTTAATAATCTCTCTTATTCCTATTCATGGTTTTCTTTGATAGAATCTGTGTACCAATTTATAAATTCTACCCAAACCAAAATAAATTGGATGCAGTCCTTATTTTTACGCCAAACACTCTCATATGTCTAAAGTTTCATTTAAAACAAGAATCATATGAATTGGATTTGTAAATAGTGAGTTATTCAGGTTTTAACACAACCTGTTCTGTGCTACCGTAGATCTATAAACTCCACTTTAAAATTTTCCCAAAATTCGCATACTCATTCAAAAATTATGATATTTACATAATACGATATAACATGTGTCTAGTTTCATTTTGCATAAGAATCATAGAAATTGAACCATTATAACTCAAGTTACAAAGTTTGTAACATACTTAGTCTGGATTACCGCATAAACAGGGCAACAGAATGTTTGGTCATTTTTACTGATTAAAATGAAGGATTTAGCTTCTTCTCAAAACTACAAAGTTTTATTACACATCCTAAGGTTTTTATTTGTGCAGGAAACAGTAAATTTGGTCCATTATAGCGCAAGAAAATCATAAATTACCGAAACTAATCTGCACAGAAAATTTTCCGGATTAAATTATCCCAAAAATTTTATATCCCTTTTTAATAAATATAATATTTTTTAATATAATTTTCTAATATCAATATCTAATTTTTCTATCAATTTCTCAAATATAACTTTCAACTCGACTAAATTGAGAAAATCAATTATAGAACTGATTAAATCTACTAAACTAAGCAGTTCAAGTTATTAACTATAACACCCCTAATTCTATTAAGACATTTCACCAAGCACTAATTTAATAATACTCAATTTTCTAAATTTTTTTGGTTAAACACTAAATCGGATAGTATAAAATATATTTAGTAAATGGACTAATTAAATAATATAATTATATAAATTAATAAAATTTTTAGAAATTAAAAACTTACCTTCTTTCGATTTTCCGAAAGAAAACCCCTTCCAGTGTGTGTGAGTGTGTGTTTGTTTTGTGTGTGTGAGTTTTTCTTCCCCTTTTTTTTCAAACATGAAGAAAAGTGGGTTGTTGGTCTTGAAAGCCACACCCGTCTTTATCTCTTTCTTTTTTTTTTTTTATAATTTTTATTAAAATTATAATTTTAGTCCCCAACTTTATTATATATATAATGTGACCATAAATATTTTATAAAGTTGAAAGTTAGTCCATTTAAATTTTAATATATATAAAATTTCTACTTATAACTTATAATTAAATTTATATTCTCTTAATAATTACTAATTAGTCTCTCCATTATGAATAAAATTTTTATGGACGATACACCCAAACAGCCCTACAACGACGCATTTGGCAATACATGTTGTTACTAGGAGTACTATTATTTATTGAACACATATATAATATTGATAAAGGATACAATTTCCGTTGTTTACCTTAAACCATCGCCATCTATAGTCGTTACATTCATCTCCAACTGGGACATGTTTAGCTAGCAAAATCTGATTCATTTTCAACACACCTCTAAGCACACGATGGAAGCATGTACTGATTGTGCGGCCGGATCGCATGAACGCATGCTTCACTACCCAATTCTTCTTGTGGTGGGATAAAATGTTTAGGAATATTGCGGCTTGTTCGCTAACAGTTACGCTTTGGTTGTCAGACAATCCAGAGTAATGCTCTAACAAATAACATAGGCGTCCAAACGCATTTTGGTTAAGGCGTAGATTCCTAAGGTAAGCCTCATCGGAGTCGTTGATTAGCCTACGTAGGTGAATTACCTGATCGGGAATCCAACTATTAACATTGTATGTGCTACTCCTCAAACGTGATGTATTACGACGCATTTGTTTCAGCCGGCGATATACAACGACAAAAAGGGTAAGTGCAATGACTATCTCAGTGATAATTTGTTGTATGGCAATCAAAGCTAGTATCCTTCTTGGAGAGACCATCCTATTTTCGAGGCATAACAGATTACTAAAAGTATTTGGTACACAAGTATTAACAATGAATGAAACATATTACCCCCACCACAATCAGTAATTTTTTCAAATATAGAGGTAACATATCATAACATAACAGATAGTTAATAGCAAGTTTCTGCATAACACCCATCTACTTTCGTCGAATACGACTACAATACAACCATAATCTACAATAGCACAATGAAAAACCTGCGCAGATTATTTGTAGATGTTGAGATATAAGTTGGCCCATGACCCAACTTGGCTGGCCCAACTCCTTGAAAGGCCTAACAGACCGCCTGAACCGAGAGCCCATTACTCTACCGACCCGACCCATTGATCCGGGTATTTATACCTCTTCTAACCTAACCCTAGATCATTCTTGATCCTTCCGCCGACAGTTACTTCTCTTCTCCCCTTATTCCTTTCTCTGATACGGATCTGCCTTACCTTTTCTCTCCGGCCGACCTTCCATAATCGCCACCGTCTTACTTCTTCATCCAGTCTCCGATCACTATATAATGGCCTTTCCTCTCCATCTCAGGATCATCCTATACCTTCGATTACTACTCTTTGTGAGTCGAAGTTTATATAAGTGTCCTGATACTTATATCCCATCCGTTGGGTGAGTGAGCTTTCTGGTTCTGGATCTTGACCTTGTGGAGGTCGTGGTGGTTTCTGGTATGTTGGTGCAATCAGAGTTGAGTGCCGGCCTATTGTGGTTGAAGCCTTCTCACACTAGTTTGGCTCCCTGAGCCTGATTCGTTTGGATCTGTTCTTTATACATTCTGTTAAGATTATTCTTTTTACTTTTCTTATCTATTATCACGCTTCCCCCTTGGTTTGTATTTAAGGGTTATTTCAAAACCCAATCCCCCATCTGTAATTTGTTATACATTCTTGGAGATCTTTGTGATCCACTTAGTGGTGTGTCCACCCAACAGTAGAAATGCTATTATATATAAAAGGGAAAAATGCAATTCCCCCCTTGTGATATGCAAAATGTGCAAAAACACCCTGTGAAAAAATAAATAGTAACGTGCAAAAAATAAATTGCTAGTTATTTTTTTACAGGGGGTAATTGCTCTTTTTGGTTAACACAGGGGGACAAATTGCATTTAACCCATATATAAAATAGTCATGTTCCATTTCAATCTGTATATGTGGATTCTTCACACTTTCATGAACACATTAGGACCGAATCATCACCCATTGATCAGTAAAGTCCATTATGATAGAAATAAATGTTAAATGCTAACATAATAAACATTTTCATACAATACAAAACGATTCTTAATACATAATGACCAACAATTGAAAATCCACACCAGAACAACATTATAGCCTTATTTTGTTCCCCATAACAGTTAATCACAAAACCAATTTAAAAAGAAAAAAGAAAAAAAAACAGGAATGTGCACAAACAAGGGAACAAATTGGAAAGCAAAAACAAAAGAGAGAATATGGTACATAAAAATGGGTCGAGATGAAAAGGGTCACTCTACCTTGCGCGGACTTTGTAGATCCCTCTTCAGTGTATAAAGTCGGTATGGTCGTCGGAACAGGGGAAATCGCAGAACAAGAAAAACAAGAAAAAAATTAATACACACTTTAACAGTATCCACTCACACATAAAATGTAAAACCTACGAATTATATGAACGGGAAGGAGAACAGAAAAAATGGAAAGGAGTTCCTCACCTACCAACCACAGGAATTCACAACTTCATTGAAATGGTGTAACGAAGCTTGTCCAAACTAGTCAAAAAGGAGCCTGAAATGCATTAAATTGTCTAACATTGATAGGTGGTAATATATGCAAAAAGTAAGAACAAAAGAGTCTAAGAAAAAAAAATGAGGGCAACCATGGCAAGAAACACAACTCCAGGATCAACAGTAAAATGGTGGCCTTTAATCAAGGCAGAAGGGTTGCTGACTAAAATCAAGAAGAACAGTGAAAAATCAAGGGCCACACATTCTACTTACGGGCCGGTTATGAAAGTAGTAAACAACCAACTATGGCTGATTAACAAGGATATCCTTGTTAATATGCCATAGTAAACATGCCCTCAGGGTCTATAATCTATACTCTATATAAATGTGTGAAAACTCAAATTGTTTGTTTCCCATTGTGATAAATATACTCTCATTTGAATATTATTAATTATTATATTACAAATTTTGAAATTTTTAACAATCTAGAATTCTAAATATTCTAAACCTCCTCCATATAAATTTAGGATAAAAAGCTAAATCCTGAATCATGAATGAATCCAATTACACAGAATTTTAATAACTTGCTTCTAATAGTGAATTACCAATGAACCTAATTACACAGACCTATCACACATTAAATTTTAATAATATTCACAGAAATTATATTATAAAATTAGTTATAGAAAAAATAAAATTCTATAAGAAAAATTTTTAAGAGTCTTAATTGCCCTAAATTGTGAATCATGAATGAATCCAATAACACAAAATTTTAATAACCTGCTTTTAATTGTAAATCATGAATGAGCCCAATTACACAGACCTATCACGCATTAAATTTTAATAACATTCACAGAAATTATATTATAAAATTAGTTATAGAAAAAAATAAAATTCTATAAGAAAAATCTATAAGAGTTTTAATTCTATATGCCAAATAATATTTCAACACAATTACTTTGCTAGAAGAAATCTTAATTATATTAAGAAAGTTTTAATTTTTCACCACACATTAAAATTTAAAATAAACTATACACGAATAAAATATAAAATACTAATTTAAACTTAAATATATTTATATATATTATATATTAACGAATAAATATCAAAATTCAATTACAAATTAAAATTGATATATGGATATGATATTATTAAATTGAAATTCTTGTGAAAATTCAACTATTGAGTGAATCTCTTAGTATTTGATTTTTTTTAGTATTAGATAATCTTTAATGCTTTACTTTTACATCTATTATCTTTTTTATATTAACTAATAGAATAAAAGTATTACAACAACAAATGTGACATAAAAAATTAAGTTGTAACAAAATATATTATTGAATAAGAAAGATTATACCAATCGGTGCATATAAAAATAAGATTAAGAAGTTAAACTAAAAACATATAGAATTAAAAGTTGCAATATAAAGGCAAAAATAAAATTTTATACAATAATATTTTAAAATTTAGAATGTAATAAAGCATGTAAATAATATTTTGACAATCTTCAAAAGTAGATACTGAAATATAATTAACATTAGAATCTTAGAATACGAAATATTGGTAATATTGTTCAATTAAATTATATTTTTATAATAATAGTCAATAAATAATTAGTTTGTCATTTAGTGTCAATAAATTAAAAATCAATGACATTCAAAATATAGTAAAATAAAACATATTACATACACAGACATAATATAGGAAAATCAAACAATAGCAAAGAGACACAATAAAACCTACGAATAAAAAAATTAATCAGTTTTATTAAGATGGAATTTCTTCTAAAATGGAATAACGAATAAGTATCAAAATTTAATTACAACAAAAATTATCAATCTGATTAAATTAGAAATGCTATTGAAAATTTTAAAAAAAAATGGCTAACTGGTTTATTTATTTCAATATTAATAGGTTAAAAACACCATGTCACCCTCCCCCTGCACCCCCAAGACATTGACATTGAAGAAGAGTATATATAGTAATATAATACATAATTTAATTGAAAATTTTATCTTATTGAGTAGTAAATTAACTAACATAATTCTAAGTCCTAACGAGACATATATAACTATTTTTACGGTTTAAAAGGTGCATCTCTCACGTGGCATTTTCTTTTGAATATCCAGAGAAAAATGTGCTATGGAACCAAAATTACTACTTTTTAATATTTACGGGACCGAAATTGAGAATCCCAAAATCAGTGGACCAAATTAAAATAAAAAAGACCTACATTACGGACTAAAAAAATGTTATTCCCCCATATGAAAATAAGAAAGGTCAAATGGTGAGTAAAAATTAACACAATAACAATTTAAATTATAAAATTTTAAAATAATTATATACTAACACATTAGTACAATTACATTTTCATATTAAGAAAATTAATAAATTTTGAGAATAAACTTAGTACAATAAAATTATAAATAAAAACTGAGTTAATTATGTTGAAATTAAAAAAAAGATGATAAATAAATAAGCCAATGAGATTAATATATATTTTCTAGTAATAAATTTATAAAAATAACTTAAAAGTTTAAAAAGCATGAGTACTAAAAGAAATAAAATTTGATATATGAATAGAATATTATTAAATTGAAATTGCTTATGAAAATTCAACTATTGAGTGAATCTCTTAGCACTTGATTTCTTTAGTATTAGATAATCCTAAATGTTTTATTTTGCATTTATTGTTTCTTTTATAAATGTGAAATATAAAATTTTATACAATAATATTTCAAAATTTAGAAGCTAATAAAGCATGTAAATAATGCTTTGACAATATAAAAAAGTTGATACTGAAATATGATTAACATATATAGGATCTTACAATACAAATATCGGTATTATGGTTCAATTTGATTGTAGTTTTATAACAATAGCCAATAAATAATTATTTTGTAATAGTGTCAATAAATTAAAAATAAATGACATTCAAATACAGTAGTAAAAGAAAACATACAACACACACATACAAAATATAATAAAAAATAAAATTAAATTAAATAATAGAAAATAGGCATAATAAAACCTACATATAAAATTGATCAGTTTATTTATTAAATTGGAATCTCATTTATCCAAGATAAGGAGCTTTGACTAATTATTTTTATTTTGATATTAATTTTTTAAATATTATTATTTTATATTTTCGTATTAATTGATTTGATACATAATAATGAAATAATCATTAGTGAATATATGAAATACAAAATTTTAATTTAATATCTTCTTATTCAATAGTACCAATTAAATTTAGAAAGTGAATTAAAAATAAATAGAATTGAATAGTTTCCTTATCAATTTAAATAATGTTGGAAAAATGGTGAATGATAAATTAAAGAATAAATCGTGACAAGTGATTGGTTATAATGTGTGACGCATAACAAGCTCGTGATAGCTCATGAAAGCTCGTGACACGTAGATGATGGTTGATGGGCCCCAATCATCATCCGGTCGTGTCTGATCAACCTAATGTGTGTTCTTTGGTTGAAATAATGTGTCCATTGGGTGAAACCCTTTGGATGAAACAACGCGTCCATTTGAGTAAAATGGTATGTCTTTTGGATGAAATGATGCGTCTATTTGAGTGAAATGGTATGCCATTTAGGTGAAATGATGCGTCCACTCGGATGAAAGGCCATAACCTTTCAAAGGCATCTTTTTTGATTGGATATGTCCGTTCGAAACACCTTTCCAACTCCTATAAATAGGCCCTCTCATTTCATTTCATTCTATTTTTGATTGATCGAGCATAGTGATAAAACTCATTCATAGCATTCGTAAGCATAAAAGCATTTTGCAACTAGAGTTTAGCAAGAGAGTTTCAAAATATCGTTTGGTTCGCCGTTTCTCAAAGTTTGTAGTGCTTCTACTTTGAGATATAAAGTCGTTGTATCTTGGGAGACAAATTGTCGATTCCGTGAGCACCTGAGCGGGGCAATAATTGTCTTAAAGATAAAGAGTATAACTCTTGCCTCGACTTCGTAATACACAATTTCCCGCACTATCCATCTCAATCATTCACTACAAGTTTAAGACAATTATTTGTCATTGTGTATTATGGCGACTGAATCTGTTGCTATCAATGCGGCTATGGTGACTGGATCTGCTGCTACTAATCCGACTACTATGGCTTTCCAACCACATGTGCCACAATCGATTGCTGCCCAAGGAGAAAGGCCGGAGAAATTCTCTGGTAACGACTTTAAGAGATGGCATCAGAAGATGTTGTTCTACCTCACTACGTTGAACCTAGTTAGGTTCTTAAGTGAGGAATTCTTAAGTGAGGAAGCCCCTGTTGTTTCTGAGGGGGAGCTAGACTAATCCCCAACCAAGGGCTGCTTTGATGCACGGGGATCTACTATGCAAAAATTGCATCCTCAATGAAATGTGTGATACGTTAAACAACGTATAATGCCCAATTAAAATTGCAAAAGTTTTGGGAATCCTTGACAAAGAAATACAAAACGGAGGATGCCGGCTTGAAGAAATTCATAGTCGGGATGTTCTTGGAATTCAAAATGGTGGATTCCAAAATGATAATGAGCCAAATCAAAGAATTCCAAATGATGTTGCATGGTCAGCATGCAGAAGAAATGAGGCTCGGTGAATCCTTTCAAGTAGTTGCTATGATGGAAAAGCTACCTCCGCCATGGAAGGAATTAAAAAATTACTTGAATGACGAGTTAGATGAAGAGATCTACATGGAACAACCTGAAGGGTGTGTCGTTCCTAGACAAGAAAAGAATGTTTGTAGACTCATCATATCGTTGTATGGGCAAGCTCCTAACAAATGACATGGAAAATTTGACAAACAATGTTGTCAGTGACTTCAAGGTCAACGAGTGTGATAGATGTGTCTATGTTAAAGGCACTTCTAGCTCCTTTGCCATAGTCGATCTATATGTAGATGCTATGTTGACAAAGGGAAGCAATCTCTACCAAGAAAGCATTGGCAAAATACTTTGATATGAAAGACATAAGGTTTAGCTGACGTAATAGTAGTGATTAAGATCTCTAAACATCTCCTTCCCATTTCTATGACAAAAAATACTATCAGTAAAAGGGTAGAGGTTAAGCTATAAGATTTTAATGATTACTATACTAAGTCAAGAACATTATAGGAGATCACATATATAAGTGTGAAGACGGGCCGCTTCAAATGTAAAATACTTATGAATCCAAGATAGAGTCCAGGGCCAAAATGGACTCAACCGTGAGAACCAAAGATATTAGAGAAGGCATTTTGGGGGTACTATTGTCTTGGTTTATACCAACAGCTGAACAGTTCAAGACATCATGTTCACTGATTAGCCAAGTAAATCCGATGGTATTCCCTCTAAGGAAGGTTCAAAGCCACAAACTACCTGTCCTGATGCAATGACTTCTCGGTTGAAACTGACTTAAGTGTCTGCATGCGCATATGCATTAATTTTCATTCATGTGGGGGATTGTTGGAAAATGGTGAATGATAAATTAAAGAATAAATCATGACAAGTGATTGGTTACGATGTGTGACGCATAACAAGTTCGTGATAGCTCATGACAGCTCGTGACACGTAGATGATGGTTGATGGGCCCCAATCATCATCCGGCCGTGTTTGATCAACCTAATGTGTGTTCTTTGGTTGAAATAATGTGTCCATTGGGTGAAACCCTTTGGATGAAACAACGCGTTAGTGAAATGGTATGTCCTTTGAATGAAATGATGCGTCCATTTGAGTGAAATGGTATGTCATTTAGGTGAAATGATGCGTCCACTCGGATGAAAGGTCATAACCTTTCAAAGGCATCTTTTCTGATTAGATATGTCCGTTCGAAACACCTTTCCAACTCCTATAAATAGGCCCTCTCATTTCATTTCATTTTATTTTTTATTGATGGAGCATAGTGATAAAACTCATTCATAGCATTCGTAAGCATAAAAATATTTTGCAAATAGAGTTTAGCAAGAGAGTTTCAAAATATCGTTTGGTTCGTCGTTTCTCAAAGTTTGTAGTGTAATTTGAGATATAAAGTCGTTGTATCTTGGGCGACAAATTGCCGATTCTGTGAGCACCATAGCGGGGCAATTATTGTCTTAAAGTAAAGAGTCTAACTCTTGACTCGACTTCATAATACACAATTTCCCGCACTATCTATCTCAATCATTCACTACAAGTAATTATTATCAATTTGTTTGAAAATATAATTGGACAATACTATGTTTCAATGAAAAAAAATATGAATAATATCATGAACTTAACATAAACAACAAATTTTCTTCTAAAAAGTATTTGTACACGTGCATCGCACGTCATGTTTCTAGTATTATTAATAAAGGGGTAAATTACAACAAGCTCCGCTCATATTTGACCATTCGTTGTCTGAAAAATTATAAATATCTCCTGATATTTAATAAATTATGTATTCTCGAATAAAAGTTTAAAATAATTTTGCCCTTACTGTATTTTTTTATAAAGGAAACATTGTAAAAAATGTTAGACAAAGTGGCTAGAAATTATTAAAAAATTATAAGAAAATTATCCGCTTGGTCCAAAAAAATTTATAAAATAAGTAGAAATAATTCATAGTCCACAAGGGCACTGGAGAGAAAGGGAGGAAGGGAGCGAGGTTCAGGAGCACCACAATGGTCGAAAAATCTTCAAGAAAATCCTAAGATCAAAGGAAGACTAATCTTCAAATCAGGGGTTAACACTCCGATGCTTAAATCAGTAATATTCTTACTGAAGAAATAAACAAAAAAACTCGAATAAATGTGAGAATAATGTATGCAAGGCGTGTGCAATACACCTTCCCCTTCAAGGGAGTAAATTGCTTCATTTAAACAAAAAATAAAAAAATAACTTAGTATTGTTTTTTATTTTTTCACATAGCGATATTTTGCTTATTCCCCATATCACAGGGGGTTGCTCGCATTTTTTCCTATTTGATGGTGTATAAATCGGAAAGTACGTAGCCTAGGCATGTGCGCACCAAATCAATTCAAGAAGCTAAAGAAACAAAATGAAAAATGTAGAAGTTGCTATATTATTCATAGAAAAAAGATGAGATTACAATGAATTCACTCCCCCTATTTATAGTAAATTTTTGGGGGTGAAATTACAACATTGCCCTTTGATCCTACGGCCTAAAATTGATCTGCTGAGGGTATTTTTCGTCGTTTTGCCAGTCCACTTCTTTCTTAACTTCCCTTCTCTCAACTTCCCTCAACTTCTCTTCTAACCTCCTTCAACTTCTATTTGGGATCTTGGCGCAATTAACAATAAGTTTGAGGGTCTTTTTGCAAATTTGATTTTTTCTCCACATCAGTAGCCCCCCAACTTCCAAATGTTTTTGGAAAAATTGGAAGTTCTAACAGATAATTTGATTTTGATTCATCTTCCTCTTCTTGATAATGTTCCCTTTTGATGCAGGGTCTTCTTCTTCTAGGATTCCTCTTGGCACAAATCCTCCTTCTACTGGAGCTCTTTTCCCTTCTTGCTCCTTCTTCTACTAGGGCTCCTTTTCCTTGACCTTCTACTTCTGCCACGGGTTTCTTCCTTCTTGGGACCCTTATTCATGTAGTCTCTTTCTCTTTCGACTCTACTCTTGGTTATTCCTTCCCTTGCTGGGATTCCTTATCTTCTATGTATGCACTTGGTGGGATATTCTGAATTTCTTCCTCTTGCTTTGTTTGGCCTGCCTCTACTCTTACTGTTGGACCACAGGTTGGAAGTCGCTATCCGCCCTCACATATGCCACTCCTGCTTTCTCCCCATGCATACGTCGCTTCCATGACGCTAGTAAGCTTTTCTCCCCTTGCTCAGTGCATCGCACTCCAACTCGTTTTTGGATCCGCTGGCGGCACTGCTGCCTTCTCGCCAAAGATGGTATGTTTGGCATCGCGTCCTATTGCTCTCACCGCAACTCCTTCAGCTTGCCTTGCTCTCTGAGCGACTTTGGCTTGTTCTCATGCAACTCCTTCATCTTGCCTCGCTCTCTGAGCGACTCTTGCTTCGTATCTCTTCTTATTGGGCCTCCCGAGGTACCCTCATAACTCAAGCAGTTGGGAGGTTGTCCCTGCTGGCTCATTTTACTTCCTGCTTCACTCCCACATACCACGTGCCTGTCTTCAGAAGCGATTTCCTGGGGCTCTTGTTTTTCTTGTCCCACGAATTCTCTTAAGTACTCTCTTCGGATTAGTTCCTCGACCTCCTTCTCCAAGTAGTGGCGTTCCTCCGAGCTACAGTCTCGATCCCAATCCTTGTTGCTTGGTTGTGTCGAGCGTTTGAGTCCGCGAGTCCGGGGGGTGTACTGAGTTAAATCCCCCGGGGGCACATGTCCACGTTCATGCTTACTTCATTCTGCCCTAAGGAGACCCTTTACCTTCCTCTATGACCCTTCCGGCGGCTTGTCGGCCTGGGCGGATGCCTCCTCCACCAACTGGCGAAGAGTTTTGAAAGTTATCTGAATAACTGGGGGTGGAGGTGGAACCTCGACCTCTAAATGCCTCTCCTCCTCCTGGATGCGCAGGTGGATTCTCCATGGCGTGGGCCTTGCTCCTGCTGGGGGGAGCCTCGACCACTCCTTGTCTCTCCTCCTCCTGGGTGCGCTCCTCCTCCTGGATGCGCAAGTGGATTCTCCATGGCGTGGGCCTTGCTCCTGCTGGGGGGAGCCTCGACCTCTCCTTGCCTCTCCTCCTCCTGGGTGCACTCCTCCTCCTGGATGCGCAGGTGGATTCTCCAAGGCGTGGGCCTTGCTCCTATTGGGGTGGAGGTGGAACCTCGACCTCTAGCTGCCTCTCCTCCTCCTGGATGCGCAGGTGGATTCTCCATGGCCTCTTCCTGCCTCTGGCGGTGCGTCCTGCCTCTCCTCCACCTGGCTCCGTGCTGGAGGATTCTCCGAGGCGTGGGCCTCGACCTCTTCCTTCCTCTCTTCCTCCTGGCTTCGCGCTGGAGGATTCTCCGAGGCGTGGGCCTCGACCTGTTCCTTCCTCTCTTCCTCCTGGCTTCGCGCTGGAGGATTCAACTAGGGATGGAGGTGGAACCTCGACCCCTAGCTGCCTCTCCTCCTCCTTTTCTTTTAGGATCCTCTTGCCTAACGTTCGCGCATCTTGCCCTCGACCTGGTGTTCATCTTCGATGCCTAGACTGGATTCCCACAGACGGTGCCAAGCTGATGGTGTATAAATCGAAAAGTACGTAGCCTAGGCACGTGCGCACCAAATCAATTCAAGAAGCTAAAGAAACGAAATGAAAAATGTAGAAGTTGCTATATTATTCATAGAAAAAAGATGAGATTACAATGAATTCACTCCCCCTATTTATAGTAAATTTTTGGGGGTGAAATTACAACGTTGCCCTTTGATCCTACGGCCTAAAATTGATCTGCTGAGGGTATTTTCGTCGTTTTGCCAGCCCACTTCTTTCTCAACTTCCCTTCTCTCAACTTCCCTCAACTTCTCTTCTAACCTCCTTCAACTTCTATTTGGGATCTTGGCGCAATTAACAATAAGTTTGAGGGTCTTTTTGCAAATTTAATTTTTTCTCCACATCACTATTATAAAGAAATTTTTTCGTGGAATATTATATAATTTGACTTCACTTACCAATAACCGACTCTCATGGTTCCCCAGTTTTTACGTTAGGTGAAAATGATAAAATTACTTTCACAGCCCTGTAATATAGCAGGAGTTGCAAATTTGACATCCCCAAGTCGTTTCTTGCAATATTGATCTCAATCCCACCACAGAATATAACATTTATGTCATGCATGTTGCCGTTAAATTAAAGTTATAAAGATAATTATTCCAAGGGTAAATTACATCCACCTCCCCTGATATTTGACATAATCACAAATACCTTTTCGTTGTTTGAAAAATTATAAATACCCCCTGAGGTTTGTAATTTTTAACCAAAGACATGAAATTGATCATTTTGCCCTTAATATTTTTTATTAAAATTGTAGAAAAATCAACAGAAACAAATTGCATTACTCCTCATTTGTGTAAAAAATTTAAGAAACCTCTCCCTACGCATTGTAGTCCAAAAAAATTTAAGAATTAAATAAAAAATAATTCAGTTTATAAGGAAATTTTGGTCAATATTACCCATAAAAATGGATTGAAATTGGTTATTTGTTAGACGATTATAAACCTCAGAAGGTATTTATAACTTTTCAAACAACGAGAAATATTTATAATTATACAAAATCCAAGGAGAACTAACTGTAATTTACCCTTATTCGAAATATCAGAAGAGATCGCTTAAGCAGACACGATTAATTTTTAAGAATTTGGACAGTAATGCCACCTCCACAACATTATTGTTTAAGTAATTTGATTAGTTTATAAAACACGACTTTCGGTGAGGCAGAACATGGGGAGATTTGTATTATGTTGTTGGTACTTGTTTCTCCCACTCTCAATTAATGAAGTCGCATGTCACATGTATCATGTACCCTGCAGCTTGCACAGACACTAATATCGAGATCACACCCAAGCTGCCTAAGTTGATAAATTTGTCTTCTCCAAATGCCCAAACATTCCAACGATTTCTCTACTTTTTCATTGGGTCAATTCGATTTTTGATGATGTACTTGATTTTCATGACCGAAAGATGGAAATTGGATCGACGTCCATATTGAATCATACAATTCGATCATTTCTATAAATACGACTCACCCAAATGTAAGTGTACACTCTTCTTACTCTGAGAAAATTGTAATTTTAGTTTCAGAGTATATGATAGTTTGTAATATTAGTTCCATACTTTTTGAAATAATCAATATTAGTCTCACACTTTAGGAAAATTTTGCAAAGTTAGTTCTGCTGTAAAAAAAATTGCAATTTTTGGGACTAATTTTGCAAGGTTTTTTCTAAAGTGTGGGGCTAAATTTGCAACGTTTTCATAAAATGTGGGACTAATATTACAATGATGGGACTAACTTTGCAATATTTTCCTAAAGCACGTGATTAGTGTTGGCTATTTCAAAAAGTATATGACTAATATTGCAAACCATCCCACATTTTGGGACCTAAATTACAATTTTCTCTCTTACTCCATTTAACACTCTCAAACTTCACCTTGTATCAATCTCCTGAATTTTAATATGGATAAATTACAGCTACTTCTCCTGAAGTTTAATATAATTACGAATACCCCCTTGTTGTTCGAGAAATTATAAATCTCCCTATGATTTTAACGACCGTCTAATAACTAGCTTAATCCGCTAGGTTTTCATTCATTTTTTACAATGAACTGACAAAAATGCCCTTGTGCACTATAAATTAAAAACGTATTTATTTTTTTAATTATTTTGAAATTTTGTTATGGATTTATAAGTGGATAATTTTTTTCGTATTTTTCAAAAAATTTCATCCACCTAGTCTGTTTTCTTAAAAAAAATTATTTTCCTAAAACAAATTACAACAAGGGTAAAATTGACAATTTTAAGCATCCATCCAATGATTACATAATTTTATCAATCATCAAATGAGAATTTATAATTTTTCAAATAATGAGGAATATTCATAATTATGTCAAACTTCAACAGAGCACGTTGCAATTTACCCTTAAATATTGGAGGGAGAACTATAACTAAAAGTTTACCTAGTGTTGTTTTCACATACCCTTATCGAGTGGACTACGCTAAAAACTTACAACCTGAAACGAAAACAAGAACTAAAGCACTTAACAACCCCTAAAATTGGACCTCAGATCAGGCAGAAACTTTTATTTCTTGTAATAAACTCAAATGTCCATCTCCACCATTTTGCCCTTATGCCAATGGGCTCTTTTTGGACCAATGAACAAGTAACTAATGTAAAGTGACAAAGTAGAGTTCCAATTGGAATTACTTACACGAAAAGACTCCAAGCAATTGATTCCTAATGATTATTTGGTTACGTAAAATAGGTATAATTATATTTACACCACCGTGATCTATAGGTGGTGATGTTGAGAGACGAGATTAACTGAATTTATATTGAGTAGGTACGATTCAACACGTTTATATTAAAATTCTTACAAGTTGAAAATCTCTTTTATGAATAAATGAAGCAGTATTTATACGAATGAGAAAATAAGCTATTTAAGGGAAGTAGAAGTAAAGTAATACTTTACCCCTTACCTATCCCGATTACAGAGCTAAGATTAGTCTTCCGAGGTTATTGTGGTAATTCGACGTACTATGCTAATCTTGGTAAGTCTTGACTTTTGCTTTTTTTAGGAGACACCTTCTCTTGCTTTTTTTTTTTTTTTTAAAGCTTATTTATTTCCTCCATCAATAGGTGATTTGTATGTCTTTTACATAATTATAAAAATTATCCCTGACAGTCAAAATACATGAGCAGTTTGTGTAATGATGTTGACATTTTCAGGGGGTGTATGTATAATTTTTCAAAAAGTAATGATGGTTTGTATAAATAATGTTGATGAGTGTGAGTATAATGTCTAAAAGATAAGGTGGTTTGTGTAAAAAGATTATAAGTTAGGGGTATAAATATAATTATCCCAATATGTTATCCCATTCGCTTTTTTTGGTATAAACGTGAGGGATAATGACACTCCGCTCCCTTGAGATTTGATGTAATTATTTGTAGACATCTTGTATTTTGAAAAATTACATCTAGTACCCATAAGGTTTGCTTCCGTCTAACAAATAGGTCCATCCATTAGTCAAAATTTACCTAATTTATTGATATTTACAAAAAAAATTAAATAAAAATTGATATTTATATTGACTTATTACTGACTTATTATAATTTAAATATTTTTTTTCTAATTAAACTACCAACTATTAGAAAATGATTATTAAAAGTATTAAAAATTTGATGATAACTAGTTGGAAAACCTTGCCGACATCCCTAAAGCAAAAGGTGGTAAGACAAAAAATGGACATGCATTGGTTTCGTTACATCCTTTTCCATCACAATTTTACTTTATACTTTCTCTCCTTTTTATCCAACCTACTCATCTACTGTTTCAATATTGTATCAATTTTAGAGACTACATAGAGATGAAAATTAGTTCGAGGTAAATTTACAGTGATACTTAATTAACAGGGTAAATTACAGATACCTAATGTGAGGTTTAACATAATTATAAATATTCGTTCGTTGTTTAAAAAATTATATATACCCTCATCAAATAGAAAATAATTAGTTATAATTATATTTACACCCCCTAACCTATGATCTGTTTATATAAACCACCCCAGCTTTTTAAATAATTATACATGCACCCACTAGAATGTAAGCATCATTTACACAAACCAATCCTACTCTTTTAGAAAATTACCCTTACACCCCTCAAAAGTATCGACATTATTACCCAAACGACCCCTATTTTTTAGCTATCAAGGGTGGTTTATGTCGTTATGCGTAAATGTAATTATCCCAAATAATTACGTAGCCCGTAGACGAAAATGTGAAAAGTACTACTACTTTACTATTGCTAAACTTTTTATTTTTTGTCAAAAAAATATTTGAGAAAAATGTAAAATAAATAATCCATAGATAATATTAGTCCATAAAAGTATTTTAAAAGATTTTAAAATGTGTATAAAATAATAACTTATAATCTAAAAGGGCATTTTGGGCAGTTCACCACAAAAATTGGATGAAAACCTAATGGAATAGGCTCATTGTTAAAATAGACATTAAACCTCAAGGGGTTTTTGTAATTTTTCAAACAACGATGAGGTATTTGTGATTATGCTAAACTTCAGGGAAAGTGACTGTAATTTACACTAATTAATATGTTAAATAAATTCTTATTTAATTTAGGATTAATTACACTCACCTCCCTGCTACTATGGGAATATACAAATTCCCCCCTCTTACTATGAAAATTACAAATTGCCCCCTCTAGCTAATAGGTGTTAGTCAAATTTAATAATAGGTGCTTAAATGACCATTTTGCCCTCATTTATAAAACTGAAAATAATTCCATAAAATTAATAATAGAAGTATTTTTTTTATTTTCTTTAATTGAAATAAAAAAAAGGAAAAAGTTTTTTTTTTCAAATAATTTAAAAATATACTTGTGTCTTTATTTTTTTAGGAATTGTAACATATAGAACTTTAAGAATTAAAATACACTAATTGACTTGTTTAAATTTTAATTCGGCATAGTAAAATTAGTTAAAATAATAGAATTTGCCTCAATATTTTTAACATTTGAGTAATATAAACTCTATTTTATTACTTGCTATAAATTAATATAATTTCAAAAAAAATTGCAAGCTTTGATGATTGTTAGGAATAGAAATTAATGTCACAACCTACACATACACAATATTTTATTAAAAAAGTGTTATAAAATAATATACTAAAAATTACGAGTATACACCCTTATTAACTTTAAAAATAACAAATAATCCCTTAAGGGTATTTAAGTCATAGAAAATAGAGTTTCAGGTTGAGGGTATTATAGAAAGTTTAGACCAATTTTTTTTATGACATCAATGAAATCCATTAAGTTGACTAACGAAAGGAGCAATTTGTAAGATGGATAAATCTGGAAGGGAAGTTTATGTAATTTTCATAGTAAGAGGGGGGAATTTGTAAATTCCCATAATAGTAGGGGAGGTTAGTGTAATTAACCCTTTAATTTATTAGTCATTCCAATCTCACTAACATATTTGAAATAAATACACCATAAATAAAATAATCTTTTTACCAGATTAAGTATTATAGTTCAATTTTTATACCCATAATAAACAAATATAAAAATAACGAACTCCTTATTTCCAATGGGTTTAGATTATGAAATTAATGTGGTTTATTGTAATGAATACTTTATTTCACTTAATAATGAATTTATTATAATCTGAGTTTATAGATCAAATTAAAGTATTAACCAATTTATTGATATAAATATAATTATGTAATCATCATTTCTATAAAAAAGATCTCATGAAATTAAAGTCAAAAGTTAGTAAGGGGCATTTTTATTCTTTTATTCACACTCACAATTACTAAAATACATTATAAGATAGGTAGATATGTTATTTATTATTCCGATAGGCAAGAAGAACATGCCCAGATTTTCTTCCACTGCCGCCGTTTGCTTTTTTTAATACTCCTTAAATTAAATAATTATAATAATAATAATCCACCAATTTAATTTAATTTAATTCTCTCTCTCTCTCTATATATAAACAGAAAAAATAAAGAGAGGCATCAGCTATGGCCCACAAAGGAGAAGGCCACACTGGAAATATGACCAGCCAAAATCCAACCCCTTTCCTCTGCATTCCAGCTATTATCCTACCTTTCCCTTTCCCTCCCACTCTCTATATATGTCAAACATTTGTGTTGATTATATCCACGTTCGAAAATTATGATTTATTTACATAAATCACTTTTATTTTTTTCTTAAATTATATACGCACCCATCAAAAGATCAATATAATTTAAATAAGAGATAATTACATCGCTCTTTTCTGAAGTTTGGTGTAATTATATATAAACCTCCAATGGTTTGAAAAATCATATCTAGTATTCTTGGAGTTTGCTTCCGTCGAACAAATAAATTTCTCTATTGATCAAAATTCACCGAATTTGTTAATATTAATAAAAACTCTTAGCTACTAGATCATATAGGACTCCTAGCTCATATAGGATAAGTAGAGCAGCTTATAAAAGTTGGATGAAATACCGCCGATTGACTTATTACTGACTTATTGCAGGTCAAAAATTTTTTTATAACCAAACTACCTTCATACATCTTAACATGTTAATGCATGTGAGGCGGTATATCTTCACCCTTGTAAGGGTAGTTTAGTTAGAAACAAATGATTTGACATGTTATAACTCAATTGAGGGTAAATATCGAGTTTCATTTAATTTTTTTTGTTAATATCGATAAAAATTTAGTGAAATTTGACAAACGGAAGGACTTATTTGATATACAGAAACAAACCCCATTGATACTAGATGTAAGTTTTCAAACCACTAAGGATTTATGTGTAATTATATCAAATCTCATAGGAGGGCGGTATAATTATTCCTTTAAATAAACCACTCTTACTTTTTTAAAAATTACACATACAACTGCAAAAAAACGTCGACATTATTACACAAATTATTCCTAATTTTTGATTGTCAGGACTATATCTATAATTACACAAAAGATACAAATAATTTATATAAATAGATCACAAATAACGAGGTAAATGTATTTATGTCAATATGTTGGCAAATTCGTTATGCAGTTGTTGAGATGGATAACATGTGCCAGACCCAAATTGCGACAATTGGAGAACATGAACATGCCTATTTGACTTCAGATTTTGCCTCAACCGATCACACTAATTTCTGCCTTTTAAAATTCTCAATCGTCCTCTCCTTCACACACATTACACACACACATATATATATATATATATATAATTCCTAAGGCCTGTTTAGAGGTGATTAAAATTGAAATAATCCAATTCTTCTTATACAGATATTTACATTTTAAAATTTTAATATAATTGATGTATTATTAAATTTATTAGACACTCCATCTAATATGATAGAGATGCTAATCGATTCGTTTTTTTTTTTTTTAGTTGGAACCGATGAATTTTATTAATTGAAATAAAGTGAGTACAATCAATTTTGTCAGTATCAATAACAGACAGAGACAAATACAATATTTCTATCGACAATATCACATATACTAACATCTTGCTATTACAGCAACAAATAACATACTATATAGTAGAAATAATCGATTCAGTTTATGTAGTTGGAGGTTTTAATCTGAGTTCGATCCATAAAATTGAATTGTATGATAAAATTATGGGTTAAGTATATAGTTAAGGGAAAAATTAATGCAAGTAATTTTCTTTTGATATTGCAAATGAGTAAATTATCTCATATGAAAAATAAAATAGTAATTTACCTCTATGTGTTCTTTAAAATGGAACAATTTACCTCCCTAAACAAGGAGGTAAATTGTTCCATTTTAAAAAATAAAGGGAGATAAATTGCTCTATTTTAAAGAACACGTGGAGGTAAATGCTAATTTTATTTTATAAAAGGATAATTTGCTCATTTGCAATATCATGTGGGATAAATTACATTAAATCCATAAAATTAATAATAATAATAATAATAATGGGGATATAATAAGGTGAAGATTGTATGTTTGTTGTGAAAGGGATAGCTCACCAGACCATGTTATTACCTCTAGTTTTTAGTCAAATTGATGATATAATGCATTAAGGCTTTCTTTAATCGGATTGATTTGCGCATCTAACACCTTCAATCTTTCAATTATAACCATTTCTAATCTCAAAAATTACTCTACTAATTTCTTAACTAAGAACACACTTTATTTTATAAATAAAATATTCTGACTGTTTCTGATTTTTATTATTTCCCTGAAAATTTGTAGAAAGTGTTTTATCAAGAGCGGTGAAGATGAAATCTTACGATCTCAGTTGTAAGTTCGAGTCCTATTCATATAAGTATGTTGTTATTTATTTATTTTAAATGTGTTGATTAATTTAAAAATATCGATATAGTGTCTATGGAATATTAAATAATGGTATATCGTTGCTTTAAATATATTGATTTATTTTTTTAAAAAATAGTATATTTAATTTATTTTATTTTATTTTTTCTTGAGAAAAGGAAATAAATCTAGCGTAGAACTCTCTCTCCCCCTCCTTCCTCTCTCTCTCTCTGTTTTACTTTTTCTGACTCATCTTCTCTTCACTCTCTCTCTCTCTCTCTCTCTCTCTCTCTCTCTAGACACGGAGTGTCAATGGCGTCTCTCTTCCGAGACCGAACCCTCGGCCACTCCAAGAGAGACTCATTCTCTTCCTCATCCTCCACCACCACCGCCGCCACCACTGCCTCTCCTTCCTCCGCCACCTCCCGCTTCACCCCTACCATCACCCCCACCGCTTTATCGCCACTCCCTTCTCCCTTCGGCGACCTCACCCCCACTCTCTCCGACTCCGACCTCCGCTCCTCTGCCTACGAGATCTTCCTATCCGCCAACCGTTCTTCCTCCTCCAGACCCCTCACCTACATTTCCAACAGTAATCACACTAGTTCACCTACCAACAGTAGCACTAATGGCAATTCTGGTGCTACTCTGCAGAAGTCATTGACCTCGGCGGCCGCGTCCAAGATGAAGAAGGCGTTGGGGCTGAGATCCAGTAGTTCTAGACGGAGTTCCGATTCGAATAATCCGGTTGCCGGGGGGAAAACGAAGAGGCCGGTCACCATAGGGGAGCTAATGAGAGTGCAGATGAGGGTCTCGGAGGCCTCAGATTCGAGGATTCGAAGGGGTTTATTGAGAATTTCTGCTGGCCAGGTTAAAAAAACTGCTTTAACGAGGGGAAAAGAAGACTTAATTTGTTGTGCATTTGGTTGAGTGGATTTATTTCTAGTGGCTGGATTGTATTTTAGTTTCTACATGTTTCTATTTTAACTGACTGTTGGATTTTGATTTGGGTTCTAGGCATTGGAGTAGGAAATAATAAGTTGAGAATTTATTTTCTTCGGAGTAAAATTGGGATTTGGGTTTGTTAATGCACAGGAAAGTGGCAACAGTATGATCTGAAGCTTGAGGTGCTAGTCTAATGAGAGGAGATCTTGGTGATGTCTGATTTTGTGTTTGCTAAATTTTCTTTTTCAATTTCGTTCCCGTCTATTATTACTTTCATATTTATTTCATAGTTTGCGATTTTCTCCCTTTTGTTTCCTGGTTTCCTTATTAGTCTTTGTTTAGCGTCTCGGGTAGGATGGAACATGAAATTAGATTTTTCGGCGAGCTTATAGTTTTGTTTCTTGAAAGACCGAATCTTTATTAGAAAATTAAGGTTAACTTTTCTCTGAATTCAGGATGGGTTTAAGTGGAAAAGATGCAAAGCCAACACTTTGATTTGGGGAGCTTGTGAGGATGTGTGTTTTTGGGGTTTTCCCCAGTTTGAGTTACATGGTGAATTATCCCTTTGGGTTGTGTTTGATTATGCAGCTGGATATTCGTGTGTTTTCGAGTTTTTCTCCTCTAGTTAGAAAACTTCTTGCTCTTAACAACAGTAAAGAAAAGAAGAGAAGAAACTTCTGATTGCTTTCTGACAGTGACATATTTTTTTAATATTCATTCCTGTGAACTGCAAACTTTTCAGATCTGTTCTATTCTTGCTGCCTCGGTATAGATAAAATGATAGAATGATACTATGATGCAGAAACTTCAAACTCTTATGCTACTTAACATGAATATATGGTATTTTGTTTGATCTAATACTTTGACTTGGTGTAGGTTGGCAGAAGAACAGAGTCAATGGTTCTTCCGCTAGAGCTATTGCAACAATTCAAAGCTTCAGATTTTACTGATCAAGAAGAATATGAAGCATGGCAGAAGAGAAACCTTAGAATGCTTGAGGCTGGTCTCCTTTTGCACCCTCACATGCCACTGGAAAAAGCTAATACTGCTGCTCAACGATTGCGCCAAATTATTCATGCAGCCTTGGATCGACCAATAGAGACTGGGAGAAATAACGAGTCGATGCAAGTCCTTCGTACTACAGTAATGGCACTTGCAAGCAGGACATCTGATGGAGCCGTGCTTGAATCCTGCCATTGGGCTGATGGTATTCCGTTGAATCTCCGTCTCTATGAAATGCTTCTAGAAGCATGCTTCGATATTAATGATGAGTCATCCATCGTAGAGGAAGTTGATGAGCTTATGGAACTCATAAAGAAAACATGGGGAATCCTTGGACTGAATCAAATGTTGCATAATCTATGCTTTACATGGGTTCTGTTCAACCGTTATGTTGCTACGGGGCAAGTTGAGATTGATCTATTATATGCTGCTGACAGTCAACTCTCTGAAGTTGCCAAAGATGCGAAAATGACAAAAGATCCAGTTTATTCTAAGATTTTGAGTTCTACATTGACTGCCATGTTGGGTTGGGCTGAGAAAAGACTCCTGGCTTATCATGAAACATTTGACAGTGGAAATATTGATTCCATGCAAAGCATTGTGTCTGTCGGGGTATTGTCTGCTAAGATCTTAGTTGAAGATATATCAAATGAGTACCGTCGGAGAAGAAAAAATGAAGTTGATGTGGCTCTTAGCAGGATTGACACTTACATTAGGTCGTCGCTTCGCACTGCATTTGCTCAGGCAAGTTGAAGATGTGATTAGTAATTAGGTGTAGTTGACATGGAAATAACTAGGACTTCCAATTTTCCTAGTTGAAGAGGTGACTTGCATAGAGGTTATCTATAAAGTAATCATCAAACAAAGTTATCCTACATTCTATCCACTAATTTTTTACATTAAAGATTTACCTCTTTTTCCTGGCGTTACCTGAAATATGAAACCATTTTTAGTGCACATGAGGGGAGTTCTCTCAGGCACTTCTCCAATCTATCTATCTGTGGAATATGCAGCATGCAAAATTAAATTTTTTACGACACTTGGGACATGGATTAGTAACATTTTTTAGTACTCTGACTTGCAGAGAATGGAAAAGGCTGATTCAAGCAGAAGAGCTGCAAGAAACCAGCCAAATCCCCTTCCTGTCCTCGCTATCCTTGCCAAGGATGTTGGTGAGCTTGCAATCAAGGAGAAGGACATGTTTAGTCCTATCTTGAAGATATGGCACCCCTTTGCTGCAGGTGTTGCTGTTGCCACCCTACATGCATGCTACGGGAATGAGCTGAAGCAATTTATTTCAGGCATTACAGAGTTGACACCAGATGCTGTGCAAATATTAAGAGCCGCAGATAAGTTGGAAAAAGACCTTGTCCAAATTGCTGTTGAAGATTCAGTGGATAGTGATGATGGCGGAAAGGCCATAATTCGTGAAATGCCTCCTTATGAAGCTGAAGGTGCGATAGCCAACTTGGTGAAAGTATGGATAAAGACAAGACTAGACAGGCTAAAGGAATGGGTTGACAGAAATCTCCAACAAGAGGTACTCTCTAAAATTCTTTACTTTCACGACCCTGTAGCCATGCAACTCGAATTTCATATTAAGTGCTTCAAGCACACCAAATAAGATGCATGATGCATGTGCTTGAACGATCATGTATATATATATAACATATTTAAGTTGTAGCATTTCAATGTTTCTACTCCTAGAAACTTTATGCAGCATATTTTATGGGTCTGCTCCACTGAGCCTTAAACATTGTAAATAATCAACAAGTTTTCAGTTCTTGGTATTCTGCCAAACCAATTTGAATCTAGTTTAAATAAGAATTAATTCTCCTGGGTGTTTCGAACACGGATTCTTATTAATGATTTTCACTGGTATGACATTCATATCCTGGTGTTGATTCCAGTGAAAAATCTTTTACTCCACAAACTTCTGTATTTGGATTGCAGTTTTTAGTTTCACATTCTCAACTTTTTCCACAATTTATAGGTCTGGAATCCAAGAGCTAATCAAGAAGGATGCGCTCCTTCAGCCGTAGAGGTTTTGCGAATAGTTGATGAGACCTTGGAGGCATTCTTTCAGCTGCCAATACCAATGCATCCTGCATTGCTCCCCGACTTGGTCACTGGTCTTGATAAATGTCTCCAATATTATGTAACTAAAGCAAAATCTGGCTGTGGTAATATTGCTTATCCTAATAGCTTATAGCTAAAATTTTCAGTATTTGTAGCAATCAGTTAACAGGTTCTCCATATGCAGGATCAAGAAACATGTATATTCCCACAATGCCAGCATTAACCAGATGCACCACGGGGACAAAATTTCAGTGGAAGAAGAAAGAGAAGTTGATAACCTCTCAGAAAAGGAACCCTCAGGTTGCAACCGTCAATGGAGATAGCTCTTTTGGGTTGCCACAGCTATGTGTACGTATAAACTCATTGCATAAAATACGGATGGAGTTGGAAGTTCTTGAGAAAAGAATAATTACCCTGCTGCGGAACTCGGAATCTGCCCATGTAGAAGACTTTTCAAATGGTTTGGGGAAAAAGTTTGAACTCACGCCAGCTTCCTGCATTGAAGCAGTCCAACAATTGTCCGAGGGGGCTGCTTATAAGATTGTCTTCCATGATCTAAGCCATGTTTTATGGGATTCTCTATATGTTGGTGATCCTTCATCTTCTAGAATTGAGCCTTTCCTTCAGGAGCTTGAGCATAATCTGACTGTTGTAGCAGATACTGTTCACGAAAGAGTCCGTACTCGTATTATTGCAGACGTAATGAGAGCTTCATTTGATGGCTTTTTGTTGGTTTTGCTTGCTGGTGGGCCAACACGCGCCTTTTCTGCACAGGACTCGCAGATAATAGAGGATGATTTTAGGTCACTGAAGGATCTCTTCTGGGCCAATGGAGATGGATTGCCTGATGATGTGATCGATAAATTTTCAACCACAGCAAGAAATGTGCTTCCACTTTTCCGAGCAGATACAGATAGCCTCATCGAGCGGTTTAGACGCTTGACTTTGGAAGCATATGGCTCCTCTGCCAAATCTCGACTTCCCTTACCTCCAACATCTGGACAGTGGAACCCTACAGAACCCAACACGTTGTTGCGAGTTCTGTGTTACAGGAACGACGAAGCTGCTACAAAGTTTCTTAAGAAGACCTATAACTTGCCTAAGAAACTGTAACAGACATCATCAAATTTGGTGCTGGATGGCGAAGGATTCTGCCATCAGACGAGGGGATTAGCGAAACGTTCCTGCTTCCCAGCTCATTTATATTCTACTGGCCTCGACCTAGCTAGCTTGCAGCATTTTGTTGTACAGTTACTCTTCGTGGAACATGGTATCTTTCACACTCCTTGCTGCTTCTCCAGTCAGAGGAATTCAAGGCTCAAGACTTGCAGTCTTGAGAGGGAGTTGGCCTTAGTGTTTGTGTTATTCGTCTATATATCGATTGAATATATTTAGTGTTAGTTTTTGTTAGATTGATTGAGATGAGATATTTGATTCATAGGAGGATACCCATATATTCATTTGTTCTTTAGTATTGCTTTTGCTTTTCTACGAGAGTTTGGTTTGTTCCCTTGATGTAGAGAGAGAGATTCACTTATCAAGTCCATTACTTTGTCTGATCTAAAGTTTGTCATCTATTAGTATCTGTGATTGTCACTGCTACATTGAAACAAGCAAAATTCTTGTCCATGGCTGAGTTCATCTGCATGTAGTACTTTTTCTCCTTTTACCTCATGGCCAGTTTAAGATACACCTCCTCGTCTATTTGTGCAAATTATACCTCATGGCCAGTTCAAGATAAAAGTCACCGCTGGCAGTCAAAAAATAGAGATATGAATAGTAAAAGAAATAGAGATATGAATAGTTTGTCCAATGTTGTTGACGTTTTTGTGAGGTGTACGTGTAATTTTTAAAAAAGTAGAGGTGTTTTATGTAGATAATATTAATATTTTTAATGTATATAATTTTTTAAAAAATAGAGATGATTTTTATAAAGGGTGAATTATAATGACCTCTCATGAGGTTTGACATAATTACGAATACCTTCTTATTGTTTCAAAAATTATAAATACCTCCCTGAGTTTGTAATCGTCTAATAAATAACTCATTCCATCCATTTTTATGAATAAATTGACTAAAATGCTTTTATTCAAATTGAATTATTTTTATTATTTTTTAATCTTTTTGGATTAAAATGTGCGAGTAGAAGTTTCTTACATTTTTTACAATGGAGCAATAATGTAATTTGACTTGACTGATTTAAAAAAAAAAAAATCAAAGACAAAATGGACGATGGAACAACTCTCATTCATGAGGAAGACTTTGGATCGTCGAAATATTTTCTCTCTCTAGAAATTTGCAGTTCACCATTGCTGCGAGCTTGATTCCCAGCCCAGATCTACCGGACTCCACCATCCCCCCCAACCACGCTCCCAACATCTGTTACACCTTCGACCTCCACACCTCCTCACCGGTACATTTCTCCTCCCTCGCCATTACAAACCCTCATGCGCGCACTCTCTTACCTGCCCTCCCTTGCCCCTCATCCTCATCGCCGACACCCACCCGCCGGCGACACCCTGACTTCATATCTCTCCCACCTTTCCCATCCATGCCTTCCGCTTCCCCATGACAGAAACTTCCACACCTAACCCACCTCCACCAACCACTGGACCACCTCTACCTCAACCCCCTCAAACACCACCCCCCCACGGGCAAAAAAGAGCTATTCCTCAGTGGTACAACTTGCTTCTAGTACTACACTATCAGATCCATCCAGAGCAGCCAAAAAATCCTTCCAAGATGAGGAATTTCCCACCTTGGGCACAACTGCAACTTTCAAGGGAGAACCCAAAATTTCATTCTCCAAAGCGGAGACTGAGAAACTCGCCCTCAGACTGAAATTCGCGTTGGTGGGCAAATTCTCTCATGGTCTTCCCAGCCTCAATTTTCTCAAAAACAGAATCATCAAATTGGGATTAAGAGGTAATGTGTCTGTTGGTATCATAAATTTGAAGCATGTTCTTATCAATCTGTCACATGAAGAAGATTTTTCCCGTCTATGGCTTAGGGGAGAATGGACTTTTGATAGCTTTCATATGCGAGTATTTAAATGGACTCCTATGTTCAATTCTCATATAGAATCCCCCATAGCACCAGTGTGGATTAAACTCCCTGAACTTCCTTGCCATCTGTTTGATAAAAGTGCACTCTTTAGCATAGCCAATTTGATTGGAAAACCCCTCCGCATGGATGAACCCACTGCCGACTTATCTAGACCAAGTTTAGCCCGTGTTTGTGTTGAACTTGATTTGACTGCCCCTAGAACACAAGCTATCTTTGTCAAATTTGAGGATGTTACACTCAGACAAACAATCATCTATGAAAATTTCCCTCTCTACTGCTCATTCTGGAAGCACATTGGTCATGATCATAATTCCTGCTTAGCAAAGGCCAAAAATCAACTATCTGGAAGTGGTAACCCCCCTAAAGACAACAAGGATAAGAACACCACCAAGGACAAAGGCAAATCAGTCATGATAGATGATACAGAACAAGAAATGGTTGGAGATGGGAATTATTTTAACAGAACCAAGAACAACCTAGGCTGCCAAGATGACCCTATCTACACAAGTGTCGAGAAAAAACAGGATGCTTCAACAACATCACAGGCCTTTGAGACTAGAAAAGAAGATCAGGATAAGGACCCTCTTGGTGATTTTAATTATGATGATCCTCTACTGGTAGAATTACTGGATAGAAACTGGGATCAACCAACACAAAAAACACCCCTCCCCCCCCGGATCAGAACATTATAGAAGATGTGGAGGAGATTAACAGACTTTTAGAAGCAAAGGGTGATCAAAGAACATTGACTTCAAAGTTGCTAGGACAGAACAAAGAAGAACAGAGGGAAAAACAGATCCAAATCAAGGATACCCACAACCTCTCATGGAGAAAACTACAGTGGGCCACCACAACACAGAATTATAACTCCACCATGTCAGAGAAGACTACAAGAAGAAGATAAAGGAGAAGAAACAGAAACTGACACAAAAAATGAGGCTACCTGCACTATTACATTCAACAGATTTCAAAGCCTGGAGAACATGGATGAAGACGAAACAAATCACCTTACTATCCAAACTATTAACTCTGCAAGCCAATCAACAGATAGTACACAGAACCTTATGGAGACACAAACTAATACCTCAAGGGACCCCAAGGAGTAGAATCTGGCAGAACCTCAGGACAGCCCAGCACCAAATGGACTAATCACTGAGGAAGCAACAAACAGAAAGCACAAGAGAAACAAATCAACCGAAGAAGCATCAACATCCATCAAGCCTACCGCTACAACTACAAAAGGTAAAAGAGGCAAAGGTAACTACTCTCTTAAAACTTTTACCAAGAGGAGAACAAGATCCTCCTCTTCATCCTCCCTGCAATTTTAACATGACTAAAATCATGATATGGAATATAAGAGGAATTGGGAAAGCTAGTAAACGAAAAATCCTTTATGATGCTCTTATTGAGAATACACCTCACATACTTGTACTCCCAGAACCCTTTGTTGCTTTGGATGATGTTCTGTTTACTCGTTTATTTAGATTCAACTCTGTATACTCCAACATGACTAACAAAATCTGGTGTTTTGCTTCTCATGAGGTTGATATACAAATTGTTAATAATCATGCTCAATTTCTCCATGTCAAGGTGTCATCTGGGCTTATACCTACTGATATTTTCTGTACTTTTGTTTATGCTAAGTGTAGTCGTGCCTCTAGAAGGCCTTTGTGGAGAGAATTATGCCTGCTTTCTTCTTCCAATGTCCCTTGGCTGGTTGGGGGAGACTTTAACACCATTATGCAGGCTTCTGAAAACCAGGGGGGAATTACTGAAAGCCTTGGGGCTATGGAAGACTTTCGTAATATGACCTTAGACACAGGCTTGATAGATGCTGGTTTTGAGGGTAATGTATTCACTTGGACTAATAATAGAATATGGAAAAGACTTTACAGAGTCTTTCATAATAACATTTGGGCTGACACCTTTAATTGCACTAGAGTTACACACCTTCCTAGAAGACATTCTGATCATCACCCTTTACTCATAACTGGTTCTATCTTTGGCCTTAGAGCCCCCTCATCATTTCGGTTCTAGAACATGTGGACCAAACATCACACATTCATTGATAACATAGCTCAAATCTGGAACATCCCTATCTCTGGTTCGGGTATGTATAAACTGCAACAAAAATTATACAGAACCAAAGATTTCCTACAGGTTTGGAACCAAAACACCTTTGATAATGTGTTCAACAATGTTGATAAGGCCAGGAACAAAGCTACTGAAGCTGAAAACTTTTTGACAACCACCCCACTGATCATAATCTCATTGCCCTTCAAAGAAGTAATGGTGAACTTGTCCAAGCCCTCAGTCTTGAGGCTGATTATTGGAAACAAAAGAGTAATTGTAAATGGTTGGAGGCTGGGGAAAGAAACACCAAATATTTCCACTCTCTGGTTAAAAAGAAAAGAGCTAAATCCCTCATACATAGAATCAGAGACAACAATCAGGAAATCAATGATCCTGTTCTTATTAAACAATCTGCTGCTAATCATTTTGAAGATCTTCTGTCTGATAATGCCAACCCCAACCTCAATTATGATCTCTCTTTTGAATTACCCCAGGTCCCCATGACCCTTACTAATAACCTGCTTGACACACCCACCCTTGAGGAGACTAAAGATGCTATTTTCAACATCAACAGAGATAGTGTGGCTGGTCCTGATGGCTTCACCACAGCATTCTTCCAAGAATGCTGGGAATTCATCCAATTGGATGTCTATGAAGCTGTTAAGGACTTTTTCTCTGGCACCCCTATGCCAAGGAGTTTCACAGCTACCACCATAACACTTATACCTAAAGTGGAATTCCCTCAATCCTGGAGTGATTTTAGACCTATCTCCCTGTGTAATGTCACAAACAAAATCATCTCTAAATTTCTCTACAAAAAATTGATTCCTATCCTTCCCCACATCATATCTCCCTCCCAAAGTGGTTTTGTTCCTGAGAGACTTATCAGTGATAATATCCTCCTTGCTCAAGAGATGATACATGCCATTGACCGTAAAAGCAAAAAAAAAAATCTTGCCATAAAATTGGACATGTCTAAGGCCTATGATAGGGTGAAATGGTGTTTCTTATTTAAAATCATGGAAAAAATGGGCTTCCCTAGAGGCTTCATACACCTGATTAAAAATTCTGTCAATAACTGCTTGTTTACTATCCTTGTTAATGGGTCTACCAATGGGTTCTTCAAATCCACACAGGGCTTGAGACAAGGAGACCCTATCTCCCCTGCTCTTTTCCTCATTGTAGCTGAAGCCCTCTCAAGTGGCCTTAATCACCTCTTTCACAACAATCATGACATGCATTATCTCACAGGCAGTAATATTTCCATATCTCACCTTGCATATGCTGATGATATCATCTTATTTACCAACTGTGAAGCTAACAACCTAATCAAATTAATGCACTTCCTTGATTTCTATGAGGAGATTTCAGGACAAAAGATCAACCATTCCAAAAGTTTCTTCATTCCAGGCAAGAAGGCTAATCTGGTGGCACAAAGGATAAAGAGCATCACTGGCTTTGTCCTAAAATCCTTACCAGTCACATACCTTGGGGCTCCGCTTTACAAAGGTAAGAAGAAAAAAATTCTGTTTGATGCTCTCACTAATAAGATCCTTTCAAAAATTGCAAGGTGGGAACATAATCACCTCTCGTACGGTAGCAGACTGCAGCTGATCAAAAGTGTCCTTACATCCATGCCTATCTACATACTCCAAGTGCTTCACCCTCCCATTGGAGTCATCCAACGAATTGAACAACTCTTCGCCAAATACCTTTGGGGATCTATCAATAATCAAAAGAAAATACATTGGACCAAATGGAAAAAAACATATGCTATCCGACTGAAGAAGGAGGCCTGGGAGTAAGGAACCTCAGGGATGTTATCAATAGTTTTACACACAAACTCTGGTGGCGGCTCAGAGACAATACTTCACTCTGGTCCAAGTTTATGATAAGCAGATACTGTAAAAATCACTTCCCAACCAAGACCAAAATCTCTATTCATGACTCACCAGTTTGGAGACACATAAGCAAAGTTAGAGAGGAAGCCCAATCCCACATTTTCTAGAGTCTCGGCAATGGACAAGCAAAATTTTGGCAAGACTGGTGGATCACTGAAGGTAGTCTTCAAGATCTTACTGGAAACACAAACACAGAAAATATACCTATCAGAAGGCTTTGGACAGAGGATAAATGGGATCCTGAAAAACTCAGGCAGGTTGTGTTTGAAGATCTTGTGAACAGAATCTTGGAAGTGCCTATCAATCAGGGAAGTAAAGACCAAAGGTTTCGGAGATTGTCTAAGAATGGCAGCTTCACCACAAAATCCACATGGGAACACTACAGGGATCACAGACCAACACACCAAATCTATAGCAACATATGGTCCACATTGCTTATACCCCCCATGTCCATTTTCATGTGGAGGCTTATCAATAACTGGTTGCCAATAGAGAACAAACTCAAACATAAAGGAATTTCATTAGCGTCTAAGTGTTGCTGCTGCCAGAATGAAGAAACAAACAACCATCTCTTCATTTCAAATCCACATTCTAGAGATACATGGTTGTTTTTTGCTGACAAGTTTCAAGTCACACTGCCCCACACTGAAAACATCATTTATTTCCTGCAAAGCTGGAGAATGGGAGACTCCAACCAGACACTCCTCAGAGATGTTATACCCTTCATTATTTGTTGGGGTATATGGAAACTTCGTAACTCAGCAGACACGATGGTGCTAGCTTCAAACATGATACCATCATCCGCAACACTCTTAAGCACATTCAGCTCCTTCACAAAAGTAGCCTGATCAAACCTGAACATATCAAAGGTGACCAGTTTGCAGCTTCTCAATTAAGGATCCAGATAACAGCCAAGATCAAGCACAAAAAAGCTGTCACTGTCATATGGACTAACTCCTGAAGGATGGGTCAAGCTTAACACGGATGGAGCCTCGAAAGGGAATCCAGAAATCTCTGGAGCAGGGGGTATTATCAGAGATCACTCTGGTGAGGTGCTGCTTGCATTCCAAGAACCTCTTGGACACTCCACAAATGTCCAGGCAGAGTTACGTGCACTCTACCAAGGTCTTACAATTTGCAAGGAGAAAGGGTACAATCATGTGTGGATCGAAGTGGATGCAACATATATCATACAACTTATATCTTCCCCTAACAAAGGAGCATGGATGTACCAAAACACTCTCCAAGCTATAAGAAATCTGATGAGCAAGATCAACACCAGATTCTCACATATCTTCAGAGAAGACAACCAAACTGCAGATTGCCTTGCCAATGAGGCCTGCACTACAGAATCTCTGTGCATCTTCAACAGAGAGCAACTAACGAGTAAAATCTCAAGTATCATTCATTTTGACATGCTTGCCCTGCCTAATATTCGGGTTGTTATGTGCTCACCTTCACAATAGTTTTTATATGAACCTGTTGAATCCCTGTTTTTGCTGGCTTCTTTTTGTCTGGATCAGAGTATACTCTGGTTCACATCATGTGATACTGAAACAGATTATACTCTGGACCATTTTGAACCCTCATTTTGGCATTGCTCAGACTAAGCATGACATGATCACTACAACTGCACATGCATCCACACTCACTCACCCTAGTGGGATCATGTATTTCGATACTGATCTCTTGTACATTGACTCTCTCTGCTCTGCTTATGATTTATATGTTCATTTCATTTTGAGGGCTCCTTGTTGGCTTTTTGATAGAAGACAGAAGCCTATTAAATTCTTGCTCAGTGACACAATATGTTTTTTTTGGCATTATGAAGCTGGTTTTTTGCACTTGTGTCATGAGATTGTGTAGGTATTTTGTACTTATTTTTGCTGCAATTATAATCTTCATCTGTAAGGGAGTAATACTCCTTATTTATAATTCCGCTCACACCAAATATAAGGGAGTAGTACTCATTGTTTATAGCTTTCTAGGCACATCTAGGGAGTTAGTATTCCCCGCTGTATTTCTCTCTTATTTTGACTTAATATAGAAGGGAAGGGGACCCCGAAAAGTTCCCCCCACCTTCCGGGTGGTTTTTTTTTTTAAAAAAAAAAACAAAATAAACAATTCCAAACCTTTGATTAAAATTACAAACTTTAATAAACTATTTATAATTTTAAAAAAAATAAAAAAATATTTATAATTATATCAAATCTTGAAAGTTATTATAATTCACTCTTTTTATAAATAGACCATTAAGGGCACAGAGATCATTTTCCCTCTGATCAAACTCGGAACTCCTGCAAAGGTGCGTTTCGTCGTTGTGATTGCGGTTATTTGTGTATTTTTGAAAAATAGATAAAAGAAGGAAAAAGGTTTCAATTTCATAAACCCTACTTCCCCTTTTTTCCCCCGCTCCTCTCAGACAGAGAAAGAGACTCTGCAATCTGTTCTCTCGTCAAAATGTCGATGTCGAAGAGTTCCAAGATGCTTCAGTACATCAATTATCGAATGCGGGTTACAATTCAAGATGGTCGTCAGCTTATCGGCAAATTCATGGCCTTCGATCGACACATGAACCTTGTCCTCGGGGATTGCGAAGAGTTCCGCAAACTTCCCCCGACTAAGGGCTCCAAGGAAGAACGCGAAGACCGCCGCACGCTCGGCCTCGTCCTCCTCAGAGGCGAAGAAGTCATTTCACTCACCGTCGAGGGTCCACCTCCCCCTGACGACTCCCGCCTCAAACCCACTTCGGCTAACGCTATCCCCGGCCCCGGAATCGGCCGCGCCGCAGGCCGAGGCGTCATTACTGGCCCACTAAGCCAGGCCCAGCCAGGCCTTGCCGGGCCCGTTCGGGGAGTCGGTGGGCCCGCTCCTGGTATGATGCAGCCCCAGATTTCTCGGCCGCCTCAAATTTCCGGTCAACCGGTTTCTTACCCTCCGCAGCCGCCGGTTGTAAGGCCGCCTGCTGTGGCTCCGCCGCCGGGAGGGTTTCCTCCGAGGCCTGGAATGCCGATGCCTCCGCCGCCGCAGTTCAGGCCGGGAATGCCGCCTCCTGGCGGGTTTGCTCCTCCTCCTCAGTTTGCACAGAGGCCTCAGATGATGCCACCGCCTCAGATGATGAGAGGTCCACCGCCGCCTGGTGGACCGCCAAGGCCTGGTATGCCTGGTGCTCCTCCACCTGGGCAGCAGCCACCGAGACCTGGCATGCCACCTCCGCCGGGTGGACAGGCTCAGATGTTTGGTCCGCCCAGACCAGGAATGCCACCTCCACAGAATCAGTAGTAGTGATAATGGTTTCATTAGGTTAGTTGTTACTAGTTATTATTGCTATGAGAATCCTATGGCTATTCTCATTTTCTTATGGTTGCATTTTCTGAGTTAACTTTTTCTTCTTGGTCCTTTTAGGATGCTATAAGAGATTAGCACGTCAAGATTTCTGTATGTAGTTTCGTTAATTTGATTTCTGGCTTCTTGTCGAAACTATGCAATTTCATTTTAAATGTTGTGAGGAAATTTTAGTTCATCAAACAGTTGTGCCTTGAGTGACCATACAACACACCTCCTTAGCTCTGGCATTGATCATGTATCATGTACTTATCCTGACCACTCTTCACCCATAGCATCCCCAAGAAAAGGAATAACACATTCGAGAAATCATAGAGATGAATAAATGTTTTAAGTATAATAATGATCTTACATGCTTTATCTTAACCAGAAATTTAGTGAATATGTTCACTATTTTGTATGGCATTTCTAGTCAGAATCCTTTAGTTGCATCATACATGCATAATTGCATTTTATCATCCCTGTAAACCAAGTTTGTGCTGTTGAGATCAAGCTAGTGAGCTGGTCCTTTTTCTGTGATTGCATTTAGCACTTTCTCTTTTTGCAGTAATTTTACCGGATGACTTGAGTGATTAGGTTGGAACTGGTCTTTCTTGTTAATCCACATCTGAGAATGTGATCTCGTGTTGTTTGCGGCAGGGTTTTGTCCAGTTACCTGTTAGCTGCAGTGAAGATACCTGAAAATTTGCCTTGGCTGCAGTTACTGAGAATTCACCATGGTTTATAGCCATGAGATGTACCGTTGTCTGGGCATAGTATGACCATGAAAATATATTTTGTCTAAGCAAAGTCTTGCTGATGAATTTGAACAACTGCAGTGTGACTTGAAGATGCTGATTACGTACATTGAACATAACCGCGTATCCCATTCAGATCAACCTCACTCTGTCTATTCATTTTATGTGAATTGTTTCTTAGACATAACATTACCCTATATGTCTTCTTCCATGTGCTAATGCATTGTCTTATTTTGTGTAATTAGAGTTGACTAATTTGTTTAAGTTGATGAATTTGGCAAGTTGTGTACGTCAAAGTAGATCTGGTAATACACTAGACCGTCCTCAATGAGATAAATTTGTGTGGGAAATAGGATTCTTGTCTTCTTATCAAACTCCATGTGTGTGGGCTTCCAATTTTCAGCTCTAATTGAGAAGAGTTGAACAAATGAAGAATCCCATCTTCAGATTATGCATATTACAACACCGTGGGTTTCCTTAACCATGCGAGTTATTGCAGTTTTTCAGTTTAAATGAAAGGATTGTTATGCCCTTGTGAATATTGATTGGTACATGAATGAAAGGATCATTTCTGGGTATGAGTGTTCCTCTGGTTTATGATACACACTCCTCATATTGGGTAAATGAAATCTTAAGCTTCCATGGATTTGCCTCGCTCTCATAAGTTGCATTGCATTATTATTACGGTGAATTACAATAACACTTTATTACGAATACCTCCTTATTGTTATAAATACCCTTATGAGGTTTGTAATTTTTCATTAAGGGTCTGAAATGATTAATTTTGCCTTTGATTTTTTTTTAAAAAATTTTTAGAAAAATCAGCCGAGACAAATTTTACATTATTGTTCTTTTGTGTAAAAAAACGTAAAAAATTTCTTCTTGCACATTTTTGTCCCAAAGAATTTAGAAATTTTTAATAAGTAATTCAATTTGTATAAGAGTATTTTGATCAGTTCATTTATAAAAATGGATGAGAATGAGTTATTTGTTATATTGTTACAAATTTTAGGAGGTATTTGTAAATTTTAAAACAATGAGAGAATATTCATAATTATGACAAACATTAACAGAAGTTAATTATAATTCATGGTTATTATTATCAACGGCAAGTTGCTCAAACCCATATCCCTGGCCATTTGACTGACGACTTTGCTTCCGGTTAACGAATTCACAGATGCAATCAAAGACAGCTCCCTCCTTACGTCTTTGACAACTCTAAAGCAAGCCAAGATCTACATTAATGTTTTCTCCATTCATTTGTTTATAGTATATTATTATAAAATCCCCTTTAATTTTATCAGAAAATAAACAGAGTGCAATAAACATAGATACCCTTCGCCCACAAGAATATGGATTCAAACATTCTCCCCTTCCTTTTCTCCCCATTTTTCTTTTTGTCAAAATTTACAAAATCATACCACATTCTCCTCTCCTTTAATTAGTATTTATTTCCCATTACTCAATACCCCTTTTTATTCTAATAACTAGACACCGTGGCACGCAGTGCCTGTGCGCATATTTTTAAATAATATTTTTATTTTATTAAATCTCATAATTTATTTTTGTATATTAAAACTTTTTATTGTCTTACAATCTCACGTATAAAAGTTATCCGATAACTTTTTCTAATGCATTAATTATCAATAAATATTTTACTCAAATTAAATTAGAAATTAAATTTTTTTCCAATATCTATTATTTATATTTCAATCAACAATAAGGTTAAACAAAATGAGAGTAAATTTAATTTTTTTGAGTACATTCATTGCATAGAATTAATTTTTTTAAAAAAACTTGATTGAGTAGTTAATTCAATATGAGTGAGGAAGTTGAAGGGCATTTTTGGTATGATAATCATTTGGTGTAGTGGTATCAAAACTACCACTTTAAGTCTATAAACCCTCTTCCCTTTATAATAGTATAGATAAAAACTTTCTATAATTGATGATAATGTTACGTATTTCTATTGCAGAATTTTTTTTTTTTTTTTTCAATCGTGTGTTTATATACTATGAAATCTTTTTTCAGAATTTCTGCAGAATATTCGAATTAAATTAATTTTTCGTATCAAAATTTGAAACATTTGATATTGGGGTGGGAAAGACCGTACCATATATTAGGTTAAGTTTGATATAGACGGAAGCTTGTCAAGCTTCCTATGAAAAATTCTAGTTCGAACCTGATTCGTGCCAAACCTGAACCAATTATATGACAAGTACGATATACTTGTTGTAGGATTGATGTATAGTTTAAGGAAAGTGACTAATTATATCGCAAGTCTATTACACTTGCTCTATGATTTGTGTGATTCAGTCAAACCTAGTAGGGCAAGAATTTTCCAGCTCGTTGATTCCTCCACCTTCCACTTTCCTTGTTATTGGTTTCATTTCATTGCAAAATAGAACCAAAAAGTCGTGTTTGAGTAAAGTCGTTTTCACTTAATCACAACGTTACATAAACAAAGATACATTGATTACTGCTTACTACAATGGTTACAAAACAGAAACAGACAATTTATAGTTTACGTACAAATCAAACTCGATGAGGTTAGAGGTCTGACCTTTAGATTTCTGAAACCCAACGCCACAAAAGATCAATTTCCAACCCCTAGATTTAAGGCCACATTACGCTTTAAAAACCTCTATAAAAGCAGACACCATGCATGCATCCACTTCCACAATTCATACACATGGCTCGCCTTCTTTTCTCGGCCCTTGTCCTTCTTATGGTTGCCTTGTCTGATGGGGCACCCAACAAACCTAAGAAGGTCAAGTGCAATGACAAGAACTTCCCTGCCTGTTTCCGTAAGGATCTTTACTGCCCCGACGCTTGCCCCCGCGCATGTGCGGTCAACTGCACGTCGTGCCAGCCCGTCTGCGTCCCACGTCCTAAACCGCGTAAGGTCAAGTGTAAAGATAAGAACTACAAGAAAACTTGTAGTAAGCAACTCTATTGCCCTGCCTCCTGCCCACAAACATGTATAGCTGATTGTGCTACGTGCCAGCCGGTTTGTCCATCACCTAGTTACAGCCCTCCTCCGCCAGTCATTAATCCTAGCCCACCGGCGACTACTCCTAGTCCACCTCCACCAGCAAATTCCACCCCGTCATGGCCTCCTACCCCGAGCTACACACCACCACCGGCTACTCCTAGCCCTCCTCCTGATAGTTCGGAGGCTGCTGGGGGGAAAAGAGTCCGTTGCAAAAACAAATCATACCCCAGCTGCTACTACCGGGAGCATCGTTGTCCGGCTGCTTGCCCTGATCGTTGTGAGGTTGATTGTGTCACTTGCAGTCCTGTGTGTGGTAAGTTCTTCTTAGTTTTCTTTTTCAAACATAATACATGATCAAACACCATTTAGCAGACGTACCGTTTAATTTCTCAAACAATATGTAACATTCTTCGCTGCTCTGAACAGACTGCAATAGGCCTGGAGCAGTGTGTCAAGACCCCAGATTCATTGGAGCTGATGGGATCACTTTCTACTTCCACGGCAAAAAGGACAGAGACTTCTGCATAGTTTCTGATACCAACCTGCATATCAATGCTCACTTCATCGGGAGGAGAAATGAGAACATGGGAAGGGACTTTACCTGGGTTCAATCTCTTGGAATCCTGTTCGGCAACCATCAAATCTTTGTTGGTGCGAAGAAGACAGCTAGTTGGGACAATGCTGTTGATCGGCTAGAGCTGTCGTTTGATGGACTTCCAGTCTACCTTGCTGAAGGAGAAGGCGCAAAGTGGCAACCGACCTCAGACTCAGAGTCTGCAGGCATAACCATCACACGGTCCCGTGACACTAATGCAGTAGTGATTGAAGTGGAAGGCAACTTCCAGATCAAAGCAGCAGTTGTGCCCATCACAGCAGAAGACTCAAGAATCCACAAGTATGGCATCACAGACGAAGATTGCTTTGCTCATCTTGATTTGGGATTCAAGTTTTACTCCTTGAGTGGTGAAGTGAATGGTGTTTTGGGCCAAACATACGCAAGCAACTACGTGAGTAGGGTGAAGATGGGAGTGGACATGCCGGTTTTGGGCGGGCGGAGAGAATTTGCCTCTTCAGGTCTCTTCTCCACAGACTGTGCCGCTGCCAGGTTCAAGGGAACACAGTTGACTTCTGCAAACAATTTCCAGTATGAAAACTTGCACTGTGCAAGTGGTCTTGATGGCCACCGTGGAGTGGTGTGCAAGAGATAAATCTGTTTCACTCAAATGTCTGCAGCTTTTAAGCAAGATTACTGCATTATTCTTGTTTCATAAACATTAATGTAATAAGGGTGAGATGTACTAAAGTTGAAACTTCTGCCCAGATAATGTATTTGTTTTATTAATTCTGGTCTCAGCAAAGCAAGATCTATCATTCAAACTTCACAAGTTTCTATTCAACTGCTAATGGAGATGCATACACAAATTTCTTCGTATTTTCTAATTGTTACAAGCGCAGATAATAGTTTATTCAGTAGTCCTGGAAGCAGTCGATTTTAGGCACTCTTGTACTATCTCTTGTATCCTTCTCTTCATCAGCTTGTCTTTTACACCAGCAAGCATGTCCCGGTAGAACATTTCTAGACGAGCGAGTTTTCTTTGATCTGATGAGTCCAGCATATTCTCCCACTCTTTCGCTATATCAAATGTACCAGAGTTCTGGAGGGAGCTTGGAATTTCTTGCTCTAGGAATGGCTTCCCGAATATTGCGCCATGAAGTATGCTAACATATCTTTCCATTATGGAAAGTCTTGATTGAAGGAGCTTCATCTCTTCCATTGCTGCAGATAGTCTTTTATCGATTTCTGCACTTTCTTCAGGATTTTTTTCTTTGCTATGCCCATCTGGCCCCCTATTGTCTGCCTCCTCTTCCCTGAAATCATCGCTCAGCAGTGGCCATAATACTACACTCGGGGCATAGCAATCAACTGTCTGACCGTTTCCAAGGACTCCACTTCGTCCCCGGCCCCAAGACCATAGTTTATACCCAGCATCAGCAACAAGAACTGTATGGGCTGCACCACAGGCAACTTGCAGAGGTTCTCGGAATCTGTGGTCATGCAATCCATTACAAGGAATCAGTAAGGGAGAAAGAGCATCCCCAGAGTCAGGCCCAATAAACCTAGAATCTGGACATAGACCAAGGCCCTTCTCCATTCCCCAAGACCATACTTCTCCAGCAGATGAAACGACACTTGTGTGAAATAAACCACAGTCAACAGATACAAGGAATATGCTCTGTGGCAGTCCTCTTACAAGTTCCGGGGACAATAAATTTTGGGTCGTTCCATGACCGAGCTGCCCATTATCTCCCAAGCCAAATGTCCAGCAAAAACTTTCTAAAGTGTCACTTGGTCCCTTTCTCTTTGTTAATAAAGCCGTATGGGAAGCGCCACATGCTATCTCATAGACCTCCCAAGGGGAATCAGAGTTAAATGTTTCTATGACCTCCGGATGTAACCTGCCTACAGTGTCTCCCATACCTAACTGGCCGTGGTTGTTACCACCCCAAGAGTAGCAAATTAGATCACCACCTTCATATGTTTCTCCAGCACTAACTAACGCAACGACATGCTCATTTCCACATGCCACCTTAACAACAGTATGGCCATGGAAGCTCCAGACTGGAACTGGAGCTACACTGCTGACAAGTGAAAATTCTCCTTCCAACGGCTTGCTTTCAGAAGGATGAGGACAATTTCCCCACATCCACAAAGCGCCAAGATTGTCTATGGCCAGTGACATCATTGCTCCAGCTTTGACAGAGGAAATCTAAACAGAAAGTGAAGCTGCCTGAATGCTGTTTACGACAAGGCTTAGTAATCATTTGAAAAGAAAAACTTAGCTATACCTTCAGAGGTTTCCCACTCGTCATTTCATTATCTTGTGTAGAAGAACCGGGTGATCCCAATCCCGAGAAACCCTCTAACTGGTGCGGAATCAAATAGTTTTCTCCAGTAACACCAATTTGGCCATCCGTATCAGAGTCAAGGAATACTTGCATCCTGAGAGAAAATTTTTGAAAAAAGAAAACGAAACAAATCGCAAGAGCACATATTTAGATTTCATGAAGCATGTTTTTGTTCCTGAAAGGGTCGTAATAAAGGATACAGATGTTGTAACCCCAGGCCCAGACCGATCCATCATCTGCCATCATTCAAGAAATCAATGAATACAGAATTCGAAGTTCAAACTCTCAATGAAGTCACAATTTCTACTTTCTAACATTTATGACATATGCTCCGCCATATTCTACCTTAATAATAGCATAAGCATATCTTCATATATGGAACTATCACAAACTATCTCTATAAGCTACTTAGAGCCTTTTCTCAAAGTTGGGAACAGAAGCAAAGAAAAAAGAGAAACCATTCTGCATCAAATAGTGGCGCTATACCCGTAGATGATGATCTATACTTATCACCTCATAAGAGGAAACGGCACCTACCAGAGTAAACAAACCAAATGCACTTTCAACTGAAATTCAGAAATAAAACATATTTTTCCACCAAACAATCTTCAGAATCTTGATTGACATCTGTAGTAGTACACTGAGTTACAAGAATTTATTGGCAACCTTCATCATAAACCAAATCCAAGAGTAAGTCCACAGAATCAAACTTTCATTTTGTTTATTCTCCCTATAATGGTCCAAAGTTCCCAGAATTTGATCTTTGTCCAAATAACAGAATCCCTAATATAAAAACACTACAGCAGACAATCAAGCAAAACCAAGATTACATACTCACGCAACGGAATTCAACCTGCGAGAGCAAGACTGTGGTAAGCCCCGGCAGCAATCCCAACGATCTTGAGCTGCTCTTCCCTTTCATCATCATCATCAGAACCAAAGAAGCTGACACGGACAGGGAAATGCCGGTCTTCCTCTGAACCAGTACCGAGGCGGCCGAATGTTCCTCTCCCCCAAGAATACACTTTTCCATCAGCTATACACGCATTTTCACAAACATAAAACAAACCCAATTAAATACATATTGTATTAGTTCAGTGGAAGTCAGTAAAGCAATCAGGAAAGCAACTTTATGAAAATAAAACACACACACACACACACTAGAGAGAGAGAGAGAAAGACAGAGAAGTTAGGACCAACCAGTTAGAGCGAGAGTGTGAGCTTCCCCTGCTGCAATTGAAATAATTTTCCGCGAAAGATTGGCGGGCTGTGCAGGATTTACGACGGTTTCCTCCATTTGCTCTTGAGCTACTGCAGCAAGCGCTTTGGTAGTGATGGAGGAGGACACAGTACAGTAGCGACGGAAGAACAACGACGAGATTCAATTTGATTGCAGAGAGCTCTTCTTTTTATCATGTTGTCAATGATAATAATCACAATAAATAATCCGTTGTATTGGACTGAAATAATAATTAAATTATTTGATATTCGATTGAAGTCAATTAAATTTAATAAATTAAATTTAAAAAAAAAAATTGTTCGATAAAATTTTGTACTCAGTTCGAGCTCGATTTCATTAGTATAAAAATAATAAAATATACTTAAAATTATTAAATTATTTAAATTTAACTTGTATTTGATCCAATTAAAATTTGTTCAAACTCAATTAATAATAATCAAATAATTCAAATATATTTAAACAATAATATGGTGAGTTTTATTCTAATAATTTACACCGCTAACTACAATTTTGATGAGAAGAAGCTTAACAGACAGAGAATGTGATAGTTAGGGTTTAATTTGAGTGTTTGATTTTGTAACGATAAGGTTTTGAAAATTGTGTCCTGGGACATACTCTAAAACGACAGAGCAATGCTGTCAAATCCCTACCTAGACCAATTCTTTGTGCCATCTTAGATTTATCCAGAAAAAAAAAAAAATCTCATCTTAAATTTTGACATAAAGTGACTATTTGTTATAAAACTAATATGAAAGTGCAACAATGTGATAATTAGAATTGAAAAAAAAGAAAATATTTTATATATTTCTCATTATTACTATACAAATAAAATGACTTATTTATAAGCTTCAAGATTACAATCAAAAGGATTATTTTTTATGAGGGGAGATGAACCACAAAAGTTTATAATTTATGGAAGAATGCAAAGAGTATGGGAGATGAATATGAACATCCACAACTTTAAATTCCATAGCACTCCCCCTTGGATGTTCATTAATCAGAAATATGCCTCGTTAAAACCTTATTAGGAAAAACTTCGAGGGACAAAAACCTAGTGAAGGGAAAAGAGTACATTATTCTTTAATACGCAATTATACACTGCCTCATTAAAAACCTTACCAGGAAAACCCAGTGGAAAAAACCATGGCCAAGGAAAAAAGAGTGCAGCGCGTATTTACTCCCCCTCATTAAAATACCAATCGAGATCTTTAAGGCGATGAACACCAATATTATGGACTAGCTTCTAAAATGTTGCAGTAGGAAGTGCCTTGGTGAACAAATCTACTTAGATTGTCACTTGAACGGACTTGTTGAACATCAATATCACCATTCTTCTGAAGATCATGAGCGAAGAAGAATTTTGGTGAAATACATACCACATTATATTCATATAAGATCGTCAGGATAATCTTTCAAATGATAATCCACAAGTCCCTCGGATGTGTCAAATCATGGATCTCAACTAAATACACTCTTGAGTTGCCTCATGTATTGATATAATTTCTGCATGATTCGATGAGGTGACTGTTATTGTTTGTTTCATTGATCGCCATGGAAATTGCTCTAAGATAGCGAAGCATATGCTTAATTCCATTCTAATGCCTTCGCGTGGGTGAAGAACTATATCTTTCTAATAAATTAATAGCAAATGACATATCAATCTTGTATGGTTAGCAAGATACATTAGTGCTCCAATTGCACTAAGATATGGTACTTCAGGACCAAGTAGTTCTTCATCACCTTCTCGAGGTCTAAAAGAATCCTTCTTCAACTTTAATGATCTTAAAACCATTGTGGTGCTCAATGGATGTGATTTGTCCATATAAAATCGCTTTAACACCTTAGCGATATAAGCTTCTTGATGCACAAGAATTACATTCTGTAAATGTGCAACTTGCAATCCGAGATGATATTTTGTTCTTCCTAAATCTGTCATCTCAAACTCTTTCTTTCAGCAGTTTATAGCCTTTGGAAGCTCTTCTGGAGTTCCAATAATGTTTAGGTCATCAACATAGACTACAATTATAACAAATTCATTTCCAGATCTTCTCATGAAAATACATGGACAAATGGGATCATTTTTGTATTCTTCTTTCAACAAATGATCATTGAGACGATTATACCACAGGGAGTTTCATATAGATATCATTATCAAGTGAGCCATATAGATATGTTGTAACTCATCTAGTAGACGCAAATTGGGTCCTTGTTTTATTGCCAGACTAATTAAGTACCGAAAAGCAGTTGCATCCACCATAGGAGAGTAAGTCTCTCCATAGCCAATACCGGGTCTTTGTGAAAACCCTTGAGCAACAAGTCTTTCTTTGTGTCTAACAATTTCACCTTGCTCATTTTGTTTTCGCACAAGTATCTATTTGTATCCCATTGGGTATACATCTTTAGGTACATGGACTACAGGTCCAAAAACCATTCGCTGTATAGGCGAGTTTAATTCAGCCTCAATTGTGTCTTTCTATTTTGGCCAATCATTTCTTTGTCTGCATTCCTGAACAACTTTGGTTCATGATCCTCATTATCATTTATTACAATGCTACATTATATGCAAAAATATCGCCGACGATGAGTTGATTTTGGTTCCAATATATTTCATTCAGGACATAATTTATAGAGATCTCTTCATTTTCATGAATTTCAGGTACCTGAGTTCTTTTGGAACTGACATATTAATTATGCCTGGAGACTCTTTGGGAGTTATATCCTCGATTTAGCCATCTTGATTCATAGCCCCTTTTCTTTTTCGAGGATTTTTATCTTTGGAACCGATAAGCCTACCTCGCTTCAGGCGTGTTGTAGGCTCATTTGCAATATTGACTTGTCTGACAGGGACATCAAATTTTATCGGAGCATTAGCGGCTGGAACATGAGATTTAGTTACTCATTTTGGGTCATTAAATGCATCTGGCAGTTGATTTGCTAGACTTTGCAAATGAATTATCTTTTGAACTTCCAGTTCACTTTAATTAGTACGAGGATCAAGCTGAGATGATGATAACTCATTCCAACTAATTTCATTTTCCAGCTGCTTACTCTCTCCCCTTAATGTTGGGAAAATTGATTCATCAAAATGACAATCGGTGAATCGAGCCGTGAATAAGTCTCCTATTAATGGTTCAAGATACTTTACTACGGAAGGAGACTCAAATTCAACATAAATTCCCAACCTCTATTGAGGACCCATCTCAGTGCGCTGTGGTGGAGCAATTGGAACAAATACCGTGCACCCGAAAATTATTAGATGGGAAGTATTAGGTTCCTGGCCAAAAATCAATTGTTGGGGAGAGGATTTGTGATAACATATTGGCCTTATGCGAATTAATGCTACTGCATGCAAAATAGCATATCCCAACAAGAAATGAGAAGTTTTGATCTCATAAGCAATGGTCTTGCAATTAATTGCAGACATTTAATGAATGATTCTGCAAGACCAATCTATGTATGAACATGTGCTACAGGATGTTAAACATCAATTCCAATAGACATATAATAGCCATTGAAAGTTTAAGAAGTGAATTCTCCAGCATTATGAAGGCGTATTTTCTTAATTGGATAATCAAGAAAAGCGCTCTTAATCTGATTAATTGAGCAAGCAATCTCACAAACTCCAGGTTGCGAAATGATAACAAAGACACATGTGACCATCGAGTGATGCATCAAAAACCATGAAATATCGAAATGGTCCACATGGTTGGTGGATTAGTCCACAAATATCGCGTTGTATACGTTTCAGAAATGTGAGAGATTCATTCTCTATTTTTTGTTGGTGATGGTCGAATAATTAACTTTTCTTGAGAACAAGCAGCATATGAGAAATTACTGGATTGAAGAATCTACTGGCTCTTCAATTATTTTTTCGCATCATAATTGATCCGGGATGGCCCAACCGGTCATGCCAAACAACAAACTTATTATAATTCGTAAACTTCTAGTTTACGATAGCATGGGTTTCAATTGTACTAATATATGTGTAGTACAGACCAGAAGAAAATACCGGTAATTTTTCAATATGCATTTCTTCCCCGAGATCACACTTGTGATATAGAGATACTCAATATCTCTTCATTCGTTGTCTCAATATGATATCCATTTCGACGGATATTCTTAAAGTTTAGAAGATTTCTTTGAGACTTGGTGAAATAAAGTGCATCATCAATATAAAATTGTGTTCCACCGGATAATAATATATTAGCTCTTCCGGAGCCCTCAATTAACTTTGCACTACCGGATATAGTACTAACATTGGCTTCTTGCATTACTAAATAAGAAAAAGTACTTATCTTTAAATTATTGTGCGCGTTGTAGCACAATCAGCAAGATACGTATCTTAACCATTAATGTTAGTGATAACCAACTGGATACTCATACTTGATTAAAACATGACAAAATATCAAACCCGCATTAGAATATGCAATTAACGAGAAACAATGATATAAATAAGTTCTTCATTATCGTCGAAAACATGCAAGATACAAAATTCATAATACTAAACAAGAAATAAGAAATATATTACTGAACACTTCCATCCCAATCAAGTGATCGATTTTTCCTTTATCGCTTCTCCCAAGTTATTACTCGCCAAATGCAGTTCGGCGTAAAGGACCCATGATAGATAGTTTATTCCAAAAACGTCAAGAGCATTGAAATTCAATTTTATGAGATTGGCCATATTACAAGTTAATATGCACTTTTAGCATAACATTCACCATATACACATAAGTGGAATCAAATGTATTACACATAGATATGAACTAAAAGTGACATAAAAATTACTAACAATTAGAATCAAATAAGTTGCCATGTAATTGATTTGGATTATCTATGACATGCATACATGGTATTAAATATATTAAATATTAATACTATAATATTACAAATAACAATTAAAATGGGATTCATGACAAATTTGTTTTTGTCAATCATTACATTTTATTTCATATAATAATGCTAACAAAATATTTTAAATCATGTAATATAGTCATATGAAGGATATTTATGTTGGTCTCAAGTTAGCGAAAAGTGGGATCACAACATGTATATGCCATGAAATCAAATAAACGAACACCCTTAAATAAAGAAATGAAGAAGGTTATAAACTTAGAAAAATTCTAAGTTTATTGGTCTTTCACTCCTAATTATATATGAGAAAGACAAGAATAAAATTCTCTCCAAAACTTCTAATCTTATATTTCCAAAGCTCATCTACAAATGAATTACATGGTGGTATTTATAGGCCACCAAAATGTTGTTACAAACTAAAATATTAAATAAATATAATTACAAACATAATGGGGGATTACAAAAGGTTAGAGATATTATGGGGAAAAATACCTTCAGGCTTTTGAAATCAAACCATTATCTCAAATCACTTCAGGTGAGAAAATCAATAGACATATTTTATCAACGCTTCGGGGATGATGGTATAAAATATTTCACCTACTACTGGAGGTAATTTAACTCATTACTTATTTCAATAAGCAATGAAAGTTTATAGAACATATCCACTCTAGGGGATAAAATCGAGAATTATATGCCTACTTCTGGAGGCAATATCAATTATGATAAATCCATTATTTATATATGTCCACTTCAGGGGACAATAAAATATATAGAATATGATTATTCATATCTCATTATTGAATATACAAGGATAATATCATATACAAGGTTTAAGGGTCTTCGTCAAAAGCTTACAAGCAATTATGGAATGGCACAAAAGATATAATGTATAAGTCCCAAAACCTCAAAACAGATACGATCAGAAAACATACGAGCTTGAATATGCAACCATAAGCTTCTCTTAAAATCACCAATACATAATGGATATAAAGATTAGATTCACTAGATAGCATACTAGTAAGTATTTTATAGATATATTACTATAGGATATTACCTTGGAAAATTAAATCTTACTACAATGATCTCCTTGATGATTAGATGTAGCTAGTCTTGAAAATGTAAAGCTCTCCTGCTGATAACGTGTTATAAAACTAATATAAAAGTGCAACAATATGAGAATTAGAATTGAGAAGAAAGAAAGTATTTTATATATTTCTCATTATCACTATACAAATAAAATGGCCTATTTATAGGCTCCAAGATTACAACCAAAAGTCTCATCTTTGATGAAGGGAGATGAACCACAAAAGATTATAATTTATGAGAGAATGCAAAGAGTATGGGAGATGAATATGAACATCCACAACTTTAAATTTCATAATACTATTGTTTATATTATGGATTAATTACCTTTTTCCTCCTCACATATTCAGTATAATTATACACAAATTTTCTGTAGTTTAAGAATTATATTTAGTATCCCGATATTTGTTTTCACTCAATAAATATATTTTTTTATTAATTGAAAATTATAAAATTTGTTGATATTAATAAAATATATTTAAATTTATATTAATCACAGATTGACTTACGACTAATTCTAGATAAAAAAATATAGTTTTCGCTCAACAATGGATTTGTTTCTCAAGATGAAACAATGATTTGATAATAAAAGCCCAAGAAAATAAATATTCGGGACTTGAAAAACAAAATGGGCCAACTAAATGGGCCCAAACACATATTCATTGTTGAATGTTATTGGGCCTCATCTATTGTAAAGAAAAGCCCATCTCCTAAAAATGGGCCTAGTCGTCAAAACCATCTCATAGGCTTATATATTTATCATTCTTATACGAATATTTCTTAATGAAGAAAGGGAAATTCAAATTAGTTTGGCTGTACCTAAATCAATTATATGAATACTGTAATATATAGTAGAATCTCTATAAATTAATAACGTCTCTAAAATAATAATTATTCTCAGTCGTGACTTGGGCCCATTGTCTAAATTAATAATCTTGATAAGTTAATAAGATAATAATTTTTCATAAGACCCTTATATAAATTTATAGTCCCTTCAATATTATAAATTAATAATTACTATAAAATTAAAAATATAACTAGGATAATTTAGTAAAATATGATTATATTGTTGTTTGTTTTTCTTAAAATTTAAATCTAGTTGTATTTCATCTCTAACTTTCCTTACTGAATTCAAAAGCTCTGGTGTTGCATTCTCATACCTCAACAAGAAAATGCAAAGAGTAGTTGCCGCTATGACTGCTTACTTCCGAAAGATTTATATTCAATTAGTCATATTGTACATGAACATCATTCAATTAGTCAATACTATGTTTTATTCATGAATAATAATGTAGGTTCGTTGAATTAGAAAAAAATCTTTTTAAATTAATAAATTATTAATTTATCGATTAATTAATACCTCTTTAAATTAACAAAATTATATTGTCCCGACATTATTAATTTATAGAGATTTTACTGCTTGTTAAGTGATTGTTGTACAATTTACGAAAAATGACTAATTACATAATAAGTGTATTACACTTGCTCCGTAATTGAATAAAAACGAGTAATAATTTTTTGGGAAGGGAAATACACAAGCAAATCCTTGACTCTCAATATATTTAACATCATATACTAAAATGAAATTACAACTAATTAGTAAATCAATATTCTAGACTGAGAATATGGATGAAATTTATTAAGAATGTATTTACAAATTAATGACCCTAACTCCTAAACGAATTGCATTAAAATTAAACCTTAATTGATTATCTAAAGTTCTAATCACTGCTGCATCTGACCCCCTCTACCTCCATCATATCATCTTCACTCACATAAGCCGAGAGATTCAAATACTTTTCTTGATCATCACCACCGTTCCGCCACCGCGCACGGCACAGCACGCAGGTGGCGGACCTTCTCCGGCAGCTCCTTTTCCAAGCCAAGAAACATTCTTCGTGTATCACATTCTTGCAAGTATTGCACGCCACCACCCTCTCCTCCCTTCCCATACACTCCAAACAAACCGGGCAGGTGGTGCCACCGTCCGCCACCACATCCGGCCGCCGTGAACCACTAGCAGCACCCCTCGCCTGGAAGAAAAGCTGGTGAAAGATCTCCCTGACGGCGGCGCCAGCAAGTGCTTCGCAGGAGGTGGGAAGGTTGAGCAGACGGTTAAGCTGGCAGGGGCGGAGCGTCCGCCGCCAGAGGCAAGAATCGTCGAGAGGGACACCAAGTACTCGAATGAAGACAAAGAGAATGTGTTTACAAGGGGCGGCACGGTCGGGGCAGGTGCAGGATGGGGTGGCGGAGATGTTGACGGTGTAGACGTTTCCAGTGGCGCCAAGGATGAAGAAGAGGGAGTCGGAGCGGTGGAGGAGGCGGAGACGGTGGCGAATGGCGCGGATGACGCGGTCGGAGAAGGGGTGAGTGGGGTTGAAGCGGTGGCGCGGGCGGTGGTGGTGGGGCGGGGAGGAGCTGGAGGCGACGGACTCCATGAGCAAATTAAAAGTTAGTTATGGCAGTTGGGATTAATGGGAAAGAGAAGGATATTGGTAATAGTGTTGTGGGAAAGTAAGTATAGTTGGAATTAAATTGTGGTGGAGATTCCTTGGAGAGTTTTGGGGGACACGTGAGGGATTGTGTGAGGGTGAAAGAAACACATTCATCTCATCAGACGGTTGTGTTTAAGGCACGACATTGGGCTGCTCTGTTCTTGCTTGTATGTATTGGAAGTTGAATTGATATTGTTAATATTGAAATATTTTGAAATAAATTATTAATTAAAATTTAAATAAATTGATTAATAATTGAGTTTTAAAATGATAATTTATAATAAATTTGGGCTTATCATAAAAAAAAGAAATTAAATTCATAAGTTCATATTAAGTTTGGATTTTGTGTACTTTTATACGTCAATTCAAAATAAATATAGGTTTATTATTTTGGGTTTGTTAAATTGGGTTAAAATTTTAAAATGCAATCTATTAGAAAACTAGTTTATGTCAAAGTTTATGGTGATCAAACCCAATAGAAGTGAGCCCGAACTGCATAAGCGCTATTCACACCTATATAAAGGGGCATACACCACTCAAGTCAAGAGAAAGGATTCCATAGAACATTGAAAACGACATTCAAGACAAGTCACTCCGTACAACACAATAAATTCAAAGGGACCTAAGTCCAAAAGAATTCTGCCACGACGAAGATCTACAACCACGAAGGTTTCACGTCTTTCTTGGCATTAAATCCATTGAGCCTTGATACCAAATTTCAATGTGACACGTAGTTTGCTCTACAAATCCAAAGAAGATACACATCCACATCCAAGAACAAGCATCACGCCCTTGGATTCTCATTCGGAGAGAAGAATCAGGGGATTATATCCAAATCAGAGATTGTATCCACTTTTCTTTTTTAAATCAATAAACTTTATTTGTTCATATTTTTTCTTGTCTTGTAATTATTTTTGCAGACACGAAACTTTGTGTGAACAGTTATACTCAAAGAAGAGGTGAAAAATGAAGAAGCAACAATCGAGTTTGATAGAAATTTAACTAATTATATAATAGGTACAATACATTTATCATATGAGTGGTGTATAATTTTTTTTTTAAAAAAAAAATCAATCACAAAAATGTATATCACTCTTGTTCTATGATTGGTTTGATTTAACTGGTTAAATGTTTGTTTTAATTGTAGACGTAGATTGATTGAAGAAATCATAGAAAGTCAATTAGTGGATGATAAAGAAAGAAGATTGCGACCACAGTCCTTTTACGTATTGGGCTGCTGGCCCAAATTGCACGACTTTTAGGGCCTATACAAGGCCCAATTTGCCGCTCTCGGAAACACCATTCACATAGTTTCATATTTATCAGAAAATCCACAACCAATAAAAAGGATACGTAATCCCGTATTAATTTACTTATCTAAAGGAAATTAAAATTAAAATTTGTTAATTATTTGTTAATTAAATTATTTCGCTTGAATTTTTTTAAATTGTGACTTGTGAGCTTAAGAAGATGAATGATTTGATTTAACTTGATATGACCCAACTCACTATCCACATTTGAGAACTCAACATTAGGTCCGAGGAGCCCAACGTGGCGTAAAGCCCAAGAAGGGCCCTAAGAGATTCCGCCCAACCTTTAACACAAGAAGGACTGGGCTTGGAATAAGGCCTAGCAACCCCAAGAGGGTAGGAGGCCCAATGCCAACCCGACAAACCCCGGACCATCCCATCTAGTGACAGCAAAGTGCTCGAACACGAGTAACGTGGGCGCACAAGTGGAGCGCCACAAGGATATAGCAAGGCCATACACTTGGCCAACTTCTCCTAAAACGCCCTACTCACAAGTGGAGCGCCACAAGGATATAGCAAGGCCACGCACTTGGCCAACTTCTCCTAAAACGCCCTACCCTGATTGACCTCTCTCAAACCAGACAGGACTCTCTTGAGACCTCTTAGTTACCTTTGGATGTTGAAAATGCCCATCCACAACAACTATCCCCCGAACTCCTGGGGGAATAAGACTCCTCCCTCGCTACAAGATTCCAACTATAAATGCAAGTTCCCGCGCCCCCCACCCCCCAGCACAACCCCTACTTAACTTTTCACAAGCACTAATTCTATCACAGAATTTTATCTCGATTTCTTCAACATCATACCTCATCATTTCATTATCATGATTTTTTTCTATCATTTTATTCTAAAACTGCGTACTAACTTGAATATCAGTGTGCTAACGTCTCTTTTATAGGTTCCTATTTCAAGCTTGCTAGGAAAGTTGGCACAAGAGACCTTGAGTCCACGGACTCTATCTTACACGCGTTTTTTGCACGCATCAGAACTAATATGTTATTCATCGACCTATATTTCATGTTTCTCTTGTCGTCTTAAATTGATCCTAATGATTCTACCTATTTTTATGAATTAATAATTATATTATTTGGAGGGATAATGTAAATACCCTGGAAGTTGCTTCTCGCATGAATTTGATATTATGGCAAGTTTTAATTATTCTACATTGTTGATCCCGCCTTAGGATTATTATTACTTCTCCATGGAAGTACTCCTATGAATGAAGAAGCCAAACTGCAAGATGCTAGTATTGAAATATATAATTAATTAATTAATTAATTGTTGGCATATATGGAATGAATGAATGTGAGGGTGGGGGCACGTGATCGATGAGATGGTGGGATTATATAAGTTTAATGGGGTAGTGGTACGGTGTCTCTCTGTCTCCCCTCCATCCATCCCAATCCCCCTAAGCTAACCTCCTTCCCCACTACTACTGCACCCTTGTCCCGTGAAATCAATACACACACACACCTCTCTCTCTCTCTCTCTCAAAATTCTAACCCGAACCTGGTTCGATCAAATTTGTATCAATTATATGGCAAGTGCAATATACTTGCCATATAATTAGTATACAATTTAGAAAAAGTGATCAATCATATGGCAAGTGTATCACACTTGCTCTATGATTGATTTTATTCGATCAAACTTGATCCGAGCAAAAAAATTTGTATGTGTGTGTATGCACGTGAAGAGGCTTTTGTGTGTCTGGACTCTGGTTCAAGCAAATAATACCTCGTATAACAATATATTGTTCGTGTCGCACGTCGCATCATATAGAATACATATAAGATAATATCAATATACATTGTTATAATCTATAATTAGGGCAATTTAGGGAGGAAAAGAAAAGAAAGAAGAAGAATGCAGGTAAATTGGCAGTAAGGTGATGGAGGATTGGAGACAGACCCTTCACAATGAACATGGAAATATCCCTCAATCCTCATGCATGGGATGCATGGGACCACACCATTATATATATATATATATATGCATTCAAATATCCCTCAGATCATTCAACCCATTTACAAATGCACCAAGGGCCACTCTCCAAGATTCCTTTTTCTTTTTTTTTTTCCTTCAAAAAAATTAAATGGAGTAACGTTAAAGATATATATATAGTGACAAAGTATATATATATATATAATATGATTTGATAAGTATTCGACTAAATCTAGATAATGATTCTTGACGAAGCATTCACTTTTTAATATATTAATTTGGGAGATGACTCTCCCATGGGTTGCGGTGCTCACGTGCCTCGTATATATATATAGATATATATATAGGTACCAAACTAGCTTGCTAGTAGATCACTTAGTGGGGACTATCATCATATCCATAAATTTATTTTATCATATGCAAAAAGCATGAGAAATTAGAATTTTGGAGTTCAAATTTATATAAAAAAGAAAAGATATTTGAATGGTGAACTGATTATGTTTTAATAGTAATTATTGGTGATGTCATGAGCTGAAATAGCTCGTCCAAAAAAGCCTTAGGGTTTTTGAACAAATTGGGCCTCTAACGTTTGTAAGTCGGGAAATAGGACCTGTAAAATATACGTTAGCACTCCCACGTCCAAGTCAGTAAATAATTTTAGAATGATAAATCTTGAAAGAGATAGCGAAGTAATGATGCGTGTACCAAAATTCAGCAGCACCACACAAGTCGAGGGACCTTCACGAAAATCCCAAGATTGGGGGGGACTAACCTACAAGGAAACGTTAGCACTCCGATACTTAAGTCGGTAAAGTGTACAAATGAAAGAAAACTTGAAAAACGAGTGAGAATAATGGTGAGATTCGAGTGCGTGATATGATATTTCGTGTGATATATATGAAAAATAGGCTCAAATGGGATTGGAATTGAGAGTGAATGAGAGTAAAGGTATAGGAGTTGTAAAAGTGAGTAGATGTCACCAAATGATTGCACAAAGCCTCTATTTATAGGCTTGTACAGAGCAGAAATTGGAGTTTGGTTGAAGAGGGTCCTATGTCATTCAAAAGCTCTTTGAGTCAGCTAACTTCTCGAAAAATCCGTGTGTAATTTGGACTAGATATGACTGAGATACGCCAGATGAACCAGGTCTTGTCAAGTCTGCCTAAAAATCTAGGAATCTCGTACACCAAACTTCCCAACTAATTTGTCGTCAATCCATTAGGATCCAGTTGGAGATATTTTAAAGTGACGTGTATTAATGTGTTGGCAAGTTACAGGACATGCTTGTCCATCTATATGATGGCGTGTCCCGCTAGAATGGGCTTGCTTCTTAAGCTTACCAGTCCAGTGAAATCAACAGGTAAGACTATGGGCTTTTACCTTCCAGCTGGTGGGTTGTCCTGTTGACAGCCCATTGGGCTGCTCCTCCTGTAGGCTTGTTAGGCTTGGGTTCAAGGAGGATTCAGTGGAGCATCAGATAGTATAATAGAGTAACACGAATATGAGTGCTTTTATAACTTCGTGACGTTGTGCTTATGTAAGGTCGAGATACCTTACCCATTGACAAGAAAGTAACCTGTTTTATAAGCAGAGTTCCCTAGTGCACGAGAAGTTTCATCCCCCAAGGGCTCGGGGAGGTAGTTACAGAAGATAAGCTCCTTCAGAATCCGATCGAATAGTTTCCCTTGGGTTTCGCATAAATAAGCCTCCTCGCAATCCGCATTTGGTTGGGGATATCTTAGGAAGATTTTGAGGGTTTGGATTGGATAAGATCATAGCTGAACGATTCGCGTCCTTGTCGAAATCCACGTATCAGTCCATGTCCACCCGCCATTTGGATGAGTCGCTTTCCTGGCGGCCAGGGTGGCCCTGGGCTTCCGACCCTTTAGGCTGAGGGCAACACTTGTGGGCCTAATCTCTCGTGGCCTAGTGGAATACTTACCTTAGAATTCCTCTTGGTCTCTGTATGGGTTGGGCTTTTGTGACCTGGGCCTTTTGTTTTTGGGCTACCCAATTATGGGCACAATAATTGGTATGTTGTAATAGTAGTTATTGATTAGTATACATATTTAATATTGGTAATTAATGTATATTTATTGTTTTTTTAAAGTGAAAGCGATGAACTATTCTTTTTTGAGTAAATCGGTTACAATCATCAATATCAAATATATATATATATGTTTAATAACTACCAACAACTATAGGAATCATATACTAATCATCAATATTAGATAACTATATGTAATCTACAACTACTATTAAAGTAGAACAACACCTACTATTAAAATAGAATATCATCACACATGCACGTTGGTGCAGTTTGAACCCATGACCTAATTATGATCGTGAGACCTGAACCTTGCCAATTAAACTAGGTCTCATTGACGATGTACATTGATTGTTAATGATTAAAATGTATGATAAAATTGTAATCAATTAATTAAAAAAAAAAGAGTAAATCTCTCACTACAGTGGTACGTAGTCAAACGCAATAGCCCTTAGTAAACACAATAATTACAAGAATCTCGTATCAATGGAATTTTTTTTTTTTTTTTGAAGTGAAAGCGATGAAATATTATTAAATATTGAAATAAATTTGTTATAATCCGTCCTATCGAATATCAATGGAACTTGAACAATAAAATTTCATGTCGAAGAAATTACACGCATGAAGGAAGGTGATCGAAATACCTCTTTCTTTCACGATGTCGCTAGATGAAGATACAGGATTAACATGATCAAGAAATTACACGCATGAAATTAATTAATTAAACCTTGTCTAAATTATTTTACCTTACTTATTCTCAAAAATGAATTGGAAAAAAGGGAAGAGTAATTGATAATAAGGATGAAGCATATATGCATGAGAGGGGGAGGAAGAGGCATGTGATCACTGATAAAACGCTGCATGCCCTACATAATTAATGTTAAACATGTTAAGTATTATTATTGTTTGATCCACCCCATTCCCCTTTCACCTCTCAATGTCGCATTTATTTATTGTTTAGTTAGAAAAAAAAAATTATTTGACTTACAATAAGTCAGTAATAAGTCAATCGAGAGTAAATATCGATTTTCGTTCAATTTTTTTGTTAATATCAACAAATTTAGTTAATTTAACTAACGGAGTGACATATTTGTTAGATAGAAGCAAACCTCAAGGATACTAGATGCAATTTTCCAAACTACAGGGGGTTTATGTGTATTTACACCAAACCTCAAGGGAGAGGAATGTAATTATCACTTAATTAATTTAAGGGTGAATTACAGTGACATCCCCTGAGGTTTTGGCATAATTGCGAATACCCCCTCATTTTTTCAAAAATTACAAATAATCTTATGCAAACTGAATTATTATTTTTTTCTAAATTTTCTGAAATTTTTTAGGCAAAAAATGCGAAGAGAGAGGTTTCTTACGTTTTTTTTACATAGAGGGGCAATACTGTAATTTGTTTTGGTTGATTTTTTTACAATTTCTAGAAAGTATCAAAGGCAAAATGGGCAATTTCAGACCTTTGGTTAAAAATTACAAATCTCAAGGAAAGATAGATATTTTTAATTTTTTAAAAAGGCGAGAAAATTTATAATTATGTCAAATATCGTGATAGATCATTGCAATTCACCCTTAATTTAATTTTAAACTGATCTGCTACAATGATACATACAGCTTCATGGTATGCTGCCAAGACATTAAAAAACTAAACTTGGGTGCAGAAGACAATACAGTACATGAGTTCAGAATTTATTATTTGTATTATTTGCAAAGCAACAAATTTTGATAATTAAAGATTAAGATACCATTAATTAATTAAATTATAGGCTAGGCCTATGGATCAGCGATGCCTGGGATCGCACATAGGGTACTACCTACTATCATTTTCCCAACTATATTTATATTAATACAATACTAAAATATTAATATATACACAGCTTCACAACCACCCACTCCCACCCCACACCCACAAAACCTTTACTTTAAGTTGAGGTGAAAATTTACAATGTTAGGTTTGTAATTACGGATAATAATTTTAGTCATGTATGAATTCGTTTTGATAATTTTATTTTGTAATTTTTAAAAAAATTTGCTAATTAAAAATAAAAATGATTGAAAAAATGCAGTACCCACCTCGGATACTTGTGTGCATGTATTGGAGTGTAAGATATAATTTTGGAAAAAATTGCATTTTACGTCCCATAATTTACATTGTGTGTGATTTTGGTTCCATTAATTTTTTACGTAGTAATTTTAGTTTCATAAGTTCACAAACGTTGAAATTTTAGTCCCATTGACAAAATCCGTTAAAATTTTAACGGAATGAGCACGTGCATTGGACTAAAATTGCAACGTTTTTGAACTTTTGGGACTAAAATTGCAACGTTTATGGACTTATGAGACAAAAATTGCAATATTTCATTAGATGTGACTTATGAACTTAACGGAGCACGTGCCTTCCGTTAAAAATTTAACGGATTTTGTCAATTAGACTAAAATTACTACGTCAAAAATTAATGGAACCAAAATAAAAAATGGTGTAAGTTATGGGACATAAAATACAATTTTTCCTATAATTTTGTATATATTTATCTGAATTTTCTCGAGGTTTTGTTCTTTAACATTCATATTTTTTATTATCAAAGGCAACATGGTAATCTTATTATATTTTACAAATTTTTTTGTTAATAAATTACCATATAAATTAATTATATTTTCATAAACGAGGATTCGAACTATATATAACTCTATCTCCAATTCCAAACAAATTCCTGCTGTAGATGAATGGCTGATCATGGCTGCCTAATAAGCAGCTAATGAAGTCTAATTTAATTGGCGAAGTTGAGGTCCTATGATTCTAAAAGTCATGGGTTTATCGCTTGACAGTAAGTAAATAATAGTTTATCGCTTTCACTTCCAAAAAAATTCAAGAATGTGAAGCAGTATTGACATTGAGAAATGAAAACAAAAGGGCTTAAACATATTTTTAGTCTCGTAATCATATGCATCTCACGTAATATTTTAAAATTAGAATTTTTGTTCCTATTGATCCATTTCTCCCAATATTTGTCCTCTAACTTTTTAAAATTGTATTTTGATATTATATTTTTTTAATTCTCCCAATTTTGATCATTTTATTCACCGGAGTTCACACTTCTCATCGGTGGAAGTAAACTTCAACAAACAAAGGGACTGAAATCACAAAAATAAAATAAATACAAAATCAAAATACTATCATAAAAAATTAAAACATTAAATAACCTAAATTACAGTAATAAAAATACATTTAACCACAAACAAAAATTTAGTAGAGGATTAATGTGGAGTTTGTCATCACATGGTGTGCATGAAAGTAGGCACGTCTGAGTTCTGACTCCAAAAAAACAAAAAACAAAAAAAAAAACCTCTTTTTTAAAATATATATGAAGTAGTCTTTCTCGAGAACCGATGAATTTTGGGTGGCGGAAATTGAATTCCGTGCGAGAAGATATGATTGCCTATATTTAACCAACACCCCAACGGATTTCAGGAAACGAGGTAACAAAAGGTGAGATATTCATTCCCCACTCCCTCCAAATTATAATGCCTCTTATTCACCGTACGGTAAAAAAAAAAAAAAAAGATAAAAAAAAGTTAAACGATATATATTTATAATACTGATTACTGACTAACATTCTCTGTACGTAATTTTGTTTTAGAAATTCAGCAGCACCAGAAATATATACATGATGATCATGCATCATATATATTCTTCACTGAAATTCATGTGCCCCGAGAATTGTCTGGAAATTGTGCCTTCTTGTTTTTACCAATCTATATACATCAACACTATAGACTTCTGCATAAATTTTCTTTTTTTCTTTTTTTAGTAGTTACCACTGCTAATAATTACAAATACCCCACGTCATTTAAAAAATTAAAAATACATTTATTGAGGTTTGTAATCGTCTTACAAATAATTCATTTTCGTTCATTTTTATGGATGAACTGACCAAAATGCCCTTGGTAGTGTAGTAATTTAACCAAGGGATTAAAATGTAATTTCCCGAAGGAGTATTATGGAATTACCAAGTTATCCATGGCGGTTACCCGTGGCGATTACATCTACTAAGTGAGTGGGGTTAGTGGGCGATTGGGGGGGGGGGCGATATTGTCTTTATGCCTCCCCACATTCTAGCATATAAAATGGATTGTTTTAGGAGATGAGGGGGGATTTTTTCTGCTAGAGAATGGAAGAGCCAGTATGGTATATCTTATGGAATGGGATGGAAAATCATATTTGTACCATCAACCCTTATGTAAACTGAATTATTTTTTTAAAAAAAATTGAATCTTTTGTACTACAATGTGCGGAGAGAGGTTTCATAAATTTTTTACACAGAGAAGCAATAATGTTATTTGCCTCGGTTGATTTTTCTATAATTTTAACTAAAAATTCAAGAGCAAAACAGTCAATTTCAGGCATTTGATTAAAAATTACAAACCTCCACGAGTATTTGTATTTTTTTAAACAATGAGGGGGTATTTGTAATTATGTCAAATCTCAAAAGAGGTGGCTGTAATTTACCTTTATTTTAATAAAAACTTGATTTTTTTTTCCCTTTTTTATACTATACGTATTTAATTTGAGGAGAGGACTTACACGTATATTTTGGTCTTGAATTTTTTTAAAGATTTCACAAGTGATGAATTATGTGCTTTGAATTTTAATTGGTCAATAATTGATCCAAAAGAATTACGAACTTAAGGGCATTGATTTACAAATTAATTATTAAATTAAATGAGTCAGTCACACATTCTACAAAAAAATATAATACTAGTGATAAGATAGTAAGTGGGAATTTTAAAATTATTTCTAAAAATATATAGTTAGAGACGGACCACCATTTTATTTTACCATTACATAATTATTAGTGATAATAATTACGTATAAAATTATTACTAGATTATCAATGACATATATATCTACACTAACAATATAAATATAATGTTAATTAACTATATAATTATACACGTGTCACTAATTATTTTAATAACAACTTAAGCATATTTCTTTATTATAAATTCTTGCTAAAAAAATTCTTACAAAATAATTATTAGTATTAAAATTTTAAAATTTATTACTGTGATAAAATAATTTTTTTTTATTCATATATACAATTTATAATAATCTTAAAATTGTTACTTAATTTTTTTTAGTGACTACTATTTTTTTTTATTCTTTTTTTTGGTAGTGCATATCAACGGTAACCGGCAATATTGTTACATGAATCTATGGTATTATGTCCGAACGAAAATAGGCGAGTCAAACATATTGTTAGTGAATCATGGTCGGCACAAACTAATTCACACAATTTCAATAATATCCGAAAAAATGGGGGGCAAAAAAAAAAGAAAGAAAAAGAGAAAGTGACACTCCTGCACGTACTTCGTTGTAGTTATGGTCCTTATGGACCAATACGAACATGTTTGTATATTTGTTCAAAATATATATATATATATACTGTAAAATTTCTATAAATAATAATGTCAAGACAACGTAATTTTATTAATTTAAAGAAGTGTTAATTAATTGATCAATTAATAATTTATTAATTTAAAAATATTTTTTTTCGACTCAACGAACCTGCATTATTTTTCATGAATAAAACATATACATCGTATTGATTAATTGAACGATGTTCACTCGCAATGTGACTAATTAAATATAACTCTTCCAAAAGAAAGCAGTTGTAGCGGCAACAACTCTTCGTAATTTTTTATTACAGTATCAGAGCGCAATATTGGAGCGCTTTTGCATGCAGTAAGGAAAGTTAGAAATGAAATACATATAAAAATAAATTTTAAGAAGAAACAAACAACAATATAATCATATTTTACTAAGTTGTCCTAATTATATTTGTAATTTTGTAGAATTATTAATTTATAATATTGAATGGACCATAAATTTATATAAGGGTCTTATGAAAAATCACTATCTTATTAATTTATCGAAATTATTAATTTACACATTGAGCCCAAATCGAGATCGACAAAAAATATTATTTTAAAAAAATTATTAATTTATCAAATATTAATTTATAGAGGTTATACTATATATCCACAAAATCATAAATGAATTTGAGTTTTCTTGTCCTGGGAAAAAGGCAATTATAGTCCATATATATATGCTACCGACATGAATGTATTGGTAGTTCAAATTGAAATAAATGCACAGAAAAATGATATGTTTACAACATTTCCTCAAACTCAATTAAAACGGAATTTTAAGTGTAAAGCAATTTTCAAGGATGTAGACTATCGGGAGCACAATTATGACAGGCTGAAGCAGTCGCCCTCCAACTGCGTTCAGTCAGACCTAAGTTGATTATATCTCAAGTGCAATATATTTATAGTGTGATTGGTGTACAGTTAAAAAAAAAATATCAATTACATTGTAAGTGTATGACACTTGTTCTATAATTGGTTTGATTCGACCAAACTTAGTTTAGGTAAGATTAATTTTCCCTCTCTTAATTTATGTTTCTTCTTTTTATATATGCTTTGTTTGTGTATAATGACATTAATACTACATATGTAAATTTTTATTTTTATTTTTTGTTTAGTATAAGATTTTATAGATGCATGCGTGTCAAGTGATTAATTAATTTCACTTGTATGAATTTTTTTTAAATATATATGGATTTGATCTATACTCGAAATATATAATTTTCTGATCAAATAACATATCAAATCAAATTAAAAAGCAATTAAATGAGGAAGAAATGAGAAGTTGCTTGTTCAAATTAGGAAAATTGGTTGATCAAGAATTGGCCAGATCATTGTGGCAAAAATACACTTCAAATTAAGGACATTAATAGTCCCTGCAGTCCTCTATTGTTAAAATCCTGATAAAAATTGAAAAAAAGTTTAAAAACACTACAAAATTCGATGAGTTAGGAATAAATACTCCCAAAAACTAACGAACGTCTAAAGATCAAAAATAAAATCAGGAAAGTTGTCTAAATTTAAATCAGCTGTCGGAAATCGGGCCCGATATGTTGATGAATCAAGTAATCATCACCGTTGGATACATCAAACATCATATTCTGATGATGATGATGATGATGATGATGCAGAAATTGCTGCTGCTGTTGCTGAGCTCTGACCATTTCTTTCTGCCTTCTCAGCTCAAGAACTTTCCTGTGTGAATTGGAATGTTTGGTGAGAACAAAAGTCGGGCTAGCAGCGGGTCTGTATTCGGGCACGAGCCGGCCCGACTTGTACCTTACGCCACATGCATTGCAGAGGGTCTTCGGGCCCATGGGCCCGGTCCGCCACTGTGGCGTCTTGTCGGTGGCGCAATGGAGGCACTTCCGCCCCTCCCCACCACCTGCTGAATTCTCGGGCACTTCCTTTTTCTTCTGCCCAGCTGGCTTCGTCGATTTCTTGCCCGCTGCGGTGGCAACATCGGACTCCGATGATGATGACATGGCGGGAACGACGTCGGCTGCTGCTGGTGTGGGTGACACGACGAGAAGCCGGGACGTCCAGTTTCCGGGGGCGGCGCGTGACCGCTTGCTGCGGGCCTTGGCGGGGACCGACATTTCGGAGCGGAGCATCGGGCCTGGACGAGAGGCTTCGGGCTGGAAATGGTATTGGTGACTCTCGGAAGATTCATTAGTTCGGGCCTTGACTCCTTGTATCAGCTGCATCTTCTGCAAATCCTCACTAGAAAATGATTCCTCTACGAAATTCGATAGCCATTCCAGCTCAGCCAAATCATCATACTGCAAAAAATGGGAAAAAAAATATATTAAATTACTGAATAATTCAGTCCATTTTCTTCATTTATTAATTAACTTTCAATAATTCATTTTCTTTATAATTATTGCTTAATTAATCACTATAACTCGATTACTGATCCAGAGTACTTCCCTTCGCAGCCTTCTTTTTCATCCAAAAATCAAGATTTTCTTCACTTTAAATTACAAAAATCAAGATTTTCTTTTATGAAAAAAACTTAGATATTTAATTTTCTCCTCATAAAACATAGGAAAACTAAACTTAATTCGTACAAGAAAACGAAAAAGCAATTCAAGACAAAAACCTCATGATATAACATATGAATTTGTCATGCAATCATACATGGCGGGTTTGCATGAAGAGTTCATATAATCCAACGACCACATACATACCGGGACACAAAGTTCACTTGAGAAGTGAGCATCCGGCAGGCTGCGTGGGCCGACGACGATGTCGGCAGCGAGGAAATGTGGTTCAGCGGTGGAGAAGGAGGAGTTGCAAGAGGTGTCGAGGGGCGTGGCGGAGGAGGATTCCGTGGCGGCGGCATCAAGACAGGCGTCGGCGGCCACCATGGTTTCGTCATTAGGTAAGTCTAAGAGGTCCTCAATGATGAAATGGTCGGCGGGGTTTTTGGGGTCGGGGAGTCGTTTTTCAGGAGTGTATTGAGCATGATAGTAGGTTGTTTGGTAGAATTCGGGAGTTTCCATTTGGGCACGTACAAGAGTAGGGCGGGATGGATATTGTAAGAGGAAGAGAAGTGTTGGTATGTGTAATTTTGGGGGGAGAGAGAGTTAAGGAGAGGAGTGAAGTTTTGGAGAGAAGTGAGGGGATAGGTTTATTTGCGCTTCAAGGGGACAGTGGAGGGCAGCTAAAAAACTGGATTTTGACGAGGAAAAACTATGGCTTTTAAAAAGAGGTGGAGATTATTTAGGTGGTTATAATAATATAACACGGCCAAATCATTAATTTGATATTAATTATGGGTCTAAAATTACGATAATGTCCTCCTCCTAAAGTGTCGAAAATAGAGATGAGGGAGTGGTGGAATGACCTGAATGTCATTCGTTCGTGTCTTTGGATTGAGATTATATATGGGTGTGAAATTACGACAGCTCCCCTCCTCCATTCTTGATCCAGAGTGTCAAAAATGGAGCTGAGGGGAGCGATCAAATGACCAAGAATGTCCTTTGCTCGTGTTTTTGGATTGAGATTATGAATTTGAAATTACGACAACTCCCCTCCTCCATTCTTGATCCAGAGTGTCAAAAATGGAGCTGAGGGGAGCGATCAAATAACCAAGAATGTCCTTTGCTCGTGTTTTTGGTTGAGATTATGAATTTGAAATTACGACAGCTCCCCCCCTCCATTCTTGACCGAGAGTGCCAAAATTGGAGCTAGGGGAGCAATAAAATGACCAGAATACCCTTCATTCGTGTTTTTGGATTGAAATTATGGGTCTAAAATTACGAGAGCGCCCTCCTCCATTCTTGATTCAGAGTGCCAAAATTGGAGCTGAAGAGGGAGCGGTGAAATGACTCGAATGCTGGATTAGGATTATGGGTTTAAAATTACAATAACGCCATCATCCATTCTTGATCAAGAGTGTCAAAAATAGAGGTGAGGGAGCGGTGAAATGACCCGAATGTCCTTCATTTGTGTTTTTTGGAGACAAAAAAGGAGAAATTCTTGGTCATGGGGTGTTATGATCACGACGTAGTATTGGTGGACCACACGTGAGGTGTGGTGTAGGGGGAATACATTGAATTGCTCGGAATGGTCTTTACTTAAGAACTAGGTCATCCCACTGCACCCAGACCACCACCCTTTTCATCAGATAAGAAAGGCCAAATTCACTGCAGAAAGTGCAATGGGACCCTACAAGTTAGGGCTCTCCGGCCCTATATGGATTAATATTTCAACACACAATTATAAACAATTTTCGTGTTCTTGATACTGGTCAAACACTTGTATAAATTCTTAGGCATGGGAAATTCACTTTCATTTTGTTTGGAAAAGAATTAGAAATTTTAAAGGACTTCAATATTATATGAAATTTACTCTGTTCATCCATGCATGACAGGAAAAATATTAAGGCGCCATAGTATTTATATATGCGCGGAAGAAAATTCTTATTCGAATCAGATTTGATCAAACTAAATTAATCACAAAGCAAGTGTAATACACTTGTCATGTGATTGGTCAGTTTTCCTGAACTGTACATCAATCACACGGCAAGTGTATTGCACTTGTCATATAATTAATTCAGGTTCGGTCAAATCAAAATTGGGTTAGAATTTCCCCTACTGAGAAGTTTTGTATTCGAACTCTATCTGTGTGCAGAATAATTTAGTATCAGCGGCATCCACAGATCATCAGTGGGGATAATTTCGAGCCCAATAGAAAAGAAAACGACACATTGCTGCCAAATTAATTTTAATTCCAATTCTTGTTTGGATTTGCACAATTTAAATAATGGAGTACCTAAATCACTAGTTGAGGTGTTTATTAGGATTGGGGGAGAGAAGTTCTTGTTCATCATGGCATACTTATATGTGAAAAATTGTACATTGACTTGAAAATACAGCAAAAGCGTAAAATAGAAATTTAATACATTACACTTATATATAAAAAATTATATATCAATCCAAGAATACAACGAAAGCGTAAAATAAAAAATTAATACGTTACGCCTTAATAAATTAGGGCACATTTGGATATTCACTAACTAATGAATGTTGGACATTTCACATCGAATACAATCTAACGTCCCTCGTGAATCGATCAAATCGTTGAAATGTCCGAATTTGTTGTCCCTCAAATTTTAATGATACCCACTTAAATATTAATATTCTTATATTTATTTATTTATTTTTACTGTCTTAATAAAGTGAACCAAATTATTTTTTTTTTAAAAAAAAAAAGTGCGATACATCTACTGTGACTAGTCATTTTTTTTGAAGTCTACATTACTTACATGACAAATGTATTGCACTTGTCATATAATTGGCTCAGTCTCACTAAACTCGATTTGAGTTAGAATTTTCGTGGCGAATTAAGCTATTCATGCATTATCGCATCGTTGTACAACAATTATAGCTCCAAGTACATGCAAGATTAGAACTTAGCTTATTAATTTTAAAAGAAGAAAGAAAAGATTTATTTTTTTTCAACTATTAATTGAACTAATGATGTTCACATCGAATGCCTTAGGAATGGATCTAGGCAGGTTTGTCGCTGCAGCTCGTGCATTAGCGTCCAAGTTTTGCAGTTTGATTCCTCTGCTTTAATTAAAAAATTTTCTTAATTGCATCGATCATTGTGCCTATAAATTACTTTATTTAATTTAATTTTTAAATATTTAGATTACTGATATTTCACCCCTTTTTTAATTCCGTTAATTTATTTTCTACCTTTTGTTTATTTTCGGACACTCCCACTGCTGAGCACGACGGTTACAGCTGTAATGAGCGGTGCCGATTGCGCGACGTGGTGTTGGACGGCGGGATCATTCTCAGTGGTAAGCCGCCGGCTTGTTGTTATTATTACGCGAGTCGAAGGTTGAAAAGACCGGAGTTGGACTTGGAGACACGTAGCTCTCGGGCCGGTTTGGAAGTTAAATACTGTGGAAACCGGGGTCCACTTCTTAGGACACAAATCCCTATGTTGTATGGGGAGTGGATAATGCTGCGGTCATCTATTGAATTAGCGAGAAAAGATAGCATATATTATTTTTAAAATATTTATGTATGTTATTAATTACTACAAATATATATAGTGATCAACAAATTTTCTTCTCTATACTTTTTTACTAAATCGATATGAAATTTTAGACATGTATCGAATTTATTAGGGTAAATTACAGTTACCTCCTCTAAGGTTTGATATAATTATAAACACCCCTTTGTTGTTTGAGAAATTACAAATACTCCCATGAGGTTTTTAACCGTCTAATACATAATCCATTTTTATGGGTGACTGATCAAAATGCCCTTATGCACTGAATTATTTATTATTCAATTCTTAAAAGAAAAATTGGACTACAATGCGCAGGAAGAGATTTCTTAAGTTTTTTTACATAAATGAGCAATAATGCAATTTGACTAGGTTGATTTTTTTATAATTTTAATAATTAAGGGCAAAATGGTCAGTTTCAGACTTTTGGTTAAAAATTACAAACCTCAGGGAGGGTATCTATAATTTTTTAAACAACAAAAGGGTATTTATAATAATATCAAATTCTCGCACTCTTGTAATTTCAATATTAACATTTGTCAGTTGTGTAGTATAGAACGTTTTATTAAACTTTTGTAAACTGTATCTGGTCATTGATGATCTTATGCTAAAAAATCAGTGTTTGTGTTGCTTATTCAAGTATTTAAAATTGTTTATTATTGTTGCCCTTATGTTTTCAACTATAATAGGAAATATCGCATTTTTAAATTAAATCTCGTGAGGAAACCTACTCTAAGAGCACATCTAAGATAAAATCAGAAAAAATATCCAATAATCATATATATATATATATGTGTTACATATGGATCTCCCTTTATTGAATTGAGAATTTTGGTTCTCCATATGACTTCTTCTTTACAAAAAAGAAAGATCAATAAAGGAAACACGACTACCTAATTATTCCCTTCCCATTTCCGATATTTATAACTAATTTTTCTTGCTTCATTTGAAAGGTTACTCTATTCAATTTCCCCTTTTACCTTAATAATAATAATATTAAAAATTAGAGTAAATTATAGTTACTTTCTCTGAAATTTAATATAATTACAAATACTTTCTCGTTGTTCCCCTTTGAGGTTTGTAATTGTCTAACAAATAACCCATTTCCATCCATTTTTATGAATGAACTGGCAAAATGCCCTTATTACTGAATTAATTTTTTATTTAATTTTTAAATTTTTTTTTGGACTACAATGCGCAAGGAGTGATTTTTGAAGTTTTTTACACAGATGAGTAATAATGCAATTTGTCTCGGTTGATTTTTCTAATAATTTTAATAAAAAAATTCAAGGACAAAATGAACAATTTCAGGCCTTCGGTTAAAAGTTACAAACATCAGGCGGATATTTGTAATTTTTCTAACAACGAGGGATATTTATAATTATTTTAAATATTAGGGAATGTGTATGTAATTTATCCTAATAATAATAATTAATAAAAGAGAAAAATTACCATGTCTCTAGTGTCCAAATTGCACGTTAGGAAGGGTGGAGGAGTGTGTCAGCTGAGCATGTGGGCGCCTAAGCTTGTGTCAAAAGCCAAAAGTAGCGTTGATCGATGTAATGTGCTACGTGGCGAGCATCTAATGGGGGTTCGCCTTTTCTTTGTTGCTTCCTTCTGTTCCTGTCTAAGTCCGACTCCAATCTAATGATATTTGTAGCTCGCCGTAACGTGTTAGCACGTGCCGCTCCCCGAGTCACGTGCGTCTATTGTGGTCCCCCCTCGTGACATGTCACGTGGAAGGGATGCTCTTTCTCCCCTTTCCTTTTAAAGCCCTCGGAGTGGGTTGCAACTTGCATGCATAACCTCATGCCATTACCAACATAGATAAGAGATTTTCAATTAAAAAAAGATTTGATTTTTGTGGTCATTTGTGTAATTGTGTTTGAAAGGGATAAATGGACTGGCCCAAGACTAAGGTCCAAAATTTAGGAAGGGTCCGTTGAAGACCAAATGATGTATCAAGGTCCGAACATTTTTTAGTGAGTTAAGGGGTATGGCCCAAAAAGTTATAGTCTGGCCCAAAGAAGGACTAGACCCGAACCTCTCGTATAGCAACATAAAACCCGGGAGGTAAGAAGAAATTTTGCCTGGCCCAAGAACCAAAGCTAGCAAAGGGGAGACCTAGTCACGCGAGAAGGTCAGGATAAGGCTCGCTTGTCCTTATCCTATCTATATAAGCTCGCCAACCGACTCTTGCATTTAGGAGACCCACCACCTCGGAATTCTGACAAGCCCTGCAACTACCTCACTGAAGACATGGGAGATGAGAGCCCACCCCGATTGAAAAACCTCTTCTGTTTTTATTTTAATTAGGATGATTATTTTGAATGTCTAGAAGATAAATTTTGAGAAAATGATAATAATTTACCAGTATATAATCTATAGCTTTATACGAGGAGCACTCCATTTATGTCTTCAAATTATTGGTCTGTTAATTATTTATTTTTTAATATTTTATTAATTTTTTCCTCTTTTTTTCAACATTTTGTTTTTCTCTCTTTTATATATTTCCACATCCCTTTTTCTTCTCCCATTTTTTCATTATTTTCTCTATTTTTTATTTTTATTTTTTTTAATTTTACATTAATTATGCACGTTTGAGTGTGCCACATATATTCCTTAAACTAAAACAATAAAGATAGATCTTGCCTTTGTTGACAAATGATAATAATCCCTTCTAAGATGTAATTGAGGACTTGGGCCCTCATAATCTTAGTTCCATTGGGCTTAATTTTCTTATTTTATTTGAGTCCATTTAAATCGGGTTTATTAATCCAACTTATTGAATCTGGAGATGGCCCAATTTATGGTTAATTGATCCTGTACAATTTAGCCCATTAATGGGCCCAATATTTATACGGAAAAGAAACTGAAGCAGAAGACGGAATTTCCAATTCCGGGGAGATCGTAGATTCAGAAATGTCAACAAACAGCAGGAATGCGAATCCAGTTCACTGGGCGAACCGTATGATTTCGGAGCCATACTATTTGCTCCACTTGCTAGCTTTCTTCTTCTACATTCCTGTCCGCTGCGCCGCCGCGCACGTCTTCTCTCCTGTCCGCTCAGCTCATCTGCTTCACCGAGTAATTATAAATTAAATCGTGTTTTCCTTGGTTTGTTTAAAGAAAAATCGATGTATTGGTTGTGTTATTGTTTGCAGTTAATAGTTTCGCATTTTCATACTCAATTTGGTTATTGTTCGATTATTACTTTTTGTAGGAGATTCAAGCGCTGCTCGGTTTTTGTGTTTTAGCTGCTATTAAGGTACGATTTCTATTTTTACCTTTTGATTTGTCTGGTTATGATTATTTGTTTAATTCTCTTAATTAATAAGATACAGACGATAGTAAAGGAAACGGATAGATTTTGGGTGCACATAGTGTTCTCTGTATCTGGATTTGATTTCTGAATCACTTTTGGTTCGTGCTATTGCTAAGGTGTAGTTATTGAAACTGAGTAATGTTTTGGAACTAAACAGGCATTGATTATTGTGCAGGCAGAAAAATGATGTGCTAGTATTAACACTCTTTGCATGTAGGATGTTATATTCTTCAAGTGTTGATTGTTCTAATTGTTTGAAGAGAGTCAGAGGCCATAATTCCTAAGAGACTATTCTGATTGTGTCGGTTTAACTTGCAGGTGGTACGAACAGAATCATGGGAGGCTTTTATAGCAGATACTTTATTCTTTGCAAAGGTGCTATATTCACTCTCTCAAATCTTGAATTTGAGTTCTCATCTGTTGTATACATTGTAGAAAACAATTTCTCATTCATGGAAAACCAGTATATAGATAAATACAAATGCACACATAGTGATAGGGCTATCATAATAAACTACTGCTATATGCAGATATTGCTGCACTCACACATGCAGGCAATGAGTATATAGTTTGAGATTGTAACCAAATGGGTGCTTTAGTAAATTGAGTGTTGTCTACAATGTCTAGAAAAGAGGATATTTGAGCTTCTGCAACACGTAAAAAAAGAAACAAATCCGTTCAACTTTTAAATGGAGACTTAGATAGGCTTTTGTTTTGAATCTTCTCCTGATGAGGTTTGTGTAGACTTCATGTTCTTTCTCTTACATTACATGTTACCTACACAGATGTTATTGGCCTTTCGCAATGCAAAACAATGTTTGCAAGAAAGAGTCATCTGAAGAACTCATCATTTCTAATAACAATCTTTATATCATACATAACTTCAACTCTGTCCATCACATACCTGTTTCCTTTTCAGCTCGTTTCGTTATCTTTATGAAAAGTATTATTCCAACTTGAGTCCATCTTCCAGATTTTCCTTGCTGCTATTGCTTTGGTTGTGGATTATCGCTTGGCTTTGTGGTATGCACTAGCATTTTTGGGTATGTCTTTCTCTATTTCCGCTTTTGTCTTTCTCTATGTGATCTCTGGAGTATGATTTTAGCATGAAGTAGTTTCCTGTTCAATATACTTGATATTGTTATACTAAAGAACTGAACAACATAAATGATACTTCCAAGTGAAAGTTTCATAATATAATATAATAAAATGTAAAGCATCTAGAAATTATACTGCACCGAATTGACAGTTTGAGTTACTTTCGTTCATAAGATTCCATTGATATCATGATGGATGGAGTAGTTGCTATGCAAATGGACATCTACAACCATTAGCTCGAATATGTGAATGTGTAAAGTAGGTTTTACGTTTGCCATGTTCATCGCTTAGTACAGGTCCTAATCTGGTCAAGTGGCTTTCGTCTTACATGAAAATATGAGTTCTTTATGGCCTTGATTTGTGTGGTTGGTTGGATTGAATGCTTGTTAGATGGCTTCTTGTTTTCTAAGTCACTATATATTTATTGTTTGGACTTTGGAGTTGTCTATTTGGGTGATTACATATCACCAAAATTTAGTTTTCAACCAGATCAAGTTTGTCAAATATTCTCAATTCTGAATTCATTTTTTTGCTTCTGCGTGACAGTTATATACATTATCTCGCAGCAACCTGCATATGGAGGACTAGGTACTACGATTATCACATTGCTACTATTAAGTTCCTTCTATTCATTCTGCATCTACTTGGCTTCTTTAATAACAAGTTAATGATATCTTTTGCAAAAGTCAAAGTGGTGAATATGTAAGGTGTAAGTTTTCTTATTTTAATGTTTTCTCTTCTTCCTTGTCTAACTTTTGTGTTTCTTTGAACTTTAACTTATCTAGGTACATGTAGTCAATTGACACCGCTCCAGTTGGAAACTTTGCTTACTGAAGGGAACACATCAAAATTCTGGATGGTTGGTGTGTAGACTTTCTCTTAGTACTTAGAACAATATGGTTCTATGCATTAAAAAGCACAATGGAAGGTGTCACAATAGCTAGTAATGGTTGAGTTGATGAAGGTGAAAAAGGAAAGGACACATATTGGTAACAAATTGTCAAATTGTAGATGCACTAGTTTAAAAGGGTAAGAACTTGAACCCTATATGTAAACAATCTACAAACATGGTCCTGCATTTGTTATTTTAGGTTCCAAAGGCCTTCCAGTGATTCAATATTACTTATGGTCAACCTTTCCGGTGTTGTAATTACAGCCATTAATAGAATTTGTAGGAATTCATTTCATTTTTCATGCCAGATTACTAATTTTTAAAACCAATAACTACATCCTTTGTCTAGAAATCTTTTCATTACAAATCTGTTGGAGTCTGATCAGTTATTTTGTATCATGGAGTTCTTATTAGCATTTGCGAAATCCTATGCAGTCCTGGAACATAGGCTTGTCTCACGTTTGAGTCATTTGATTATGTGTTGAATTGGATATTGACAAGCTTATGGCTCTCTTCTCAATCTAATTAATTTTCAGAGCCTGTAAATCAAAGTGCATTTTCATTCGTTGAGCCACTGACTCTTGTATAAAAGTCAGTTAACCATCTGCATAAATAATCAAACAATGCTGCACACAGCAAAATGGCTTCCATAAATTAATCGTTTTCACCTTTCAATAGGCATGGATAGTTTTGCTGTTGTTGGGGGTCTTTTCCTCTGTTACCGGAGGAATTTCATTAGTTAACTTCATACATTTTTGGCAGGTGGAATTTCGTTCATTGTCTATATCCAATTGCATACTGTCAAGTTCTTTTTTCCCTGAACTCTCAATAACGTGAGTCTTGAGCTTTCCCTATTCTCTCATGTTGGTGTTATTTGTATATTATTGACACGCATTCTTGTCCTCCAACTGTTTCTTCTTTGTCATGAGTATCTTGTGTTACCAATTCGAAGCTTTCTCATGCTTGAGTTTTCTGTGGTACAGATTCTCAACTAAAAATTTGTTCTTTGGGACAGTTGATCTTGGACTCTTCCCAAATGCTGCTGAGAAGCTTGGTATCAACCTTGGTAGGGATTCATTTTAATTAAAGCTCATGGTTGTAACTTACATTCACTTCTATTACTTTCTTGAACACACTTTTGTGGAATAAAAGGTTATATAATGGTCCTGCTGTCATTTTTATGACCATTCATGACTAATTCATTGGTGAACATCGATCCAGAAAGCCTTCACCAACTTCCAACTTATATATTGTTTCATGATGGAGCTATGATCAAACGCTTACCTGAGGTGGATTCGGAAGCCCAACTTTTTGATTCTCCTGTGTCGAAGGTATGGTCATGAGCCAGATGTGTAGTCCTAGGCCTGAATGCTGCTTCATTGGTATTATTCTAAACAACAATTGAAATGGCTTCTTCACCTGTTATTAACTTATTATTATAGAGCTCTCAGTTCACGTGGTACCCTTATTGTCCTGTATAATTTTTATGTTGTTCAACTGTTGCCTATTGTTGATTTTCCCAAACTTATGCATGCCATACTTCCTTATACCATGGACTTGGACAAAATAATTCTAGCACTATAATAAAAGAGAAACTGGCTTCTTCTTTGCATGCGGCCTTAGGATAGAACTTTCTGTATTTATTTGTAATCAGCTTCTTCAACTATTGTGAATGGCAAAATCGTTGGACCTCTGTATCATTGAGTGCATGATTCTTTTTCCTTTTGCTGTTTTCTCATGAAAGAGAATGTATTAATCGCTGATTTTGTTAATTTGTGTGATTGTTTTGTAATAATCATTCCCACTGTTATTATTACTGCAGAAACTGCTTTGCCGGCATTTTGAGCTTGACAAAATTCTCCTTGATTATATAAATGGTAAATAGGTAAGGAAGAGCATTCTATGTCCTACAATCTCAGAGTTTTTAGCTTTTACTCGTACAATCATAAAATCAACTTCTCTCATTGAGCATTCAGTCACTCCTGTCTTATTCCCGGTGCAGGTCTGGAGGGATGAGAATTTTGAAAGAAGTCACTTCCAGTATCTCGTCAAAGGATGGCAGCATCTCCCTGCTATATTCTCCTCTTTAGTCCCACTTCCGACACCCCCACCCCCCCCCCCCCCCCCCCCCCCCCCCCCGGACATTAGAAAGGTTTCAGACGGTGTGAGATTCGAAGAATAGTTGTTTAAAGCTAATCATAGTCCCTGGATATATATTGGTCTATGGCAGATAAATATTAGTAGTATGGATTCTGTTGTACGGGTGCTCTGTTTGTCTCTCCAGAGGTTTCAGCAGGAATATTGCTTTTGTCCTGAGTGGGATCAATAATTTTGACTTGATATCTTTTTTCTGTCTTACTGTTAAGAACCCTTGATTTATTGTTAATGCATAGATACAGAGAATTTGTGTAGAGAACTGGACTCAAAACGTTTTTGCTTTCACTTTTCTTTTCTTTTCCTCCTTTACATACTTGACTACCACCTTTATATATTCTCTCCTGATTTCTTCCCCTTAATTTTCAGTACTTGTAAAGCTCAAAATCAAGTTGCAATTTCGGCCATTCTCATTTGGTTTTATTGCAGAACTTGAGAGCTGCTGCTATTTGCAGAAGAATACACTGTCATCCAACAAAAGGATTCTGCCATCTCTATAGAAAGGCCGCATAGGTATTTCCCTATTCTACCAACAAACCTATCATTAGGGTTTCCATTTAAACTATCTATGATGATGATATTTATGAGAAAGAACCCTCATATAAAGTGTGGTGTAGCTGGACCAGGCTCCAGAGATGCATTTCCCTTTTTAATTATCTAGAGATAACCGAGATTCGCGTTCCTAGAAATCCCATTTTTTATTTTCATTTTAATTCCCTTAAAAAGAAAAAAATAAAAAAAGAAGAGTCGCCGCCGAATATTCTTCTGATCAGCCAATGAGTGTGGAGCATCGTACGATTTTGCCTTTAGTGGGCCAGACGTTAGGGCCTGGGATCTCTTTCTTCGCGCCGTTTTTGCGGGCCCCCATTACAACCTGTCGGTCGGCTCATCCCCAACCCGGCCCACTCACAGACGTCTTTTCATGCTTCCACTTACTACACTACGCGTGGATGGATCCCTTCCCTTGGGGCCCCGACCCGTATTTCTTTTCTGCAATACCCGCTTTTTCATGTCTCTATCCGTTGTAATCGTGTTTTGATTGACTTCCTCCCAATTTGATAATTGATGTTGAAACTCATTTTTTCCTTAAGCCGTCAAATAATATAATTATTTAAACTATTATATTAACAAATATAAATCAAGAGATACGTTTTCTTTTTCGTCTGGAGTGTGTTTCACGCGTCACGGCTTCTTTAAAGACCGCGCGTGGGTGGGCGAAATGCTTTAGCCTTGACAAAAGGGAGGAATGTATAGCGTTAGCGTGAGAAATAATAAAAGGAAAAGAATGGATGGGGAAGGGGAGGGGCGTGGAGCACGATATAAAGTTCCAGCCCACCTTCACGCGTGCGGGCCACACTCCCAGAAATGTGGGCCATACGCAGATACGGTCTGCTCCCGTTAAGCACACGCCAGACATGGTTCAGGACACGTGCTTGCCTCTGCATTTTCTCATAAACCCCCTTTTCACCTTTTCTTTTTTTCTTTTTGTTTTTTTGAATATCAGTAATTGATAATAATAATAATAATAATAATAATAATAATAATAATAATTGGAGTAGTTGTTTATTAATATCTTGACAAATTTTGGACAGACTAGTCTACATCAGATGAAATTAGCAGCAAGTACAAATTTAACGTATTTATTTAAAGGCACAATCATTAATCAAACTATTGATTGCTTCAAATAAAATAAAAGGAGGATTATTACAACATCAAAAGCGATAATTTGTAATCTATCTAGCTCTATCATTTAATGATTTAGTCTGTCTCCATGTCTTATTGCGACAATTCGTACTACAAAACTCATCCTAATTCAAAATCTGATAATGCATTATTTTTCACAAATTTGTTTATACAATAAATCACCCGACAAAAAAATACAGAGTGAAAACCAAGATTGACTTCTTCCATCCTTTTGATGGAGAGATTTGGTTCTTGAAAAAAGCAGAATGGATTTTTCTGTTACAAAGTTTATTTCATCTTTTATTTCATTTATAATATACACGTCACGTGTATAAAATATTTTTTTAAATCAAATATATGATGTCATCTTTATATACGTGACGTGTGTATGTTGAATGGAGTAGAAGATATAATAAAATTTATTGTAGAAAAAACTACTGTAAACCACTGTAAGGACAAGACGGCTTCCAATCCGTGAAAAAAGGGAGGTTATGTACAAGGGCCAAAGCTAATGATTTTTTTTTATTAAAACGATAAATATTATTAATTAAATTAAATCAATTACAATCATTCATGTTGACTATCAATCTCTAATAGAGATCATTACAACAATATCACATAAATTAAATCTAAATAATTTCGTACTATTGCAGTATACAAATAATCTTACTATACAGTAGACTATCATCCCACGCATTGATGAGGTTGGAAAACTAATGTTAAGGGCACTAATCTAACCCTCCATCAAAGGAAGAGTCTATGTGACTCAAGTAATTAAAATTTACCTAGAATCTTATGTGTTACATTATGAAAAACAAGCTTTTTAACCAAGAAAAGTGTTTGACAGAGGTGTAGAAAATAGGAGTTTTTTTTTTTTTTTTTTCTAAGTCTACATTTGAGTGCTCTTAGAAATGGTAAAAATCAAAGATATGTATATTTAGCCACTTGAATTGGTCTGCCATTTAATTTTAACCAATAATTAAAACCCAAGTAACTATTTAATGTGTATGTATGTTCAAATTTTCAAAGTATTAGTGGCACAATTTGAGGAAGACCACCACTAAGATAACATGGTCAGAATAATCAACCATTGACTTAATTTTCAATATTTAGTACACAAATACTACTTTTCTAATTAGGACAATTTCTTAAAGGGTTTTTTTCTTTATCAAAAGATTTACTATTAAGAACTACCAATCATTTTTATTTTAGTATGTGAATTATTACATTATTCAGTATATTCAAATTAGAAAATCGATTCTACACATGATAATGAAAATAAATGAATACAATAGAAATTACTATACAAATTTACAAAATTCGAAACCCATAATATTTTAATTGTGAAGTTTCAACCTTACAAATCGAACAAGATTTCACTGTCATTCATCATTCTATTTATTTATTCTGAAGTTATATTCTGGGCTGTCAGAACTTAAATAAAATGTATAGAGTTGACGAGAGGAGTGAAGATTTTCATAGGGGGTAATTTCTTCCATTTTCAAAGAATACGGGCAGATAAATTAGTTCGTTTTAAAAAAATACAGGAAGATAAATTGATTCTTTTTAAAAAATACAAAAAAAAAATATATTATTATTTTACTTTTTAAAATATGACAATTTATTCATTTACAATATCACGTAGATTACTTGTATTTTGTTTCCGGGAGAAGGGAGGGTAAGTGCATTTAATGAGGACATGATTGATCCTATGATATTTTGGTTGTCATATCAGACAAATGGAATGTTAGAAATATTTTTTTGATGCTTTTGATAAATAATAATAATAATAATAATAATAATAAATAATGTAGACATAAAATTGAAGAATTGAATTTAATTAGAGAGATAGAAGAGAATGATGATAAGGAATGAAACAAAAGGCATGATTGCTGCCGGCTATCCATACAAAATATATACATACACTCTCAGCCTCAGACGCATGCACTCCTCTCTCATTATTTTGTCCTTCCTTCCGTTTTACCCCACCCTCCCACCAAACAACCCCTTATTTATCCTTTTCTTTCTTTCTTTCTTTTTTTCTTTTTTTCCCCTAAAGTTAAAACTATTTTCTTGAAAATTATATTTCAAATATATGATGATAATATACAAATATAGAACATATTTTACTTTCCTAATTTTTATTTGGGTAAACTACAACCACCTCCCCTAAGGTTTGACATAATTACAAATACCCCCGTTGTTTGAAAAATTATAAATATCCTACTGAGGTTTGTAAGTTTTAACCAAAGGTATGAAATTGACCATATTTTTTATTAAAATTGTAGAAAAATCAGATGAGATAAATTGCATTATTGCCCTTCTGTGTAGAAAACTTAAGAAACCTCTCCCTGCACATTGTAGTCCAATTTTTTTTAAGAATTAAATAAAAAATAATTTAGTGCATAAGGGCATTTTGGTCAATTCACTTATGAAAATGAATAAAAATTAGTTATTTGTTGGACAGTTACAAACCTTAGGGGGGATTTTTAATTTTTTAAACAACGAGACGGTATTTATAATTATGCCAAACTTCAGGCAAGATAGCTGTAATTTATCATTTTTATTTAAATTTGGATGAAATTAAATCTTGAATTTGATGTAGTGTGATTATTAATGAGGAATTGATTAATGGACACAAATTTATTGAGGCATTGAAAATTAATGTACAATGAAAATGCACCTAAAATAATTTTCAAGCATATAGATCAATACTGCTTTCAGTATTTATATATTAATTATTAATATAAGATTTTTGTAATTAATGAATAAATTAGTATTACATGATATGAACTAATAAAGAACTACTACAACAATCGATGGGCAATCAGATCAATTTCTATTCAAGCAGACCAATACTTGTATATTGACAACATTCGAATTTTAATCCCATGGTTATGGGACCTCAATTTCAACAGCTGAAATTTCGAAATGGTTCCAAAATTAAAAAAAAACTCAACACGTTTGGTCCTATTCTTCACGAATTTTTTGAAATAGTCCCAAAATTGGAAAAACTCGATATTTAATCCCTTGATGCCTGTAAAGTAAAGAACTAAATGTGTTAATTTTTTTAAAATTTTGGGACCATTTTGAAAATCTCGTAAAGTGGAGAACTAAATACGTCGAACCCTATTCTAAAGAATTAAAAGTGTTGAACCCATTATCTTACGTGACTAAAAGTATAATTTTGCATGTTTAATTTGATAAAAGATGATATTTTTCACATTTTTTGAGTCCATAACAAATGTAATTAGTGGGTAAAATTTATTCAATTATAATTAGCAAATCATTAAAAATAATAGTAAGAAACAAAAAAAGAAATGAAATAGAATTAGGGGCGAAGAGAGACAAAGCTGAAAAAAGAAAAGAGCAACAGCGGAAAGCAAGAAGCAAAAAGAACATTCAAACTGATTTACTTCCCCCAAAAATGGTCTCCACTTCTCACTTCTGTCTCCTCTTTTCCATTTCTCTATAGACACACACACACACACACACACACTCTTACATCATCGATCTCTTCTTCCTTTCTCCTTCAAAACACAAATAAAACGAACCCATATACGTATACGTAAATCCTTTTATATATATATATATATGTTTGTGTGAAATCTTGAATGGTTTTGGAGGGCGTTCAGTTGAATACTTGAGCACACATACACGCAAGAAGCCAAACTTGGTATTCAGGAAAGGGTCGTTCTCTTGAAAAAGAAAAGAAAAAACGCTAGAAAACGGTGATCATGGAAGATCTGCGTTTAGTGCTTCACGCTGTGTGCCTCTGAAGAAACAAGACGATAGCGTTTGCCTTCAACCGAGCCCCACAGGTAACGAGCACAAACATCTACGTATCTTCTATGAATGTGTGTGTGTGTTTCTTGAGGTTTCTTGAATTTGAAGAGTAGTGGAAGTTTCAAGACGCTTCAGACACAAGCTTCACCAGAAATTTTAATTAGATATTTTTCACTTGTTTGAAAAGAGACATGCGGGTAGTCGGAAAATATTTTATGTGTGTGAGTATAAATGTTGTGTGCATGTGCATATATATCTACACGCAGATCCATACTTAGAGACAGCTGAAGAGTTACGTTGCTTATGTGGGCTGCCATGGGTTCGTGATTTTATGAGGATCTGAGGGAGAAAGCTATCAACTTTGAATTCACACACATATAGATGAAGACGATTGCTTAACTCCTCGTTTGATTTGAGTTTAAAGAAATTGGGGATATATGGGGTCCAGACTTTGAAGGAAGGCAGAAAGTTTCTTTCTTTATTTGTTGTATCTATTGTTAACTGGTTAGAAGCAAGAAAGTCTTAACAATTTGAAGTGGAGTTTCTGGTTTTGGTGTTAGTAGAGAACTTGGCACCATTTAAAACCATCCCTCTTGAAAATAGTATCTGAAATGTTGCAAAATTGGGTTTTAATCTGAACTCATCATTCATTTCTTGTGCAAGAAAAGGTGGGTTTTGTTATTTGTTTTCTTGTGGGGTGAGTGAATCTTGATTTCTTGAAGTTATGATGGCGGTGACGTCGGCCTGCAAAGACAGTGGCAAAATGGGGGTAGACAACGGCAAGTATGTGAGGTACACTCCTGAGCAGGTGGAGGCTTTAGAAAGGTTGTACCATGAGTGTCCTAAGCCCAGTTCTCTTCGCCGGCAGCAGCTGATCCGGGAATGCCCTATTCTCTCTAACATTGAGCCTAAGCAGATCAAAGTTTGGTTTCAAAACAGAAGGTACATATAATTATAGTATGTGTTTCAAGTGTTGATGATATTTCATGGGGGGTATTTTGCTTTACTAATTTGTATTTTTTATACAGATGCAGGGAAAAACAGCGGAAAGAGGCGTCACGCCTTCAAGCTGTAAATCGGAAACTGACAGCGATGAATAAGTTGTTGATGGAGGAAAATGATCGGTTGCAGAAGCAAGTTTCCCAGCTGGTGTATGAGAACAGTTATTTCCGTCAGCAGACTCAAAATGTAATGGAATATGTTCATTTACCTTAACTTGATTCGATACACTATGTTTCTACTTTCTGTCATGATGTCTTACACTTTATTAAATTTGAGCATTGAGGGGGATTTTGATCTTTGAGGTTGAGTAGAAAGAACAAAGAAATAGTAGTCAAATGCAATAATGTTTTCCTATGTCGAATTCGACCATATTTCCGAGTTTTATCCATATGTTCTTTTTCCTAATCTTCTTTGAAAACTCAGAAATTAACATTGGAAGATATGTTTTATGATAATCTTGTATTTCTTATTGTGTGTAGGCAACACTCGCCACCACCGATAACAGTTGTGAATCGGTGGTAACAAGTGGTCAGCACCACTTGACTCCTCCTCAGCATCCACCTCCACCTAGGGATGCCAGTCCTGCAGGGTGAGTGAAGAATAATGTTACTTCTTCGTCTTCTTTGTGTCCACTACTTTACTGTTCTTCTCGTTATCTTTGATAACTTACGACTTTTGCTCGTATCTTGTCTAGACTTTTGTCCATTGCGGAGGAGACTTTAACAGAGTTTCTATCAAAGGCCACTGGAACTGCTGTGGAGTGGGTCCAAATGCCTGGGATGAAGGTGAAATTGGCCTTCTCTACTCGTAGTTTTCAATTGAAATGAGATAGTTGTTGCTCCACATTGATTTTTATTATAGGATATTCCTCCACCATTCTAAAATTTCACGTGCTTCTGATTGGCAGCCTGGTCCGGATTCCATTGGAATCATTGCTATTTCTCATGGTTGCACTGGTGTAGCATCACGTGCGTGCGGCCTTGTGGGACTAGAACCCACACGAGTAAGTTTTGAACGAGCCTTTGTGGTTATGTTGAAGCATTGTGCTGTTCCGATGAATTGATACTAAATCTTGACCTTAATCAGGTCGCTGAAATCCTAAAAGATCGGCCGTCATGGTACCGTGACTGCCGAGCTGTGGATGTGCTCAATGTGCTGTCTACTGGAAATGGTGGAACCGTTGAATTGCTGTACATGCAGGTTATAAATTTTATCTTTATGTGGCAGTCATTCGTTTATGTTGTGATTGTCTTAGCTAAACGCTTCTTTGACAACTGATTCAGCAATATGCGCCAACTACTCTGGCTCCTGCTCGTGACTTCTGGTTACTTCGCTATACATCTGTTATGGAGGACGGCAGCCTTGTGGTATCTTCTAAATTATAAATTTCATAATGAAAATTAGAAATATAGATCTCTTTACACTTGTGCATTTAGCGACTGAAAATCCTCTGCATGTAGGTATGTGAAAGATCACTGAACAACACTCAGAATGGTCCCAGCATGCCACCGGTGCAGCATTTTGTAAGAGCAGAAATGCTTCCTAGTGGTTACCTAATAAGGCCGTGTGAAGGTGGTGGATCCATTATCCACATAGTTGACCACATGGATTTAGAGGTATCATAGCCGCTGCTCTGTTAATCATATTGATTGATCCCTTGCTTCTTGAGCTGATTGAGTAAGAATTCTGATATTTTTGTGCTCGGCAGCCTTGGAGTGTCCCTGAAGTGCTGCGTCCTCTATATGAATCATCAACACTACTTGCTCAGAGGACAACTTTGGCGGTATGACTACCTTTACAATCCAGAAAATCACAACTTTCATTTCTATGTTGTACTCTTGAAAATAGTGTGGCGCTTTCATTTATAAGATCCTCGTTGAGGCTGAGGCACAGTTTGTATGATGGATGATTTCAGGCTTTACGCCAGTTGAGGCAGATCTCTCAAGAAGCTTCTCAGCCTAACGTCACTGGTTGGGGGAGAAGACCGGCCGCTTTGCGTGCTCTTAGTCAAAGATTGAGCAGGTCAGTTTCTTAATATTTGGTTATTTTTCAGCAGACAATTTAGCCATCTTAACAAGTATTATATCCATCTCTTTTTAATATGCAGAGGTTTTAATGAGGCTGTAAACGGGTTCACGGATGAGGGTTGGTCCATGATAGAAAGTGACGGCATCGATGATGTTACCGTCCATGTGAACACATACCCCGGGAAGTTGATGGGAACAATTCTAACCTACGGAAACGGATTTCCATCTATGAGTAACGCAGTGCTATGTGCCAAGGCATCCATGTTACTACAGGTAAAGAGTCCAGCTTTAAAATCAATTATTATGTTTTGATTATGAATTCTGTTACTGTAATCACGAGACAAGGAATACAATCAGTTAACTTATCGTTGCTGAATTAATCTACAAGTCTACATATTTTCGTTCATGGGGGAACGACCAAGATGTTATGTACTTTAAGTTAGAATCAGGAAACAACTTACAACTGCATAACGTCATTCAATATCACAGTATTTATTAAGTTTGTATTTTCTTTTCGTGCAGAACGTTCCTCCTGCTATACTGTTAAGGTTTCTCCGGGAGCACCGATCAGAGTGGGCTGACAATGGTATTGATGCCTACTCTGCTGCTGCTGTTAAAGCAGCTCCGTGTAGTTTACCTGTGTCTCGAGTTGGATGTTTTGGTGGCCAGGTTATTCTTCCATTGGCTCACACTATTGAGAATGAAGAGGCAAGTTACTTAATTAATCTAACCTTTATACCTGTTTCTGGCTGAGTATATTTGTGTAAATTGTATAATTTGTTTCGTTTTATCTTTTAATTTCTCTTTCTCTTGCTGCTGCGGAACAGTTTATGGAAGTGATTAGGCTGGAAAATATGGCACAGTATCGGGACGATGTGATTATGCCTAGCGATATCTTCCTCTTGCAAGTGAGTGATTTCGTCCTTGACTGAAATTATAGGCGTGTGGGACTAAACGCATGCATGTTTGTATTCACTTATATCTTGATACGGTGATTGCACAGGTCTGTAATGGAGTGGATGAGAACGCTGTCGGCACCTGTGCAGAACTTATATTTGCTCCTATTGATGCCTCTTTCTCTGATGATGCACCCCTTCTTCCTTCTGGTTTCAGCATAATTCCAGTTGATTCAAAAACCGTAAGGGTTGCCTGAAACAATATCATTATAAATCTGTCTCACTGGTCGTTTTGTTCCACGCTCACGTACTCTTAAACTCTTGTAGGACGCCTCTAGTCCGAACCGTACACTGGACCTTGCATCGACTCTTGAAGTTGGACCTGCAGGAAGCAGATCACCCGGTGATCATTCTAGGAACGCTGGGACTGCAAAATCGGTCATGACAATAGCGTTTCAATTTGCATTTGAGATTCATCTTCAAGAAAGTGTGACCGCTATGGCTAGACAGTATGTTCGCAGCATCATTTCATCTGTTCAAAGGGTGGCATTGGCGCTCTCCCCTTCTCGTCTCGGTCCTCATGCTAGTTTGCGGCCTCCACCTGGTACACCAGAAGCGCAGACGCTTGCACGTTGGATTTGCCAAAGCTATAGGTATCGTCATCCATCCGTTACCCCTTTCTTCACAATCTTTTATTCTCAACTCTACATGATAATTACTATTAACTCTCCAACTCCATAATTTTCATTTGCAGATTTTTCTTAGGCGTCGAGCTCCTCAAACCCACAACCGAAGGAAGCGATTCCGTTCTTAAAACCCTTTGGCATCATTCTGATGCTGTGATGTGTTGCTCACTAAAGGTATGATCTGATATGAGTTAATTTGAATCTTTTATATATATCTTCAAAAGCTATTCGGGTCATCTTGTTTAGACACGAAATTGTTGTAGTTCATCCGAACGGTCAAGATTGATCATGTTTACTCTTAACATTGTCGAAACGACATGCAGGCACTGCCGGTTTTCACATTTGCAAATCAGGCAGGACTTGACATGCTCGAGACCACCTTAGTTGCACTCCAAGACATTACGCTTGAGAAAATGTTCAACGAAAACGGAAGAAAGACTCTCTTTGCCGAGCTTCCACAGATCATGCAACAGGTACAATTCTTGACATACAGACATCATGTGCAAAAACATAGTTCAGTACATTTGGTAAGAAGAAGTTGGATGTTTTTCTTGCAGGGTTTTGCTTGTCTTCAAGGTGGGATCTGCTTATCGAGCATGGGGAGGCCGATATCGTACGAGAGGGCGGTCGCGTGGAAGGTGTTGAATGAAGAAGAAGATGCACACTGCCTCTGCTTCATGTTCATCAATTGGTCTTTTGTTTGATACAACACCATCACCATATAATATGCAGGAAAAAAACAAGTAGATTTAAACCATCACATTTTGACCTCTTTGATGATCGATGTTCAGGCTGTGCAGAGCAGGCAACTGGATTATCCATTTCTCTTTTGTTTTGAAGTTTGTAGCCTCGTAACCTTAACTCTAAATTATCCTTAATTTATGTTAAAATACTGTTTCTCTTCGCTTGTTGTCTGCTTAATTAAGTAATGATTAATACTAAAATTAGATAAAGAGTCTCACCCAAGTCTTCAAAAACATCTCTCTTTTGTTTGGACATATATATATATAGGGCTGGATTAGGTTTGATCGAATCAAATCAATTATAAAATAAGTGTATGATACTTGTTATGTGATTGGTTTGGGTTTGGATGAGCTTGATCGGGCTAGAATTTTCCTATATACAGGCCTCTCAATCTTCCCCAACATCTGCCAAATCTCCACTGACAAGAGATGGTTTATCAGACAAAAATGTCTAAAATGGTTTGATGATCAAGGGTTGATGTCAACAACCACCTATTTATAATTCATGATTGGCTCCAATCACAAGTTTCTTTTCCAGAATGGTGTCTGATTTCTATTGCTCAAATTCTCTGACTGACACTCACCCCTCCATTTTGGAAACTATACTTCTTTTTCTTTTTTGAATATCATCTGGAAATATGTTGCTGTCCATGTGTGAATTATTAAATTAACACATGATGATAATATTATTTGTGATCTAACGGTTTATAACTAATGTAAGTACAAACTCACATAAGAGGCATCAGCCGGCCCAAAAACTCCCATAAATACTTCGTTTCCTACGTGATTGGTTAGGTTCGATCCAACTTAATTAGTGTAAAAAATTTTTTGTTACTAATATGAGAAAGTCATTTCCTTTTTACTTTAACCTTTATATATCTTGTCTTGTTTTACCATTGTGCGTTAGAAAAGTTACTTTCAAGTTCTCTAACGATGCTTTAATTATTTGACAAAAATATATATTGATAGAGAGGTTTCCACTTCTCCACTCACATAAGAAGCTAATTGCTTAGTCAAATTCTGACCACATTCATTAATTAGACATCTTACACTAATTTCAAGAAATCAAGACCTATCATTATTTCCCATATCTTTTGTACTTCCACTGGTCAAAAAATTTGCCATTTCTAAAGTCCCTTTATATATATATATATATCACACACACAAACACACACAGTGGATGTGGGGTTGAGTTGGAGTTGTACTTTGGGCATCCCATTTTGTCCCCCACAAAGACAATATAAATTGACTTAGTGATTGGAATTTTAAAATTTGTTTTCCAGAGTAGTAGTTTGGCATATGTGTTATTAAAAGAATAGGCGTGCTTGTAGTTGTAGCTGAAAGGAGACCAAAAGAGAAAAGCAGCTGTACTGCCATTTTGTGCATACAAAGTACAAACACACACCCCACTGCATTTGTATAGATATGTCGTTGTAGGAATTATTTGAGGGTTGAGGGGATAAATGCAAAAAGAGGACAAATTATAGACCACTTTCGTATTTCGATACCATAATTTTCAAAAAGGCCAAATTTAATACCATATAATGGGGAGTATGGCAAGTTTGATACCATAGTTTATGAAAGTTGCAAATTTAGTACCTTAGTTTTGAAACTGATAGTTTTAGTACCGACCCTTATCTTTTGATAATATCATTTCTAGTCCCTTAAATTTATTTTTCGCATGAATTTTGCCCGGATTTTAGAATTAGCACCCCTATGCATGAAAATGGTATCAGAATCTAGATTTATTGAAGAAATGTTTGTTTTATTACATATTGATATTTTATCCCTAATGGAGGAGATCTTTAAAAAGTATGGAATCGAACGGGAGTTCAAGTTACATGAAATCATGGAATATTTTCAGATTTTGAAAATACAGAAAAAGAATTTTCTTACGGAAATTTTTAAGAAAATGGACAACAGTCCTAGAAGGATTGATTTGAATTTTCTTACGGAAGAAGAAAGAGAGGAATGTTTGAGAAATTACCAGGTCTAACAAACGCTACCAGGAAATGCGATGAGACGTCTACATGCAGCTGAGATCCATGGTAGAATCCTAGCTAGGAGAAACAAAACGGGTAAATTCCTGAATCAATACAGTTCTAAAGCCAATGACTAAAGGAACTGATTAGAAGGAACTCGAGCCGGACACTTCAAAAATCTCTCAAGATCTAAGATAGATCCAAAAGACAGTTCAAGACTATGGACATAGGTTAATCCATATACCTATGGAAATAGACCTCTTGAGCCAAAAGATGGATGAGAAAAAATGGATGAGATCCTGAAGATAATTCCATATTTATGCAAGGATCTTACAGATCTAAAATCTGAAGTCATAGATCTGCGGAGAAACCAAAGGAATACACCTGAGACATTCAGATCCCACTAAGAGCGCTCAGGGACGCCTTTGGACCAGTACCTCTTCTACATCAGAAGGAAAAGGCGACGGAGATCCCGAAGCCAAAAAAGCAAGAAGATCTAATCCTTGAAATCATCAAATCCATAAAGTAATGGAGATATCAAGGGTGGATCTATCAGATCTGCAGGAGTTAGCTGAATCCTTTTCCCAACTTGAGATTGTGGATCCAGTCAACATCCAAACCAACAAAGTTGCTCCAGCACTACCACCGCCGGAGGGAAGTACAGGCTCAAATGATCCCGCACAGGATCATCCTATGAGAGAAGGTATGGATTTCCATACCAATGCCACCCCAACGTTCATGGGAACCAAATTAAGAGAAAACACAGGACGAAATCCACAACGAGTACCTGAAAATACACCATGGGCAAGAACTATGCTCCAGCCCTTACATCCATTTGGCACTATACTCAACCTGGATATCATCGACTTTCGAAACATTGAAAAGTTGATAGACAAATGGGTTGCAGCCATGAAGATAGCAACAACCACATTGGAACTTGACAAGGAGAGCTTCATAAGGTTATTGGAGTTAAGATTGGAAGGTTTTGTGAAGGTCGGATGGAATAACACCCCAGGAGACACCAAAGAAAGTACTTTAGCCGGAGAGTCTAAAAGTGCTATCGCGAAAAGACTCGAAAGGTTGATTAAAATACACTTCATCGGAGACGGATACTTCGAAGGAAGTAGAGCCGAAAAGGCTAGAGAGTACTCGCAAGCCCTCTTTGTCCTCGAGTTAAGGAATATTTGTGCGGTAGATGAATATATCTATTGGTTCCGCAAGTATTTCTTCCAGAGTGGAGTAGCAACGGAAATAGCTGCTCCGATGTTCTTTACAAAGATCTGTAGTCTATGGAGGGAAATATTGATACAATCATACAAAGTACCCGAAGGACAACTGGATTCGGTGGCAAGAAGGATGTCTTTCCTCAAAGACAAACTGAAGGATTGGTGTTATCAAGCATCCATCCAGAAGAACATGAAAAGACTGTGAGGTAAGATCAAAAGAACCCCTCTCTGTTGTGATAATAATAATTTTCCAACCATTATAGAAGAATCAAACGAGCAAAAGAAGAAGAGAAAGCACGGTAGTGACTCTTATTTCAGGAGTTCCAGAAAATCCTCTTTCAAAAGGAGATCATGATAGTCCAAATTAAAGGCCAGATCATACAAATTTGGACATATAACAGGACCAACAAGAGCTTCATCCCAAGGATCTCGACGAATAGATGCAAGATCCACAAGGAGAACCCATACAAGAAGAACTTTCAGATGAGCCCATACCCGAGCCAATGAAAGTTTCAAAGATTGTAACTGTTGGACGTGCGGCGCAAAAGGACATATATCACCAGATTGCCCGCAGAAACGTGGTGAATTACGACAGTTTGAAGCCACGAATGACATCCTTGATGCAGTCTACTACGGCGACTTGGTACCAATCTACCAATTCGAAGATCTTCCCTCAGACTAATGTATCTATGAAGAAGAAATAGAAAGTGATCAAGATGGATCTTCAACCGAGTCAGAGTACTTACAATGAATAAGATAGACTTCAAACCTCAGATAGCCTATCGAGATTCTTTTCAAATATGACAGTGTCAAACAAAACCATGGAAAGAATCATGTGACAAAACTCTAATCTCAGCCCATACGACGGCTTTAGGATTGGAGGGATCGGTAGAGTCCATAACCAGAGGAAATCATATAATCTACAAAGTAAGTTCAAGTGAGTTTGCAATTCCTATAGAACTTACTGGTAATGTGATGGAAATGCAGCTTATTTCTAAAGAAGAAATTCTTGACGAATTAAGTAAACTCAAGGAAGAAGTAGCGATTACTATGAAATAGATCCACATAGGAGCTATTGAAGTAGTACTAAAAGAAACTTTTAAGGAAGGAATTGATTTAGAAATACATTTATCAATAATGGATAGAAGAATCAATAACTTAAGAGATGGTTGTCTTGGGACAATGATAGAAAATTTGTATGCAGGAAAACTGATGTTTGACATTCATCCTAGGATAACATACAACCTAGCAAACCAAGATTTCAGTCGAGTCTTAACCCTGCATCAGGATTTTAAAAGAAACGATGTTATGAATGATGGGAATAGAAACAAGTTTGAGGAAATGGGAGGAAATTCATACGCAAAGGGTTCGTGAGTTGAAATAGGTTTGCAATAGCCTGCCAAAGCTTGCAATCCCACAAGATGAAGATGAGATGGTAGTCTATACAGACCCCAATGACTACAGATGGGCAGCAGTGCTAATGAGAAATATAACTATTGGTGAAGAACCATGTAGATACACATGAGGGTTGTTCACTGAGCAACAAGCCAAACTATGGCATATCAACGAGAAAGGATTCTTTGCGGTTTGGATGGGCTTTCAAGAAATGGCCTTTATTTTTACTGGCTAAAGAATTTACGTTGAAAGTTGATAATACAAATGTTAAAGCTTTCTTAAAAAATAAGCTTGAATAAAAAATTGAGAAAGCACGTATTATTAGATGTCAAGAAGAATGCAAATATTATTGTTATAATATTATCATCATCAAATCTCATGAAAATGTTCTTGCAGATTTCTTGACAAGAGATGGAGGCATCTGAAGCAGACTTCGTCATTATAAGATTCAGGCACCTTAGGAAAAACCTTGAGGAGATTGACAAGAGATTTGACAGCTAACGGTTAAAGCCCAGATAGATGGCCAGGTCTAACAAGCTGATCTTGACATTGTCCAGATCGCCATCAGGAGTACCAAACTGGCCGCAAGCTCATTAGGAACGACCTACTAGAATCATTTCGAAAGGCAACATCTTCAGCAATGGCACGAGAATTAAGAGAGCAGGACTCTAAACCTGCAATAAGAGAACAAGGCTCTAAACCTGCAATTAGAGAACAGGGCTCTAGACCTGTAGCAGCAGATTCACGTGCTGCTTGCACAAGGCCATCGCCAGACTCTGGTGAAAAGGCAAGAGTTGAGTTACATGAAGTACAAACTCCTTACCTAGCACCTTTGGGGTAAAAGAGGAAGAGATTAACCTTAGGCCGATGACAAACACTTCTAAGGTTAATACTAATGAATCTTTATCTTCTATTTCTGCTTGGCAGGGCTATCAGAGATCATGGGAAAAACTTATTTCCCGAAAAGGCATTAATCCAAGCAAGATCATCGTAGGCACATCCAGGAAATATAATAGGACCTGGATGCTCGAAAGGTCTAACCCAAAGGAAGTACAAGAACGGTATGACTTTGGAGCCCTCGATTCAGTTCATACTATGTTACCTGGATTTCCAGAAATCTCAAAACTTCCGGAATGGATCAGTGGGGCGGTTTATGAAGCATGGCAGAACAATATCCACCTCAAACGAGGAACCATTTTGGAGCTCAAGTTCATTTCAATAGCTCTAGAAATCTCAGGAAAAGGATCTTATCTGGTATTTCATTTTATCAAATTACAGAGACCTGACATGGTAGCATTTAACAGATCTAGTCAAGACTGCCACATGAGAAGCTCCCTTGGTATCTTCCCTCAGTGAAGATGAAATATCTACCAGAAGAGCTTGGGGGTTTTGGGTCTGTTTCACTAGGATGGACAAAGTCAAGTACCATTTAAAATAGGGTAAATTGCATAATCCCCCCCTTGTTATAGAAATTCAGCTAAAAACCTTCTGTATTAAAAATATAGGCAAAAAAACCCCTGTGTTTTTGAAAATCTTGCACACTCTCCCCTTGCCGTTTGATCTGCTTAACGCCGTTAAATTTTTCGGCAATTTTCCGTTATACCCTTATATTATATAAATTATTATTATTACAATGACTGTTGGATCTTTTCTGATCGCATCAGAATTGTAGGATCTAATCAAATTTTAGTAGCTATTGATTTCAATAATTAAAATGAACGGTCCAGATTAAAATATATTTTTTTATATATATATATAACAAAAAATTATTTTATTATAAAAATATAACATAGATATATACACATACAATTATAATATATATATGTATTACATGTATATATATATATAGGCCGGTGGAGGGCCGTCGACCACTCCACAGGCCGTTAGCTTATAGGCGACGACGCTCGTCGCCGACCCAGCTCTGGGTCGGCGATGGGCGTCGTCAGCCAGGGCATCTGGGCGGCGACATTGTCGCCCAAATCTGGGTGCGGTGACCACTCGTCACCCAGATTTGGGCGGCGAGTGGTCGCATCTTGGGGGCGGGGGGGAGGGGGCAGCAGAGGCGACGGGGTGGAGGCGATAGGGAAATAGACGATGGGGGTGGTGGCGGTGGATCACTGGGGAAGATGACTGTTACCTGGGGGTGGGGTGGGGGTGGGGGGTTACTTGGGGAAGATGACTATTACCTTCCATTTATTTTGTATTTTTTTTACTTGTTGTATTTTTTAATTTTAAAAATTAAAAATAATGAATTACTTAATTATGTATTAAAATGTTAAAATATAATTATATTGAAATATTAAAATTTATTTACTGTAATTGATATTAATAATATAATTTTAGAACTATGAGAATTTATTCAATGCAAAATTAAATTAATTAATAGTATTGAAAATGAAATCATGTATTTTGATTTTAAAATTTAGAAATATTAAAATCCCTAAAGTTATCATATTTTTTTTTATATATAATAATTTAATTTGATGTAATAATATTTTTCCATATAAATATTAATAAATATTGATTATTTAGTATTTATCATATTTTTTAGTAAAATATGAAAAAAGTAAAGAATTAATAAAAAAAATAAAGAAAGGAAATAATTGCTTAGATAGGGGTAATTTTGTCCATTCAACAAGGTCAAAAGATTGAAAATAGGTCAAAACCATATCCCACTCAAATTTTGAGAGAGTGTAGGCCACTCTCAGTTTTTTTTTAAGGGTTTTTTTGCAGAGTTTATAATTGTAGAGGGTCTTTTTTTGGCCATTTAATTAACACAGGTAAGTCAGAAAAGCAAAGGGCACCAACTGGCAAGCACATGGTCGACAAGCCATAATTAGGTGACGAACGCAGCGACGTCATCTAAAACAAGGTTGGAGTTCAGGTTTGAAGTTCGTGGACCATTATAAATTGAGAGATAGGAAGCAGATGATATCAAAAGACTTCTCCAACTCTTCAAATCATAAGCAATGTTTTTCAAATTTCTGAGTTTTAAGTTTCTGTGTATGGGGATTTCCCCAAAGAGTCAAGTCCTCTTCTCCATGAGAGGCTAAGAAGTTGTCTCCTCCTATAGAGGATTAAATATTTATGTAATATCTCAAGCATTTCTTCAATAAAGTAAAGGTTTCTGTCCAATATTGTTCATCCAAAATTTTATTAAGTCCCTGTTATTGGAATACTTCTATGCCCTAAGGTAGGAAACGAAATAGGGCTGTGTTGTTTGCTGCTGAAGGAGCCAAGGACTTGCGAACCATCTGTTGCGGTAGTGGGTTGGAAGAAGTCCGTAAAACTGAGGACTTGGAATAACTGACAACAAAGCGGTCAAACCAAGGTATGAATTTATGGATGCTTAATTTTATTTTCGAAAGCATGTTGGGCCTGATCAGAGTAGAATCGTATGGATGCTATTTCTGGAGAAAAAAAAAAGTTTTGGGACCAATACTGATACTATTTCAAAGATGAGTGACTAAAATGAAAGTAAAGTACTTTATTTGCAAGTCTCTGTAAACTACAGTATCAAAATTGATTAATTTTAAAAGTATGGTACCAAATTTACAAAAATCCCTACACTGTAGTACCAAAAATGCAATTTTATCAGGGTTGAGATATTAACAACAAAATCAAACAGTATAGAAAATAGCTAAAGATGAAGCTATAGATATTCTATCTTTTGCTTTTTTGGATGTATGTATAATCATAATGGGACCATTTTCGAGTTATTAGAGAGGAAAATCGTCATGTACGTATTTGTAAGTTTTAATTAAATTACAGACATTTTCGATTGATATTTGAATTTTTTTTATGAGTAAATTGCATAACAACCCTCTGTATTTTGGTGAAATAGCGCAAAATCCCCTTATATTATTTTTATAGGCAAAAAAAATTCTGTATTATGGAAAAGGCAGCAAAATACTCCCTCTTCGTTAGAAATTAATGTAGAGTGCTTGTTACACGCCAAAAATGCGAGTGAGCTTCTTTTTGAACACTTTTTGCATTATTTTATATTTGCAAAAGTCTATTGTACCCCTTTCTTTGATATATAAGAGAAAATAATGTTTTAGTTTACATATATTTTAATAAATTATATACTATTGCTTAATTTAATTTATAATTTACTTTTTAATATATTTTAATTAATTATATCTATTTATAAACTTCAATAATTAAATTAGATTTATTTAGAAAATATAGTAATTAAATATCAAAATACCCAAAAATTATATTAATTTTTTTATATTATTTAATATGTTTTAAATCTACCAATAAACTAAAAATTTAATATGTTTTATTATTTTTAAATTTTGAAAACAATATTTAAAAAAATTAAAAATAATAATATTGGCCATTACCCCATGTGTCTTCTACTTCGTCGTGCCTCTCTGTCAGCCGCCTCGTCACCGGCCATTGCTGGGCAATGTCGTCCTGGCCGATCCGAGGCGACGTCGCTCAAATCTAGCATCAACCCCTTTTGCATCGCGTCGCCCCCATTTTCAGGGGCAATAGCTCGTGTCGCCAAGTTCAATTTTTGGGGACAACGACTCGCGTCGCCTAGTTCATTTGCGGGGCGATGTCGCCCCCTCTGTGCGCCTAGACTGTTCTGGGCGAGGTCACCGTCGCCCAAATTGAGTGGCGACGGTCCCGCCACCCACAAAGATATATATATATATATATATATATATAATTATAGATATATAAATAAAAAAATGTATTCTTAAATTTTTTAAGATTTGGACTATTTATTTTTTAAAATTGAAGATTAATGGCTATTATCAGAAGGGTATAACGGGTAATTTGACATAAATTCCGTTAGACTTACCTAATGGAAGGGGAGAGTGTGCCACATTTTGTAAAACATAGAGAGCTTTTTCCTTATTTTATTAATACAAGAAATTTTTTAACTAAATTTTGAAATACAGGGGTTTTATGCCACTTATCCCTTTTTTTTTTTTTTCCATAGATCTGCCTTATGTCGAATTTTCTACGAAAAATGATGTTATCATCAACCATTAATAAAATTCAAGAAAATATGTGGAATTAATGGTTGCGTCCTTGTATAGAATATATGCACCCACGATTTGTTAATATATTTCACCATAATCTTGTAATATTTTTGCCCGTCCTTCGTGCATTGATTAATTTTAGAATGAATTTTGTCAAATCATGAAAAAATAATAAAGCTAATTAAAGATTCCTAAAACCCTAGAAAGAAAGAATTATCTATGGAAAACCTTAATAAATAATGCTTCTAGTATCTTTAATTAGTACTAATTCAAAGTTAGGGTTAATTACACTAACCTCCCCTGCTACTATGCGATTGAGAATTACAAATTGTCCTCTTTGACTAACAGGTGTTAGTCAAATTTAACGGTATGTACTGAAATGATTATTTTTTCCTCATTTATAAAATTTAAAATAATTCAATAAACTTGAAAATAGAAGTGGACTAAAATATCTTCAAGTATTTTTTTTTTTTCAAAATATAAGCTTTATTTTCTATAAATTAATATAATTTCACAAAAAATTGCAAGCTTTGATGATTGTTAGGAATATAAATTAATGTCACAACCTACACATGCACAATATGTGATTAAAAGAATTGTATAAAACAATATATTAAAAATTACAATTATACACCCTTTTTAACTTTAAAAATATCAAATTACCCCTAAGGGGTATTAAAGTTGTAAAAGATAGAGTTATTCAATTTGATGGTATTGTATGAAGTTTGGACCATTTTTTTTATGATATCAGCAAAATCCATCAAGTTGACTAACGGAAGGGGTAATTTGTAAGATGGGTATATTTGAAAGGAGACTTTATGTAATTTCCATAGTAAGAGGAGGGAATTTGTATATTCTCATAATAGTAGGGGTGATTAGTGTAATTAACCCTAAAAGTTAAAAGCAAAATGGAATGTATATCATCAAATTTTAAGTGGTTAGAAATTAAACAATTCGGGTGAAATCACACTTTTAGTCTCATAGAATAGAGAATTTAACACTTTTAATTCTCTACTTTCCGGGATTACAAAATGGTCCAAATATCAAAAACTCGACACATTTAGTTCCAAGTTCAAGTTTCCATCCAAAAAATAGACAGTAAGGACACGTGCAATGTGCATGTCCATCAATTGTATGAGCAACCAAGCTAACAGACATGTGAATTGCAGGTGTTCTTGCAGTTTATTTTTTAGACAAAAATTTGGATGTAGGACTAAATATGTCGAGTTTTTCCAATTTTAGAATCATTTTGAGAATTCCGTAAAACAATGAGTAAATTTTTTCAATTTTAAGATCATTTTAAAAATTTTATAAAGTAAAAAATTAAAAATGTTAAATTCCTTATTTCATGAAATTGAAAGTGAAATTTCGCCAACAATCTGAATAAGTTATGGGACTATAAGATATGGTCGTCAAGCATGTCATAATTTATTTGAGACAAAAAGTTTTTTCCTCCTCTGCTAAAAGCGTACATCTGCAGTCTCAGAAGTCAGAAAAATCTCCCAACACAAAGATTCTCAGTAACACTTTCGTATATACATGCACGCTTTTGCTCCTACACCAATTCATCCCTACATTCACAGGTTCAAAGTTTAAGTGGAGGAAAAAAAAAAATTAAAATTAACTTTTAGGTTTTATTCCTCTCTCCCTCCCAACTTTTTACTAATCATTTTACCATTAATCCTGTAATTTAAATTGTTATTTCTAACGTTGGATTTAATTATTTGGTTGTCCTTACGCTTTTTAGGATCTATGGTCCATGCTGGATTCCTAGACTGAATTTGAATTAGGGTAAGTTACAGCTTCCTTCCTTGAGATTTGATATAATTATAAAAATTCATCGTTATTTAAAAAATTACAAATACTCCCCAGATTTATAATTTTTAAGCAAAGACCTGAAATTGACCATTTTGCCCTCAAAATTTTTATTAAAATTATAGAAAAATCAGCAGAATCAAATTGCATTATTGCTCCTATGTGTAAAAAACTTAAGAAACTTCTCACTGCGCATTGTAGTCCAAATTTTTTTAAAAATTAAATAAAAAATAATTTAGTGCATAAGGGCATTTTGGTCAGTTCACCCATAAAATGGATGAAAATGGATTATTTGTTAGACGGTTACAAACCTCAGGGGCTATTTGTAATTTCTCAAATAATAAAGAGTATTTGTTATTATATCAAATTTCATGGAAGGTAGCTGAAATTTACCCTGTGAATTAATAAAAAGTACATCACTTATTTCAAGATTGATCTAATATTTGACGCGGCTTAAAATTACAGAAACATGCATAATCAAAATTAAAAATATAACCCAAAAAATAGATATACTTAACAATTTTTTACTCTTAGATAGAATACAAACACATCCAATATATATTTTGAATTCTTGAATTGGATCCATTTAGGAACCCTACCCATTTTACAATCTGTATATAGTCAAAACCCAAAGTGCATTGGTCAAGTGATATCTCCAAAAAGTTTTTCTTTTTTTATTTTTTTTATAAAAAAAAAACTACTCAAATTGAAGTGGGTTGGTATGCATGGATTAGAATTCCAATAATGGTTCGAACGTGTGTACCCAATCACCCTTATCATTACATAAAATCTTGACAACCCCCCCCCCCCCAAAATCCCCCACCATCACCACCAAAAAAAAAAAAAAAGCCAAAAACTAAAATTAATTTATTGAAGGAAATTTGATGCCGTGTATAAATTTATACCTACATTATTTGTGAATTGTTGTATTAATGCATGAAATGATATTATTTAGGGTAAATTACAGTGACACCCCTTGAGGTTAGATCTAATTACACAAACAGTTCCTATCTTTTGCGAAATTATAGCTAGACCCTATGAGGTGCGTTAATGTAATATTTTTCAGGGGGTATTAGTATAAATTTTGCATTGAAATAAGAGGTGTAGTTGTAATACAATTAACCTCATGAGGGGGTAGCTGTAATTTTGCAAAAAATAGGGGGTGTTTGTATAATTGAGCCTAACCTCAGAAAGTGTCACTGTAATTTACTTTATTATTTATGATCTAACAATTCATATTTGATGTGAGTACAAATTCACGTGAGCTTTATGACTTAAAAGATGAAATTCTTTTACCAAATAGTTGAGAGAGAGCAAAAGAGCCTTTTTCAAGGGAAAGAAGAAAAAGAAATAAAGAAGAGGCTTTTGTGCATGGTCTCCAAGAAGGGTTATGATTAAATTTCTTGAATCTTTTGAGATGAAAAAGAAAATAAAAAAAAAAATGCATCCATCCATGGATCCATGCATGCCAGCCAGCAAATCTTAGCTGTTGGATCTTTTTCAAAATGTCAGCCAATACACTTTAAATCTATGCGTTTAGACTCTTGTTTTTGGACAGAATCTTCTACTTCTCAATATTGTGCCAAAAGCCACAAGAAAAGAGATGAGGCTGCCGGCGTTCTTCTTCGCACTAATCATTAATGTTTCAGTCTGTAGGACTATCTATAAAAGAAAAAAATAAAAATAAAAATATTGCAATGCTTGCAAGCACCATTATTACATTGCGGAAAGGAAATTAATCCGTAAAAAAATCATCGATAAGACTTAGTTCAGTTGGCGAAATTGAGGTTTAATTTATGACGAACTTAATAATAAGTGTAGTTCTATTTTATAGTAAGTGATTAATATAAATTGTTATAGTTGTTAGTAAGTTATTAGATATAAAATATTTGATATAAATGATTGATAATTAATTTATTCGAAATAAATAATAGTTCATTACTTCAGTTTAAAAAAATAATAATTAGATGAATGTTGCTTGGTTGGAAAGAGAATTGACTACTGACAATATTCCTAAACTTTTTTCTTTCCTAATTAATTTGACTTCATGTCTGTAATAGTTTACCCCATATATAAATTCTATATAGCTGCCTACTTTTTGGTTTCAATTTGAACTTGTCTTTGAGCAATCATTAGCATCATTTCCGTTGATATGTTCATACAACTCCAAATTTGAATTGTGATATACTTTTTTTTTTTTTTCTTTTTGTTTTGATATACCCATGTATGTCTAAGCTGGGATTTGATGTTAACCCCTATCTGATTATTAAAATTTTAAATTGTTACAAGATCAGACTCGAAGCAATGAAAGTAAATAAGGAGTAATTATTCCGTTACAATGTCAAAAAACATAAATGAGGAGTACCACTGTACTAGTCACTTTACATCAAATTTTAAAGTAGGAAGGTATAACCTATCCAGCCTAACTATTCCTTTTGGTATTACATGTATCTTGTGTGGGTGTCGTTCCCTTGAGCCTTGTTCAGGTGTAGTCAACGTAGCAAAATAGTCCGCCAACTGAATTTACTACCTTTATGGTAGACGTGCGTGATTCGTAACGTTAGGATTTGGCATGTAGAATGGAGATGACCAAGCATGTGTTGCGCATACAACCCACCATGCAATCAGTTGGGATGACATGCAACACCATTTTGTGTGTGATCGTGATATCCCTTGTGCCACTGCATATTCAACTCCATGTACCACAGCAGTGAGCTCGGCCAATACATTTGTACATTCCCCTAACGCCTCCTGAAATGCCATCAAAATCTAACCATCAGTCCTCTAATGACTCTACCCGCACTGCCCATGCTCGGATCGCCAAGACATGAGCTGTCCGTGTTTAGTAATTATACCAGCCCTCATCCAGGGCGAATCACTTAACAACATGTGGAGGGGCCACTCCACCCGCAGAACACGAGAAGAATTGTGATATACTTGTTATATAATTGGTACATAGTAAAAAGATAAATAATAAGAACACTTGTAATATAATTGATCTGGTATGTACATATTAAAATATTATATATTTTATGAGTCATCAAGCTCTCTGAAAAAGGTAAAAGACGAGATAAATTATTTTTATGCGATCTTTGAGTTTGACTAATAAGAATCAACTGAGTCCACCTTAATAATTGACCAAAATATTTTTTTCTTTTAAGAAAAATTGAGGACAAGAACAAGATCTTAACATCTTTTAACTTTATTGATGAAACACTGCTTTTGATCAAAAAAACAGGAAAAGGGGTAGACAGCAAACATAATATATTTCTTTGATTTTTTAAATAGAATTGTTACATAATGATCTTTTAACCTTAAACAAATGTCATAATTTTGAGAAGGGTGTTAGCCTAATTATGCTTAATCAATGGAGCCTTCTAAGGAAGCAACCTTATACTAATTTGTCCTAGTTAATAATCATGTACTCTACACTTAGTCATTATTACAGCCATCTGCTCCGCAGCCTGCTGTATTAATGAAACGAAATGCTAAGACATGATTATAAATTATTAGTGTTGTAATTATAACAATGATCATCAAGAGTATTATGTACCTAATTGAAACTGAACGAAGCATCTCTAATTTCTTTTTTAATTAATTAAATTAAGGTCTAAATAATTAAAATTCTTTAGTACTCAAAAGACACTGTTTAATTGTCAATGAGGCCTAGCTTAGTTGGTGAATCTGAGGTCTCATGATCTTAGAGGTCATGGATTCGAATTCTATCAATGTGTGCGATGCTGTTATAATCCATAGTAGGTGTTGACTACTGTAATCTATGATGCATGGACACAGACACGTACGGTGACACGAAAAATTTCAAAAGAATAGGACATGATACGGCACTGACATGGTTATATATAATATACTTTTTTTTATATATATTATGAATTTCTCCGTCAAATTTATGCAATATGAAAAATATCAAGATAATACATAAGATAAGCATGTCTTATATCTAAACTTTTAATCAAAATACAATGACTTTAAAAATATACACAATCAGTTTATATTAAAAAGTACGCAATGAAAAAAATTCTAATCATCCAAATTAGTTAAATTAACATGACCATCTCTCATTTTTTTAGCAATTTCATCCCAAAACTTTTAGTTGCAGAGAAGTAAATTATTTTTTTTCTTTTTTATTTAGCCCAAAACTCTTTTTTTTTTTTTTTAAAGACAATTCAAAACTTTTTAAAGTTATAAAAAAAAATTCTAAACGTGTCCAAAACGTATCGGACACACCTTCAAGACGTGCCGGACACGCCAAAAGACGTGTTCGACGGCGTGTCATTTTTTTTGTTTTTTAATATTTTCGGACATGCCTATGCTGTATCTGAGGCGTATCCGAGCTGTGTTCCTGTCTGACACTGCTTGAGTAATTTTTTGGAGTGTCCGTGTATTGTAGACAGTAATAGTAAGTGTTGTTTAAATTTGACTGTAATCGATTTATTTCAATTAATAATAGTTTATTGCTCTTAAAAAAATTAAGAATAAAATGTTGTTTAATTAGGCCCATATAATTTGGGCTTATGGAACAACTAATAAGCCCTTTCAGACAAATAACTAAGAATTAATTTTGATTAAATTAAGGTAATATACAATTATTCATCTGATAGTTTTGTGAAGTTCATGAATTGTGAACCCCATATTGGTTAGAGTCCAAAAGGAAAAGACAACTCTTTGGAATGAAGCAAAATCGTGCTCTGAGAAAAAGTATATGGAGGTTTTGGAATGAAGCAAAATCGTAATCTGGGATAAAATCAAATATATGGAATATTTCAGAGAAGATATCTGCAATGCATGAGAGGGAAGTAAGAAATAGTTACGTATTATTATAACAGGGATATTTTCGACTGTCATGGGTGATTTATGTAATTATGTAAAGGATAAATTACAATTATTTTTCCTGAGTTTTGATATAATTATAAATACCTTCTTGTTGTTTAAAAAACTACAGATACCTCCCTCATATAAAATAATTATGTAGCCCCTAGACAGAAATGTAAAAAGTACTTTACCCTGACTGAATTTTTTATTTTAAAAAAAAATACTTGAAAAATTGTAAAAAAAAATTTGAGGGTGGGTAAAATAAATAATTCATAGATAAAATTAGTTCATAAAAAATATTTTAAAAAATTCTAAAAAAATATATAAATTATAATTATAATCCAAAAGATCATTTTGGGTAGTTCACTCACAAAAATTGGATGAAAATCTAACGGAATGAGTTCATTATTAGACGGACGTTTAAGTTAGGGGGGTATAATTTCCCAAACAACGAGAGGGTATTGATAATTATGCCAAATTTCAATAAAAGTAATTGTAATTTATCTTTATGTAAAAGACACGAATAATTTATATAAATAAATTATAAGTTAAGGGGTGTAAATAATAAATATGATTGTTGCATTAGTATAATGTGAAGTAGATATGTAAGAGAAATTGGTGTGAGTATGAATTTGGTGGTTGGGAGGGAGAGTGAAAGGAACTTTTGGGATATGTTTCGATCCTAAAGTAGTAAAGTACTGTTGAACAAAGAGACAAACACTATCACAATCATCATTCATTCCTTCAAGAGAAAATAATAATTTACATATATATATAGTGATTGGTCCCCTCCAACAGTTAGAATTTTCTTTTCATCTTTAGTTGTTGACCTATCTCACTGTTGATTATGACCCTTCCTTCTTCTTTCCTAAATATCACATTATTATTATTATTATTATTTTTACTCCCTACCATTGCAAAATTTCCAAGAAATAAGACTAGCGATTGCGATTTAATGATAAATTCTTGTTCGAATCAGATTTGGTCGATCTAAATCAATTAAGAGTAAGGTGATATACTTTTCATATAGTTGGCCAGTTTTCATGAATTATACACCAATCACACAACAAATGTATTACACTCGCCATATAATTGGTTTAAATTCGACTAAACTCGATTTGCTATGTATATATATATATATAATATATATATATATAACTATTTGTTATGGCTAATCATTAAAATAGAAAATAAAAAGTCATACTGAATATTAATTGTATGATGTTCACTACAAGAAAAACGCTTAATAACAACGAAAAAAAATTAAAGTCGAGCTAATTAGTAAGCAAAATTCTCGTTGCTAATGCATTATTTAATACAAGAAATTTACTTGCTAATTAATTTAGCAATGAAAATTTACTTGCTAATAAATTTAGCAACGAATTGTTTAAAAATATATATTAAGTAGTGTAAATTAGCAGCGAGAATTTTACTTGCTAATTAGTTCGATGCTGATTTCAGCAACAAATTTTTTCGTTGCTATTAAGCTAATTTCTTGTAGTGGTTTTTGCAGACGATGTCAAAAATATTAACCATAACTAAATATAGATAAATACTGATGATCCCTTGTTCGAGCGGTTAGGTTGAGGTCCCACAACCAAGAGGTCGTGGGTTCGAGTACTACGAATGTAGGGAGTTGTTTAATTTATACGATATTTGTATTGTTCCTTTAATTGGTGTTGGTAGATGTGGATAGATTATTATACCGTGGACTTAATAGATGTTGTTATACTGTGCAATGAATATTGTAATAGCAATTGGTCGCTTTGAAAATATTGTTGTACTTTCAAATTAATAGATCATCGCTTATTATAAAAAAAAAAAACTAAATATAGATAAATATTTTGATCATAAACAAAACAATGACACATATTGATTAATCTTGATTAAAATATAAGTTTTCACATTGCCTTTTTTTGCTGAGGTAAATAGATTAGTTTAACATGATTTTTAAGTTATACTTATTTAGAATGTAAGAAATAATTTTTTTTTCCTAGTGCTCTAACAACTAAATTCTTCAATCTCATCCTATCGGATTATATATTCACACATTAAAGCACGGGACAATAATTACAATAATAAATAATAATGAAATTATTATTTTCACTTATGATTAATGATGTTTTTAATATTATTACTTATTTTTTATTCAGTTTAAATGCATTTTTCGTCCTGTATTTTTTGTAATTTGGTATTTTAGTAATTTATCTTTTTATATTAGCAAATAAGTCCTATAATTTTTAAATATTTTTGTGATTTTGGTCCTTCAGTCACCGGAGTTAACAAATATCGCCGGATAAAGCATGTGCCCCCATGTGCTTTATAAAATTTGGAGCCTTTTTATTGGTCAATTTTTGTCATATTTTTATATTTTAGTCCTTTATCTTTTTAGAATAACAAATAGGTCCTATAATTTTTTAATTTTTCATCATTTTGGTCTATTAAATTAATCAATGGGAACAAAAGTCCAAAATCAAAAAACACATGTGCGAACCACATGCTTTTTCTGACAACATTTGCAGACTCCGACGACGAAAGGACAGAAATCACAAAAAAAAAAAAAAATTAAAAAGTTACAGTACTTAACTAAATTGTCATAATGCAAAAGATACAAGAAAAATATTGCATTTAACCCTTTTTCTTACTAGCGTTCTCTTTTTCTTGTATCAAATATATCTATACTATTATATAAATAAAATCCCTCCACACTCACAAACGACAATTAATTACACTGCTGCACCACTTTTTGTGAGGTCAAAAATGCCCTTCAACCAATAATATAACCAACTTATTTAACTTCCAAAGTTTCATTAATTGATAAATTAGTTTTTTTTCTGTTTTTTATTTTTTTAAAGTGATGTAATAAGTTATATTTTACTCTTATTTATAATAATAATATATTTTAAAATGTAAAAGGATATTTATTATATGTGCCACCGCAACTAGTATATATATATATATATACACGTCAAATCCAAAAATTAAATAACCAAAAGGAAAAGAATAAATTCGGAAGATAGTTTGTTTAATATATAGATATAATATTAATTAGAACTTCATTCTATCTACAATTATACACTCACTAGCTTTGTCATTACAACACATCAACCAAAAGACGCATTAACAACCACTTTTTTTAACCTTAGCCATAGAAAGAGAGAGAGAGAGAGAGAGATGAAGTTCAAGAACAAAAAAAGGTCAAAGAAAAGCCTGAACAAAAATCATGAGTCTGATTCAAAAAGAAAAAGCTATTACAGACTAACAGAGAAAAGCTTTAACCCTGATGAAACACAAGAACCTGATCTCACAACTGATTCTAAGTTCTTCACTAAATCGATCGCGCATGGCCTGGCCGATGGATCTCCTGCAGTGCATTGCAGCGCAAGATTCATGGTCTCAACGATCTGGTTCTGATGATCTTGATCATTATCGTTGATTGCTGTATCGACCCACATCTCAAGATGGCAATCTGAGTAGCAGTATCTTGCCCACTCAACAAGGCTTCCATGGATCCCGAGCTCTGGGTCGGCCGCAGATTTCCCCGTCAGGAGTTCGATCAGGAGAAGCCCGAATGCATATATGTCGCTCTTTTCTGTCGAGCCTTTGGTTTCTGCAGATTCTGAAAAGTAGTAGTTTATAGAGTGTTTGTTACGTGCATGGACATGATTACATGGAAAAGAGATGGATTTGTATATATAAATCAGCTGTATAATGATTCTTTCACCTGCTGATGTAGAAGAATAAAAGCATATATACCACTACTGATAAAGTGAGACATGATCTATGCATGCATATTCGTACTTGCAACAAGAAAGTTTGAGTCTCATTCATGATTAAGAATTTGTGAAAGTCTTGGATTACCTGGAGCAACATAGGCAGAGGAGTTGAAACACTTGCTGTCTGAATTAAGATAATTAATCCCAGGAAGACTTAATCTCAAATGGGCTTCATCCTTTTCATCTACCATGATTTTCTGAGGAGTGATGTCGCCGACTATGATACTAGGTGAGCAGTGACAATGTAAGTACTTGAGGGCTCTGGCGATTGCAACGGCGACCTTGAGCCGACGTTCCCAGCTCAGGCCTTGAATAGCTTCGTTCAAATGCTTCCCTTCAATGTACTCATACACCAAAATGGCAGCCTTTCCTGATCTACACGTTGCGAGCAGCTTCACAATATTTGGATGGTTAACTTTACAGAGATGACTCCAATCCATCCAACAGTTTGGTGAAATTGAAGCTATTTTTTTGGCCAAGAATTGCTTGTTGTTTGAGGCGGATTTGCCTTTGTATGACAAACCTGTTTTACCACTTGCCACGAGGTTTTCTTCCCTCAAGGATGAGACGATATCGTTTATCGTTATCGATTTTGAAGCTCTTGAATTCAAGAACTGCAGTTCCCAAGTGCCATGATCTTGGTCACTTTCCACCCTCTTCAATTCGGATCCTTGCCCTTGCCTGATGAAAATGGAAAAGAAAACGATAATCGCGAACATCATCAAGAAGGCAAGAAGAAAGGTTAACACGAACCAACGAACGTGGTTTTTAACCCCATTGCATGGTGGTAAACCGCTTGTCTTCTCACCACCACAGAGCTTATTACCAGCCACCGCGCTGGAATTGATAGCAAGAAATGCCCCTGTGGATGGCAAGCTGCCATGGAAGTGGTTGTGGGAAATATTAACTTGAACAAGTGATTCTACATTCCCTAAATTTGCTGGAATTGTTCCTGCAAGTTCATTGACAGACAAATCAAGCTGTCCAAGAACTGGCATGGCAGAAAGACTGGTGGGAATTTCTCCAGCGAGATGATTATGGCTGAGGTCCAGAGTCACAAGCTTCCTGCAGTAAGATAATTGATCAGGGATTTGACCTGAGAGTTCATTCTCACTTAGTTTCAGTTCCATTAGCTCTGAGAATTCCCCAAAGCTTTGTGGGATGCTGCCTGAAAACTTGTTCCCTGATAAGTCCAAGTTTTCCACCTTCTTGCTGCCGAAAGAACCTGGAACCGGCCCGACAAAGCTGTTGCTCGCCAAATTCAGCATTTGAAGTTGTGGCATATCCCATTTCCTGTCGTCAATCCTGCCAGATAGATTGTTGCTTGAAATATCAAGAAAGTAAACCAGCGGCAGCGTTGTGAATTCTGGTGGAAGTTCACCAGACAGCCTGTTTTTCTGAAGTCGAACTCGCTGTAAGCTATTGCAGAGGCTCAAACTCTTTGGAATTGCACCTTCCAGGGAATTTGAGAAGAGGATAAGCTTAAACAGACGGCCCGACGAACAAATATTTTCTGGGATTTTTCCGGTGAGATTATTGGTGGAAAGGTCTAATACAGTGAGGTTATTATTCTTGCCAAGGTCTCCAGGAATTTCACCTGATAATCTATTAGACCATAACTGAAGGACTTGGAGGTGAGGCAAGGAAGATAAAGCATTTGGGATTTTTCCTGAGAAATTGTTGGAGAATAAATGGAGAATTTCCAAATTCTGCAGCTGTGAGAACAGTTCAGGAATTTCACCCGACAAGGAATTATCACTCAGATCGAGTGATACCAATTTCTTGAGATTGAAAATGGGTTTTGGAATTGGACCAGTGAGCTTATTGAAGTAGAGAAACAGGTACTCAAGATTGATGAGATTGCCTAAAGACGAAGGGATTTCACCTGTGAGATTGTTGTAAACCAGATCAAGATGTTTCAAAGAGGTTAATTCACCAATCTCCTTTGGAATCTCGCCTGAAAAGTTGTTGTACCCCAGATAAATCCACCTCAAACTTTTCATCAGCCCTAATGTTCTTGGAATTTCACCAGTCAATTGGTTTGATGCCAAGGTCAAGAATTCCAACATTGTCATGTTTGTTACTGAATCTGGAATTCTTCCGGATAGAACGTTCCCCCCGAAATCAAGAACTTTGAGGCCTGAAAACAGTCCAATATCATTTGGGATTCCTCCTGAGAGCATATTATTTGATAAATCCAGCGTTTCAAGAACTGGAAGGTGGGCACTGGGAATCGACTCGGTCAAGTTATTGCTGCTCAGGTTGAGATATCTGAGAGAAAAACAAGACGATAAGTTGCGCGGAATTTCACCAGACAACTGATTGCTGGACAGATCAATGGACTGGATATACGGCAATCTGAAAATGGATTCCGGAATTCTTCCAGACAAGTTCTTTCGGGCAAGCTCGATTTTCGACACGTGGGACGAGTCGAAACAGGTGATTCCATTCCATTTGCAGAAAGAAACAGATGAATTCCAGTTGCTGAAGGCCTGAGAATGATCATTTATTGAAGATTTCATGGACAAGAGCAGCTCAAGTTCAAACCCTTTGCATGCGGACAAGTTGATGAACAGAAACAGCAACATAATAAACTCCATACATCTTTTGAATCCCATTTCAGCTGAGCACACTTTGCTTATAATTAACCTCAAATGACTGATATTTCCAGACAAAAGCTGATCAGCAACTTTCAGCAGGCTCCTGCAGCTAATGGAGAAAACCCTTCATTTTTCTGCAAAAGAAACATGAACAATTATCACCATAACTCTTGGATCTGATGATGCTATTATAATTATAAAAAGTCCAATAAAGAGAAAACTAAAGAACAGGAAAAAAAATGAAACACACAGACACACACACAGCTTTTGATGAAGAATCTTTCATACATAGACAAATAAAAAAATGGCACTTGTTATCATCATAAGGACAAGAAAAGCAACAACAAGAACAAGCAAGAAAGCATGCCTGCCTCTGCCTGCCTACCATCATCAGAAATTAACAATTCACAATCTGCAACCCCCCCTCATACAGCCAGAAATTGAAATACTTTTGCATGAAAGAAATCCCAGAAACAAATAGTTTCAAGAATCATCATCCAAACATATATACAAAACACTCATAAGTTACACACCATACATATGAATAAACTAAGTCAAGATTAAGCGTCGACGTACCAAAATTAAAGAGGTTTGAATCAGCAAGAAACAGAAAATCTCCCAACAAAAAAAAGCAAAGCAGCTGGAAACTGGGAATTAACTGAAAAAGTAGCTATGTATATATACTTGAGAATTACTGATAGAGAAGTAGAAGAGAGTATATAGAGTTTGAGGGCTGCAGGGAAGAAGTTATGAAGAGTATATATATAGATAGAAGAAGCGGATATACGAGGAGAATTAATGAATATTGGAGGTGGAGGTGAAGGAACACACACGAATGGTTTAAAGGAAAGAATTGGAGGGACAGATGTTGGAGAAAAGAAAAGGGTAAGCTTTTGTCGGATATTACCAAAATGCGCTTTTGACTGACTGGCTCGCTCGAAAAAGTGACAAGGAAATTGAGCTCAAAAGTTGGTGACTCCATGCTCTTCTTGCATTTCTCTCTTGTTCTTATTTGCATCAACATTGCACAAATAGTGTGACCCCTCTTCTTCTTCCCTTACCTGTGCTTGCTTTTACACACCAACAATCTACCCAATTATTCTCTGGAATTTATTTGAATGTTAATTTGTACAATCGAGATAAATTTAAATTAATTCTTGATCAATGCGTCTATTTAAGAAGACAATTTTCGTTAGTTTTCTTGAAACTGTGAGCGTGAGAAATGTGAGTTCGTGGAAACACTATGAGAAATTTAACATTCAACGCTGTGTACACAACTTAGATGTGGTTTTTAGTGAGTGTGGTTAAAATATTTATCATAGTAAATGTTTTTGGCCTAGTGAATAATTAGTTGAGATTTTTTTTTAGATCAATTTTATTCAATCATGGTTAATAATAGTCATGATTTACATGCTTTTGGTATTAATTTGTACAATTGAGATAATTTAAATGAGCTCTTGCGTACGTATCTTTAAGTAGACAATTTTCGTTAGTTTTCTTGAATACTATGAGCGCAAGAACTATAGGATTGTGGAAACACTATGAGAAATTTAATATCTAACTATAGCTGATTGTAATGGTTAAAAATAAATTGACTACAATTGTGTACACAACTTAGATGTGATTTTGGGAGAGTGGGGCTAAAATATTTGTCATGATAAATGTTTTTGGCATAATAAATAATTAATTAAGTTTTTTTTCATCAATTTTATTCCATCATGATTATTAATGGTCATTATTTACCATGATTTTTATTTATAAATCCTAAAAAATGTAGAGAATAGTATATTATGTTTTAGTGGAAAATAGATATGTAGTAGTCAAAGAAGATGGAGAAATGGGGAAAATACATAAAGCAATGAAAAAGAAAATGGGAGATTGTTGGGAGATGGGAATGAAAAAGTGGAATATCTTTTTGCTAATAAAATGGGTGGAAATGGAATATATATCACTTATTGGGACCCACACCCACCCCTCCATTTCCAATTCTCTTATTTCTCGAAGGAATATACAGTGTCTTGTCTTTGTCAATTTAGCATGCTTCAATTTATTATTTCTTCACTCCATTTTCTAATATTTCTCATGCCCCCCCCCTAACTATTTTCCATATGCCTTTCTTTTTTCTTTTTTTGTTTCTAAAACACAAACAACTTTCCTTATGATATTAAACTGGGAAAATTCGAGTTCATACCCGGTTCAGTCAAATTTGAATCAATCATATAATAAGTGTAATGCACTTATTGTGTGATTGGTGTACAGTTTAGGAAAATTGACCAATTCCATATTAAGTGTATCACACTTGCTTTATGATTGATTTGGTTAGATCAAACCTGATTCGGGTAAGAATTTTTCTATTAGATTGTTCAAATCATTCTTTTTTATAATAATAATAATAATAATAATAATAATAATTAGTTAACTTGAAAGTTGGAAGCAAACACATTGTTGTAGTTTGTTAAAAAATGATGACGATTTTTTTTTTAATTGAAGGCGATGAGAACTATTATTTATTAAATAAATCGATTACAATCGTTTTGTGTCAAATATCTATATTTAACAATGATAACTATAAAAACCATATATTAATTATCAATATTAAATAATTATATCTAGCCAACACCTACTATTAAAATAGAACGACATTTACTATTAAAATAGAACAATATTCTACGCATTGATAAAGTTCGAACTCATAACCTTAGAGTTATAAAACCTCAATTTTGTTAATTGAGCTAGGCGTTATTAAGGATTAGTCGATATGGCATGCCGTCCCTGCGTGCATATAATAAATAATATTTCATGCTTTAAAATATATTATAACACACTTAAAAAAAAAAGAAAAGGGAGAAAGAAATAAAGAAAGAAAACAAACTAATTTAGGAGTATTATTGGCATAACAAAAAATTGGTGTCGCGGTGTAAGTAACCGCCTTTTGTGAGTGAAAACGGTGTTTTTTTTATATATTAGTATAGATGATGAGGTATTATTATTAAGGTGTGATGACACGCCATTCACGTTAGGCTAAAACGGAAATTTTGTGTTACCTTGCGTTTAGTTTTTAATCTGCATATATCTGGCTAGCTGTATGTATAAAATGAGAAAAATGTGTTATTTCACGTTAATTACATTGATTTCTGACAGTCTTTTCGGGTGTCATTCACGTTCTTTGCACTCTGGTCAAACTTACAACAGAAATGTGGCACCAAAAGTTGTTCCCGTTTTCCTCAAAAGAAAAACAGAAATTTTATTTTTTATAAAATGTTTATGAGAAATTTACTTATAGTGTAATATTCCAAATATATAAAATATATGTTCTACGCACATCAGACTACACTAGAAAAATTTAACATTTGATGTGTCTTGCGACTTGATCGGTGCCCCATTGCGCAAGGTATTGTCCACTTTGATTCTGTATGAGCCTCACGGTTTTGTCTTGAAAAGGCGTCTTGCTAGAGAGAGGAGGCATTGGGGCTTATAAGCCACTCAAGCTCCTCGTCTGCAACCGATGTGGGACACTTGCTACATCATCAGGCCCTCCGAACGTTAAGTTTATTTGAAATATCTTATGAGTTCTTTCGTCTTATAAGTTATTTTGATAGTTTAAAGATATTGAATCATATTCTAAACACAAGTTTTTAAAGTGTTTAGATAAATAAAATCTCAAATCTTATAAGATGTTAAAGTATTTGGGATAATGAGCTAATTTTTATACTGTAATAACGATCAAAAAAGTCTATTAGAATTTGAAGTCATACAAATAGATAATTTTGCTTTAGAGCTAAATACCTCAATTAAATGCAACATAAAAATGAAGTAGTAACAAAATTATATGAATGTGTCTTTGTCTATTAGATCTTGAGATTAAAGAGATTATAAGATGTTTTTAAAAAAATGGGTAGAATTAACTTTTTTTAAGCAGCGAAAGCTTTTCAAAAGAATCTTTGCCAAACAATTTTCAAAAGCTTATAAGATCCTCAAAATATCTTTACGATGTATGGAGCATTAGCTTAGATTTTCTATTCCTATTTTATATTGCATCTTCTGTTTTATTTTACATATACACATGACGTATATAAAAGCAACATCATTATTCATATCTAAGAATTTTTTTTATACACATAGTATATATATATATATTAAACCGCATAAAAGATACAATAAAAACAATAGAAAATCAAATGCACAATTCGAGATGTGTAATTAGGGCAAATCTTATTTTTGATCCCATCAATTTAATTTTGGTCTCATTTGTTACAAAAGCCTTAATTTCAAAATAATATATTTTGATTTGTCTCAATTTTGGTCCCGATGTCAAAATTTGACGGAAGATATTAACGTCCGTTAAAATATTCCACATGCTACTCACATATTCGTATACCCATGCGTATTTGGGGGGTTGGGGGGGGGATCAGAACGTTAGAACCCTAATTTCTTCCCCCTTCCTCTGCAAAAAAACCCAATTAACCCTTCTTTTTTTTCTTTGTTTTTTTTTTTTTTTTCGAATCTCCAATCGAAGAAGTGAAAGAGCATCAGATTGTTGCGAGAAGAATAAGCCTTTGAAATTCAAACTTCAATGATTTTCTCCCACCCAATTACCGTAAGTTTTTTCCTCTTTTTTATTTCGAAAAAGCTGTTGATTTTTGTTGATATTTGAAAAAAATATGATGTGAATTTTTACTTTTTAGTATTTATACATGTTTTTGCTTTTAGTGTTTACCACAATAACACATGAGAGTTTTTTCAGTAGAAGTTGAATCGCGAGTTGAATCCATTTCTTAGAGATGGAAGCAAAATTTGGCTGAAGAAGGAGGACAAAAAATGGTAGAATTTGGGAATCGCTAGTTGAATCCCTAATTTTTTATTCCCCTCATTTGCTGTTATTATATGTATTCAAATACGCATAGATATATAAACATGTGAGTAGTATGTGTAATATTTTAACGAACGTTAGCTTCTTTCGTCAAATTTTGATATCGGGACTAAAATTGAGATAAATCAAAATATATTATTCTAAAATTAAGATTTTATAATGAATGAAATCAAAATTAAACTATGCCTATTATACGTTACCAAAAATGAAATTTACCCTAATATTTCACGTCAATCCAACTAGCCGCCTTCCTTATTTTGCCTAAAAATCCAAATATTGCGCATGCAATGAATTTGCTATTTTTTCCATGGACTAATTGTACGTTTGAAAGCCCGTACTTGCTACAGACACACTAATTTGGGCTGGGCCACGGGCCATGACCTTCACAAACTCCCACGACAGTCCCATAGAATAGGAGATTTAATACTCTTAGTCCAAACACAATTTTGGCGATCAATGACTAAATCACAATTAAACTCGAAGGAAAAAAAAAAAAAAAAAAAACCACTGCAATTCTTTTGGTGCAATTAATTTTAATCGTTTCGGACGTTGTTAAGTAAGATGGACCTTTTTTATATGTTTTGAACTTTAAAGGGTTTTTATGACATAGGGTATACTTCGGATGTACGTGGTAAATATAATTAATTCGATAACTTATTTGAAATAATGTAAATAATAATAGTCTTGACCAATTATTGTATTTTTGTTGGAGAAGATTAAAAATAATTAAATATTTCAGAAATTGCATCTGCGTCATGCGCCATTTATATGTATATTGGTTAACTTTTCCTGTGCAATCATATACATAACTATTTAAATTTATCTTGAATTAGATGGTCTATATATACATATATGCAGCACTATCAACTCCTAATGCACTTCATCCCATTTTTAATAATAATTAATGGAAAGTTAACTTATGCCATTATGCTGTAAAGAGGACAATCATCCAGAATTTAGTGCCCCTGTTTCTACTAAAATATCATCTTCCCACTTTTTTGTTTCATCAAATCTAAATTACTCCAACTTTTTCATAGAAATAAACATTAATCTCCTCCTTTTTTATATTATAAAAATGAAAAAGCAAGGCTTTACCCATGAACAAATTTCAAGATCATGTGTTTTTCGAGTCCCACCGAACATGTAACTATTTGTCTTACTTTATAAGGTAAACTACTGTGACATCCTTTAAAATTAGACTAAAATACAAAAACACCTTCTGATTTTTATAAAATCATAGCTACACTTCTTGAAGTTGTAATTGTATTATAACTACATCCCTTATTCAAAGGCAAAATTTTACACTAATACTCCCTGAAAAATATTACACTAACACCCCTCAGGAGGTGTAGCTGTAATTATGCAAAAAACAAGGGGTATTTGTGTAATTGGACCTAACCTCAGAGGGTGTCAATGTAATTTACCCTACTATATATGAATGTTTTTTTGTCTCAATTTACGTGAGTTACTGTAATTTATTTATTATTTTCAGTCATATTGATATATTAGTTGAAGTGCTTAATTTATCTATATATTGATGTAATTATGTATGTGATTATCATTTTAAAAAATCAAGGTATAATTAATTTGAAATGAAGAAAGGTTGGGGTTTATTAGTTGAGATGAGGTAGGCATGACGAAGACAACAAGGCCAACTCCACTAAATAAGGAGTGTTCATTGCTTTTCAAGATGAGGGTTTGTCAATTATTTATTTATTTATGCTTGGGAGTGTGGTCCGATGTCACTATGAGATGAAATGCAATTAATTAAATTAATAAAACAATATATAGAAAGTTTAAATGTGAACAAAGGGAAGGGGTATTAGCCATTGAGGGCTCCACTCCACTAGGTTGTGTGCGCCCTCAATTAAACAACTCAAATTAACCTACTTTGATGTAACAAAGTTGAGAATAAAATATAGCACTTCTTTTAAAACAAAAGGATGATATTTTTTTTTCCAAAAAAAGAAAAGAAAAGTAAATTATAGTTATTTTCCCTGAAATTTGATATAATTACAAATACTTTCTCGTTGTTCAAAAAATTACAAATACCCCTAAAGTTTGTAATCGCCTAACAAATAACTCATTTCCATCTATTTTTATGGGTGAACTGACCAAATGCCCTTATGCACTGATATTATTTTTTATTTAATTTTTAAAAGTTTTTTGGACAATAATGTATAGGGAGGGGTTTCTTAAACTTTTTACACAGAGCAACAATAATGCAATTTGACTCGGCTGATTTTTCTACAATCTTAATAAAAATTCAAGGGTCAAATGGTCAATTTCAGACATTTGGTTAAAAATTACAAATTTCGGGAGGGTATTTGTAATTTTTCAAACATTAAGAGAGTATTTGTAATTATGCCAAACTTTAGGGGAGGTGGCTGTAATTTACCCAAAAAAATCATTAACCAATTAAATAATTCCATCCCTTTAAAGTATATCATCCAATAGAAAATATTATATTACAATGACCATATTAATTTTCGTATAAAAATAATTTCCAGTGACATGAATCGTGTATAATCCGACACTATTAAAATTAATGACTAAATACCTATGTTTAAAGTTATTTATAATGGTTAGTGGGTGTCAAATATATAGTAACAATTCAATGATAATAAAAATTATTAAAATGTTAATCTTTGAGGGTTAAATGTAATTTATCTTCCTTGAAATTCAAAATATTTAAGAAAATAACATGTGGAAAAAGAAGATAGAAAAGAAACCCCCTAGAATTTACAAAATACAAGAAAACCCCCTAAAGCTAATGGCGTATTATATGCGGTGGGGGAAAGAGGAGACAGAAGAGGAGGAAAGAGGCAACGCGGTGGTAGGGGAGGTGGTCGAGGATGAGAGCTAGGCGATGCGATCCGAAAGGGGGAGAAACCACATGTTGGAACCCCTCTCCCCATGTCCACCTACCATTGCAACCACCATCGCGCCTCCTTTATCGTCTGCTACGACTTTATATTTATCTTATTTGTATTTTGCTATAAATTTTAATTTATATATTATTTAATTATAAACTGAATGGTAAAATTTAGACCATAGATTTTCAAATATGAAGCGTTAATTTGTTATTTATATTAAGCCGTCAATTTATATCAATCAAAATCCAACTATTTTTAATTAAGAGTTTAAATGTTATTTTATAATTAAAAAAAAAGGAAAATAGTGCACGTCATGCACCAATCATGTGAGGAGGATTTTTTTGCACTTTTTTAAGGTGTTTAACATTTTTTTTTCTTTCACATGGATTTTTTGAACATTTCGAATTTCATACGAAGTAAATTTAATTGCATATAAGTCCTAATATTTGTGTTTTCACTCCACTAATAAATTTTTTCTTTTTTTTTTTTTTTTGGTGGGGATCGTTATATTAAATTTCGAGTAATTGGCTATAAAATTCAAAGCAAATATTTATCACAACTCAAATCAAATCGGATCGCTTTTTTCCATTTTCCTTTTTTCTTTTTACTTTTTCTTTTTTTGGGAAACTCCAGGGTTGAGATTAATTATTGGAGGACATATGAGCTTCAAATGGGCCAGCTTGGATCTAAAGGCGAGGCCCAAATGTTCTATCCAAGTAGACTTGGGCCAGGCCTGGGGCCCAGAACAACTCCAATTACTATAATCAATCATAATTAATTAAAAGTCAACCCTTTGAGTTTGACCACCTATTATTCATTAACAATATACTTCTTAATTCCTTCCATAATTTAACTTCAAAATAAAGTAAATAATTATATCGCGTGAAAATTTATAACTTTTCTTTTTAATATGGGGTTATTCATAGCATATCTAGAATACTTTCAAACACATATTAAAACACCTAATTGGAAGAGTTTCTTGAGAAGGGCTCCAAATGGATCCCTAGTAGGGGCGCCTTAACTCAAGGTCATTGCAGAGATATTGCTGATTGCCTAGGTTTGGATGTATCTCGGAGACCTTCATACTCAGTGAGAAGGACAATCGTTCTTCACTGTCACTGTACCGGTTACTTTTGGCAGTGGCGCAGTTTTTGTCTGCCTGGACCACACTTGTCACTGTTGGAAAAATTCTTGTCCGAACCAAACCAATCACATAGCAAGTGTGATAGACCAAGTGTATCACACTTGTTATGTGATTGGTCACTTTCCCTGAACTGTATACCAATCACACGACAAGTGTATTGCACTTGCAGTGTGATTGGTTCAGGTTTGGCCGAGTCAGATCCGGACTAGAATTTTTCGTCACTGTTGCTGTAGATATGTGTTGCCCATTGCACGCCATTGATTTGATTGTTGATCTAAGGTGCACTTGCCACCATCATCTATAAATATAGGCACTCCACTAATAGGTATAACTTTTGCCTTCCCAACTATTACTTATCTTTCTAGATACCTTCGTCATGCACTGACTTGAGCGTCGAAGTGCCTATGCTGGAGATCCTTCCAGCTTGGTCCTAATGCGGTCTTATATTGCAAGTCTTGTACTGTTCATTACACTCATTAGAGCATTGGGAGGAGGCAAAATACCTTAACCTACATTTATGAGGTACAACAATATGTTTTTGAGTCTCCTAAAATTCATTTTTTTAAAAAACAAAAAAATAAAAAAATATGATAATTTAATATTTCACATGCAACTTTTTGAAAAGATTAAAATGGGGGTGGTCCATTGCACGTGTGAGAGTCACGTGCTAGGTTAGAAGGTTGCATCAACTTTGGCTTACCTTCTATAATGGGGAGCAAAAGGTTTTGGGGATTGAGAAATGTTGGGACCATACATACTAACTACTCTCATTCACTTATTGCAATTGGGGTTTTTTTGGTTCATGAAAAAATTTAGGACCACAATATGTACCCAACGCTTTTGCTTTTGTCTCTTTAAACCTAAACCAAAACCAAAAACAAAAACAAAAACATGCGCAATTCTTCATTTCATGCATATATAGCCATAAATGGTGGAATAATTGATAATAATATTTTGGGATAATTACATTTACACTCTTTAATCTATGATTTATTTATACAGATCACTCGCATATTTTTAAATAATTATCCATACACCTATCAGAAACACTAACATCATTTACACAAACCACCCATATTTTTATAAAAATTACACGTACCCTTCTCAAAAAAAGAAAAAAAAAGTCAACATCATTATACAAATTACCTCTGTTTTTTGGTTGTCATAGATGGTTTTTGTAATTATACAAAACATAGAGGTGATTTGTGTAAATAGGTCATATGTTAGGGGTGTAAATATTAATATCTCTAGTATTTCAGAATAATTTATTTCTAATATTATTGGTCTCTAATACATTTTCATCTATGTTGGGAGAAATAATTGTGACATAATCATTATCTTTCCTTCTTAATATATCTCGATATCATAAAATTAGATGTTTTCCTCTTTCGATTTTATTTTCATCAATAAGCGAGAGGTGAAATAAGGAGTAAAGTACATAAATGAATCATATGTTGAAGCCCACTGAAAACTTATTCAGCCTTACTAGAAATGAAGAGAATAGATTATGGTTCTGTTTAAAATGTGTGCGTTCATATATATGTTATGGCCCATATAGATTAATTTCTACAACTTTTGGGACAAATTCGCCAATTTGAAAAAGACAACTAATTAATACTTATAATTTTAATAATGAGTTGTAGGAGCTGGTAGGAAACTACTTATAACTTTTGATCTGAATCAAGTTAATTGAAGTAGTTTAACAAGCAAAAATTTCAAATCCAAAACATTCTTTTTAATTTATTTCTGCAATAAGCTGATAATTACAACCCCTTAGTAACGCTATAATCTCCATGGATTTTGTGATCATAACAAAATTTGCCTCGGATATTTATCCGTGGTAATTGTAAATTGGGATTAAAGGCTTTTTTGTTTCTGTAACTATACTCTATTCTCATTTTAATCCTTTATCTTTTTAGGATTTCAAAAAGGTCCTATAGCTTTTTAATTATCACGATTTTGGTCCTCCTTTCGTTGTAATTTTTTCGACGTTTCCGGAAATGTCTTAAATTTCGGCCGCCACGTCAGACATTTCCGGCAACTTTGAAGAAATTCTGGCGAAAGGAGGATCAAAGTCGTGACAATTAAAAAGCTACAAAACCTTTTTGGAACCCTAAAAAAATAAAGGACTAAAACGAGAATGTGGTATAGTTACAGGACCAAAAATATCTTTAAGCCTTGTAAATTGTGTTGTTAAGAACTTTAACTTTTACTACCGACTTTGCAACAAACAGTCCGTAGCAAATTTTGCAACAAAAACAGTAACGACCTTTGATACGAACATTACAATATTTTACAATGACATTTGCCACTATTATTCCTTAGGCAAAGTTTGACCGGCCATGCATGCATACAACTATTCAGTCTTGAAAGTCATTAATAACACCATAATTTTTTTTTTAAAAGTGAAAGCGATAATATTTTATTAAATATTAAAATAAATTCATTACAATGCATCTATCGAATATCAATATCTGACAAGACAATTACAATAATTATACCTTGATCAACAATCTAAACAACGCCTACTAATTACAGTAGAAAGGCCTACACCTATTTTACAGCAGAATAACAATAACCCTATCAATTTATATATAATTAACTCCCTTTAAGAGTCTATTCATTCATGTTTAAAGTATCAATCCTTGGAACACAGCTAGAACTCCTGGTGATTATCTTCATCCCGCCAGATAAATTCTTCCTTTTCTCCCCACTCCTCTTGGCAATATCCCTCATTGCAAATGTCAATGATAGCTTGGGATTAAGCCTAGTGTTGTTATTGAACTCTTGAACAAAATTTGTGTGAGTGATCATAGCTTCATCAATGGCTACCGGACCTGGCTTGGCTAACCTTTCTTTCACGGCTTCGGAGCAGAGCCCACAAACCCATTTACCCGAATATGAATTTCGGATTCTTGAAATGTACTCTTTGGTGCACTCTTCCTTGAGGCCACAACACTCACATTCTGCTTGCAATATTGTCTCATCCAATTCAATAATGCTCTCCAAATCTTTCCCTAGTTTGCTTGTTTCGTTTGTTACGTCGGACACCGCCTTTCGCAGCAACGGATGATGATGATCACTACTCTGTCGAGCAGAGAACTAAAAGTGTTAGTCTATGAGAAAAAAACATATAGATATCAACCCTGTAATAGTCGCTTTAACACAACACAGCGGAAATGACTCAAATATATTTTTGATCTTGTAACTTAGGTTATTTGGTGTTTTGTTTTTAAGATACCATTTTGGTCTTATATCTTTTTAACTTTTATGATTCTATTCATTTTTTCATCGGAGTTCACCCTTATTACTGGAAACATGCATATACCTCTCATGTGATATTTAAAATTGGGGCTTTGTTCCCGTTGGCGAATTTCTGTCAACATTTTTGTCCTTAAACTTTATAGAGTAGCATTTTGGTCCTGCAACTTTTTAATTTTCGTGATTTTAGTCCTTTTTTTTTTGCCGGAGTTCACCCTTCTCGCCGGTGGAGGTGAACTCCGATGAACAAAATGACTGAAATTGCGAAACTTAAAAAGATACGTACATGACTAAAATGCTATTTTAGAAAATTAAAGGACGAAAACGTCAAATGACCTAAGTTACGGGACAAAAAATGCATTCAACCGTAGCGAAAATTCTACCCAAATCGGGTTTAACTATACCTAAACCAATTGTACAACAACTGCAATACACTTATAGTGTGATTGATGTACAGTTAAGTGATCAATCACATGGCAAGTGCATTAAACTTGCTGTGTGATTGACATGATTCAAACCAAACCAAATTCAGGTAAGAATTTTCCCGCGACATGGCGATCTCACCGTCATCTCTTTCACCATCTTTGTAATAAAGAGGCTATATATGTAGGATAATTCGTGGCATACCATGATCGGGAGGAGATTGATTTCGTCGCATTCACTTTGACTGTCATCTCTTTCAATATTTGCAGAACAATACAAACGATCTAGTGCTTGCTATAACATTTCACTCCAGAGACGATGCTGGAAATATGTATATCTATATATATATAGTGTGTGTGTGGGAAAGGGATTGATTTATCAAGAGATCAAAGAGGGATATATATATATATAAATATATGCATGATATTGAGATCATCGTCGAAGCATTGCTTTCGTAATTAATTAAGTTTCTTGCCTTTGAGGGGTTAAAGGTCTGTATTCTGAACAGGTAAGAGTTACTGTCATAAATGATGTAATTGCAAGTAGACCTCTTTTACGCTGCAATTTGCACTATGTGCTGCATGTCATGGGAACACCAATATTGATCGCAGTGGAACTAAGGATCTGTACGAGCATTTTCGTAGGCTCGTGAAGATTCACAGGCACACTCAGACATACGCATGTGTGTGTGTGTGTTCGCCCACAGATTCGTATATATACACAGAAACTATGTAAGGTAGATACATAGATATATGCATGAATTTGGTAATTGATGAAGATGGATTCTTTACAATTTTTAGGGCTTTTTGAGTTGTCAATTTTAGGTAATTAATAATTGGGTTGACATGAGGGTCATGTGACTCATTCAAGTTCATTAGGACCTAATATAGCAAATGGTACGTCAGAGATGGCCACAGAAAACCCTAACTCGTGAGACCTTAGGGTTTATTCGTTTTCTTGTTCTTTTCTTTCGTTTTGTTTATTGGGAGTTCGAAACTAGTTTCCATGCTCCAATCAGTGGATTAGGTTTGGATTGGGATGACGACGGGGTCGATTTTAGGACAGATTTGTCAAAATTTGAGATCCAACTCGTCAAGAGGTTTCTGGATTTGTTCGGACCTGACGTGTCCCGTATTGAGACCGACAAGTTGGACCTGGTGGACACAATATAATTTTTGAAATATAAAGAAGTATTTTTTTTTTAAAATAGAATAATTCAACTATAACTTTATAAATACGAGACAATAATATAATTAAAAGATAATTCTTTTTTTTATATATATGTGAAGATTTTAAACTTATAATATTAAAACTTTTAAAGTATTTTTACTTTGTACATTACAATGCTTATTATAAACTATTTTATACTATCATAAATAAAATAATAGAAAAAAGAACAACGACCTGGTTGGGTCGGGACCCAAAACATCAAGACCAGAGACCTGCCAAAATCCAATTATGACTTTAAAATCCGTCCAAACAAGATAGATGTAGATCCAATCTGACAACATTGCCATATATCCCTAGTCATTTAGAGATCATGTAGTACGGGTGTTAAGATATATTTGCATGATTTTTTTTTTCTTTTTAGGTGAAGCGACAGACTGTTATTTATTTTGAATAAATCGATTACAATAATTCATATCAAAATATCTTATCTAATAACTTGGCAACAACTATAACAATCTACGTTATCACATATTATAAAGTAGACTACACTTACTATTAAGTTGAACAAAATCTCATGTTGGGGGGATTCAAGCTAGCCCATGATCGTAAGGGTCATGGGGCTTCAATTTCGCTAATTAAACTAGGCCTCATTGACATATGCATAAGTAGTAGAGTCTTCCTCATGTTGGGGGGATTCAAGCTAGCCCATGACCGTAAGGGTCATGGGACTTCAATTTCGCTAATTAAATGAGGCCTTGTTGACATATACATAAATAGTAGAGTCCTCTTTAATTTTGAACTTATTTCAATTAAGAAATCATTAAAAATTCATACTGAAATATTAAACATAAAAAATTATTAACTGCTAGTTGGAGAATAGGTTTAATTATTTATTTATGTGTACCCACATATAAAATGTATTAATTAATTGGGCAATTAATTTCCATATACCGTTAACGTTAATTAATTATATGTATAAACATCTTTACCCATGAAAATGAAAAATTATCGACATCCATACTATTTATTAATGTGAAAGTGTTAAGAGTAATTATTTTGGTATGTATTTGAATCTATTCAAATTTTCTCTCTTCTCGAAGTTTACTCTTTCTGATGGTACAAAAATGTATATATTTTTCAAAACCATAATTTTCACATACTTGATCAAAATAAAGAATTAATTAGGCAAAATTATATTTTGGGTCCTATAACTATAGGTCGTTAGCACTTTTAGTCCTAGAACTTACTCTATTTACACATTTAATCTTTTTTTTGACAAATTTAGTCCTGAACATATCACATTTAGTCTTTTTTGGAAAATTTAATCCTATGTTGATAATTTTGGTCCCATTCTTATTCGAGTATATCTCATTTTTGGTCCTGTAATTTTATGTCATCAGGACCAAATTTGTCAACACAGGACTAAATTTGCCAAAAAGGGACCAAATATGATATGTGTTGGACTAAATTTATCAAGAAAAAAGACTAAATGTGCAAATAAAGTAAGTTATAGGACCAAAAATGCTAACGACATAAAGTTACAGTACTAAAAATGTAATTTTGCCAATTAATTGTATAAATAATGAGAAAATATTATTACACAAAAATAACTTATAGTTTTATATTATATAAATTAAAATGATAAATTACAGCCACCTCCTCTGAAGTTTGGCATAATTACAAATACCCTCTCATTGTTTGAGAAATTACAAATACCCCCCTAAGGTTTGTAATTTTTAACAAAGACTTAAAATTAACCATTTTGCCCTTGAATTTTTTTTTTTTTAAATGGAAGAAAAATTAGTCAAGACAAATTGCATTATTGCTCATTTGTGTAAAAATACCTCTCCCCGCACATTGTAGCCTAAAAAAATTCAAAAAACTTTAAGAATTAAATAAAAAAATTCAATTGCATAAGGGTATTTTGATCAGTTCACCCATAAAATTGGATAAAAATGGATTATTTGTTAGACAGTTACAATCCTCAGACAGTATTTATAAATTTTTAAATAATAAAAAATATTTATAATTATGTCAAATATCAGGGATTATAGCTTTAATTTGTCGATTAAAATTCAAGCATATATAATAAATTGAGTCCCGCCACCATTTTGAGCTGTCAATAAAGCCCAAACCAGATATGAATTCTACCCTGAGACAAAGCCCAATAGAGTAAAACCTCTGGTCCAAATATATGCATTGCAGCATTGGGATAACCCATCCACGATACACCTGCAATCAACACAGGAAATATTTATAATTAAACAATAACAAGTATTTTAGTAGACCAATAAATAATTGAATATATGAGCTGATAGTTTTTTTTTTTAAAGAGAAATTAATGAATTATTATCAATTTAAGTCAATCGATTACGATCAGTTTTGTCGAATACCAATATCTAACAGAGACAATTATAATAATTATATCCTAATCATAATATCACATAAATTAAATTTAGACAACACCTTAATATTACAATATACAAACAATATAGTATAGTAGACAACATCTTAAAGTTATGGAATCTCAACCTTAACCACTGGGCAAAAAGCTTATTGGTGAATGATGGAGATAGAATGCACTTTTACCAACATACCCTCGAATGTATGAAGATTTACCGAAATGCCATTGGAGGCGGTTATAGTTAGTGGTTAGTGGGGTGAAGCTAAATTACTAAGGCGCCTCTAAAGATTAGATGATAGCCGTTAGATTAGAGGCGGTTAGAGGGTAAAATAGTCTTTATACCCTTCTTCATTTGCTATAAATATGCCATCAAATTCAATGTAAAATCCCTAGATTTTTATTTTGAGAAATGAATTCTTGAGAAGAACTCTCAAGTTGTTGACTCGCGACGTCGTTTGTGCAATCGTGCTTTGATCACACACTTCCCGATTTTCACCCCATCAGCTTGGCGCCGTCTGTGGGAACCTGATCAGAGCATTGAGGATGAGCACCTGGTCAAGAGTCAGGAATGGGAAGGTGGGGCAAGAAGAACTCGAAAGAGGAGGAGCGAGTCACGAGCAAGATCACGTCCCGAGGAATCAGCCCGCTCGCGACCTTCAGAACGGGTGGCAGGAAGAAGCCGAGGCTCCACCTCCACCTCTAGTCATTCAGATGACTCCAGAAGCACTTCGCCAATTAGTGGAGGATGCATCTGTCGAAGCAGCACAGAAGGCGGTGGCCCAGTTCATAGCAGGACACGCGTTTCCTTTGGCCCCCGAGAGTCGTGAGCAGAGGCCCGGGGATGCCCACAAAGGTTTGAACTGCGAGGAGGAAGTTGACAGCAGGGCCACGCAGCCGAAGGACAACTATTACCCTTCTCCTCCACGAAGGTGACTACTTCCCACCTCTTCCCCCGGGAGGACGGCGAGAAGACAACTGTTTCCCTTCTCCGCAGGTGCCATCAGTGCAGGAAGCAGTGTATCGGGAAATGGACGGCCATCCGCCCCCTCCACCTAGGTTCTCGAATCCCTTGAGGCCCCTTGGGTATCCAGTGCGACCCGTGGTAGTAGCGCCCCCGCGTCGGAGTCCATTCGCCCCTCATATTTTAACGAAAGCTATTCATCCGGGGATCAAGATCCCAAACCTTAATGAGTTCGACGGAGTGGGAGATCCCCAAGACCACTTGGACTGTTTCTTGGCCAGAGCCGATTTGTTAGACATTAGCGACGTGGCTTATTGCAAGTTGTTACGATTACCCTGTCGAGAAAGGCGATGGCGTGGTTTAACCAGCTAGCCCCGGGAACCATCGAGTCATTCGAGCAGCTTTCCCAGTGCTTCTTGCACCACTTCGCGATTAATAGGCGATATCTCAGAACCGCCTCGTACTTGTTCACAATAATCCAACAAGAGAATGAGAGCTTGAGGGAGTACGTACGACGCTTCTCGGAGGCTGTTTTGGAAGTCCCCCATATAAACCCAGAACTTTTGGCAAGCATCATGCAACAAAATCTAAGGAGAGGTCGATTCAAGGAGTCGATTGCTGGAAAGCCCCCCTCCTCACAAGAGGAGTTATTGCTAAGAGCCGAGAAGTATATAAGAATCGAGGAGTTAGCAGTTTCGCGACCAACAAATCCATTGAAACGGAGGGCCGCTAAGGAGGAGAAAGGGATTCCCCTTGGGACAGAAGGAAGTAAGCTTGAACGTAGACATGTGCTCCCGGGGGATTTGGCTCAATACACCCCTCGGACCTCGCAAACTCAAACGCTCGATGCAACCAAGTGAGAAGGATTGGGATCGAGACCATAGCTCGGAGGAATGCCACCACTTGAAGAATGAGGTCGAGGAGTTGATCCAAAGAGGTTGCTTACAAGAATTCGTGGGACAAAGAAAACAAGAGCTCCAGAAAACTGCCTTTGGAGGTAGGCACGTGCTAGCAAGGACAACCTCCCAACTGCTGGAGTTAGGAGGATTACTTCGGGAGGCCCAAGAGGAAGAGATACGAAGCAAGTTGAGAGAGTCGCTCAAAGAGAGTTGTGGTGAGAGCAATAGGACGCGATGCCAACCGTATCTTCTTTGGCGAGAAGGCAGCAGTGTCGCCAGCGGATCCAAGAAGGAGTCGGAGTGTGATGCGTTGTGCAAGGGGATAGAGCTGACTTGCGCCATGGGAGCGACATATGCAGGGGAGAAAGCAGGAATGACATATGCGAGGGCGGATAACGACTTCTGACTTGTGGTCAAGCAGTTGAATGGAGGCCACGAAGCTGGGGGAGCAGATGACCAAGTACTTAGCAAACATCCAAGCATTAAGAAGGAGCTCGATGAGTTCACCCTAGAACAAATCCCGCGGTCATACAAGGAAGAAGCAGACTGACTCGCTAAGTTGGCCAGCCTATTGGCTCCTTCGGAGAGCAGGAGAATAACCCTACTAAGTCAAGAACGACCCGAAGTGGATATTGCGTGTCAAGAAGACCTGACGACCAAGAGTGTTTTACCAAGCTGGAAAGAAGGTCCAGAGGAAGACTGAAAATTTGGGATTTTGCCTCAACATCCCAAGGAGGCGAGGGCAATACGAACAAGGTCAGCTAAATTCACGCTAATTGGAGGTGAGTTGTACAAGAGAGATTTTTTCACAACCACATCTTAAATATGTCAAGACCGGGGCAAAGTAGAGTATGTTCTACGGGAGATCCAGGAGGGAAGTTGCGGGTAATCATTTTGGAGGCAGAGTATTAGAGTGCAAAGGCCCCGCGACAAGGACACCTCTGACCCACAATGTGTAAGGATGCTTGAAGCTTAGTGAAGGAATCCGAGAGTACCAAGAGCATGCCATCGTCACTCACGTCCCAGCGGAAAATATGAGACCATCGCGGCACCCTATTCTGACAGGCAGACGGAAGTAACCAGCAGAATAGTCTTCAAAATTTAAGGACGAGACTGGAGGAAGCTAAAGGAAGTTGGGCGGAAGGACGCCCGAAAGTCCTAAGGGCATATCAAACAACCCTGCGACAAGGCAAGGGAGAGTTCCCGGTCAGTCGAGTCAATGGGACAGAAGCAGTCATCCCGGTGGACATATGGGAGAAAACATTCAATGCACGACAATAGGAACCAATCAGCAATGATGAAGAAAGACGAGCCAATCTGGATCTCAAGAGAGGCTTAGAGTGGCGCGAATGCAAGGAGGGGAGTCTACAAGACATTAATAGCATAGGCCCGCAATGACAAAGGACGGCATCACGGTTTCCAAGCCAGAGATCTGGTACTGAGGAAAGCTGACGCGACAGAAAACATGGCCGAACTGGACACCAAGTAGGTAGGACTGTATCAAGTCGTGGAGAATGAACGAGAAGAAAATGTCCACACACGTGGAATATCGCTAACCTCAGGAAACATTCTATTTGATGCTTTGTATCCCTTTTTCGAACGCTTTGTAACCCAGAATTATGGTAATGAAATGTACACCTTTTTGACTACTTGTTGTAGATTCACGATTTATACTTTATTGAGAGAGAGGGGGGATGGCCCCTCACATTTAACACTTTATTACATTAATACACTTAAACACGTTATTTAGCAAAAGAGGGGGATTGCCCCTCACACTGATATTCTTGTAAGGGGGTGGCCCTCACATCGTTATCTTGTATAAAAGAGGGGGATTTCCCCTCACCTTGACATTTTGCTTAAAAGAGGGGGATTGCCCCTCACATTAATATTTTGTCTAAAAGAGGGAGATGACCCTCTCACATTGATATTTAGTTTTAAGAAAAAGTAACTTAACATAATAAGCAATAGAGAAACAAAGTTTGATAACATAGTAAAAAGGAACTCCTACGGAGTTCCCATACGACGAGGAACCCCTGCGAAGTTCCAAAATACTTTGGCAAAATGAACTCTTAAGAAGTTTTCCAAATGACAAATATCTCCCATGAAGTTCCAGTGTGTTCCAACCAAGGAAACTTCTACAAAGCTTCCGAGGAGCTCAACGGGATGCGCTGCAAATTCAACATGACGCGTCGTGACGCGAGGTGATTCAAATGTGACGCAACGCAACGCAATTATAACTGCCATCGAAGGGGCTAGTGCCTCCTCGCCTCCATGGCGACATACGAGGTTGCAGAGGATGAGGGAGCAAAAATGGGTCACTCTAAAAAAGATTTTTTACAACCGCTGAGAGGAAGAGTTAGCAGTATGAGTCCTTAACAACTCACCAAAGATAAGGAAAGTATCGAAAGCCTCAAGAGAGGAAGGTACACCAAGATCCCGAAACATCGAAAAAAATTCTTCAAAGTACGCGAAAGAATTAGGAGCAGAGTGGTTGATGCGCGACATCGAGGTCTAAAACAGAGGCTTGCGCCATTGAAGGAAATTGAGGAGTTCCCAACTTTTTTCTAAACTTCAATTTCTGGAAGAATCTAGCGAATCAGATTAACGCTCGAGTGAATTCATGGTGCCCTAAATCAAAATCAACAACTTCAGCGAGCGAGAAAGGAAGAAGGAGGGGCAACAAGACACCCTCGGCCGAAATCCGGCCGAGGCGCGCGCCTCGGCCAGGTCCAGGCCGAGGCACGTGCCCCGGCCACATTCTGGCCGAGGCAGGCCGAGGCATGCCTCGACCCGACATCGACAAACCCCCGACGACGCCTCGTTGGATATTTTCTTGAAGTGCCCGACATTCTAAAATTCTTTCGGACCGGCGAATTGTTTCTGTTTTATCTGGATTGACGAAGGATGAACTCTGGGAGTCTAAAAATGAAAATTAGTACAAGAAAAGAGATGAAGAGCTATATACCCAAACCACCACGTTTCGACATTTTTCTGGAATATGGCTGAGACCAAGAAGACAAAGAGTCTAACAAAGGAAGGGTTTGAGTAAAAAGAGTCCAAAGATAAGAAGAGCTCGTAGTTGAAGAGGATTACCAAAAGAAGAAGCTGCATCAAGTAAAGACTGTTTGTCACAACTTCCAAAGTTCCTGACACATTTAGAAGTTAGGGGGCTACTGATAGAGATAGAATGCACTTTTACCAACATACCCTCGAATGTATGAAGATTTACCGAAATGCCATTGGAGGCGGTTATAGTTAGTGGTTAATGGGGTGAAACTAAATTACCAAAGTGCCCCTAAAGATTAGATGATAGTCGTTAGATTAGAGGCGGTTGGAGGGTAAAATAGTCTTTATACCCTTCTTCATTTTCTATAAATAGGCCATCAAATTCAATGTAAAATCACTTGATTCTTATTTTGAGAAATGAATTCTTGAGAAGAACTCTCAAGTTCTTGACTTCCTGGTTTTCACCCCATCAGTGAATTTATGAGTTGATAGTCATGATTCTCAATTCTGCCAACTAACTAGCCTCGGGCTTACAAATTTGAAATGTTATGGCCAATGAAGCTTAGTTTAATTAGCGAAATTGAGGCTCTAGGACTCATTAGGTCATGGTTTCGAATCATGCAAGCATGAGATGTTGTTGTACTTAATAGTATGTGCATAATTGTTGGTAAGTTCTTAAATATAAGATACTTGATATGGATGATTTTAATCGATTTATTCAAAACAAAATAATAGTTTGTCGCTTCACTTTTAAAAAGGGTTAAATGCAATTTACCCCTATGAAAAAAAAAAGCATTTTACGCCCCCGTGTTCTAAAAAATTGAAGCAAAAGCCCCCTTGCGGCGGCAACAACTGTGGTTGTCGGGAAGGAGGCAAAAACATATATATATATATATATATATATTTATATCTATAAAGAACACACGCATATATATATTAATATATTAAATATATTATAAAATAATATTTTTATGCTCAAAAAATACACCCAGATGCAACAGATGTGCGTGTAGTTCACCGTCAGGCTTAGGGGGGCATTTTGCTCTATTTTTAATAACACAAGGGGATAAATTATTGTTTTATTTTTCACAGGAGGGTAAATTGCACATTTTCCTTAATACAGGGGGGTAAATTGCATTTTTCCCCTTTAAAAAATAAATCTGAAATGTTGTGATATTGTTAATACTTAATTTAATTTAAAAAGACAGTATAAATCAAATTTTGAGCATAGCATAATCAATTGAGTTGTGACCTTTAGAAGAGGTTTGTAACGAGGGGGGTCAAAAATGCACAGCAGACCTGCACCTTAGAACCAAGTCTGTGGACATTAATTGGAAGCCTAGCTGCTTTGCCTACCTCTTGGGATCAGGCAAAACAATGTACTCCAGTAGAGTAAAAACTATATCGTCCTTACAGTCCGGTCTAGTATCCGAAGCAAAGCGAGCTTACGAATTGAACAACTGAAGCGATTTTATTTTTTATTTTAATTTTTTCCTATGATTAATTTTGTGAATAATCAACTTCCAATCATATATTCGTTATAAAATAATTTCTGAGCTCTGGAAAAAAAAAAACATGTGAAGGCTTCCTTAACGATGTTCTATTTTATTGTAAATATTGTAAGTACATATTATTATTATGTATGAATGCACACACCCCTTGGTATTTTTTTCCATAATATCTCTAACCTTTTGTAATCCCCCATTATGTTTGTAATTATATTTATTTAATATTTTATTTTGTAACAACATTTTGGTGGCCTATAAATACCACCATGTAATTCATTTGTAGAGGAGCTTTTGAAAATATAAGATTAGAAGTTTGGAGAGAATTTTATTCTTGTCTTTCTCATATATAGTTATGAGTGAAAGGCCAATAAACTTAAAATTTTTCTAAGTTTATAACATGTTATCAGCACGAGAGCTTTACATTTTCAAGACTAGCTCCATCTAATCATCAAGAAGATCATTGTAGTAAGATTTAATTTTTTCCAGGTAATATCTCTATAGTAACATATCTATAAAATACTTACTAGTATACTTATAAGATTATGGTTGTATATTCAAGCTTGTATGTTTTGTTATCGTATTCGTTTTGAGGTTCTGGGACTTATACATTATATCTGAAGATTTTGTGTCATTCTATAATTGCTTGTAAGCTTTTACCGAAGACCCTTAAATCTTGTATATGATATTATCCTTGTATATTCAAAAATGAGATATGAATAATCATATTCTATACATTTCATTGTCTCCTGAAGTGGACATATATAAATAATGGATTTATCATAATCGATATTGCCTCCAGAAGTAGGCATATACTTCTCGATTTTATCCCCCGGAGTGGATGTGTTCTATAAACTTTCATTGCTTCTTGAAGTAAGTAATGAATTAATTACCTTCAACAGTAGGTGAAATATTTTATACCATTATCCCCGAAGCGTTGATAAAATATGTCTATTGATTTTATCACCTGAAGTGATTTGAGATAATATCTTGATTTAAGAAGCCCGAAGCTTCTTCATTTATTTATTTAAAGGTGTTCGTTTCTTTGATTTCATGGCATATACATGTTGTGACCCCATTTTTCGCTAACTTGAGGTCAATTTTTGATTAATATACTTCACCAACATAGATATCCTTCATATGACTATATACATGATTTTAAATATTTTGTTAGCATTATTATAATGGTTGACAAAACAAATTTGTCATGAATTCCATTTAATTGTTATGTGTCATATTACAGTATTAATGTTTAATATATTTAATATCATGTACACATGTCATAGATAGTCCAAATCAATTACATGGCAACTTATTTGATTCTAATTTTTAGTAATTTTTATGTCACTTTTAGTTCATATCTATGTGTAATACATTTGATTCCATTTATGTGTATATGGTGAATGTTATGCTAAAAGTGCATATTAACTTCTTGTAATATGGTCAATCTCATAAAATTGTATTTCAATGCTCTTGACATTTTTGGAATAAATTATCTATCATGGGTCCTTTACGCTACACTGCATTTGGCGAGTAATAACTTGGGAGAAACGATAAAGGAAAATTGATCACTTGATTGGTGATGAAAGTATACAGAAATAAATTTCTTATTTCTTGTTTAGTATTATGAATTTTATATCTTGCATGTTTCCTTCGATGATGAAGAACTTATTTATGTCATTGTTTCTTGTTAATAGCATATTCTAATGTGGGTTTTATTTTTTGTCATGTTTAAATTTTCTAAGAATGAGTATTCAGTTGGTTAGCGCGAACATTAATGGTTAAGATATGTATTCTGCTACAACGCGCACAATACTTAAAGATAAGAAGTACTTTTCTTATATAGTATTGCAAGAAGTCAATGTTAGTACTATATCCGATAGTGCAAAGTTAATTGAGAGCTCCGGAAGAGCTAATGTGTGATACCCCCTACGTAACTACACTGTATTATCACTAATTATACCCCTTTTTAATTATAACCTGCCGTATAAGAGATTTCATTTAAAATGAATATAGTCGATCTTATTAAACATATAACATATATATAATGATGATAGATGTTGTCAAAAGTTTATATCTACTACGCCACATGTATACTCATGTACAAACTCCAAAAGATGAAGGTTTCAGGCTATAACAAAATCTAAAATACAAACCCGACAAAAGACTAGATGTTTAATAATCATATAGGCGGAACCCTTGGCTTCAGATGTCACGGCTGACCCACCTATTCAGATCCATTTCACGACTTCAAATTTAACGTAGCTAGTCACCGTGATCTATCTCCTGAAAAATATTGGCAAGGGATGAGCTGCCTACTCAATAAGTATAGCTAACTAACTTATACATATACACGCACATACATAATAAAACGAGTATCATGCAATACAACAAATATAAGAAATAACATATACCAACAATCATATATCAAATTACACATAATACACGACTTTATTGTTTATTTCCTTAGGGCCCTACCCCTGCTGGAGTGCATCACTCAATGGTCTATGCCGGTTATCATCCCCTCAATCATAATATCTCTTTTTTCTTTTTCGGTACCACACAACACACAGCTCGTATGATACCCCATCATCACTGATACCACACAGCACACAGCTCGTATGATATCCCATCATTCATCATATCACACAGCACACAGCTCGTATGATATGTTACATCATCTCCCTCGATTAATGACAGCACCACAGCTCGTCATTAATCATATCACCATAAGCCATTGCAGTATGCCCCCCCAGTTAGGTAAGCCGTTACTTATCTCAGTTCACAATATTCTCCTCACTCATTGTCATTCAACAATCAAATCCCCATCGGTAACTTCAACATTCAATTTCATTTAAGAATCACATATAGTACACACAATTACCATCTAACTTCCATGCACCATAATCACATATAATCACTTAATGACAACTTCACAGTATAACAAGTAATCCAGACAAATTGCCAACAAGTCATAATTTCGTATACAACATAAGAATATATTTCCATATATATAAACATATATATATATATAAATTCAATTAACTATACTTACCTCCAACTCAAAATATCTCGTTAATAGGAGAAACTGCTCAGCCCTCTACTCTATCTTCACGTCCTGTTTTTGCGCCGATATTAGCACTTTCAATTGGTGAAATGTGTGTTTCAATTTGTATGTCTTTGCTTACTTAAGTAGTAAGTTAATAACATATATATATTTATATAGGTGAAATGATGGTCAGCCACGTGCTGGCTGATTATATATTCATCTCTTTTTTTTATAATTTTATTAAAATTGCAATTTAGTCTCTCAACTTCTATATATATAATTTGACCACAAATATTTAATAAGGTTCCAATTTAGTCCCTTCAAGTTTTAATATATTTATAATTTCAACCTATGACTTATAATTAAATTTATATTTTCTTAATAATGACTAATTAGCCCCTCGATTATGAAAAAAAATTCTATGGATGTCACAATTCTCCCCTCCTAATAAAAATTTCGTCCTCGAAATTTAACAAACTTACCCATCTCCGGAAATAAATAGGGGCACTTTTCTCTCATATGCTCCTCAACCTCCCAAGTGGCTTCTCTTGGGGAGTGATGACTCCACCTCACCTTTACCATAGGGATCTCCTTATTTCTCAATTGTCTTACGTTTCTGTCCAAAATTTCTATTGGCTCCTCCACATATGTCAACTCCTCGGAAATCTGTATCTCCGGTTCACGGATAACATGGTTGGGATCTGATCGATATCGGCGTAGCATCGAAAATGAAACACATCGTGTATCTGTGATAACTCTGCTGGCAGTGCTAGTCGATACGCTAGTGGTCCAATTCTTTCAATAATTTCATACGGTCCAATATACCTCGGGCTCAACTTTCCTTGCTTGCCAAATCTCAATATTCCCTTCCACGGAGATACTTTCAGGAAGACCTTCTCACCAATTTCATATTCCATCTCCCTTCGATGTTTGTCAACATAACTTTTCTGACGATCTTGGGCTGCTTTCAAACATTTCTTAACTGTCTGTACCTTCTCCATCGTCTGTTGTACCAATTCCAGACCTTCTAATTGTCGCAATCCCTCAATATCCCAACATACTGGACTTCGACATCTTCTTCCATATAAAGCTTCATATGGGCCATACCAATGCTAGAATGAAAACTTTTGTTATATGCAAACTCCATCAAAGGTAAGTGATCATCCCAATTGCCCTTGAACTCCATTACACAAGCCCTCATCATATCTTCCCGCGTCTGAATCGTTCTTTCGGACTGTCCATCTGTCTGATGATGAAATGCGGTACTGAAATGCAATTTTGTGCCTAGCGCCTTTTGTAAGCTTCCCCAAAAACGTGAGGTGAATCGAGGATCTCTATCTGACACAATAGATATAGGCACACCATGTAGTCTTACGATTTCGGAAACGTATAACTCAGCTAACTGATCCAAAGAATCACTTTGGCGTACAGGCAAGAAATGAGCTGATTTCGTTAGTCTATCCACAATTACCCAAATAGCGTCATGCTTCCTAAGCGTACGAGGCAACCCTACAACAAAATCCATAGTGATCCTCTCCCACTTCCATTCTGGTATGGATAAAGGTTGAAGTTTACCCGCTGGCGCCTGATGTTCTGCCTTTACTTGTTGACACGTCATACCTTTATCCACAAATTCCACCACATCTTTCTTCATTGTCTGCCACCAATAATATGGTCTTAAATCTCGATACATCTTCACGGTACCAGGATGCATTGCATATGGTGCATTGTGAGCTTCCCGCAAAATCTCTTCCCGTAATCCATTCACATCAGGTACACAAACTCGTCCTCCATTCACTATCACTCCATCAACCCTTACTGAAAAATTTGGTTTCTTACCTTGTTTCATTCTCTCTAGCATTCGTAATAAGAAAGGATCTCGAGTCTGCGCTTCTCTAATTGTATCCACAAGGTTCGGCTTAAGCTGCAAAGTTGCTAACAAACCTGCTAGCTGATCCACCTCCAATTTCGTATTCAGCGATCTCATTTCCAATAACAATGTCATATCATGACTCCCCAAACTGGCTAAAGTGCTTGAACTCTTTCTACTTAATGCGTCTGCTACTACATTTGCTTTTCCCGGATGATAATCAATAGTGCATTCATAATCCTTTAGCAACTCTATCCATCTTCTTTGTCTCAAATTCAATTCCTTCTGCGTTAAAATGTAGTTCAAGCTCTTATGGTCGGTGAAGATCTGAAATCTTTCTCCGTACAAAATAATGTCTCTAAATCTTCAATGCATGCACAATCGCTGCTAACTCCAAGTCATGCGTGGGATAATTTAACTCATGGGTCCTCAGCTGACGAGATGCATACGCAATTACCTTCCCATTTTGCATCAAGACACACCCCACACCTTGTTTCGACGCATCCGTGTATACCACATATCCACCACTGCCAGACGGTAAAACCAAAATCTGAGTCGATGTCAATCTTTTCTTTAGCTCATCAAAACTCTGCTGACATTGTTCAGTCCAATGGAATGGTACCCCTTTCCTCAATAACTTAGTCAAAGGACCTGCAATTATGGAAAAAACCCTCGACAAAACGCCTATAATACCCAGCTAATCCCAAGAAACTTCGAACTTCCGTCGTATTCTTCGGTACTCTCCATTCCATAACAGCCTTTACTTTTGCAGGGTCAGGCATAACCTCATCACCCGATATCACATGCCCTAGGAAAACCACCTGATTTACCCAAAATTCACACTTGCTTAGCTTAGCATACAACTCTTTTTCCTTCAAAATCTGCAACACTATTCCCAAATGTTGTTCATGCTCTTCCCTATTGCTCGAATACACCAAGATGTCATCTATAAAGACTATTACAAACTGGTCCAAGTACTCTTGGAATGTACGATTCATTAATGCCATGAACGCTGCCGGTGCATTTGTTAACCCAAATGGCATCACCAGGAACTCATAGTGCCCATAACGAGTGCGAAAAGCTGTTTTTGGTATATCTTTCTCTGCTATCCTCAACTGCCAATACCCAGACCTCAAATCAATCTTTGAAAATATAGTGGCTCCCTTCAATTGGTCTAATAAATCATCGATTCTCGGTAATGGATATTTATTCTTCATGGTCACCCTATTCAATTGGCGGTAATCGATGCACAACCTCATACTACCGTCTTTCTTTTTCACAAATAACACTGGTGCTCCCCACGGTGAAGTACTTGGCCTGATAAATCCTTTCTCCAATAATTCTTCTATTTGCTTTTTAAGCTCTTGTAATTCTACTGGGGCCATTCTATACGGTGCAATAGAAATCGGGGCAACTCCTGGGAGGGTTTCTATAGTAAAGTCCACTTCCCTATGCGGTGGCAAACCTGGTAGGTCGGCAGGAAACAGTTTAGAAAAATCTCTCACTACAGGGATTTCTTCCAGTGTGGGACTAATCTTTTCGGTGTCTATCACATGGGCTAAATATGCCTCACACCCTTCTAACATTAACCGTCTCGCCTCAATAGCCGATATTACACAGACCGGTACTACTTGTCGATCTCCCACAAATACTACTTTTGGCTTGCCAGAAGATTCAATCATCACTTCTTTCTTATAACAGTCAACCACTGCCTTATGTTGCGCTAACCAATCCATCCCCAAGATTACATCAAACTCCTTCAGATCCATCACTATCAGATCTACAGGTAAGTTTACGTCACCAATCCTCACTAAACTCCCCTTTCTAACATTATTCACTATTACACCTCCTCCCATAGGCAAATGAACCATCAAATTATATCCCAGAGGGCTATTCTCACCAGGTATTTTAGATACAAATTGTGAAGATATATATGAATGCGTAGAGCCAGGGTCAATTAAAACATATGCCTCAATATCAAATAATAAGATCGTACTTGATATCACGTCATTTGAGGCTGGAGCTTCTTCCCTAGTCATGTTATATATTCTTGTTTGAGTCTGTCTCTGAGTTGTTTGTGCTCCCGGTCCCATCGTACTCCCACCAATAGTATGGCTACCATCTCTATTATCAGTGCCTCTGCCTCTGTCTCTGCCTCTTTCAGCTCCACGAGCACTGCTCCCTATACTGCTTTGACTCTGAGCCCCACTGGCTGAACCTCCACTCATACCTACAGCACCGGTAATCTGGCTGGGACAATCTCTCGACATGTGTCCTCTACCCCCGCAGTTATAACAAATCTTAGGTATAGCACCAGGTCCCCAACATGTTCCCAGATGTCGCTTCCCACAAATAGGACAACTCGGTATAAAAGGTAGCCCCCTACCATAACTCTGTCCAGCTCCTCTACCTGATCCAATAGAAGGTAAACTAGATGAACTGCGTTCTATTGATCCCCTGTTAACGCCCACTGATCCACCAAATCTCGATCCACTACCTCTTCGAAAAGCAGAACCACCACGTGCGAAACTTCCACCCTCTGCCGAAAATGAACGGCCGGTGCCCCTCTTGGTCAATCTATTGGACTCCCCTGTCGTATATGTTGACTTTCTCTTTTCTTCTCCTTTCTTTTTCTCTTTAGTCACTGCCTCTTCCATCCGAACTGCTGACTCAACGAGAGTTTTAAAGTTCGTAATTCTAACTGTAACGCCCTTCTTAATCTCAGGTCGTAACCCCTGTTCAAATCGATAGCATCTGTCCTCTTGTGTCGCTACTGCCTCCGGTGCGTACTTGGCTAATGCAGCAAAACGAATCTCATACTCAGCCACTGTTTGATCATCTCCCTGTACAAGGTTCAGAAATTCCATCTTCTTCTTGTCTTGGTACATCTTAGGTCTATATTTATCATCAAACTCTTTCTGAAATTCGGCCCAAGTTATCTCTCGTGGCTCATATGCCCTCTTTACTGACCTCCACCAAATCAGCGCATTCCCCGTGAATAAAGAAACAACGTACTTAAGTCGATTTTCTGGAGTACAGTTCACCAAGTTCATCACATCTTTGGTCTTTTCCCACCATTTTTCAGCAATCTCTGGGTCTAGAGTCCCCTCAAATTCTGTAGCTCCCATCTTTCTAATCCTCTCATAATTACGGTCAACTGTAGGAATCACTTGTGCTGGCATTGGGGTTGGTACATGTGCCTGTGCAAGAAACTGTGCTTGAGCTTGGGCTTGGGCCTCCAAGGCCATCCGGAGGATCTGTGCATACTCTGGTGGTAACCCTACCGCTGGAGCACCACCAGGAGGAATTGGAGCATCAACACCAATACCCTCTCGACCTACCCCAACTCCACCTACACTTGCAGGTGCAACGGAGCCCTCTGCGGACTCCACTGACTCTTCTCTACTAGCTACTGGGTCAGCACGTTCACCTTGAGAAGTCATCCTATATTAAGCAATTTAATCAATAAACACATCCCATAGTCAACTTATCACCCTAGAAACGTAGACCTGCTCTGATACCACCCAATGTGATACCCCCTACGTAACTACACTGTATTATCACTAATTATACCCCTTTTTAACTACAACCTGCCTTATAAGAGATTTCATTTAAAATGAATATAGTCGATCTTATTAAACATATAACATATATATATATATATATAAAATGATGATAGATGTTGTCAAAAGTTTATATCTACTACGCCACATGTATACTCATGTACAAACTCCAAAAGATGAAGGTTTCAGGCTATAACAAAATCTAAAATACAAACCCGACAAAAGACTAGATGTTTAATAATCATATAGGCAGAACCCTTGGCTTCAGATGTCACGGCTGACCCACCTATTCAGATCCATTTCACGACTTCAAATTTAACGTAGCTAGTCACCGTGATCTATCTCCTGAAAAATATTGGCAAGGGATGAGCTGCCTACTCAATAAGTATAACTAACTAACCTATACATATACACGCACATACATAATAAAACGAGTATCATGCAATACAACAAATATAAGAAATAACATATACCAACAATCATATATCAAATTACACGTAATACTCGACTTTATTGTTTATTTCCTTAGGGCCCTGCTTACCCCTGCTGGAGTGCATCACTCAATGGTCTATGCCGGCTATCATCCCCTCAATCATAATATCTCTTTTTTTTTCTCGGTACCACACAGCACACAGCTCGTATGATACCCCATCATCACCGATACCACACAGCACACAACTTGTATAATATCCCATCATTCATCATATCACACAGCACACAGCTCGTATGATATGTTACATCATCTCCCTCGATCAATGACAGCACCACAGCTCGTCATTAATCATATCACCATAAGCCATTGCAGTATGCCTCCCCCAGTTAGGTAAGCCATTACTTATCTCAGTTCACAATATTCTCCTCACTCATTGTCATTCAACAATCAAATCCCCATCGGTAATTTCAACATTCAATTTCATTTAAGAATCACATATAGTACACACAATTACCATCTAACTTCCATGCACCATAATCACATATAATCACTTAATGACAACTTCACAGTATAACAAGTAATTCAAACAAATTGCCAACAAGTCATAATTTCGTATACAACATAAGAATATATTTCCATATATATAAACACATATATATATATATAAATTCAATTAACTATACTTACCTCCAACTCAAAATATCTCGTTAATAGGAGAAACTGCTCAGCCCTCTACTCTATCTTCACGTCCTGTTTTTGCGCCGAGATTAGCACTTTCAATTGGTGAAATGTGTGTTTCAATTTGTATGTGTTTGCTTACTTAAGTAGTAAGTTAATAACATATATATATATATATATATATATTTATATAGGTGAAATGATGGTCAGCCACGTGCTGGCTGATTATATATTCATCTCTTTTTTTTTTATAATTTTATTAAAATTGCAATTTAGTCTCTCAACTTCTATATATATATAATTTGACCACAAATATTTAATAAGGTTCCAATTTAGTCCCTTCAAGTTTTAATATATTTATAATTTCAACCTATGACTTATAATTAAATTTATATTTTCTTAATAATGACTAATTAGCCCCTCGATTATGAAAAAAAAATTCTATGGACGTCACATAAGTGGAACACAATTTTATATTAATGATGTACTTTATTCCACCAAGTCTCAAAGAAAACCTTCTAAACTTTAAGGATATCCATCGAAATGGATATCATATTGAGACAACAAATCAATAGATATTGAGTATCACTATATCATAAGTGTGATCTCGGGGAAGAAATGCATTTTGAAAAATTACCGGCATTTTCTTCTGGTTTGTACTACACATATATTAGTACAATTGAAATTCACGCTATCGTAAACCAGAAGTTTACGAATTATAATAAGTTTGTTGTTTGGCATGACCGGTTGGGCCATCCCCGATCAATTATGATGCGAAAAAATAATTGAAGAGCCAGCAGATTCTTCAATCCAATAATTTCTCATATGCTGCTTGTTCTCAAAAAAAGTTAATTATTCGACCATCACCAGTAAAATAGAGAATGAATCCCTCACATTTCTGGAATGTATACAAGGTGATAGTTGTGGATCAATCCACCCGCCATGTGGACCATTTTGATATTTCATGATATATGAATTAGATGGTCACATGTGTCTCTGTTATCATCTCGCAACCTGGCGTTTGTGAGATTGCTTGCTCAATTAATTTGATTACGAGCATATTTTTCTAATTATGTAATTAAGAAAATACGCCTTGATAATGATGGAGAATTCACTTCTTAGATTTTCCATGACTATTATATGTCTATTGGAATTGATGTTGAACATCCTGTAGCACATGTTCTTACGCAGAATGGTCTTGTAGAATCATTCATTAAACGTCTGCAATTAATTGCAAGACCATTTCTTATGAGGTCAAAACTTCCCATTTCTTATTGGGGACATGCTATTTTGCATGCAGCAACACTAATTCGCATAAGGTCAACATGTTATCACAAATTCTCTCCCCAACAATTGGTTTTTGGTCAGGAACCTAATACTTCCCATCTAATAGTTTTTGGGTGCGTGGTATATGTTCCAATTGCTCCACCACAGCGCACTAAGATGGGTCCTCAACGGAGGTTGGAAATTTATGTTAGATTTGAGTCCCCTTCCACAAGAAAGTATCTTGAACCATTAGCATGAGACTTGTTTACGGCCCGATTCGCCGATTGTCATTTTGATGAATCAATTTTCCCAACATTAGGGGGAGAGAGTAAGCAGCTGGAAAATGAAATTAGTTGGAATGAATTATCATTATCTTATTTTGATCCCCGTACTAATTAAAGTGAACTGAAAGTTCAAAAGATAATTCATTTGCGAAGTCTAGCAAAGTAACTGCCAGATGCATTTACTGACCCAAAACAAGTAACTAAACCTCATGTTCTAACCGCTAATGCTCCAATGAATTGATATCCCTGTCGGACAAGTTAATGTTGCAAATTAGCCTAAACCACGCCTGAAGCGAGGTAGGCCTATTGGTTCCAAAGATAAAAATCCTCGAAGAGGAATAGGAGCTATGAATAAAGATGGCCAAATAGAGGATATAACTCCCGAAGAGTTTCCAAGCATAATTAATATGTTAGTTCCAGAAGAACTCAGGTACCTGAAATTCATGAAAATGAAGAGATCTCTATAAATTACGTCCTGATTGGAATATGTTGGAACCGAAATGATATCATCGTCGATGATATTTTTTGCATATAATGTACCGCTGCAATAAATGATAATGAGGATCATGAACCAAGGTCTGTTCAAGAATGCAGACAAAGGAATGATTGACCAAAATGGAAAGACGCAACCAGAATTAAGCTCGCTTGTAGAGCGAAGGTTTTTGGACCTGTAGTCCATACACCTGAAGATGTATAACCTATGGGATACAAATGGGTATTTGTGCGAAAACAAAATGAGCAAGGTGAAATTGTTAGATATAAAGCAAGACTTGTTGCTCAAAGGTTTTCACAAAGACCCAGTATTGACTATTAAGAGACTTACTCTCCTGTGGTGGATGCAACTACTTTTCGGTACTTAATTAGTCTGGCAGTAAAACAAGGACCCAATTTGCGTCTACTAGATGTCGTTACAGTTTATCTATATGGCTCACTTGATAATGACATCTATATGAAACTCCCTGAAGGATTTCATTTGCTCGAAGCATACAATTCAAGTTCTCGAGAACATTATTTTATTACATTAAATAAATCCCTTTATGGGTTGACTCATTCAGGACGTATGTGGTACAATCGTCTTAGTGAGTATTTAATAAATAAAGGATTTTGTACTGATAAAATAAGTCCATGTTTATTCATAAAGAGGACAAAGTTGGGATTTTAATCATAGCTGTGTATGTTGATGATTTGAATATCATTGGATCTCCTGAAGGGATTTGACATGCAGTTGATTACGTAAAAGGTGAGTTTGAGATGAAAAATTTGGGTACAACAAAGTATTGTCTCGGCCTGCAGTTCGAACATACTAAAGGTAGAATTTTCATTCAGCAATCAAACTATACAGAAAAGGTCCTTAAGCGTTTTCATATGAACAACGCTCATCCATTAAGTACACCTATGGTAGTTCGATCGTTTGATGTTAAAAAGGATCTTTTCCGTACTCAAGCAGATAATGATGAGATTTTTGGTCCAGAAGTACCATATCTCAGTGCAATTGGTGCATTGATATATCTTGCTATAATACCCAATCAGATATAGCTTTTTAGTTAATCTACTAGCAAGATATAGTTCAACACCAACAAAGAGACACTGGAATGGTGTCAAACACATTTTGCGCTACTTGCATGGAACAAGTGATATGAGACTATATTTTGAACGACATAACGATGCCAAAGCAATCAATTTAGTTGGTTATTCAGATGCGGGATATTTATCTGATCCGCATAAAGCCATATCTCAATCTGGATATTTACTCATGTATGGCGGAACGACTATTTCATGGCGTTCAACCAAACAAACAAACTTTGGTAGCCACCTCGTCAAATCATACAGAGTTAATTGCACTATATGAGGCTGGGCGTGAATGTGTATGGCTTAGGTCACTGATACATTATGTTCATGAATCATGTGGACTAGAATCAATTGAGAAACGTCCCACAGTAATATATGAAGATAATGCCGCTTGTATCGCCCAAATCAAGGAAGGATATATTAAAAGATGATAGAACCAAGCACATATCACCAAAAATTTTCTCCACTCATGAGCTTCAAGTGGAAGGTAAAGTTGATGTTAAACTGATTCCATTAAGCCAGAACTTAGCAGATTTATTTACGAAGTCATTACCAACAAAAGTGTTCAAGCAGCTCGTACATAATATTGGCATACGACGTCTGAAAGATATTTGCCCGAATTGAGGGGGAGATTATACAACTGTACTCTTTTCCATGGCCTTGATTTTTGTCCCATTGGGTTTTTCCAGGCAAGGTTTTTAACGAGACAGGATGTATATAATAAGATGTGTGCATTCAAGGGGGAGTATTGTAAATATTGTAAGTACATATTATTATTATGTATGAATGCACACACCCCTTGGTATTTTTTCCCTTAATATATCTAACCTTTTATAATCCCCCATTATGTTTGTAATTATATTTCTTTAATATTTTAGTTTGTAACAACATTTTGGTGGCCTATAAATACCACCATGTAATTCATTTGTAGAGGAGCTTTTGGAAATATAAGATTAGAAGTTTGGAGAGAATTTTATTCTTGTCTTTCTCATACATAGTTATGAGTGAAAGGCTAATAAACTTAAATTTTTTCCAATTTATAACATATTTCTATTTATTTCACATTGTTTTAACTTTTTGGATGATGGGGCAGTTTTTGCGAGAAACAAGGGGCTGTGGTGACTGGTAACACCGCAAACAGATTAATTTGTATATATCAACTTTGTAATAATGTAAAGTCGATGATGGTTTTCATCTCCTCAGAAATTCATAGAATGTGTCCAAAATCACGAGGATATTCAGGTCTTTGTCCCTTTTCTTTTCTGTCTTTCTGGTCAACATTGATTAATTGATCAATTTTGCGTTTATATATACCATATACCATCTTTATGATTTACCTTTACACGAAAATTAATTAGTTTAAGCCGTGGGTTGGAGTCCCACGAAATATCTAGGTATTTATCTCAATTTATGTGAGCTTATTTTGATTTATTATTTATTAGTTCTTAATTATATAGGTGAATTACAATTACCTTTTCTTGAGATTTGACATAATTATGAATTCTCTCTTATTATTTTAAAAATTATAAATACCTTCCTGAGGTTTGTAATTTCTAACCAAGTGCTTAAGATGGTCCATTTTGCTCTTGATTTTTTTTTTAAATTGTAGAAAAATCAGCCGTGACAAATTACATTATTGTTCCTTTGTGTGAAAAACGTAAGAGACCTCTCCCTATGCATTTTTGTCCAAAAAATTTTAGAAAATTTTAAAAAATAATTCAATTTGCATAAGGGCATTTTGGTCAGTTAACCCATAAAAATGGATGGAAATGGGTAATTTGTTAGAATGTTACAAATCTCAAGGAAGTATTTGTAATTTTTTGAAACAACGAGGGGTATCCGTAATTATGCCAAATCTCAAGGACGGTCGTTGTAATTCGCCCTAATTATATTTTTGTATTGATCTAATCAATGTATTATTCAGTTGCTCAATTTATTGAAATATTAATGTAATAATATAATTATCATTTCTATTTATAATAATAATAACAACAACAACAACAACAACAACAACAATAATAATAATAATAATAATAATAATAATAATAATAATAATAATAATAATAATAATGTGGCAGGAAATCATACCTTTGATAGAAGGAAAAAGATTTGGAAACAGTTTAAATTGAAAAAGGTTAATTAAGAAATTAAGCTAACGTCCTTAGAATATATATTTATGTATATATATATATATATATATGGCTATGATGATTGACTGAAAAGAAGTTATAGGCAGAAATGTAATTTACGCCCACCTCCCAATTAGTGGATTTTTTTTTCTTTTTTGATGAATTAGCAATGGTATCTATACTATTATAAAAAAAAAAAAAAATTTGTGTACCAATTTTTGAACGCCAACTATTGGTCAAAAAGGTAATTTTTTTATTTTTTCCTCTCAACCCACTACTCCACGTTTCTCTCACCTCACTCCAAATTTCTTTTTTCTTACTAATTTTCTTTTTCTCATTCCTTCACAAATTTTATTTTTCTTTTCATCTCACATCACAGTTCTTTTTTATATGCTCGTGGGACCGCGTGCAACGAAAACCGGTTATATATAAAGAAAACAGATCACAAAGTCTGAGAACAAACCGAATTAAAACTAGGAAATAAAACCTATAGACCAAAAGACAGAGAAGAACAGACCCTACAAAATTAACAAAACTAAACCAGCAAAGCCAAATAAAATCAGCCACTCCTGAGACTTTCCTTCACATTCTGATAATCACTAAGGAACTGCAAAGCTTTATTGCACACCTCCAGCATGCCGAACTCCTTCCCCTCCATAACTCTCTTGCAGCGTCTATTCGAAATGGCCCAACAAATGCGAAAAAAACGTTGTCTCACCTCCTTACTCATCTGTTGCACCACACTAAAAATCCAAGTAGCAGCATCAGAATTCCAGGATGAGATAAACCGCCGCGGCACCGAGGATAAGGCCCAAATCTGTCGCGCAACGGGGCTGATTTTTACTTGCTAACTAGTTATTAATCCGTGCGTTGCACGGACATATAGTTTCGAATTAAAAATATTTGATATTTAATATTCACTATTAAAGTTATTTTAAATAATAGTATATTAAATATTAATTGTATTACCTTTTATTGACAATTGAAATTACTTGAAAATTATTGTGTTAGCTATTATATGAATGTAACAATTGTAAATATACTTTAACTTTTTTGTAATATTAATTTGGAGAAGGTTTTTTTTTAGTAATGATACAAAATAAATTAAAGAATTTGAATGAAATAAGAAATTTTATTGATATTAAATACATTAATATAGAAATAATAAATCTAACTAATAAATGAATAAAAGTAAAAGAATAACTAATTTGGGCCACGCCATCTGCTGCATGCATTCCTAATTTGATCATGCTAATTAATAATTCTGGACCAAACACCCACAATTCTCCGTTAAAGCTAATTAATTGTTTTGTAAAAATTGTATCTACGGTAAGTTCTTATATGTGCTTTACTTACAATTAAAAAATAATTCAAACTAAAATAATATCAATTGAACAACTACGACAACTACTTTAATCATATCATTCAAGTTCAAATATATTCTTTTAAATTAAACTCATAAATATGGAACAATGTATAATAAACTCAATATATATACTACAAAAAAAACGCTCAATAGCAACAAAAAAATCAATGTCTAGCTAATTAAATTATTTTCACATAACTCAATCCTTGAAAGCTATTATATTATATCATGTAAATCTAAGCAAAAAACAAAAGAAATCAAAACATGTTGGAAAAAAAAAACTATTGAAGTGAGACAAATATTTTAAAAGTATATGTAAAACAACGTTATATTATTTAAACATTCATAAAATTAAGAAGGTAAAAACATCATATGCATGAAATATACTTTGAAATGCATAGTAAAAATCGAAGCATAAACTTTTGAATACAGATTTAACATCCACATAACAAGAGATATTACATTTACAGAAGCAAAATATTATATAAGAAAATTAATTGAGAAGCTTACCTGAAATGGAAGTCTATAAAATCCTAAAATTTTAATCAAGAGAACTGAAGTAAATCAAGAGAAATTAGGGATGAAAAATTTGAGATAAGATTACTCACAATGAACATGAAATGATACATAATAATATAAGACTTTTAGGGAGAATAGTGAGCACCTTAAGTTAAGAAAAATTTGTGTATTTTAATTAGGTTTAACGGAGAATTGTGGGTGTTTGGTCCACAATTATTAATTAGCATGATCAAATTAAGAAGGCATGCAGCAGATGGCGTGGCCCAAATTTTGCTAGGAACAATAACTTTAACAAAGAATTAGCTAATTAGCTAATAAAGTTAAAAAGGTTTACTGCAAATATTTTTCAAATTGATGTGCTCGGTTCATGAATGAAAATTTTCTGATTTTACTTCAAAAAAGAATAGGGATCAATTCAAATAAGGTAAATTGAAATATTATAAATAATTATTTAATCTAAACATATTAAGATTTTAATTAAATCAAACATCAAAATATGGAATAATGACAAAAAAAAAAGTGTATCTGAAAATTTAAATAAGGTAAATTGAAAATTTATAAATTTTAACTAATTAAAATTAAATATGGAAATATGTGAGTGTGGTGATTTGAAGAAAAAAGAAGCTATCCCCCTAATCATCCAAATAAGAAAGAGATAAAAATATTGGTTGGTTATCATTTTAGATAATATATTATGATATTATGATATGATAATATGATATGATATGATTAATCACTGAAGGAAAATTTTACTTTTGATCATATTTTAATTGTTTGCTTAATTTATGCGTCAATGAAATTATATTATATTATTTTAATGGTTTGTTTAATTGATGCATCAATGGAATTATATTAAATTATATTACTTAATATACATCAAATATAAAATATTATATTATTTAAAATACATCAAATGTTTTAATGCTAACAATTTGTGGCATGAAATCATAAAAAAATTGGATAAAACAATTAGTCAAAGGATGAATAGAAAAAGTAATTTTTGAATATTATAGGGTATCTATTAATTGTTATCGCAAAATAATTGATATATTTTGCGAACAAAATTTTGACATTGAAATTTAAAATACTTAAAAATTACAAACGTAAAAGTGGATGAAGATAAAGAATACGAATTTTGGTAAGTTACAAAATCAAAAGTGTCAATCCCGTAACAAATGGGAGCAAAAGTGAAAAGGACCAAACTTGTGGGACCAAAAATATTATTTACCCATCCATCATTTTACATAGAACAATACACAATACAATAAAATATATATAGCCAACAGGCCTACCTCAATTGGCAAAGTTGATGCCCTATGACTTTAAGTCATGGGTTCAAACCCCGTCAGGGTGGGTTGTTGTTCTACTTAATAGTAGACGTAGTTCTACTTTATAATAGGTGAATAACATAAATTATTATAGTTGATGGTAAGTTATTAAATATAAGATATTTGATGTAAATAATTATAATCGATTAATATGTACCACGTACGCACATAAATAAAATGTACCACATTTACTAGTGTTAATTAAAGGACTACCCGGTACATAAATGAGAAAGAACCCTATATATATATCACTTGAAAGAACTTACATCAGAAAATTATACAAACTACCAACAATACAATTTAATTAACTGATATAAACACTCCTAATTAACAATTATCAAAACAACCTGCATGCATGTACGTACTTATTAATTAATTAACACCCTAGATGCATTAATTAATTAGCTATAATCAAGATCATGTACTTAATAATTAAGACCATCATGAGCATGATCCTTAAACCATCTTCGGAGTAGTCATCTCTTTGGTAATGGCCGGAATACAGCTTGAACTCCTAGCAATCCCACCTTTCTTTTGGTTCGTGCCCCCCTTGTCCCTAGGGCTAAGTGACTTTGCCCTATTGTTCCTCAAAATCTCCCTCATCGCCTCCGCTTGGCATAGCACCGGGTACGCCCGCCCTAGCCTATTAAACTTAGCACACGCGCTCACGTGCGTTTGCAAGGCCTCCTCCCTCTTCCCCCCGTTTTTCTCCATCTCTTCATTCACAGCCTCTGAGCAGAGCCCACATATCATCTGTCCGCAGAATTTTTCGCGCACTTTCTTCACGTATTGTGGGGTGCACTCCTCCGACATGCCACAACACTCGCACTTTGCGTCCTCCACCTCCGAAATGGGAGGCAAAGTGTGGTGGTTGTTGCTAATTTTATCTGGGATCAGGGCTTCCTGGCTGAGCAGCTCGAACGATATGTCTGAAATCGTACGCTTTAGGGTTTCCATTGAGAGCCTAGGGGGCTTCTGGTTGTGGTTGTTGTTGTTGTTGTTGTTCTTGGTGAAGCTTTGCAAAAATGTGGTATCCCTATTAGGCGCCATGATGATAAATTGCAAGTGTTGTGCAAGTACAATTAGGGTTTTGAGTTTGAGAGAGTTTGAAATTTGATTTTGTAACTATGTTGAAGTTGGATGGGATGTTGAAGCATGAATAAGACTAATAGAAGTATAGGTAGCTGGTGGAAATTCAAGCAAAAGATTATGGCAATAACGTGGAGATATGGTGTGCCCCAAAGCTTTATATTTATAGTGTGTTCTTGCAACATCTTTGATGGTGACTTGTTCAACTGTCTGTGGACAAAATTTTAGCATGATTTTGTATGTGGACAATGTTTTGTCTAACTTAATTTTGTTTGTGTGTGTGTGTGATAAAGAAAGATCAAGAATGAGCTGGATTTTTCATGAAGATATGAAATGTATGGAAATTAATTCAACTTCTACTAATTTAATGGATTAGGCTTTTTACTTCAAATTTTATTGAGTCCCCTATTTCATTTAATATTTACGCTCGATCGTGTATAAAGATTATGTTATTAATTTATTTTATTTAAGAAAATAAATTATATATATAACATATATATCTTAAACCGATATACAAAATATAATTTAAATAGAATGCAACCATCACTACAAAAAATATGACATTTAACTATGGTTAATTGTCATTGTTAATACTAAATAACCATAGCGAATAATCATTGACCACTGTCACGCAACGATTGTCGGCCGTGATTTTTGCGAGGGCGGCTAAAACATTTGCCATAGCTAAAAGCCATGGCGAATGTTTTTACCACGGCTAAAAGCCGTGGCAAATAAGTTTTTCATGATGGAAAAGTCAAAAAAATTGTAATCATAAAAGTTATATATTATTAATATTATTTGAATAATATTATAATTCATCCTCTAATAATGAATAATAGCGCATTCCGTGAATTCAGGTGTCTTCACGGATATTGTATTGCAGCCATGCATGTACTGTTTGCTTTTGTTGAACAACACATGATCATCATCCCATCAAACTTACCCTCACTCCATCAGAATTCAGACCCTTGTCTTTCACTATTATTATTATTTATTTATTTATTTTGGCCCTTTTGCCTTTCCTTTTCTTTTTTATTTTATTTTCTTGGGAGTGTCCAAAAATAGGTAGGTAGCTGGTTAGAAATGAGTGAGAGCAAAAGGGACAACAACCCCATCACGAGAAAGCAATTAAAAACTAACAATACCATAAGGAAAAAATCAAAAGTAGTGGTTAAATGTAAAGAAAATAATTAAAGTTGCTTTATAGCATCAAAATCAACTCACATGAGTCTTGATGGGAAGCTAAAAGTAGTAATCTGGTTTAGTATATCAATATTTCTTTATGTGGTCATCCAATGAACTTGGTTGTAGGGGTACTTTAATTAGTATAAATGCATTTTTGAGGTTAAATTACATTTACTGTCTTGGATGTTAAGGTGGCGGCATTTTAGATTAACTATAGAATTCAATAATTTTTAGTAATTAGAGGATCCGATCACTAGAATTTTCTAACTCGTCGGAAGTTATTGACATGAATGAAATTAAGGTTTTTAAAATTGGGATTACACTGACTTAGCATCCAATCAGCCTCTTCAGTCATGTAAATTACAATGACTAAAATGCATGTTATGCCTTATATGTTAGGGAGGGTGGCACTTTAAGAACTACAGTTCTTAAATATTGGCAATTTCAAGACTCTTTTTTTTTTCCCCCTGTCATTAGCTTATGTGCATTAGTACATTATTTTCATATGGTAAATGACTTGTAGCTATTATGTCAATTTGACAAATTTGTAATAGCATAAGCTAACAACAATGTATAAAATACAGAACAGAAAATAAGTATCACTAATTAATAGGGGGAAAAATTAGTCCACTAACTTTGATAGTTTTCAATTTTATACACTATGTTGCAAAAATGAGTCAATTTTCCGGTGAATGAACGAAAATTGCTAATGTGGCATTTAATTGCCGAAGTGTCCAGCAACTCAAACCATGTGCATGTATATGTGGCATTTTTCAGTGTAATAACTTAATTGTATAGATATATATAATAATTATAAAATAAAATTATTATATAATACAAATTTTAAAAAAAAAAAATAATCCCCTACACCGTCCCAACCTGGTCCACCTTCGCCACCCCTCCATCTCCCCATTGAAGGGAGAGATGCCGCCCCTAGTAAAAGGGGGCAACGGCGCGTCGCCCCTTCAATGGCAGATGGGGCGGAAATTGAGAGTTGTGCGTGACAGGCAGGGGCGAAGGTTGCGGGGGGAGGGGGGTGGCAGGGGAGGTGGGGTTGGGGGAGGGTTAGTTTTTCTTTTATTTAAATATATTATATAAACAATAATTTTATTTTATAATTTTATGTATTATATATAAAATAAGGATTTTAGTAATTATAACTTATAATTATTTTAATAATCTATAAGTATTTATAATTACCTATAATTTTATGTATTTTTTATAATATAAAATTTATATTTTTTATCTATAATTTTATAAATAAAAAAATAATTTTATGTATTTTTTTATAAAATACTAATTAATGTTTATAATCTATAAGTGATGCGAGCGAAAATATGGTGTTCGATTTAGTTAGAGTGCAAAATGGCGAAGTAAAATGCAAGAAAATAAAAGAGTGAAAATGAGAGTGTTATTCCTCGGTTTGCATGTATAAATGAGATATTGATGTTGAAATCAAGCTTTAAGTACGAATTACAAGTGTTCATTTAAGCTAAAGTGGTAGAATGAAGATGAAAATTAGAGAATATAGGCTCAAGTTGTAGCGTTAAGGTACAAGTTATCATATGAGAGTAAAATCTTCATAGGAGGGTAAAAACTTCATAGGAGAGTAAAAACTTGTCTTCTCCCACTGGGGGGAGGTCTCTGTTTATAGGCAACATTCAGTTGGTTGGAGAAGATCATGGATTTTGCGAGCATGACCTCAAAATTGTTAGATAATGTTGCATCCCCCTCAAATTCGGTGGAGAGTCCCCAGAGGTTGGAGGATTTCCCCCCCCCCCCCCCCCGGGATTTGGGGGAGAGCTGTTGGAGACCCACAATTCTCTGGGGGTAGGTGGAGTAGATGAAGGTATCTTGGTTGTCTTCCCCGATTTTTAGGGGGCTGTTGAGGAGATGCCTTCTCTAACTGGAGTCCAAAATTTTAGAGTTTATAGTACTTCTCTCTGGAGGCGTCACGTGTCCCCGAGGGGGTTGCTAGTCCTTATCAGATTCTGTGAGGGATGCCTCCAGAGATCCTACGTGGATCCCACCTAAGTAGCCCATGGATACCATGTGAGAGGTGCTTTGACCTTGGCTGGGAGATTTCAAGTTCCTAAGTTTTCTTGTGGGCTTGTGGGGCCTAGTTGGTTAGGGGGCCTATCAGATTTGGACCAATTGGACTTCTTTTGGTCAATTTATTTTTTGGGGGGCTTGCCAGATTTCCTGGGGCTCAACTTGGACTGAGCTTCCTGGAGGATGAATTGGACCCCCTTCTGGGCATTTTGAGTCTTGCATTCCTTTGGGCTTGTGCAATCTCTTTCGTTCTTTTGGGCCTCTTTGGGCCAACCCATTTTTATGTACATCAATAAGTATTTATAAAATAATTATTTATAATTATCAATAATATTACGTGTGTATAGTTTTGTGTTGTGTCGATAATATATTTAAGTTGATTTTTTTCTTTATTTTGAAGCTGGTATATTGAGTTATATATTTTATAACTTATAATACTTTTTAAAGTGTGTCAGATTATTTATTATATACATACAGATATGATGTCACGAAAGCTAGCTAGTATAAAATATAAATTGAAAGCTTGTTTTTATGCAATTTGACCTTTTTTTGTGTAAGTGCTTATGTGGCATAGAAAAAATAAAAAATGTCCACTTCAAGTGTCAAGTCATTTTCAATGCCACATGGAAGAAAAAAAAATTCCCAAATTTTGCAGCATGTGCAGTGCAAATGCTATTTTCTGTCCATAAGAGCAAAATCCGGCATCCGGAGGACCTAAATGATGCATTTTTGCAACATATGGTATAAAATTAAAAATTATCAAAATTAGTGGACTAAAATTGAACGATGACAAAGTTAGTGGACTAAAAACTCCCCTAATTAATATGGTAATACGATAACAATGTTTGAATTAAAGATGCTATATAAAATAATGTAAAGTTTGCACATTCTAACTTTATAAAAAAGAGACTAGAATATTGTTCATAAACTGGACAACAAGTTCACAAAAATTGGCATATGCATGAACTACAGCCCTTAAAATATGTCACCCTCCTAATATACAGGACATAAAATGGAATTTAGACATCGTTTTTGTGGCTAGGGGTTGATTGGATGCTTTGTCAACAAAAATTTCAATTTAACAAACCCTAATTTCATTCATAGTAGCAATTCTCGGCGAATTATAAAACTCAAATCACCAGGGAGTCCTCTCATTATTAACAATTATTGAAATATGGATTGTAATTTGCCACCCTTATAGCTAAAGTCTGAAATTGCCAGCCCTTGACCGTAAATGCAATTTAGCCCATTTATAATTATAATTCCTCAATCTTTTATATTTTGGCAATAAATGATGAAGTTAATTAATTTAAAGAAATTTTTGAAATATTGAAATAGAACGATATTGCATTTCTTTCAAGTTTCTATGCAACAACCACTAGAAGCAATATGATTTTCGCTATACACTACAAAAAAAATGCAGGAATAGGAACGGATGACGTCACAGTTGTGGAACGGTAAACCGTTGATGACGTCACAGTTGTGCTAATTGTAATACAAATTAATAGGAACGGCCCGACCATTTCTATTAGATTTCCAACAATGGTGAGCCAATTTGTACACCTACAACCGTTCCTAAAAGGGACCTGATATATTTTGGACTTCAATTTGGAACACATGTGTGAAATTTGGAACGGCTAGCCGACCGGGAACACTTACCGTTGCTATATGTGTTCCAATAGCCGGGTCTATTTGATTCGGTGGTCTTACCGTTCCAACATGTAGTCCTACAGAAGACCCTTTTATGCTATGGGAAAAAATGTAATGTAGTTATCGTTCCAAATTGTGGGTATATAGTAAGTGCAATATTGTTACAAGTACCGTTCCTAATTGTACTCCAACTAGGAATGGTCCGTTTTGGTGTGCCTCATACCGTTTCTAATATGCGCTAACGGCTATATTACAACGGTAATATTACCATTCTTGTTTCCTCTCCTGAGACCGTTCCTAAACCTGGAACAACGGCTATATTTCAACGGCTAGTTTTGTGTTCCAAATAATATTCCAATGCCCGTTCCAATATTTTCTATATATATGTCCCCCTTCTTTGTCATTGTTCTTATACTTACTCTCCAACTCATTTTGTTGTAACTCCACCCCTTGATTCTTTATACGAAAAATCGAATATATCAATTACCGAGCGCGAATTTTGCATTGATATTGATAGGTGTTTTGCTCATGTAAGTATGCAAAATTCTGTTATTTTTGTATATATATATATATATATAATATACTCTCGTCATTTAATTGCTACTGTTGTGAATTATACGTAGGACCAATGATGTTAAGACAGTTGAGAAAATGGATGTATGTTCGAGACGTCCTAGGTGTGACGCCGGAGTTTGAGGATGGTGTTACAACATTTTTAGAATGGGCCCAGTCTCAAAGTGCATATATGGACGGGGACAAGATTAAGTGTCCCTACCGGAAGTGCAAAAACGAACGGTTCAAAACACCAAGACGAGGTAAATTTTAATTTGTGTATGAAAGGGTTTATGCCAAAGTATTACAATTGGACTTCGCATGGTGAGGAGAGGGTGCAGGAATACTTTGAAGCATTGATAGTGCCCCCTGTGCAGCAGCAACAAACGTCACCCGTTCAGGAGCAGGGTAGTTTGCATTGGGGTGATGCGGCTCAGGTGGATTGGGCGCAGAGGATGGTATTCGATACCGCCGGGCCGTCATTCTAGTCTTCGTAGAACCAGGAGGGACCGACTGATGATGTTACTCGGTATTGTCCATCTGATGTGGGTCCTAGTTCATATTACGATTCGGGGCCCTATGATTATGTGTCTGGCTTGTCAGACCGTTTTTTGATGTAGTTTATGTTGCGGACCAACCGTTGTGGAACGACTGCACCACCTCTCAGTTGGCGTCAATTGCCTCTTTGGTGAATATCAAGGCCAAATGGGGTTTTTCCGAGCATACATATGATCGGTTATGCCAGTGGGTTGATACTGTAGTGCCCCGCGATCACACTTTTCCCGCCGATTATTACAATGCGAAGAAATTGATAAGAGAATTGGGTTTACCAGTTCAGAAGATTGATGCTTGCAAAAATGGTTGCATGTTGTACTGGAAGGATGATATTGATTTGGAATATTGCAAGTTCTGTGCAGACGCTAGGTACAAGCCAACCAGGGACAGAAATTCTAAACACAAGAAGTCCCCGTATGCCATTCTTAGGTATCTACAGATTACCCCTCGACTGCAGAGGTTGTATGCGTCAGAGGCCACAGCAGAGCATATGACTTGGCATGCGAGCCATCAAATGGAGGAAGGATCCATGTGTCATCCGTCCGATGCAGAGGCTTGGAAGCATTTTGACCGGACGTATCCTGATTTTGCAGTTGAGCTGAGGAATGTTAGACTTGGGTTGTGCACAAATGGGTTTGCACCGCATGGCCAGTATGGTAAAACTTACTCATATTGGCCCGTGATACTTACACCGTACAGTCTCCCCCGGGAATGTGCATGAAGTCTGAGTATATGTTCCCAACGATAGTGATCCCTGGCCCATCGAATCCCAAACGTCTTATCGATGTGTACTTGGAGCTGTTGATCAAGGAGTTGCAGAATTTATGGCATGTGGGTGTACATACACACAATACTGCGATAAACCAAGCATTCATGATGCATGTCGCATTGATGTGGACAGTGAATGACCTTCCTGCTTATGGGATGGCTTCTGGATGGAGTACCGTCAGTGTTATGGGGTGTCCAGTTTGTATGGAGGACACACGGGTATTCTATTTACAGCACGGTCGGAAGGCATGCTATTTGACTGCCACAGGCAGTTCCTACCACCGGTTCATCCTTATCGCAGGAACAAGAAAGCCTTCACTAAAAATTGAATGGAGAGGAAGGTTGAACGCCCGAGGCTGACTAGAGACAAATCTGAACCCGTGTCGATGCGTTTAGTGTGGTTGTCAAACAACCATTGAGTGAACCGAAAGGCTATGGTATCGACCATAAGTGGACAAACAAAAGCATATTTTGGGCTTGAATACTGGGGGCGCATCTGATACGATACAATCTTGATGTCATGCATATTGAGAAGGATGTGTTCGATAATATATTCAATACTGTGATGGACATCAAGGGAAAAACGAAAGACAATCAGAATGCACGGAAGGATCTGAAGATCATATGTAATTGGTCGGAGCTTGAGGTGGACGAAAGGAGACCGAACGTGATGCCCATGGCGGTATATACACTGACGAATGAGCAAAAGAAGAAGATATATGAGTGGATTCGTTGTCTGAGGTTTCCTGATAGGTATCCCTCTAACTTGGCCTGTTGCGTCGACCTGAAGGAGTTGAAGATGCACGGCATGAAGAGTCATGATTGTCATGTATTCATGCAGAAACTGATTCTGGTTGCCTTCCGTGAAATGCTTCCAGAGCACGTGTAGGGGGCCTTGATGGAAGTGAGCCTTCTATTCCAGATCCTATGCTCAACAACACTAAATGTGGCCAAGGTAAAAGAATTGAAAGATAGTGTAGCCGTCATCCTGTGCAACCTCAGAGAAAATTTTTCCTCCTTTTTTCAACTCAATGGAGCATCCAATTGTTCACCTTCCATATGAGACGCGTTTTGGGGGCCCCGTGCAATACAGGTGGATGCACCTATTTGAAAGGTAATTAAATAAATATTGTTAAATATATATTTATTATTTTCATTTTAATAAATAGTTGTATGAATAGATTCCTACGCGATTTGAAGAAAAATGTGAAAAACAAAGCACACGTCGAGGCGTCAATTGTAGAGGCTTATATTATCGGACTTTTCTCCTCTCACTACTTCGAACCGCACATTCTCTGCAAGCGAAACAGACTCGGTCGGAACGATGATCTCACGAGCAACGACGATCGAATAGTTCTGTCCATTTTCATTTACCCAGGCCGAGCAAGTGGAGCCTCGAAGAAGAGATGGTTGAGCAGTGAGGAACTTCATGCTATCGAGACATACGTCTTGTATAATTGTGAAGTAGTTGCACCGTACTACGAGTAAGTGTCTTATACAAATGTAATTATCTCGTCTGAATCATTTCAATTTCAATTACATGTATATTTATAACTATCAGTTTTACTATAACAGGTTATTCTTGAATGAATTGTTCGAGCAACATAATTCGGAGGACCCGATAATTGATCAACTAGTGGTAATACAATTCAAGGATTGGTTCAAGGCTCGTGTAAGTGTCATCGATTTCTTGTAAATGCGATATGCTCATTAATTTGTAATCAATTATTTCAATTTCTACATATATGATTAATTGCAGGTGAAACCCGAATTGAATCACACAAACGACGAATTGTTGAAGTTGCATTATTGGGGGCCAAGAGCAGAAGTGACGACATACCCATCTTACTTCGTCAATGGCTTCAATTTCCACACTGAACGTCACAATGTCGGGAAGTCAACAATGAATTGTGGTGTTTGTGTCAAAAGCTCATCATATACAGACACAGATCTAACTTCTACGGAATTTTGGGAGAGATAATTCAGCTAGATTACCCACTAATTCCGAACATGCATTGTACTATTTAATTGTCGTTGGGTCGATCCGGTCAGAGACATGAAGATACACCCTCGTTATCACGTCGTTGATGTCAACTTCAAAAAGCTCTACCAAAAGAATGAACCATTCATACTGGCACAACAAGCAGTACAAGTATACTATGTGGATTACCCGAGCATGAAGAAGGACAAGGTCGACTGGAAAGTTGTTTGCAAAATCAAGGCTCGAAGAGTAATCGATGACTCGCGATGGACCGAGGTCGCCTATAAGATGGATGACGTCGTACCTAATCCAGATGTTGTAATAGATAACCAAACATTTGAACTGCATGACCCAACGGGAATACAATTGATCGTTGATTATGGAGCAAGGCCATCGCGCTCGCCAAACAGTGAATCCGAAGATGAAGATGAAGATAGCTTTGACGAGGCTGAGTCCGATGAAGAGACTTATTGAATTTTCCAAAAAAAAAAATTTGTAATTTTTTTATTACAGTTATTGTAAAAATTGTATTCAATATAGATGTATTTTGATTATTCTAAAAAATCAGAATAAATTTTAAAAATAGGAACGGATATTTTATTCTAACCACCGTTCCTAATACAGGTACAACTATTTGTATAGGTGCCAAACAAAAAAAATGAGGAAAATTTGAACTACGAACGGTCAAACTTTATCAGGGCCGTTCCTATTTGAGGTAAAAAAAATTCAAATATGGCGGCTATTTAAAAAAAATGAGGGAAATTTGAATTAGGAACGGTCAAATTTTAATGGGCCCGTTCCTATTTGATGTACAATATTTCAAATATGGCGACTAATTAAAAAAAACGAGGGAAATTTGAATTAGGAACGGTCAAATTTTATCGGGACCGTTCCTATTTGAGGTACAATATTTCAAATATGGCGGCCAATCAAAAAAAATGAGGGAAATTTGAATTAGGAACGGTAGGTGAAAACTAACGACCGCTCCAAACTGAAGTCCAATATTTCATTTTGGCGCCCAATGAAAAATTGGTGGAAAATTCAATTATTGGAACGTCAGTTTATACACGACCATTTCAACTGTTAATAGGAACGGTAAATACGTGTGTGCATTAAAACGACATCATCCTTTCCGTTAGGAACGGTATTAGGAACACCTTGTCTATTAGGTGACCGTTCCTAGTATTACAATTCCAACCAATTTGTCCGATATCTCAACATCCGTCAGCCGGATCGACACCATTTTTTAACATATACAAGGTTATGGATCTGAATGGATGTCCAACAGTCTGATTTTCAATCAGCAACCCGGATTTAAGGATTCATCTGTTTTTGTTACGATAAATACTGACCGGATACGATACCTCGAGATCTGCACACCGAAATATTTCAAAACGACATATAATGTATTCTTTTGTGTGTTATATCATATCTAACGGTCTGATTAGAATTTTGACGGTCTGATTATGTCGTGCAGTACAACAATATAGGTTGCTAGTTACATCTGTGAAATACTAACAAACATAAATTTACAAATATACTTCATATTGTGAACGTGTGTCTATTTTTTAGAAATTATTATAGATTTTTAAAATCTTTAAACATCCAATTGTATACGTTTATTTAATAAAATAAGTGTTCAGAACGTATTTTTCTTAATTTATATTTATTATCTAAGAAGATTAAAAACAAAAAAAAAAAAAAACAATTGCAATACACATAGGAACGACTCTATATGAAAATAGGAACGGTAACTATGTGCATGTCTAAAAACGACATCGTTTCTTACTTTATGAATGGGATTGGGAATACCTGTTCTATTAAGTGACCGTTCCTATTAGTACAATTTCAAGTACTAAGTATTTGGAATTGATATGAGAACGGCAATTTGTAATTTAGGAACGGTGGGAATTGGGAACGGTTAGGGGAACGGCAGTACTACTAAGTGATCGTTCCTATTTAGGTCAACATCAGTACAAGGTATCAAAACGACATCGTTTTATAGAGAATACGACGCCGTTTTATACATTTGGGAACGATAGTAGGAATGCTAAAGTCAAAACATGACCGTTCCAAAATTATATTATCAATACAACACTTCACTGATTTTTTCCTTATTTGTACTCTCTTTTTCCCTCTCCCTCTCTCTAAATCTCTCTCTCTGTCCCTCTCTCACACTCGACGTCTCTCTCTCTGCGAAGCCCATCCGCCACCACTCCGCCAGCACATCCCTAAGCCCACCGCGCGCCACCTCTGAAGCCCCCCATTGAAGCCCATCCGCCACCACTCCGCCACCGTTGAAGACCATCCGCCACCGTTGAAGCCCACCTCCACCGCCTCCGACTCCGCCTGAAATAGAGGTTTTTCCAAAAAAAAAAAACCCTATACAAATTTTTTTTTTTTTATTGTTTTTAATTTCTAAAATTTTTTTGTATATTTTTTGTAATTTTTGTAAATATAGGGTTGTGATTGTAATTTTTGTAAACATGGGGCTGTAATTGTAAATTTTGTACATATATGGTTGCAATTGTAATTTCTGAAAATTTTGTGCGACTATAATTGTAATTTATGATTTATTTCTGATTGATTAGTGATAATTTGGTGAATATTTTACAATTTTGTAATCATTGTTGGGGATTTACTAATTATATTCTGCAATTTCTGTATTTCCTGTAATTATTCTGCAATTTTCTGTATTTTCTGTAATTCATGTTAATTAGTGTAATTTAGTTGTAATTGGCGTAATTTGTTGGTGTAATTTGTTAATTTTTTGGTAATTATTCGGTAATATGATTGTTGTTAAATTTGGTGCAATTTTTGTAATTTTCTGTTATTTTAAAATAATTTTCTAATATTATTAAAAAAAAATTTAAAAAATCTGTTTTCAAAATCTGAAAATTTTAATTTTTTTAAAATTCTGAAAATTTGGAAAATTTCTGTAAATTTTATGTCATTTTCTGTATATTTTAAAAAAAATTAGAAATTTTTGGTAAATTTCCAAAATTATGAAAATTCTGAAAATTTCAGAAAATTTTCTGTAATTTTAAAATTTTTTGTGAATTTTCTGAAAATTTTCTGAAATTTTAAATTTTTTTATGAATTTTCAGAATTTTCTGTAATTTCTGTAAAATTATGTATTTTTGAAAAAAATTCTGAAAATTCTTTAAATTTTCTATAATTTTAAATTTTTTTGTGAATTTTCTGAAAATTTTCTTTATATTTTATGTAATTTTAAAAACAAATCTGAAAAGTCTTTATATTTTATGTAATTTTAAAAAAAAAATACTCATAATATATGAAATTTGTTAGTTTTCTATAATATTTTGTAAGGATATAGGCAAATATTGGTATTTTAGTATAAACATTGGTATTTACTATAAATATTTAGGATAATATTTGAGATTTAGTATAAATATATAGGAAAAATATGAGGATTTAGTGTAATTAACCGTCAATTTTGGTTCTAGTATATATTTTAGAAAATAATATTAGGATTTAGTAAACATTATAGGAAAAATTGGGATTCATTATCCAATTATTAATTTAAAAAATTAGAAAAATTCATACGACTAATATTTTTTTAAAAAATTGTAGATCATGTTTGGTCGGGATTTTCCACCTCGAGGAGGTGGACGTGGTCGTGGCCGCGGTCATGGCGAACCGGCTATACCGCCGGCCGGTGTTGCTTCCCAGGATGGGGAAGCAGTGTTCCGACCACCACCACCACCACCGGCAGAGCAGGCACCCGCACCACCTGCACCGGATCAGCAGCCCGGTGCATCTACCGCTGCGCCGGATCAACAGCCCGGACCATCCACTACTACACCGGCGGTCGATCCGGTTCGTCCATGGGCTGCCCCACCACTCCCACCACCATCCGCACGCCCGTGCATCATACTCGCCGATGCGAGGTATATTTACATTTTTAATATTTTTTTTTGTAATTTAAATTAATATATTTATGTCATACTAATTATTTTATAATTTTAGTTTTGATCGCAAGATCCACGAGCGCATGTACGCGATCGTGCGAGAACACTATCCCCATCCTTAGGGCAGTTTGCACAAGGTGCCGCCAGAGCACCAGCATTTCTGGTTTGAGAGTTTGAAGGTAACGACAATTAATTTTTGTTTTTAAATATTTTTAACAATTTCAGTTATGATATATATATATATATATTAATACAGATGACGTACTGGTGGGACGCCAACGATGAGTCGATTTTCAAGATCTTCCACTTTTGGGTGGGAAAGTTCCTCAGGAAGTAGTTCGTCTTCGCCAGACAGTCCCTGCAGAAGCCTCTATGGCTGGCGAACGAGGTGTGGCGGCAGCTCCTCCTGTACTGGGAGTCCCCGGAGTTCAAGCAGGAGTGCCAAAAGAACAAGGTGAATCGGAAAGCCAACCCAGCCGTATCCGCTACTGTGTACCGCGGGGGATTTGTCTCCGTCGGTATGCACAAGCGGAAATTGGTAAGATATTTAATGTTATTTCAATTATTTATTACTATTAAATTAAAATGGTAATAAATGTTATCCATTTCTTTTTACAAGAGGAGTAGCTCAGCCGGCCAGTGAAGCAGATGAAGTTATTCTCCAAATGCTACAAGAAGACGGCGGCTAGATCGGGCCGAGGGCAGCGGAGGTAGCGGTAAGTTGTAATTAATACATTCTAGTTTATTTTTTTAAATGTTTGAAAGTTTTCTAATTTATTCTAATTATTTTTGCAGGAGATGTTCCAGAAGATGATGGAGGATCATCAGTCTCAGGCCCCTTGCAATCCGGATCCTGCTTCCGAATCAGAGGGCTCGGTGGCGCAGACTGAGCAGCAGATGTGGCTGACTTGCATCGGGGGCAAGAACAAGGGCCGAGTATTTGGTCTTGGTTTTGAGGCCCTGGGTCTCAGCCAGACAGTTACCTCGCCATCACCACCGCTACCGCCGCCGCCAGAGCCAGCGCCTTCGTCAAACATGGAGGGTCAGATGCTCCGCCGCAAGGAGATGATGGTGGACCTGATGGGCATGATGAAGGACATGCAGACCTGTCGCTCCGGCGCCGGCCCGTCACGGCCTCCTAGAGACCCCACCCTTCCAAACATTGACGAGATGGACGAGGCCGATGGGGACGAGGAGTAGATTATGTATTTTTTTATTATTTTTTTTAATTAAATCGGATAATATTCGTATTTAATATAATTTTTATTTCTAAATTATGCATTTTTTTCATATTTAAATATTAATTATAAAATCAAAATATTATTAACTATTTAATTTCTATTTAAATGATAATAATTATTACTAAAAAAATTAATAATTTATTTTTAGGAACGGTACTTTAGACAGCTTTTCAGCTCCAAATACTGTTCCCATATTTGACTGTCTAAAAATATATACCGTTCCCAATGCCGATGAAACAATCATTCCAAAAATAGAAGACAACCATTCCTAAAGACGGGACTTCCCATGCCTACATGTATTCCAAAATCAATTCTTCCGTGGTTAGGCTTTCGTTCTAAATAAAATACCAAAAACCGGTCCAAAGAGGTATTCCAAAGTTAGATTGCAAAAACTGTGCCTAACGGACATGACAAAATATATTCCAGTTACCGATCCTAATCTATACAACTTATCGTTCCTATATGTATTCTAGAAATCATGCTAAATTGTATTCACAACATAAGGTGACCATTCCAAAATGTGTTCTAATCACCGTTCCTAATTCCGCAATTTAATTTTGATGCTATCGTTCCTAAAGTTTATAAGGTATTCCAAATGCAAAAATTATAAATTTATACGTGCAAAGGTTATTAGGAACGGTAAACGAAAATATGCCAAACACCGTTCCCAAATAGGAACGGTATCTTCGTTACTGTTCCTAATTATTAGGATCGCCTCTTATTGCCACGGATCGCCTCTCGTTCCTTAACCGTTCATAATTGCAGTCCAAAAGGTTCAAGTGAAATATTTACGGTTCCAAAAATTAAAAAAGCCGTTCCTGTTACCGTTTCAATTCCCATATTTTTTTGTAGTGATAGTTAATTACTATAGTTGGGAAAAAGAAATATGTATACAAATTACCCATGGATCTACAACGCCATAGCCGTTGTTTCTGCAAGTGAGGTCAAAATATTAATCATAAATAAGACCATGACTAGGGATGGCAATAGGGCAGGTATGGGGAAGGTTTGGGTGGACCCGGGACCCGCCCCGCCCCGAGCTTTCTTCAACTCTGCCTCGCCCTATCCCGCCAGCCATAGAACCCATCGAGACGGGTCTGACCCAGCATACTTTTTTGTTTTCTACAGATACAGAAAAGAAAGAAAAGATGGGAAAGGAGGAGAGGCACGACGGTGACGGGGAGATGAGAGGAGAGGCGTGCACCAACAAGCGAAGAGGAGAGCGGCAGAAAGCAAAGAGAAGAGAGCAGCGACGAAGAGGAGGCGAGGCGCAATGAGAGGATCAGAGCGCAACGACAAGGGGAAGCGCATCAATGAAGGGCAGCGCTGAAGAGAGGCGAGAGAGAGAAATCGATGAAGAGGAGATTTAGGGCTGGCATGGGAAAATACCATCAATTTTTTAAAAAGATATATATATATTAACTGTCTGGACCCGTTACCCGTCGGGTTTTCATTTTTTTGACCCAAACCCGCCCCATTACAGGAGGATTTTTTGGGGCCCGCGTCAAAATGCCACCCCTAACTATGACAAATGTTTTGTCCATAACTAAAAACCATGACAAACATTGATTAATCATGATAAAAAATTTAAATTTTTTATTTATTTGACCGTGTTCATTAGTATTTATTTACCATGATTTTTTATTGTTGTCATTTATATTATAGCGAAAATTATTTTTATTTTTTTTTTGTAGCAAACTCTGATAACTTATAGCACATGAAGAGCTCACGCCCAATTTGTTGTAAATATGCTGATTTTTTATACGAGGGTTTATTTAACCAATGATATCTTAAGGTAATGATTAATGTTGAAATCGGATGACTTAGTTTAAGGTTACGGGTTCAACTCGCACCGAACGCGTGAGCTTTTATCTCACTTTTATGTGAGTTTATTGTGATTTATTATTTTATAAGTTTTAGTTATAGTGATGTATTGATCGAATTAATATATTACTCAGTTATTTAATTTATTGAAATATTGATGTAATTAAATAATTCTCGCTTCTGTCTATAAAAAAAAAAATATTAGTTTAACAAGAGTTGTTCAGGGTGAGGTTATGAACTATTAAAAATATTTTTAAGATATTTGAGAGCTTATAAGATATTGAAAATATTTGATAAATATTTTAGAAAATGAGCTTATAAAATTAAAAATTAAGATTGATGTGAGCAAAAAAGTGATGAATTAAAGTTGTCTTCTTGGACTTGAACGGAGTGCCCTTGAGTTTCCACAAATCGGGAAAGGATACCTACAAAAAGAGCGTTAGCACTCCGACGCTCAAGTCAGTATGCAGTTATGGAAAATAAGCTTGAATGAAGAAAATGATGACAACTCGTGAAAAAGTGAGCATAAAATATGCTTGGTATAAATTGAAAGAAGAATTCGAGAGCTTAGAAAGTAAGGAAATATTCTTGAGCTTGAGAGGGTAGGAGATTCGTCCTCCCATACCAGCCAAGGGGGGCTGGTATGTATAGAAGGAGTTTCTTGGAGATGAGGACCTCTTGGCTGGTTGAACTCTTGGAAGGTCAACAGACGTCCTACCTAGAGTCCTGCAGGTCATGACCTCTTAAAATCCAGGAGGTAGTTATGAGATCCTTGCTCGGATAAGAATAGGGTTGGATAAGCTTATCCTTTCTTTGTGGCCGGGTCAGACCCCTTTTTGTGGGCCTTCTTTCTGGGGGAGCCTGGTTAGGCCTGGTCTTGATTTCCTTCGGGGGCCTGGTCCGGTCCTTCCTTGGGCCTGTGGGTGCAAATTAGGCTCCCTTGGGAAGTACTTTGAGCTTTGCTTTTCTTTGAACTTGTGTGATCTATTTCTTTCTTTTGGGTTATTTGGGCCTCTTTGGGCCAGCCATTTTTTTGCACATCATTCAGTCCCCCCCACTCTGGGGCGGAGAGATTGCATTCAATCCCCCTTAGAGTAGGAGTCTTTTGGGGGCCGTAAATGGGCCTTTGATCCTTGAGACTTCATTAGTTATTACAAGAGGTGTTTTCCCCTTGCAGAGACAATAGATTGGCCCAAACAGAGAGTCATTTATTTTTTTATGCCTCCTGCAAGGGGAATATTAGTAGCATAGGTATGCATAGGAAGAGAAGAGCTTACTTTGTGCCTGTAGAGAGTAGGGCTTTTTAGAAGGTGCATGCTCGTCGCAAGGTTTATGTCTCTCCACGAAATAGGTCTCGTATGCCTTAGCGGATGAGGGCTAATTTGAGAGTGCCTACTCGGTGCAGGACATAGGGACCTTGCCGGAGGAGGAATAAGTGTCCCCCCGAAGCAGGCCTTAGGTGCCTCCGCGGAGGAGGGCTTACTTGAGAGCGCCTACTCGGAGCAAGACTTAGGGACCTCGCCAAAGAAGCAATAAGTGTATGTCCGGAGCAGGGCTTAGGTGCCTCCGCGGAGGAGGGCTTAGGTGCCTGCTTAGAACAGAACTTACGTACTTCTCCGGAGAAGGACCTAGGTGCCTACCCGAATAAGGGATTGTGTGCCTTTGTGAAAGACAGGGCTTTTTGTGCCTGCATGGAACAGAGCTTAAATGTCCTCCGGAGAAGTGCCTAAGTTCATGCCCGATGGAGGACTTGGATGGCTCCACGAAGGAGGGCTTACGTACCTGTGTGGAAGACAGGGCTTTTTTTACTCTTTTTCGCAAGATGGTGGTGCCTGCCTAAAGCAGGGCTTGTCTTTAACGAATGCCTACTGTGGACCAGGACTTTGTCTTTAGAGAATGCCTGTTGTGAAGCAGGGTTTTATACATGTCTTATTACTTAGAGCAAAATGTTGTAAGTGTAGATATCTGCATTTGAGAATTCTTTCCAAGACGTATAATTATTCATAAAAGAATATATTGCAAAAAGAAGGGTTGTACCAATTTGACAGTATCTTGCCTTGAGGAGGGTTCCTGCTCGAAGTAGAGGAGGTCCCTGCCCGGTGGCAGGAAAATATCTTTTCGAGGTGTCCTGCCTGGGGGCAGGACTTATGCCTGAGGAGGTCCCTACCTAGAGACAGGAAAATCTCCTTCCTCTTTAAAGGACTAAGCTTCTTTCATGTTGATGTATTTAGCCGCTCTAGCCTAGAGGCTATCAAAGTTTGGTTCCAGCTTCTTGACTAAGGATTTGAAGAAATCCCCGTCCGAAAGCCCTTGAGAGAAGGCGCTAGCATTAACCTCCTGTGGCCATAAGAACCTCCAAGGCCGTGGCGTTGAATCTGTGCAGGTAATCCCTTAGGGATTCGAAGTCTTTTTGACAAATAATGAAAAGACTGGGGGGGGGGTTTGCAGTCGCTTCCTGCTACTAGCGAATTGATGGAGGAACAACGAACGGAACTCCTGAAAGTTCTTTACCGAGCCGGCCGGAAATTGGCTAAACCATTGCTAGGCCGCCTGGGCAAACATGGTAACAAAGACTCGGCACTTGATCCCGTCCGTGTACCTTGGGAGGAGAACGGCATTCTCGAAACGAGATAGGTGCTCCTGCTGATCAGTAGCGCCATCATATTCTGCTACGGCTGGTGTTCGACAGTCAAAAGAAAGTTGTCAGCCATGACCTCCTCGCTGAAAGGGATACCCCATTGTTCTTCGAGTGGGACTCCTATTACCCCGTGTTGGATATCCTTCAATCCCTTCTTCAAACGCTCTAGTTGAGCCTCCCATAGAAGGAGAGCTTCATCCCGTGCTAGAGAATGAAGAGTTGGATCCCCATCCGGGAGCACGGGAGGCCTCCATACTGGGGGAGCCCCCTCGCCTTCTTCTGGACCTTCTGCCGCCAGGAGGGCTCCCTGAGGCATAGAAGTTATAGCTGCCAGAGGTGCTACGGTTACCACAGCTAGCTGCACCGGATGGAAGAGGTAATCATTTGTTGGATAGTTGTCAACAATCCGGGGGACAACCTGCCCGAAGAGGTGCTGTCGTGCGGAGGGTCTGACAGCAGTTCGAAGGGACCAGAAAGTTCGTCCCCAGCATGCTCGAGGGGGGTCAAAAGGGCTTCCCCCCTCCCCCCCCCCCCCGGCCACTTGCAACGCCGGAGGATCGGTGGCGGCCTCGGCTGCTTTCTGCTTTTCTAGCCCCTTGTTGGTTTTCATTGTGTTCCCACATACGGAGCCAATGGATGTGAGCAAGAAAGTGTTAATCAAAGTTGTCTTCTTGGACTTGAACGGAGTGGGCTTGAGTTTCTGTAAATCGGGAAAGAGACCTGCAAAAAGAGCGTTAGCACTTCGACGCTCAAATCAGTATGCAGTTATGGAAAATAAGCTTCAATGAAGTAAGAAAATAATGAGAACTCCTGAAAGGTGAGCATAAAATGTGCTTAGTGTAAATTGAGAGAAGAATTCGAGAACTTAGAGAGTACAAAATTATTCTTAAGCTTGAGAGGGTAGGAGATTTGTCCTCCCATACCAACCAAGGGGGCTGGTGTTTATAGAGGGGGTTCCTAGGATATGAGGAACTCTTGGCTAGTTGGACTCTTGGAATGTCAGCAAGACATCCCTCCTAGAGTCTTGCAGGTCATGACCTCCTAAAATTCAAGAGGTAGTTGCGAGATCCTTACTCGAATAAGGATATGGCTAGATAACCTTATCATTTCTTTGTGGTCGGGTCAGACCCAATTCGTGGGCCTTCCTTCCCTGGGTCTTCTTTTTGGGGGGGCCTGATTAGGCCTGGTCTTGATTTCTTTCAGGAGGCCTGGTCCGGTCCTTCCGTGGGCCTGTGAGCGCAAATTGGGCCCCCTTGAGAGGTACTTTGAGCTTTGCTTTTTTTTTGGGCTCGTGCGATCTATTTTTTTTTTTTTTTTTTTTGGGATATTTGGGTCTCTTTGGGCCAGCCATTTTTATGCACATCAAAGACATTGGGAGCTTATAGGCTCCTTAAAATAGAGTAAGGAGTTCCCAATTTATTTTTAAGATTTTAACAAATTCCTTCAACTTTAATTATATTAATTATAAAATTATCGCTACTAACATCATATTTCATATTTTTAGTTTATCCAAATACTTTAAAAACTTATTTTTAAAGTAATATTTAATATTTTATAAGCTCTAAAACATCTTGTGAGATGTACGAGCTTATTCAGTGTTTTTAAATATAATTAACCAAACACCCTCTAAGTTTTATGAAGGGGAGAAAAAGAAGAAAATAATTTCGTTTCCTTCTTTAATTATGTTTCTATATTTTTAATTTTAATTTATATTCACATTATAGAATCCTGCATCAAATGTAGGGTAAATTACAGCCACGTCCCCTAAGGTCTGGCATAATTATAAATACCCCTCGTTGTTCGAAAAATTACAAATATCCCCTTGGGGTTTGTAATTTTTAACCAAAGGCCTGAAATTGACCATTTTGCCCTTGATTTTTTTGTTAAATTGTAGAAAAATCAATCGAGGAAAATTGCATTAATATTCATCAGTGTAAAAAACTTAAAAACCTCTCCTTGCTCATTGAAGTCCAAAACAATTCAAAAAAATTTAAAAATTAAATAAAATGCATAAGGGTATTTTGGTCAGTTCACCCATAAAAATGGATGGAAATGAATTATTTGTTAGACGGTTACAAACCTCAAAGAGGTATTTGTAATTTTCCAAAAAATGAGGGAATATTTATAATTATATCAAACTTCAGGGGAGGTGGCTGTAATTTACACTCAAATGTAACTTGTTCCTAGTAGTTTGTTTCTTTTTTTCTTGAATTAATCCTTTTCTTCTTGAATTAATCCTTCTCCCCCTCTCCTTCATATGAACGAACGTGATCCAATTGCAGGACACATTCGGGAATTACACTGGCCGGCCCACATAAGAGTTAAAATGGGCCAGAACGTGATTGGGCTGATCTTAGAATTGAGATTGTGACTGGCCCAAACGGCCCAGACAACAATGCTGAATTTATTGTGATGAAAACACCCCAAAAAATGATAAATTAACAGGAAAATTTCCTACTCAAATCATGCTTTGTATTTTTCAGAATAATCACATTATAAGGATTATTGTATTATCATATTTATTTAAATTTATCCACCAATTACATGACAAGTGTAATGCACTCATCATATAATAAGGGATAATTACACCGTCATCTCCTAAGATTTAGTGTAATTAAAAGTAAACCTCTTGTGGTTTGAGAAAATACATTTAGTACTCTTGACGTTTGTTTCCGTCTAACAAGTAAATCCATTTGTTAGTTAAAATTTACTGAATTTGTTGATACTAGCAAAAAAATTAAATAAAAATCTATATTTTCCACTAATTGACTTATTGCAGGTCAAACAAATCTAATAAGTCAATTGGGGGCAAAACTGGATTTCTATTCAATTTTTTGTTAATATCAGCAAATTCGATTAATTTTGACTAATATAAAGACCTATTTGTTATACGAAAACAAACATTAAGAAGTACTAAATGTGATTTTTCAAAACACAGAAAGTTAACGTGTAATTACACCAAACTTTAAAAAAGAATTGTGTTATTATCCCTTTTAATAAAGACAAATAAATACCTTTCCTTATATGATAAATATAAATAAAACTTAATATTGATCACTTGTTGCTATTACAAATCTCATCCAAAAGCAAGTAATATCAATCACTTTATTTATTTTTTCTTTTTGTTCCTTTGCAAAAAATGTAAAGTATAGTCATAATTAAGTAGCCATCAAAATGCTCAGAATGTCCATACTTTAAGTTACACGACAGTGCTAAATAATTGTGTCCACATACTTTTAGAAACATTGAAGCACTGATTTTCAACATTAAGGGTAAAATTATCCTTTTATTTTCCACATCATATATAATGCCCCTCACGTCCACTTATGAATGTATGTACATTGCAATATGCAGTGTGCGGACAGTGATTGAAAATGAAATGTGCGAATTAAAGTCAAAGTTAAAAGCTATGCCTCACAACTCAACAACAAAAATAGGAGTTTGAGACGTGGAAGTGTTCTTGTGACAAAAAGAGTGACAACTAATAACTTAGATGTTGGTGCAAGTAATTATGGTACGCGGCAAACTTCAGGAGAGAACGAAAACGGGAGGAGTCCACTTTATTTAATGTATTTTTCATGGGGTTGTTCTGAAATACAGAATGAGGTATTTTTTTTCATCAATTTAGAGGTGGGTACTATTCTTAAAGCAACGGGTATTTTTCATGATCCAACTGTATGCCTGCAAGATGAACATTGTCGGAACCAGATGGTCCCGAGAATGGTCTTTTGATGCTGAAGTTGGTGATTGTAAATGGATGCGGAAGATAATACTGGATAAATGAGTAGCAAAAGTTGGACGTGATGGCTGGAGGGTCGATTTATGCAAAAGACGTAATTGCATGTTTCAATGTGTGCTATTGATATCTGGATGATCTAATGGTCGTTGTAGGTTCGTTGTATTATGATTTTTAGACCTTAAAGGTCAGGTCATGAAGACCTTGATTCAGCATTGAGTTTCGAGAACTTCTCTAGAGATTCAAAGCATTAGCAGGAAGGTCGTGTAAATCCTTGATAAAATTATCCCTGCATCGCTTTTTAAATTGGGAATTGTATTTTTTTTTTTTTTTTTTTGCTCAACAAAGAAGGGATCTATTTTATTCATGTATCATACATTAATTTATTAGTAATGAAGTTTAATTATTAATTAAAAAATTATAAATTTTATCGATAATCATTTTCAATCGTGACTTATCAATGATTATTACTGAAAAGTAAATAAATATAGATCCACGAATCTCAATTTAACGACTAAACTAGAGATTTTAGAGTTTCAGAATTATGATGTCAAAGTCTTGAATTCTACCTAAACATATGTAAATTTAAAATAATTTATTGTTTCATTATTGTGATTTATTAATATTTTCATCCGTTACATAATAGTTGTGATTCGAAAATTAAATGTTTGCAATGCCAAAAGGATCTAGAAGGCTTTTGGCCACAACTACAAGAAATCATTATGTTGAGTAATTTGGTTGTTCATGTTTATTAAGTAAAAGTTAAAGCTTTTTTCACTCTTGTCGTATCGAAGAAATAAAAATAAATAAAATCCTCTTCAATAAAGAAATATGTATACAAAGATGATGTTGTATTAAAGTAGCTCAACGGCAAAATCCCGCCCAATCAATGCGTCAAAAAGTAACGCAAAGTGGGACTACAAAAGTCCAAAGTGCTGATTGATTGTTGCCAAATAAATGCGAGGAGCATTGTTTGTTCAACCCTTTAAACATTCTCTATAAGTGCGGAAAATATAATAGGAAAAATGCAAGTTATTAATGTGATATAAAAAATAAGCAAATTACTTTTTTATGGAAAAAAAATATTAAAATTACATCCTTTTGTTCTTAAAATTGAAGTAATTTACTCCTTTAGAGGGGAGTATGTAATGCACTCGCCCCTCTTACGACTAGGCTTGATTTTTTTTAAAAATAAAATATTATTTTATATAATATTATATATATAATTTTTAATAATTAAATTATTTATCAAAATATAAATACTATTTTTTATATAAAATATATAATATTTTTAATAAAATATATATTTATTATAAAAAAAACCACCCCACAAAACCAGGCGACCCCCCCCCCCCCAACTTGGCCATCGTTGCCCCCAACCACAAACCAGTCGTCGCCACACCCCCCTTCCCCCTCCAGTCCACCACACCCCGCTCCACCAATTTTAGTCGCTCCTTGCTCAGACCATCCGCTGCCCCCTCCCCTCCCTAGATCTGTCGTCGCCCCCTTCCCCCAGATCTGTCGATGTCCTCTCCTTCCCCTACTTCTCTTCTCTCAAAACTTCCTCCACCATCACCATTGTAATGGAGCCACTACAAACCATTTCCTAATTTTGGCAACGAAGTAGACATATTGTTAAATGTATATATATATATATATATATATGTATACAAACATATAGAGTCAATTGGATGATTAGTTGATGAAGTACGCCATATCGCGAGTGAAGGTTCCGGTGATGGTGGTATTGATAATAGTCGTAATAAATTATACGTTTGAGTATTTCTTCTATGTTTTTTTTAATTATTAATTATAGTTATTTGTGATAGATGGCAGTACGAATATGAGGAGCTTGGTGGAGTAGAGTGACTAATTATGTGATCCTGCACTTACTGATTTGAAACTTTGATTCTAATGTAAGTTTTCTTTTCGTAGTTGAGTTCCATTTTTTTTTTTATATAGTTTTTACAACTTTGAATTATGAATTATTGCTAATTATTTTAAACTTTTCTCATTTTCCTCACATATTTGGCATTGACTTTTTTATAGGTCATCAGAGAATAAGGTGATGCGAGCTATTCAATTCACTTTCAAATTGCTGGCATAAGAAGTCGGTTCAATTTTCATTGATTTTTGAATAATAGTTTTTGTGCTTGATTTGTGATATAAAAATATATATGCTTTTAAATCATTGAAGAAAGAGGTGAGTTCTATTTTAGTTGCTCTTGAAATAGCAATTTTTTCTTTTGATTTTTGATAGAAAATATGTATGTTTTAGTACATACCAACAATAACCGTTAAATTGTCACCTTTCCATGTCCGTAAAAAGATTAGGTATTAGATTAATGGAAGATGTAAGTTCTATCATATTGCTAGAGAAAGTCGTGAGGTCAAACTATTAAAATTGACACTTAGGTTTATAAAATATGGGTTTACTCTTATTATCATAAATTTTGTAAATTAATATTTTTGGGGCAGTAACTTCTAATCAAATTTAAATAATTCAACTCAATCATAGGCCAGAATGATATAGTTGACCATGATAACGAATTTAAGATATGAATGTTTATTTATAATTGCCTTATTTGATTTTTTTTTGTTGAGAGTATACTTACTTTCTAATTAGTAATGACAATTTTACAACATTGAATTCTTTCATGTTCAAAATATTGCATTGCTTGATCGACATTAAATTTAAACAAAGGGAGTTAGACAATGAATTTCGTCATGACAAGCTTTGTCACTATCCCCTACAGCCATAGAGTGAAAGTAGATAATAGAATAGGAACCAATATTGGATAGATTTTATCTTATTTCAAATATAGAAGTAGTTGGATGTAAATCATGACCATAGTCTAATTATGCTTCAATTCTATTATCCTTTTTTAATTTAAATAAGATTTTATTTAGCCTAAAAAAAGTTCATACCACGACTCATTCTAAAGATTCTTTCAACCATCGTACTTACGCATACGTTAATATTTATTGTTTCAAATCATAAATTTTATGTCAAATTAAAAATGTACTTAATTAGTTGAATAACTTTTTGGTACAATTTCCTTGATTATATGCCTCTATTGGTCAATTGGCTTCGGAATTTTTTTGAAATATTTTTATAGGTGCGACAATCAATTATATTTTATTATCAACTATGTTATGCTATCAAAAGATTTAATGCTATTTATTTTTGTAAGATCTTCATTTGCGAGAGCGAAGTACATTAAAATTTCATGAAATCAAGATTAGATATGCATAAAATTTCTCATATGTTTATGAAAAAATTATGAGTGTAGAACCATGTGCAACAATAAAAGTTAAAAATTTTATTTTCTTTCCATTTGATATCGCTGAACCAATTAAGCATGTCAATTATACCTGTAAAAAGTTTGTAAATACAATTAAATAATTTTACAAAAAGTAATTGTAATTTACTCAATTTTTCAAATGCCAAATCAGGAATAAGTGTGATTTTAGTTCCTAAACTTAGCAACTTAAGCGATTTTAATCGTAAAAAAAATTTAGGTTGCAATATTAGTCCTCCTACTATTATATTTTTGACTTTTTTGTCCTTCCATTAACTTAACCGTTAAAGTTAACAAAAAATTTGATTTTAGTGTAAAAAATTATCATTTTATTCTCATTTTGAGCTATTTCTCAAGTTTTAGTCCAATACACTTATTCTTTCATTTTTCTTCAAACTTCAAAATAGAGAAAACCAATATATATATATATATATAATTTAAAAAAATTGTTGCTTAAATTTATTTTTTTGATTTTTTCTCTCTTGAAGTTTGAAGAAAAATGGAAAAAATAAGTGTATTGGACTAAAACTTGAAAAATAGACAAACTGAGAGTGAAATGATAATCTTTTACACTAGAATCAAATTTTTAGTTAACTTTAATGGTTAAAGGAACGGAAGGACCAAAAACGCCAAAAATATAATAATTTGAAAATTAAAATTGTAACCTAAAAATGTTGAGGGCCAAAATCGCTTAAGTGACTAAATTTAGGGACCAAAATATCATTTATCTCTGCCAAATCATTTTAACTATTAGTTGATAATTTGTTTTGTTTTTCTTTTGATAATTTGCACCAATGGGGAGATAAAATTAATGCATGAATAATCAAATTTCTTCTCTTCAATTACATTGATGTTTTTCTCTGTTTTTTCTTTTAATAACAAAAAGGATATTATTAATTTTGATTTTATTTTAAAATCCATATCTATTATAACTTTTTCCAATTTTTAATAGTACTAATTTTTATTTATGCTATTTACTGTTTGATTTTCTATAATTTTTCATGATTTTGAAATAGTGTTTATTTTACATACAAACTTAACAACAAGTAATCAAATGAGGCTCGAGAAAATAGTAAATGTTTTGGTTAGAAAATATTTCATGATTGGTTGTGAGAGTGTGTACACAAAAAATGTGTGTTCAAGAAAATTTTTACAAAGTTATAATCTTCTAGCTCTCATAGTTCAAGGTATTATTCAATAACTTTTCATATTAACAAAATATTATCATGCATTGTATTTCTAAATTTTTCTTATTTATGTAGGTGAAAGGTGAATCCATTACGAATCAAGTGCAACTACAAATTGGATCAATTTGTAAAAATAAGGATTTAATTTATGAAAAACATTCACTTTATTTCTTAGAACTCTGCTATCTTTATTTCCTATGGACCTTTTTTTAAAAATGACTATTTTATAGAAATTGTTTTGCTCCCGATTGTTTTATATATATATATATATATATATTGAATGCTCTAATCAATTTAAAAAATATATGAATGATACTTGCATCATATCCAATAAAATTATGTGTGCGGGAACCGCGTGCCACTGCTGCTAGTTATATAAAAGAAACCCATTTTTTACTCACGAATGGCGGTTAACGACACCGCTGCACCACTTTTTTGTAATGCTAAAAATAACCCTCAACTGATATGATAACTATTTTATTCAACTTTCTAAATTTTATATTAATTGATGAATTAATTTTTTCTTTCTTTGCATCTTTTTTTTTAATGTGATGTGTTAGTTTATATATTTTACTCTTATTTATAATATATTTAAAACATAAAAAATTATTATTATATGCACGAATGAGGTGTTACGACGGCTAATTATATAAGAAAAATAGAGAGAACATTTCAGAACCAATGAAGCATAGGAAATACCAATTCAGAGTAGCAATGCGTTTAATAATGTTTGAAAATACAAACATGAATGGAAGTTTCAGAAATAATATTTTTATCATTATTATATAATACAAGATACTTTGCAGACATCAAAGAAAACCAAACAAGTAACATAGTTTAATTCAATAATATAAATTTGGAAGCTCCTAGGAAGATTGTTGATGTCCTAAAGCAAACTACATCCACATGCTTGCCCTCCATTATAGTTATTCACAGAATCTTTGGATTTGTCAGAGCAGCTATTACCTATTATTTAACACATACAATAAAGTTGAAGATTAACACTAGCGATCTCCCAGAACATTCTTATCTCGATATTTATTGTGATTTGAGAAATTACATTTAATATCCCTAATATTTATTTTTGTCTAACAAATAAATTTATTGATTAGTCAAAAATTTTGGATTCGCTGATATTAACAAAAAAATTAAGTAAATTCATATTGACTTATTACAAGTCAAACAAATCATTTTCCGACCAAACTATCATTGTACATTTTCACACGTTAATGCATGTGAGAAGATATATCTTCACCCTTATAAGAGTAGTTTGGTCAGAAAAAGATTTGTGTTGACCTGCAATAAGTCAGCACTAAGTCAATCAGGAGTAAATATGAAATTTATATTCATTTTTTAGCTAATATCATCAAATTCGATAAATTTTAACTAACTGTGGAATCTATTTGTTAGATGAAAACAAACGTTAATCGTATTAGATATAATTTCTCAAACCACAGAGGGCTACAGAGCAGTATAATGTAAGAGTATTAGGCTAGGATTGGTATAAGTGAATGGTGGGAATGGAATTGGCATTCCCAAGTTCATTCCTATACATGTGATTGGTATAAGTAAGGAAAGAAAATGATCATTCCATAGGAATCTTTATTTTCTTCGGAAATGGATTAGTGATTCCATCCCCACATCGTGGTATTACCTATTCCTATTATGTTGGGAATGGATTTTTTTTTTCTTGACAAATTATCCTAGATCTCATGTCTTCCCATTTCATACCCAAAAAGACAAAACTTACCTTCTTGAGCACAAGTAATTTTTTAAAACACTACTATTATAAAATGCATTTAATGTTCCCAAGACAAAATATATTAAAGGGTAAATTCGTAGAAAAGTAATTTCATTCCATTACTAATCGTTTCTTTCTGATTGCCAATCATGTGAATGGAATCAACTGAGGAATGTTGATTCCATTACCTTCTATTTCTTGTGTATACCAATCATATAAATATTATTCAAATATGATTCTTTTCCCATCCTTATTTCATTCATAACTTCATTCCGTTCTCACTCAATTCCATTCCTACATATCAATCATGGCCTTAGATGTAAATAAATATTGGGGGTGAATTACAATGACTTCCCATGAGGTTTAGCATAATTACGAATACCTCCTCGTTGTTTCAAAAATTACAAATACCCCCTGAGGTTTGTAATTTTTAACAAAGGGCCTGAAATGATCCATTTTGCTCTTGATTTCTTTTTTAAATTGTAGAAAAATCAGGCCAGATAAATTACATTATTGCTCTTCTGTGTAAAAAAATATAAGAAACCTTCCCTGCGCATTTTTGTTCAAAAAATTTTTAGAAAATGTAAAAAAGTAATTCAATTTGCATGAGGGAATTTTGGTTAATTCACCTATAAAAATGGAAATAAATGGGTATACAATTACAAACCTCAGGGGGATATTTATAATTTTTGAAACAACGAAAGAGTATTCGTAATTATATTAACCCTCATGGGATATCATTGTAATTCACTCTAAATATTATATATTTAAATTAATTCAAGAATGAATGAGTGAAAAACAAAGAAACAAACATAGTGTTTGGTTTCGTTTTTAGTTTGTTTTGTTTTGATTTGTGGAGATAGAGAGAGAAAAATAGAGATAAATAAGTGTGTGTTAGAGATATAGTGTATGTTTGGATTTGTTTTTGGAGTTAATTTTAAATAGTGTAAAAATATATTGTATGTATTATGTTATATATTGGGAGACAAAAAACACTGTTCATTGTTAAATCATGTTTCTTTTATATATTTTTATATATGTATATAGTTATATTTATTTTTTTATATGTATTGTGTTGTATATTAGGAGACAAAAAATACTATTCATTGTCAAATCATGTTTTTTTTATATATTTTTATAAATATATATAATAATAATTGTTTATTTGTAGGTGAATGTATGTATACATGGGAGAACGTGCTAAAACACCCAATAAAAGTATTCTGAGTAATATTATGTTTGATTTTATTTTCTGAGTGTCTAAAAAATATGGGGGAAATGAAACCAAACAAGGGAAAGATTTGGTGACCTATCTTCCAATACTGAAATGCAATAATTTTTCAAGTCTAGTGAGACATCAAGATTAAAGAAACCACTGGCGGCAATCGGACGCACGTAAGCGCTTCCTGGCCCACTTAAACGCCGGCCTCACAACCAATGGACCCACAACACCTCAAATACCAGCAAATGATAATAAGACACGTCATGAAGTGCATTTTAAACCTGAATTCCCACCTACAGAAGATCCACTACTTTTGTAACGAGTTGCTGTTGTTGATTGGAACTAATCCAGAATCAATAAAAGGTAAAACTCCGGTACACCATATCTTTCCCTTCCCGTGCGCGTCTGTCTCCTGTCCGTTTCTCTGTCATTTTCTCCAATTCATTCTGCAAATTCCATTCAAATGTTCAGGAATGCGAGTTTGTCATGTAATCGTGTATGGTTAATATCACCACAGCGGATGGACGTCACTGTTATTCTATGTGATCGATTATTCTTTTTTTTTAAAAAAAATATTATGCATTTTTATATTATTGAAAAATGAGATCGATTATATTTGTATTATGACCCCGTTTACTTTGAGGTATTAGCCTGAATAAAAAAATTAATATAGGATAATATATTGTTTACTTTCATGTATGGAGGTCATGTACAATTACAGGCCCTTGTACTAATTACTGTTACACTTGCATAACTTATACCACCAAAAATGGTGGTATAAGTTATCGTGTGATTTGTACAACAATAAATGCAGGTGACAAAAGTCCATGTTGCTCTCAAATAAGACAAGAGGTAAAGTCCATGAAGGGCTAATGGATAATTTGCCATCCAATTCAAGTAAATATAACAAAGTAAATACTTCACATATTTTATCAAAATTTAGTACTATACGTAAGTAAACACCTTACAATTTATACAAGGCTTTTTATCATTCATTTAGTTCAAAATAATCCTATCACTCGTTTAATTCCGTTCTCAAAGTAAACGGGGCCCATAGGGATTACGCTTACACAAGAGTTGTCACTCATCCGAGAGAACGAGGAGGTGTATTTATACTAATAGGAATTTATGCTATTTAGGGTATGTAATGGTAAAGTACTATTTTATCTCTCATCTATCCACATTACATGATTGTGATTCAGTAATTTATCGTGCTATGTTGATTTGGTAAGTTTGACCATGGACTTTTCCTTATGGGAATATTCTACTTGTCTTATTTGATGTGATTTATTTCCTTTATTAATTTTATTCGTATATAATAGAATAATTACATTCACACTCCTGATTTATGGTATATTCACACAAATCATCCATTCCTTTTGAAAAGTCGCTCATACACCCACAAAAAATTTCAACATTATTTGTGCAAACCACCAATACTTTTGAAAAATTAAACATACATCTCCAAAAAATGTCAACATCATTACAAATTTATATAAACTATCATGTTTTTGGGTTGCTAAAGATATTTTATGTAATTACACAATAAATACTAATGGCATGTGGAAATAAATCATAAATCATGAGATGTAAATATAATTATCCTAATAAAACATTTATATCATCGTAATTCTGAAAGCGTAAGGTAAATATATTTGGGTGCAAATTAAAATGTCGCTTGAAATAATAATTAGATTAACTATATTCTATAATATAAAAGATAATATATAACTTTAACATTTTTGTTATGAATGAAATGTCTAAATCTAAAATATTGGTTTAAATTATTGAAATATTGAATTTATATTTAATTTTGAATATATTAAATGATAAATGAATTGTATAATATAAATAAATAATATTTAAACCTATTAAATAATGTAATGGTCGTATATTATAAATAAACTAATAAAAAAAAATTGCGGATACATAAATTTGAGCCAGTTATTTACCACTCACCCGGAGCTTTGACCCCTCAGAAGTCCCACAAAATATTCGCACTTGCTGACGCGGGGTAGTCGGATATTCGAACTGCAAGTCACTGGAGGAACAGAACCGCAGGCAATTTCCACACCACCATTTCGTTATAAAAGTCCCCGCTAACGCGTTAAACTTCCACCTTTCTCTCTCTCTCTAGACCTTCCCCCATTTTCTGTCTGTGTATCTTTTTTTTTCCATTTCGATATAACGCACGTACAGAAGCAATCGTATATTTTACCGTAGAGAGGGCGAGAGGGATGGAGGCAGCGGCGGTGGTGCGGGTGGAGGAGCTAACATCCGGTGCGAGCGGCCGAATAATACCGGTCTTCAGAAACCTCCGCCAGTCAATTCTCTCCTACGAGACCTTTCGCAAATCTCTTGTCTTAATATATTCCTTTTTTGTCTGGATCCTGATAGTCCTTCCCCGCCGCCACCGGTTTTCCTCTACCGCCTCACCGCCTTCGTCCCCCAAAGCGCAGTCGTCTTCGTTGAGGCGGCGAAAATTCTGCATCCAGAGAGATGAAGAGGATACGATGAGGCGTAGGGCTTTAGCGGAGGCGATAGAGATGGTAACTGAGGATGACAGTGGTTGCAAGTGGACGACGTCGTTGTTCTTTGGTGTAAAACGGAATGCTCTCTTTTGCCGGTCGTGGTTCCCGGTCTCCGGTGAAGTAAAGTATGCTCTGCTCGTTTTCTGTTAATTTGATGCTTTCGTGACGGTGAAGTTGAGAATTTTTTGTTTCAGTATTATCGATCATTGGATTGCCTAATTCACTGTTTATTTCCTCAAAGGCGAATGAAGTTTTGGCGTAGTGTGCGGATATTGTGTCGGTTTTAGTGAGTTTAATCTGATGGTTCTTTAATGAGTAATAAGAAAATTTAGTTTATAAATTTAAACAGTATAATAATTTAGAACTATGTTTCGAAAGTTCTGCAGTATCAAAATTGTGGAAACTGTTGGCCAAAAGTTACAAAATTGCAATCTCTGTGTACTTGATCTGAGTGAGCTGGTTTTAGTTGGTTGTGAAAGAATCAATATGTGTATGTATCGTGTTTATGAACGAATTTGCCTCTTACTTTTAGTAATAACCATGTCATTGAGCTTCCAAATAACATTGGAGATTTAGTGAGATTGTTCAAGTAGTACATGAGAAAAATAAAGTGTACAGCTTTCGACATTGTAGCGGAACAAAGTGGTTATGACATGGTTTATCCACCTACTTGTACTATGCTGCAGTACTTTATGTAAGTAAGATACGTTGAGATGCATGCATGTGAACTTTTATTAGTGTACAGAAAACTTAAGCAGTCAATGCCTGGTTAGAACCTCCTGTTTTTACCATTAAATGTGATGAAAGATTGAAAGATGTGGCACCGCTGTCAAACTGCAAGTTCTTGCTGCTTAGAGCTGACTTTCAATAATCAAAATTCTTTCTGCAATGTGAATATTTGTGATCTCAAGCATGTAACATATTCTCTTGATATTCATTTGGTTTCTCTTCTGATTTTTGTGTCGTGTTTTCCATGCATGTGGACATTTGCTACACTATCATGCAGTAAAAAGTTCTAGATCACTATGTATTCTTCAATCATCAATCTCAATAAATCTTGGGAAGGGTTGCACACCGTTAACTCTATCATTTTAAAATCTTGCTCTTGTAATATAATAATGGAACATCAGGATTCATCTAGAAGAAAGGAATAAGATCTTGAATGGGGCCTGTCTCTTACTTCTTGCAGTTTATCCTCATATGTATAACATGTACTCTCTCGATTTTTAGCAACAGCTTTACTTTTACACGTAATGTTTTCTCACAAGAGCTCTTCTGTTTCAGGGGTATTCTGATTATCATACATGGGCTTAATGAACACAGGTGTCATATTGACTTAAGTTGTCAATTTCTTTCATGTTTCTTGTATAAAGGAAACTGTTCTTGCTAATCTATGGTTGTAAAATTTTATCACTCTATTCTTTTGCTCCAGTGGACGTTATTCTCATTTTGCTAAACAACTAATCTCCTGCAACTTTGGGGTATATGCGATGGATTGGATAGGTAAGTGCCTGAGTTAGATTTCTCATGAACTTTTTGGATTTTGAATACTTGAGCAACTGTGCTGCTTGGAACTCATGAAATTAAATAGCAAGTCTTCTTTTCCCTCTGGTTTTTGCTGTATTAATTTATTGTGCCTATGAGTGCGCCTGTTGCGTCAAGCAATGAAGGTGCAAGGAATAAGATCAAGGAGTTTCATTTTGTCATTTACCAATTTTTGGAAATATTTTCAGCAAAAAATGGCTTAATAAAACCTAGTTGTTGGTATGTGGCGGGTGTTCTTGTTTTATCTTGCTGTCATCCTGCTTATGAACTTAAACAGTCTTTGTTTGGATATTCTGATGTACTTGTGTAGTTGAAGAATTATGCAAGATTTTTTGAACTCTGGTCCCCTTCTCCTGTTAGTTGACAAGTCAACAAGTATTATATTTCTTTTGAAAAGATTATTGGTTCTTAGACTTGGAAGTGCTGATGATTGGTAAATTCTGCCACAAGTATAGCTAAAAGTTGCCTCTAGTGACTGATGTTTTCCTCTGATAGGTCACGGTGGAAGTGATGGATTACATGGATATGTACCTTCACTAGATCATGTCGTTGCAGACACTGTAAGTTTAGCTTATTTTTTGTCTCATGCTCATCTGGCTTCTTGTGCCATGATTTCCTTTCTCCTACTATTTAGTTTTTCACTAGGAAATATAATGGTTTTGATTGACACTGTTCTTTTTAAAGGCGGCTTTCCTGGAAAAAGTCAGGCTAGATAATCCAGGTGTACCATGCTTCCTGTTTGGTCATTCAACTGGAGGGGCGGTGGTCTTGAAGGTATGCTTTTGCAAGAACTCTGTCCCAGTCTCTGGATCGTTTTTCCTTCTACATTCATATGCTTGTCTTTCACATATGCACTATCCTTCTTACTCTGTTGGAATTCCGGTGATCTGAATAGGCTGCTTCATATCCCCATGTAGAAGAAATGTTGGAGGGAATAATATTGACTTCACCTGCTCTGCGCGTCAAGCCAGCCCATCCTATTGTTGGTGTAAGTTTACCACCCCCCTCCCCATTCAAATTAAGTCTTGAAGTAATCCATTCAGTCAGTATTAATCAAATCTGTTGAGTCACTCTGGACGACTTTTAATTTTCTAGTTAATTTTTCCTAGTTCATTGTTTTCCTTTTAACAAAAAAGATTGCTATAGTTGTAGGTTTATCTTCTGCGTGATAAACTTACTTTTGTATGTAGGCTGTGGCACCAATATTTTCAATGGTGGTTCCAAGGTTCCAATTCAAAGGTGCTAACAAACGGGGTATTCCGGTTTCCAGAGATCCTGCAGCCCTCTTGGCCAAGTACTCGGATCCATTGGTCTACACTGGACCCATAAGAGTCCGAACTGGACATGAGATTTTGCGCATTACCTCATATTTGAAGCGCAACTTCCAGTCCATCACAGTCCCATTTTTTGTCCTTCATGGCACCGCTGATAGAGTAACTGATCCATTGGCTTCTCAGGATTTATACAATGAGGCACCATCCAAGTTTAAGGATATCAAGCTTTATGAGGGTTTTCTGCACGATCTTCTCTTTGAGCCTGAGCGTGAAGAGATTGCTCAGGATATCATTGATTGGATGGAGAAGCGATTAACTGCTCTGCTGTCATGAGAAAGCCAATGGTTATTTGTGAGATGAATAATTAGGTTGGGCATGATCAAGGTGGTTCATCGTGATGGATGATTTTGAGCTGGAAATCCATTTTGCAAGGGGGGGTGCCTCGTGAAACTGGAATATGTATATAGTGAAAAGTTCCGTTTGTTGCAACAAACTGGAGCTCTTGTGATTAGCACATTGAACAGAAAGAAAAGGAAAAAACAAAAAGAAATACCTAGAAATCTTGTTTCTGGAAAATGTCTTCTGAAAGTGAGATCGTCTTATTCGATCATCATTTTTGCTTTATGTAGGATTCGTGTACGTACTCAAACAATTTAATCTTATTTATCGTTATGTTGTGTCTTATGATGCACTCGACTTTCTTTTGCAATTTCGGCCCTGATGGAAAAAATCTCTCACTGAGGCATGAACTGAACTGGTTTGTATTAAAGTATGTAGATACGTAGATTTTGAAATGGAGAATGTTAGTTTGTGTTAACTCGGGAAGTCCAACAGAAATCCTAGCTTTAAATCAAAACAAAGAGAAATAAGAAAAAAGTACTGAACAATAATACAGAAACCGCCGCTGGTCTGGGACTTAGAATTCAGAACCCCATGTGATAAGAATTCATAGCCTTGAATATTGCAAAGGCATATACTGATTTAATGTAATTGTACGTAAATTTTACGTAGTTTAAAAAATTGCATTTAGTATTTCTAGTTAGAAAAAATATCAAGATCCCCTAATAAATTAATTAATTTATCTTTCTATTCATAATTTGTGCTTAAAAAAAACTAAAAAAGAATATAAATATTTAAAAGACTAAATAGATCAAATTGGCACCCTATAGGTGTATAATGGGCAGACGCTTTAGACTAAAAAAATAAAATTACAGAAAATATTTTTTGCTACTATTAAAATATCACAATGAATGTAAATACTATATTTATGTTATCATAATGATATGTCTGTACGATTGAGTTACCAGAATGTCTTTTTTAGAATCTTTAGTTAAATTATAAAATTATATAATATAGTGTATATATATATAATTTTGTAGTGTATAAATATGTTAAACAACAAAAAATAGTGTATATACATATATATATATATTAAAAGATAAATTTATTTGTTAATTAATAACTATTCTATATAATAATACTTTAAATATGTTAGTTATATTAACACTATTTACTCTTATGATTTAATTTAATTATAAGAACAACTCACATGGATAAATATGAAATGTATAAAAATAGTTTGATCAAAATTACATTTATTTTACTTGTAATAAATCAACCAAGGACAAAAATGAATTTTTTCAATCAATTTCTTTTGCTGATGTCAGCAAATTTTGTCAATTTACTAATTGAAGGATCTAATTTTGTTGCAGGAAAATAAAAACAAAATACCAGATGTAATTTCCAAAATTGCAAGAAGTCTACATATAATTACATCAAACCTCAAGAGAAGGGAGTGTAATTATCCCTTCAAAAAATCAAAACTGTCACCTGTAGCTTTTCTGGGATTTATATGCAAAATACTCTTCAAGATATTTTAACTAGTATTTGGTAGTTCATTGAATCGCAACTCCATAGGTTTAGACTTTGGTGCCAAACCAAGCACAATTGAGACAAAATTTGGACCGACAATCCATTACATATCCAGACTCAGAACCTTAGAACAATGATTCGCACCCTCCACAAGCCGGATTACCACTATGGTTAGGCTTCAACTCATACGAGAAAGAAGCTTGACATGTTTTTAAGTCCGTTGTTCCCACTTTGGCTGTCGGCGGCAGAACGATTTGGATGAGGAGCCTCATTAATGTTGTATCTGCCTATCAGTATGGTGTAGATGGAGGCGGCGCTTGCCCAAATTAACATTTGTGAAGCATAGATTCCCACAGGTTGATACGAGGATCTACAACATACCATATGCTGAATGCAGCAAAAGCAGATATCATATGATGCCTGATGCACCAGCAAAGGCCGGACAAGAATCATGAGTCTGTATTTCTGCGGGTTTTCTTCTTTAGTTTTTCCTGTTGTATGTACCTTCCCCGCCTTTCCTCTCTCTGTCTCTTTTTGGAAAGTTGCTCTTCCTTTGCACGCTCCACTTCTTGTGCCTTCCTCTTCACCTCTTCTTTCAGTTTCCGTTTTTTCATCTACAAAAACAACATTCCAAGTGTCAGATGACCACAGTTTACTATGGTTGAGAATGATTGGAAAAGCTAAGCAGCATAGAATTGATGCCTGAGAAAATGGAACTTGAACTAGTATATTTCCTTGATTGACAAATGCCATGCTGCCAGTAAGAAGCATCCAAAGAGCCAGGACAAAAAGTTTTTCCAGCAGAAGTTTTAAGAGACAATAATAGTGGCCGGCTAGAGCAGACTTTACACAATAAATTCTTTCATATTGCAGAACAATTATATAGTGTGCACACTAGTACCACCAGCAACATGGACTATCAAAGTCTATTAACTAGGACACCAGACAAAGAAAAATTCTTTCCTAAAATTGTTCCAGTAATTACCTTCTCATTTCTGATGAGTTGAAGGTGTTGAACAAGAGCATGCACTTTTCGTTCATGAGGCTCCATGACTACAGCTCTCCTATTTTCAAGTAATGGTCGACTTCGATGAGGTATGTTCTTGGGTTTCGATGCAAATGGTAGAGCTGCCTGTAACGACTTGGGGATAACCAATGGATTGAACTTTCTTGGCTTCCTCTCGATAGGCTTTAGTCAAAGCAAAACGAAAATGAAAGGTGAGAAAATAACACATAAATGAAAAAATCAATTTGTTTATTAATTATACTGTTTCTTTCTTGAGGGAGTAGGGATGAAAAAAGCTATAGCAGGATGTTCTCACCCTGTAAAGTGAATCCTTGTTGACTGGCACTGGAAGGTTTCGTTCCCTCCTTAGTTCAGAAACTGTTTTCATTCCCTGCCAAGTCTCATCACGTGGCTGCAAGGCTGTTGTCAGCGGGTTGTAAAAGGAAGGAACTTCAACCTGAGTCCAAGCACGCAAGAACACAATGTCGCCCTTCTTAATTTTATCCTCAAAGGTGCATCTAGCAATGCCTTCTTTGGCATGTCCGCCCTTCTTCTTTGACTTGTTAGCAACCTCTTCCTTTGCAGCCTAAAGAACAAAATAATTACTTCTAAAAGAGTGCAATATCAATCAAAGAATAAGGTTAAGAGCGTGTGAACATAAGATGTTGCAATAAACAGTTTACAGAAACTCCATCTATAGCTATATTCACATTTTTCAACAAACATTGACACGGTAATCATTTTCCTATTTCTTTTGCTACCTTTACCCCATCTGCTCTTTTTCCCATTTACCACCATCACCACTGAACCCATGGTACTCAACTTCCAGCCACGCTCACCGATACTCCTCCTCAAGTTCGTGGTTGTGTTGCACCTTCCTTAGAGGTCAAGGGTTCGAGTATTGGTGAGAGGAGGAGAAGAGAAGAAAATATACCTCCTTTTTCCCCAAAAAAAAGAAAAAGTTTCCAGCCAAAATCATAACTCATTTACGTCGCCACTGCTTAAGCTAAGCTATTAAGCACATGGGCAGATGCATAATTCAAGTGAAATTCAGCATACTAGTCCTGCTAGCCACCTCCTGTACTGAAAGTTGCCAGTATTTTACATAATACCATATGAGACAGCTTTCTATTATTCTCTCTTTTTTCCATGAACTCCCATATGAAGTCAAGATACATCATGTAGTAAAACTTCGTTTTCTGGCTACCACATGAGCAGATTAATTCTAAAAGATAAGCTTGCTAAGTTTAAAACTAAGTTTGATTAATGAGGCATCTATCAGAATGAAAATGTTGGAAAATCATAATGTAAAAAGATAGAAAGACTCCTGTTTTTAGAAGTTTTACAATGGGAAGAAAGGAGGGAAAAATACTCTTGATCTTTCTTCCTAATTATATAACAACTAAATCTAGCACGATTAATGCCAAATCTGTGAGCAAACAGCTTAGGCAATCACAAGTCATCAACTAACATCAGACCAAAAAATATCACATTGTAAACCTCAACAGATGTTTTAAGTCAATACAAGTGTGATAACAAGCGAAGCATGCAAGGAATTGACATAATCAAAGACTAAAAAAGAGGAACAAAAGCATGCACCAGAAAGAAAGCTTTAGAACCAGAATGGAGGTTGATTTGTTGGGTTAATACTCTGGTAAGAAAAGTACCTTTTTCACTTGCCCACGGATTCCACTGACAGTTCGTATAGCTGCGCCTTCAAACCTTGCTATTTCAAGATCTGAAGTGAACATATCCTCAATAAATGCAGTTTTCTTGAAGATTTTACAGGCATAACCAACTAGCTTGATCTTCTTCACTATCCTTGCAGCATGGTTGAACTCCAGGACAGTCGCAGTCGCAGTAATCCTAAATGATGCCTGATGCAAATCAAAGCAATTGGACAGAGAAAATGCAATAAGAATTAACATCCCAAACTGAAAGTGTGAACTGAAAACCAACAATCAATACACTTGTAAATCTCTTATGCCAGAAATTAAAAGATATGTCCTGCTTCTTCTGTGGCGGGGTGGGGGGGCATTTGTATTTCCAACAAAAAGATTTGGAACACCACAGAAATTAAAAGATATGTACCTGATTATTTGATAAATTCTGGACAGCAACCACCCCAGTATGAGGAGGAGCAAGTGGGCCCCAAAACATTGCAAGACAATGCATATGTTCAGGAGTGTATTTAAGCATGCGGTGGCGCCCATTACGGTCCTCGATGGCATATACCGGTACAGTTTGATAACGCCTCCATCCAATAGAAACAATTATTGGGTCTCTAGTCTTTAGTACTTTCTTGTGCCATCTATGCCGCTTCAGCCGTACCTTCAGAGACGAAAAGGAGGAATGCTTATACATGAGAAAATAAAGAGCAGTGAAGTGGTCATTGAACTTCATATAAATTGAAAAAATCAAACTAAAAACTTATAAGCATAGTTCCTCACCTGCATATATCCAACATTTTCCTCCCCCAGTGCAAGTCCACCAACAAGAATAGGGTGACAAGGATCAAAATTTTCAACCATTTCAAACGGCACATCACGGAATTCAAGTCTAAGATAACTCCCAGTTCTGTAACCTTCTACCTCAATGCGAGTGACTTCATCAAGTTCATTAAGTTCAGCAATGTTTACTTGTTTCCGGAGTTCAATCTCCTCCTTTAACTACAGGAATACGAGAACAGGTAACTCTTTGGACTTTGACATAGCTCATAGAGGTTAGGACCAGAGATATTACCTTCGTGAAGAACCCACTTCCATTGCTTTGGCCATGACTTGCCTTGGTGTCATCATTGTCATCATCATCTTCATCGGGAAATTCTGAACCATCATACGTAAAAGAGAATTAAGGACACAAAAGTGTTCATCTTGTATCTATTGGATACCATGGAAAGTAGCTATATCACTATTATCATTCAGCACCAATAAATCCATGATAAGCCAGCAAGCATTCCAGACCAGGCACTTGTCTTAGCCAAACTTCAAAATATCACCAAATCATGCCAGCAAAAAGCAACACATGCTAACATTTTTTAAGTTCACTCATGAAACATTCAAAGTGTGACTGCAAGCAATCTAAGTTTTTGCAGCATGAATGCCACCTAGTTAGTTCACATGCACAGTCTCAGAAGATACTGCAGAACTAAATGAAAAGGATAGTAGACTGTCAAAGAAGGATATTGAGCATCAAATTTTGCACGAAGTGCCAGTTTTTTCAGTCTTCGCTCCTCTGCAGCCAAGCCATCATCCATGTGGGTATCACCACTACCACCTGCCTGATGGCTCTCATACTTCTGACCTGTTTCCAAGTCTTCAAATTCACCAAAGACTGTGTCATCGTCATCGTCGTCATTATCACGAGCGGTACCTTCAGACAGTTGATTTCTCAAGGATGCCTTTGACCAGTCTCCAGTCACAAAACGATCACGAATACTTGCAATTAAATCTTCATTCCTCCAATCCTTGTGACTTTTCTTTAAGAATTTCGAGCAGTCATCAAGGTCCACATCATTGTCATTTACTCCTTCCTTTGATTTCTGCACTTAATCAAATGATTGAGCAGTTATGACACAACAAGTGAAGCAACATATTAATATAGGAAGTCCCCAAATTTGATAAAGAGAGAGAGATTCAAGGTCCTATATGCGCTAACCTTGCTTCCTTCGCCTTTAGGCTTAAAGAACTCATCATCCTCACTTTCCTCGTCACTGGACTCTTTCATCTCATTGGAAGTCTTTGATGCAGGTTTACCATATACAAGTTGCATAAGGTTAATGTTCTGTCTTGAGGAAGTTCGTTCCGCCAAGGATTCCTTCCATTTCGAAACATTTCCCATCTCATCATCTAACAAGAAAAACCTCGGCTAATTAGGAACATGGCAATTTTATTTTCTGAAGGCTAGGATCATGTTGATAGCAGAGTAAAAAGGGAATGGAGAGAGCACGGAGAAATAAATAGTCCTCAAATAACGTAAATTAAGTGACACAAATCCAACATGTTTTAGTCATTTCGTAAAATCCGAAGATGAACACACCATTATCTTCTCCATCATCTGTTGAAGAATCAGAACGAGAAGACGCATGTTCATCATCACCATTTTCTGTTTCATCACTATCACTTGAGTCCAGATCAGCATTCTCATCATCTTCATCCGAATCCTGCATTCAAAGGTTTAATATCATTTGCAGCTAAGAAATAAAAACGATAGTTGATACAAATGGTAGCAATGACCCAAAAATAATACTACAAGACACGGGGACAGGACAGCAGGGAAAATTACAGAGATTTAAGTTGCACTAGAATCCAAATCCAATACTTGCTTTACTGTTGATCACTTGCTCACAGGGTGTTAAATTGGGTTTAATCTAAATGCTTTTACATTTGAGAAGTTTCACTGCATGCATCTCAGTTCTCCACTCGAGCTATACATGAAATACATTGCTGCTCTAGGACAATTTTAAAGGAGTGCCCAAAGACAGTCTCATCATGTATGGTAATCTTCTACGACAACCAACTTCCTGGATTTGCTTGAACAAACCCAGCATGCCTCTATTAAGCTTCATCCTGTTATAAAATTGAGCTCAATGACTTCTGTGTTCATGAAAGACCATTATTTTCCTTTCTACTGTTTGCAAATTACAGTTGTGCATCATATGACCTTATTTAATCAGAAGACAGATACCACAAATAAAATGCAGTATGTTATTTAAGTTCACATCACCAGTTCACTTGATCTGCTATATCAATCCTTTTAGAACTCCTAGATGTGCTTGTACGCTCTTACTTGTGCTCTATGCTAAGGAGCAATGTCTGAGCATGATTCATTAGATATACTTTTATGTCTGAGAAAGGAGGCTAAGATTCCATAGAATGCTTTGATGTTTTTGCTCTCCATCCTTCCCATTTCAAAGTTAACATGAAAAGCAACATGAAAGCAAAGCGTGTACATATGAGATAATTGCAAAAGAATTACCTTCAGATTGTCAATATCCATTTCATTCTCAAAAACAGCTTTTCTCCTCACTCTTCCCTCATGGAAATCAATCTGTTCTTTAAAGTTGGATTGTGTTGGAGGCTGTTGCTCCGATGCATAGTTGGTTTCCTCATCAGAACTATCATCCATAATTCTTGAAGATGATTTTTTTTTAAGAATTTTTTCTCCATCCGAGGATTCCAGACCATCTTCATCCTCAGTATCACTATCTTCATCTACCTCACCACCTTCATCTTTTATCTCAGGTTGATAATGCTCCACAGGCTCTAATGCCACTTCATGAGCATCAACTGAACCAGTTGGAGCTTCAGCTGATGAGCTAGGTTTCTTGCCAAAAAGCGTTATGAAACTCTTTTCCAACTTCTCATCAACGGAATATTTTGTGTTCTGCAATGATTTAACCAATTCAACGCCAACATCACGCTGTTTTCCTGCCAGAGAAAGGCACCACATTTTAGTGGAGAATAAGAAAAGAAAAGAAAATGAAAGTAGCTAAGTGCAGTTAGATGCTTGACTCTCCACCTCTGCTCATCATTCCATTATAATCTAATTACAATAAGCATAGTTTTCCACAAGATGATCAATGCACTCACACAACGGGGCTTACCCACACAACACAGAGGAAGTTCCTGGAATCACATCATTTATATGTAAGAGGAAACTTTTGGAAGCAGATAATCATTTTAGGAAATGGGGCATTATGTTGGTATAGTAACTACTGATTTGAGATGGATGGCATATATCACAAAAGGCATAAAAGAATAAATTACAACGATTCAAATTCTCAAAAACACCCCAACCATAACAGTAAGTTAAAGACGCAAAAGATAACCTTTTTGTATCGCCTCTGCATTAGATCCATCATCTTTCGAGAACTGCACAAAGTGATCATTTATATTTATATAGACAGCATCCTTATCATAAAGGAGATCCCCTAGTCCGGACATAGGTGCATAAAATAGCTTTTCCTTATCACGCAATCCCTTCTTTTTTGCAGCTGATGGCAAAGGGCAAGGATCAGGCAGAGCCGTAATTCCAGACAACGGATAATCGCCCACTCCAGCAATATGTGCCTGTTTTATGCTGTGACTTAGTAAAATATAGAACTATATAACAACAAAAAGAAAAATAATAGGCTCGGCAACATACATACCAAAAGTCGTAAAAATTGGAAGCAGAAAGTTACTTAACAGAGAAGCACTAGGAATGTATAATAAACAATATCAGGAGTATCGCAGTCACTGTTAGGCAGAAGAAAACTGGAATCACAGGACCAATACATTGACAAATTCAAGATTAGTTCTACAACAAGTAGTGTTCTATACATGCCAACTAAGAAAAAAAAAGGGTGATAAGGTGTTCTACCCAAACAAGCCAGTAATCCAAATAACAAAATGTATAATACACGTCTTTGGGTCTTTCAAAGGCATAAACAGAGCATAAACTGCCCTGCCTACAACAATCAAGGAATACTAAAGAACATAAATTGTGTCAGTCTTTCTTACTAATTCATACGAAACATAGCACTCCAGCTGGAGAGTTAGACTTGAATTCACCAGCAACATACAAGCAAACTTAAAACATCAATCTGAAAGAAACTGATTCGGATTATGTACCTTTGTTCCCTTCTTCAAATTACAGCCACGCAAATAACCATACAAGGTAACATTTCTGTCACATTTACTATTCATGTGCACCTTCTCCGGGGGTGTAACATCTTCAAGACGATCTACTAAGATATAAGGATGAGAAGCTCTCCAAGATAAAGGGGGGAATTTCATGACAGAAATAAACCTTGCCAGATTATGTACTTCACGTTTTGTGTACCTATCCACAATCAAACCAATGCAAAGCCATTTAAGATGCCAGTCATTAACATTGTAGCTATGAAAACATGAAAGAAACAGCTACACACTTACTTTCCATGAATAAGGCCAGATAAATAATATAATTTGGCACCATCATATATCTCAGTCCAGAATCGGTGCTTGAGTCGTTGTTTTGTTTTCTTGAGTTTCTTTACATCCTTGAATTTGTCTAGATGTGTGAGAACACCCATTACTCTAGGAAATCCATGATTTTGCAATATGTTGAGGAATTCAAAGGTTTCCTGCAAACATGTTAGAGCAACGATATCAAAATAGGCTAATTAACTTCAATGGATTTTATGAAAAAAAATGGCGTGGTCATACATCACGAAAAATACATAAACATAGTCAGTGAAACAGTACAAGAAAACTAACCAACACATGTACTTTACAATGAAAATTTTAATTTAAGGAGCATTGTAAAACAACAAAGAATATAAGGTATAGTTTAGTGGACAGAATCCTATGAGCTTGTTTATCCTTACATGACAGGAGTTATTTTAGTGCCAAGGACAAACCTTTTTTGCACCTATCCTAGTGTAAAATCATCCAAATGGAGAACTGAGTAGGAATCACCAACAGACATTTTTACGCATCTTAACACCATTCTCATAGAGTTCCACTTTCTTTATTTGTACTTCCCTTATCAAGCAGTTCATCCAGATTTCCTGAATGCTCAGGAGGTTATAACAGAAAGAAGGAAGTGGGAAACAATGATAGAAGCTCACCATTTCAAAGCCATAGCTTCCGTCAATGAGGAGCAAAGCTAAATCAGCAAACTTAGCACAATCTATCATCCCATTGATATCATTTGGACACTCCACAAACTGCAATCGCCTTTGCTTGCCTGAATTAAAATCAATCAATTACTCATCATAAACCAAGTGCATCCCAACACAACACAGGAGTTCCACAAGTCCACAGTCCCCTTAAGTCTTCTATAGGCCTATGTCTCAGCAAACATGCAACAGAAAGGATGGTTTTCACTTGCAAATTGATCTGTATCTCCTTTTTCAAGAATATGGGAAAAAGAAAAGGTTCTAGAGAAGAAAATGACAAGCAAACTCAACCTGATACTATAGTAATTGGTCCGCGAACTTCAGGTAAATTGTGCTTCGTGTAATGTTTTACTAGACACTTAATCAGCAATGACTTGCCCACCTATACAATGGAAAATTTCCAATGTTAGATCAACAGAACAAATGCAGTATATACACATTTCAGAGGAGTACTAGAACCTCATTTGCACAAACCTGAGGAGGTCCCTGAACTACAACAACAAAAGGAGCAGGTTCTCCTGTAGTGCGATCAATCTTGGGGACATGAAGTCTTTTCTGCTCCTTCTCCGTGGCTCGTGACTGCAGTCTCTTGGCTTTCACAGTGGAAGTGAATGCAAATGCCTAACGTCAACATATAATCAAGCATATCAGTGAGCACATTCACTAATTAACTCAAACTACAATATATGGCTAGGATAGGCTAAAATTGTTGCTAGGTAGCAGAACGAAACTTCTCAACAAAAATAAGTGAACTAAATCCCTGAGACACAGTATCTCAGAAGTTTGTTAAGCATCAAGAGGCACTAATTCAGTAAAGCACACTAACATGCAGCAATTCTCATAATGCTAGTGCATCTAACCGAGAACCTGTTGCATAATGCTCAATATAAATGATACTGCATGCATGCTACACTAGGACCTTGAGACCTCCACCATCGTACTATAATTGAGATCACACAAGCTGTAAGCATAAAATTCCTATGGAAAACTATAGCATGCGGTATAAAACAAACCACAACTTGTATTCATCAGAACTACATCAAATTGATATCGCGAGCTCTGTGTAACATCAAATTACTTAGTCAAACAAAAACAAGCAAAATGAGAAAACCTAAACGCGTAACAGCAAATTACCCTGCTATGCGCAAATCACTATTCAAAAAACCAAGATATATCCATCCGAAAATAAATAAATACAACTCATCAAAATAGAAGCATAGAGCAGAGTACACTCTCTCCAACTAATACCTTAGGATTATTGAGCTTCTTCTGCTCCTTAGTGAGACCTTCGTTCGAATTCGTCTTGGACTTCGATTTCTTCTTCGCCGAAGCTCCAGATTTCCGAGACCTATGAGACTTGTGCCCCTGCTCGTTGCTCCCATCGTTCTTCTTCTTATTTTTTTGGTGTGAACCGTCACTCTCTTTCGCCATGTTCTCTACTCTATGGTGTACTGAAGCGCTCCTCCGGTTCTCGGCGATAATGCGCCGACTCTAGGAAGGGAGAAATGGCGGTGCGGCGAGGCAGAAAACTGGGGTTTAGTTTAACAAGGAGGAGGAGTTTTAAGGGGCGGGGTGGAAGGAGGAAATTCTATTTCTACGACGCGTGACAACATTAGTTTTGATGTAAATTAGTTTGGTTAAAGGAGCGCGACGTCGTATACTTATGGGCCAACTCAATGCGCGGCCCAATTCATTAAAGCCTATAAAAAGAAGCTCCTCGGGCTTATAGCTTCTTTTGTTTCTAACAAAAGAGAAATTTTATAAAATTACTGTAGCATGGGAAGGTTACATGTATTTGTTACAGTTCGTAGATATGAGGAATGTAAATCTTGATGCAAAATGTCCATCAAAACTCCGAGCATTCACTAAACATGGAAGAAACAAAATGTTGTGTTGCATCATTTGGCTAGTGCATCTGTTGATGTAGTAAAAAACGACCCTCGAATAAGGAATCTCAGTCAACAGTCTCTGGCATTCCTGTAGGATGTGGGAAATGTGTTTGGGTGGAGTTGCTCCCCTGCAAATTGCGTTAAAAACAAAACATGAGTCAGTATAGATAAGTTAATGTGTGAATCCCTTTAATTTTGCCAGGTGCAATCTATGTTTCAAAGCCCATATTTCTGCTATATTGTTAGTATTTATTCATGTAGATGCCGAATAGGCCATAATAAACTTACCTTCATGGTCTCTAAACACACCCCCATAACCTAACTAACCTGGATTAGATAACGACGATTCATCTATGATTAGTTTGATCCATAGTTTCCTTGGACGTTCCCAGTTAAGCCAGATGATTATTCTATCTTTAACCTTTTTGGAGCTATTAAAATGTAACATATGTTGGATATTTTGCCATGAATGATAACAATTGATTGGGGTATTCTGAAAAATAGCTCGATTACGTACCTTCCAAATGTACCAAAAAGTGATGAGAAGAAGGATCTGTTTAGATGGGAATTTTCTCCAAAGGTGTTGAAGGCAGACAATATTATGTGATGTCATATAAGATAATCAGGTATGTAATGACGAGAGAGGAAGAGAAAAATCTTACACTTTGTGTAGACATGTACAATAGTATTCGGAACATCCCGGCAAAGTGTGCATGATGCCGAGGCAAGGCGGTGCCGATCAAACAGAAATTTTGTTGCCGGTAAGCTCTAATGACCAATAAGTCAGGCATAAAATAGAGTCTTTTGTGGTGCACTGATTTTCCACAAGGAATTCCAAGGTAGCTGTGATGAGGACTGCAAACTATTCTGATCATTGAGCCAGTTATACGCTGATTTAATAGAGAAGTGACCTTTGGAATTCCAGGCCTATACTTTACTATCTGGTACATCCGAATTCGGAATAGTGATAAATAGGATTTGTATTACAATATTTTTTGGTAGTAACCGACTAATTTGTGCCACATTCCAATTGTGATTAGGATCAATAATATCAGCCACAGTAAGGTTCAATAAGCCAGGGGGAATATATGAAGCAAAGTCTACTAAGACAAAGTTCCTACCCATTTATCCTCCCATACATTAATATTGTTCTCCTTGCCAATTATCCATTGTGTGGTTTGTGCAACCATATTAATATTTGTGTGTAAATTTTTCCACAACCAGTTGTGGTGGAGTTTGACACCCACGTCAAGGTACGAGCTGTTAGGGAAATGTTTTTTCGTAAAACAGGAAAAGAAAAGATTTTTTAGTAACATGTAAAAGCTAGCTTTGTTTAAGCATGTACGCATAATTTAAAATTCTGGTATTCCTAAGTCCTCACCCCCCACCATTTTCAAATTTTGCCCTACAAACCTTTTCCCATTTAACAAGGCTCATTTTTTTTACCAGAAAGAGTAGCATTCATAAAAAAACATTTTTGGATCATAGCAATTTTCTGGTGAATAGAAACAGGTAGTTTGAAAGCAGACATATAATGATTTGCAGTAGTCTCCAAACTACTCTTAAGAAGAATTTGTTCCACTTGCATAAGAGAGTGTCCTATTATACCAAATATTCATTTTGTTCTCCATTTCAGCAACCACATCATAAAACATATCTTTTGATAGAGTATTGGTATTAAAGGGTAGGCCTAAGTATTTATTTTTTGTAGGAGTTGGAGATAGATTAAGAGTATGAGTTGCACTACAAAAAAATAAACTTATAGCAACGGATTTCATGAAAAATTCGTTGCAAAACAAATTTGCCACGGACTTTTGCAACGAAAAATTCTCCGTTGCTATAGGTACCACTGCTATATAGCAATGGATTTTTTGGTCGTTGCAAAATATTACCACGGATTTTTATCCGTTGCAAAAGTCCGTTGCAAATTTCGTTATTTTAAAAGTTGACTTTTTATATTTTGCAACGACTTTGCGATGGTATATTCGTGGCAAAGATGATGGCAATTCGTTGCAAAAATGGGTTTTATTTGCAACTACATTTGCAACGAAATGTCGTTGCAATATTGCAACGGAATATTTGCAACGAAATATTTAGCTATAATTTGTTGCAAAATCATTTTATTTGCAATGACATTTGCAATGGAAGTCATTGCTATATTGCAATATTTTTTTGCAACGACATTCTGTTGCAAAATTTGCAACGACATAATTTACTACAATTCGTTGCAAAATAATTTCCATTTACAACAACAATTGCAATGACAATCCATTGCAAATTTTACCATGATTATTGCAACAATAATCTATTGCAAAATTATTTTCATTTACAACGACAATTTCATAATTTATATTCAATAATAAAAATATATTTAATTTAACTCTAACAAGAAAATTCAAATATGACAATATATTTAAGGCAAAATACTTACAGTAAAGATAATTCAACATTCCAATCCACAAAATAAAAATATTCAATTTTAAAGCATACAAATTTAAAGAGGGGGATCAAATTCATTTTCACAATGTTGTGAAGGTGGGTGGTCGGGTGGGATATCACCCGGACTATCTTCATAGTCGCTCCTTGATGACCTCTTGAACTTTCGAATCCCTACAAAGTATCAAATAAATAATTATAAAAACAAATATAATATAACATTTTTAAAATATTTTTAAAACAATCAAACATTTTAAATTTTCTTACATGATATCCGCCGGAGTAATGACATTCAATGGAGTTAACTAAGTTAAATTAGTTTAGTTAAAGATTTTAAGTTGAAATTTAACAAAATTACATTAGTGGAGTAAGATTTTTAACTTGTGATTTAACTAGTAAAATTAGTTTAATTGAAGATTTTAACTTGAAAGTTAACTAAGTTACATTAGTTTAGTTGCATTTTTAACTTGTGAAATAACTAAGTTAAATTAATTTAGTTAAAGATTTTAAGTTGAATGTTAACAAAATTACATTAGTTACAAAATTACATTAGTTTAGTTGAGTTTTTAACTTGTGAGTTAACTAAGTTAAATTAGTTTAGTTAAAGATTTTAAATAGAAAGTTAACAAAATTACATTAGTGGAGTTTGTTTTCTAACTTGTGAGTTAACTAAGTAAAATTAGTTTAATTGAAAATTTTAACTTGAAAGTTAACTAAGTTACATTAGTTTAGTTGCATTTTTAACTTGTGATATAACCAAGTTAAATTAGTTTAATTAAATTTTTAACTTGTGATATAACTTAGGTACATTAGTTTAGATGAGTTTATGTTAATAAAAATCTTCTACAATCATAACCAACAACACTCATTCAACCTCATCAATACAATTATCATTCCCATCCACCTCAATATACCAACCACATTCTCAATATATCAACCAAATACTCAATATATTACATTGTCATACACAATTTTATATTAAACACATACTTAATATACATTTTATACCAACACATATTCAATATAACATACTCAATATGCATTTTATAACAAAATAGAACAAAATACTCAATTTTGCACATGAACAAAATATGACTTAGTCAATACTCAATATAGCATATATTCATGTAGGGAATTAGAAGTTTTGGACATGAAAAATTAAACAAAACTAAACAAGTAAAAGGGTTTTGGACATGAAAAATTAAACAAAACTAAACAAGTAAAAGGATTTTAGACATGAAAAACTAAAGAAGTAAAAGGGTTTTGGACATGAAAAACTAGAAGAAAGTGGAGGACCTCGGCGGGTGGCGGACGGCGGTGGAAGGCGGTAGCGGTGGCGGCGGGTGGCTCTAAAAAAATTCAAAAACTGAAAAAAAAATATATATAAGAGAGAAAAGAGGAGAAAGAGAAGAGGAGAAGAAAGGAGGAGAAGCATACCTCGCGGCGGCGGGCGACGGCGAAGACTTCACCAAAAATTGAAAAAAAAATAAGAAAGAAAAGAGGAGAAAGAGAAGAGGAGAAGAAAGGAGGAGAAGCATACCTCGCGGCGCCGGGCGGGCGGCTGCGAGAGGCGGCGGGCGGCGGCGAAGACTTCAACAAAAACTGAAAAAAAAAAATTAGAAGAAAGAAAAGAGGAGAAAGACAAGAGGAGAGGAAAGGCGGAGAAGCATACCTCGTGGTGGCGGCGGCGGCAGGCGGGCGGCTGAATAGAGAAAAGGAGGAGGGGGGGAGAGAAATGTTGTGGTGAAAATGTATGGGGGGAAGGGGGAAGGGGGAGAGGGGGAAAAGAGGGAGGGAAAGGGGGGGAAAATTAGGATGTGAAAATGGGGAGGAAAAGTGTATAGTAAAAAGTTAAATTATTTTTAAAATTAATAACTTTATTAAAAATTAAATGAGATATACTATTCAATTAGTAAATAAAAAAAATAATTTTAAATTAATAATTATTTTTAAAATTAAATGAGATAAATGATTTAAGATATAGTTTTAATTAATAAATGAAATAAAATATTTTATAATTAATATTTTTTTTAAATGATATGGGATAAATGATTTAAAATATACTCTTCAATTAGTCATGAGATAAAATATCATGACAAAATCATCAATACATTATGTTCAATTAATAATCATTATCATCTTCATCATCATCATCAATGTCATCAATGTCAACTGTATCAATATCATACCGCTCATACAAATCATGCAAAAAGGTCCTACAATAGTAACGAATATACTTTAATTAATAATCTAAAGATATTTATGTACTAAGCAAATAAACATATTTAAAACTTACTCATAGTATGGTTGCGCTTCTGGACAATTAGCTACGATATAAGTCTCAGCAACATGTCTTTCTTTACTGATGATGTACCTCATTTTTGAGGCACCGTAGGGACGTCCGGGATGATTGAAAATAGAAATGTGTTCAACTCCTTTATTGTTTAAAACCATCGTCATTCCTCCCAGGTCTACGCCTTTTGCAAATAACATCGGGTTCAAAATAATGCGTGGCGAAGGTCGAGATTTCCTCAACAATGTAGGCTTCACAACTTGAAGCCTCTACAACAGCTTTGTTCTTCACCTTTTTCTTCAAAGTATGGAGGAACCTATTGCAAAATATAGTGGAATTTAAAAAATTAGATACATAAGCAAAAATTATGCATATTTAAATTTTCAACAATAATAATAATACCTCTCAAAAGGATACATCTATCTATATTGCACTGGACCACCTACTCGAGCCTCGTACGGTAAGTGAACCAAGAGATGCTCCATTGAATCAAAGAATCCAGGGGGAAATATTTTTTCCAAATTGCATATTGAATACATCCCCCTGTGGACAAGATACAGGACCAGCTGCATCAAACACCATCCTCCGATCCCAATTCAATTGCTCATAGTTATTCCAATTTGTCGTTTGATCTACAGAGTTGTCAGCTGAAATTGAATGCTCATAATCCATCTGTATTGGCCGTTGTTTAGTTATCCCTCCTTAAAAAGCCTATGAACTTCTGTCAATGGACGGTCAACTCACCTTACGCGACGATAGGGTCGACTCGGGCATTGAGAACGTAGAAGGGGCTTCCTCAGCTACCGGGGAACGTTGCTTAGAATGCCAATGCAGTACCTCACACTTGCGTCCACCCCTAGCCGTACCACATTAATCGTCAGCCACGGGAGATCGTTATCACCATGAGATGTCCAATTGTAGTAATCTTTTCTAAAACCTTTCTTATAAAGATAACACGTTTATGGATTTTTCAACGGATTTTGCAACGAATTTGCAACGAAATTATATTATCGTTGCAAAACATATAACATTTTAAAATAGTGCGTTACAACTGTCACAAACATATTGCAACAGACAAATCCATTGCAAAAATCGTTGCAAATTCAACGGCTCAATAATTAATGCTTACAGTTGTATGTACGGATTGCAACGACTTCAAAGGTCGTTGCAACTCCGTTGCAAAATTGTCGGCAAGTTGTGCAACGGACAATGTGCCGTCGCGAAATCCGTTGCAAATCACAATATTCAAATTGCAACGACACGGCTTCATTACAAAGTCCGCTTCGTTGCAAAGTATGCAATGAAAGACGTCCGTTGCAAAAACCATTGGAAGGTTGCAACGGAATGTGTCGTTGCAATATTTTGCCATGACTTTTGCAACGACTTATATTGAATGTGAGATATCTTAAAGTTGACCAAATTCTGCAACGAAATTTTGCCACGGATAGTCCGTTGCAAAATATCATTGTTAATTTGCCACGAAAATTGCAACGAAAATATAAAAAAAATCAGAATCCGTTGCAAAGTCGTAGCAAAGGTCGTTGCAAATTTGCAACGAATTGGTCTGTTGCAAAAAAATCCGTTGCTATAGCCCTGTTTTTTTGTAGTGCTATATGATACTTAATGGGATTGGGAGTTAAGGAGAAAACAAAACACTCGATTTTCCCAACTAATTAGTTACGCAAAAGCCTATCCAAACTCCTGTATGATAGCCTGAAGTCTAGTTATAATTTTTGAATTACTCGAGGAAAAGTAGGCAATCATCAACAAATGTGAGGATGGGAAGAGGGTGTTTCTTGTTGGAGAAATGCATAGCATTAATTTTCTTATTAACAGTATCATGTACAAGTTTTGGATAAACGGCTCCAACCAGAGAATGAATAAGTAAGGGGATAATGGTTCCCTTGGTGCAATCCCCTCAATGGATTCAATGCATAGTACCCTCTTTATTAATAGAGAGAGTAAAAGAAACTGAAGATATGCAAGTCATAATTCTGTCCACAAAAACTGGAGGAAAATTGAATTTATTAAGTATAAATCTAATGTAATTCCATTCCAGCTCATCACAAGCTTTGGTTAGGTCTAGTTGCAAAGCCATATAATGTAAATTTTTATTCTTGTTCTTTCTTAATGTATTAATCATTTCATGTGCAATGTATAGATTATCATTAATGTGCCGTTTTAGGACAAAAGCATTTTGGAAAGGTGAAAAAGATCATTTAAAAGTGGTTGGATTTTACAAACCAGGATATTGGATATAATCTTGTAAATAACATTACATAGGCTAATCGGTCTAAAATACGACACCATAGTAGTTTTAGTCTTTTAGGAATGAGAATTATATTAGTACTAGAAAGCATGACGTGCGATGCATGTGTATAAATATATTTTTAGAAGTAAATATATCATTTATGTTAAGTTCAAGATATTATTCATATTTTTTTTAATTGAAACATAATACTAACAATTATAATTTCAAATAAATTAATAATAATTATTTAAATTGATAAGAAAACCATTAAATTCTATTATTTGTAATCCACTTTCTAAATTTAATTGATACTATTGAATAAAAAGATATCCCCCCAAAATTGAAATTTGTATTTCGTACATTCACTAATGATTATTTCATTATTATGTATCAAACCAATTAATATGAAAATATAAAATAATAATATTTTAAAAAATTAATATTAGAATAAAAATAATTAGTCAAAGCCCCTTATCTTGGATAGAAGAAATTCCAATTTAATAAAATAATTTGATTAATTTTATTTGTAGGTTTTATTATGCTTATTTTATGTTGTTTAATTTTATTTTATTTTTTGTTATATTTTGTATGTGTTTATTGTATGTTTTCTTTTACTACTATATTTGAATGTCATTTATTTTTTATTTATTGACACTATTACAAACTAATTATTTATTGACTATTGTTATAAAACTATAATCAAATTAGACCATAGTACCAATATTTGTATCGTAAGATCCTATAATGTATGCTAATCATATTTTAGTATCAACATTTTTATGCTGTCAAAGCATTACTTACATGCTTTATTAGCTTATAAAATTTAAAATATTATTGTATAAAATTTTATTTTTCACCTTTATAAAAGAAACAATAGATGTAAAAGTAAAATATTCAGGATCATTTAATACTAAAAAAATCAAGTGCTAAGAGATTTACTCAATAGTTGAATTTCAATTTAATAATATTCTATTCATATAGCAATTTTTATTTTATTTAGTACTCATGCTTTTTAAACTTTTAAATTATTTTTATAAATTTATTATTGAAAAAATATTTTAATAATATTTTTCTAATTATTTATTTATTTATCATCTTTTTTTCTAATTTCAACATAATTAACTCAGTGTTTATTTATTATTTAATTGTACTTAGTTTATTCTCAAAATTTATTAATTTTTTAATATGAAAACGTAATTGTACTAATATGTTAATATATAATTATTTTAAAATTTTATACTTTTAATTGTTATTGTATTAATGTTTACTCACCATTTGATTTTTCGTATTTTCATAAGGGAAAATAGCATTTTTTAGTCCATAACTGAGGTCGTTTCCATTTTATTTGGTCCATTGATTTTGGAATTCTCACTTTCGGTCCAGTGAATATTAAAAAGTAGCAATTTTGATTCCATAACACCTTTCCCTCTGGATATTTAAAAGAAAATGTCATGTGGGCGTTAAGTGTATAATAATACAAGGTGATGTAGCAAGCGTCCCACATCGGTTGCAGACGAGGAGCTTGAGTGGCTTATAGCCCCAATGCCTCCTTTCCCTAGCAAGGCACCTTTTCAGGACAAAACCGTGAAGCCTCGTTCCCACAGACGGCGCCAAATGATGCGGCTTGCAACTTGATCGGTGCCCCGTTGCGCAAGGTGTTGTCCGCTTTGGCTCTGTATGAGCCTCACGGTTTTGTCCTGAAAAAGGCGCTTTGCTAGGGAGAGGAGGCATTGGGGCTATAAGCCACTCAAGCTCCTCGTCTGCAACCAATGTGGGACGCTTGCTACATCACAAGGGGACCAAATATTACAATTTTTATGCACCTTTTAAAGCATAAAAATAGTTATATATGTCTTGTTAGAACCTATAATTATGTTAGTTAATTTACTACTCAATAAGATAAGGTTTTAAATTAAATTATTTATTTACTATTTATACTCTTCTTCAATGTCAATGTCTTGGGGGTGCAGGGGAGGGGGACATGGTGTTTTAGCCTATTAATATTGAAATAAAATCAATTAGTTAGCTCTTTTTTAAATTCTCAATAGCACTTCTAGTTTAATCATATTGATAAGTTTTATTTGTAATTAAATTTTGATACTTATTCGTTATTCCATTTTAAAAAAAAAATTCTATTTTAATAAAATTGATCAATTTTTATTCGTATATTTTATTGTATCTCTTTGCTATTGTTTGATTTTGCTATATTATGTCGTATGTAATGTTTTTTATTTACTATATTTTGAATGTCGTCGATTTTTAATTTATTAACACTAAAATGATTACAAACTAATTATTTATTGACTATTATTAATAAAATATAATTAAATTTTACAATATTACCAATATTTTGTATTGTAAGACCCTAATGTTAACTATATTTCGGTATCAACTTTTGAATATTGTAAAGTATTATTTGCATGATTTATTACCTTCTAAAATTTAAAATATTATTTTATAAAATTTTATATTTTGCTTTTATATTGCAATTTTTAATTCTATATGTTTTTAGTTTAACTTCTTAATCTTTATTTTCATATGCACCGATTGATATAATCTATTTCTTATTCAATAATATATTATGTTACAATTTAATTTTTTATGTCACATTTGTTGTTGTAATACTTTTATCTATTAGTTAATATAAAAAAAATAGATGGAAAAGTAAAGCATTCAGGATTATCTAATACTAAAAAAATAAAGTACTAAGAGATCCACTCAACATTGAATTTTCACAAGCAATTTCAATTTAATAATATCATATCCATATATCAATTTTAATTTATAATTAAATTTTAATATTTATTCGTTATTATATATGTATATATATTTAAGTTTATATTAATATTTTATATATTATTAATGTGAAGTTTATTTTAAATTTTAATGTGTCGTAGTAAATTTAAACTTTCTTAATATAATTAAAATTTCTTCTAGCAAAGTAATTGTGTTGAAATATTATTTGGCATATTAATTTTTTTTAGTTGAATATGTTATTCATTCTCTAAGTAGTTTAGAGCAATTAAGACTCTTAAATATTTTTCTTATAGAATTTTATTTTTTTTATAACTAATTTTATAATATAATTTTCTGTGAATGTTATTAAAATTTAATGCGTGGCAAGCTTGTGTAATTGGGCTCATTCATGATTCACGATTAGAAGCAGGTTATTAAAATTCTGTGTAATTGAATTCATTCATGTTTTACGATTTAGGTTTTTTATCCTAAATTTATATGGAGGAGGTTTAGAATATTTACAATTCTAAATTGTTAAAAATTTCAGAATATGTAATAAAATAATTAATAATATTTAAATAAGGGTATATTTGTCTTTCTACAATGAGGAACAAATAACTTGAATATTCACACATTTATATAGAGTATAGATATAGATATAGATTATTGACGTAGTGAGGAGGTAAGCCAGTTCTGAAAAATTGTGTAACTATAAGAATAGTCGTGTTTTGTAAGGCCGACCAAAAGTTTTTTATAAGTGGGCATTTGAAAAATGGTTTCTGATATCGACAGGTTCACAAACCCATTGATTGTTATCGTAATTTCGCCAGTTCAGTGTAGTCTTTTGTTTCCAATATTTATCTCTATAGCTTTATTCGCCTAAGAAACCAAAGGCTTTAGATTGTAATCCCTTATCTATTAGGTCAACAAATCCCTTTTGGCCCCTTGCTTTTCAGGCCTTTAATGTTTTAAAAAATTGTACATACATTTTAATTTTTTTATATATTAAGCCCCACAAATTTTGTATTTTTAAAAATATATATAAATATTACCTTTTCTTATATCTGGTCCCTTAATTATTTTAATTGCCCCTCAATAATGTGAACTCAATGTATTAGTATAACTTTTCAACTTTCTCAAACTTTCATTTATAAATTTGTCCCTAACTCTATATAATCTTTCACGGATAGAAATTTTTAACATGTTTGTGTACGATTGCATCATGACATATCCCCATATTGAAACTCTTATCCAAATTTGGTTTGGTCGAACTAAATTAATCGGACAACAAATGTGTTACACTTGTCATGTGATTGATCACCTTTTTTGAATTGTACAACAATTCCTCGGTAAGTGTGTTACACTTGCCACATCATTTGTTTTGATCTGGCCAAACCCGATTTAGATTAGAATAATGTGAACTCAAGGTATTGGTATAATTTTTCAGCTCCCTCAAACTTTCATTTATAAATCCGTCCCTAACTCTATCTAATCTTTCACTAGTAGAAATCTGCAGCATGTTTGGGTACGATTGCATCATGCTATAATCTTATATTGAAAAATTCTTACACAAATTAGATTTGGTCGAACTAAATTAATCATATTGTCACGTGGTTGATCACTTTTCTTAAATCGTACACAAATCTTTCGCCATATAATCGGTCCAATAAAAGATCATATTACATTTAAGGATTAAAAGTATGAATTGACAATATGACCACACAAGCCTAACATCAACATTCAAAACAATCCACAGTCCAACACCACTAGATTCAGCAATTAAATGCAAACTTATCTATTCTTATTGGCTTCTAAGATAATATAAAGTTTTGCAGTCACATAAATGTAATTAATTAGATGACTCCAATGCTTTCTCCATATTCTGTGCCATCCCTTGAAGACTGATGTCAACATAATTAAGCAGATCATCACAAGTCAAACCTTCAACTGGATCAGCCAAGAACGACCATTCGATCTGGCAACCATTCAGATCATCATCATCTCCACCCTCGATTGGGCTTACTTTTATGGTTGACTTGTACGACTTAAAACCCATGTTGTTCTCCAAAACTTCATAGCTCAACCACATATGGGTCGGATCCATAGATACCAGCTTTTCATGACACCACTTCACAACCCCCTCTCCGCCGTCCGGAGGTGGCGGCAGAGTGGCGGCGCAGTAGCGGACGAGGCCGTGCCCGTGCGCCTGCGCCCCCTCGACTTCGCGACACGTGTCAATGCTTGGGAGCCAGTTGTGGAAGCTGCAGAAATCCTCTAGGAGAGGCCACACCTGTTGCGCTGTGGGCTTGCGCAGCTTGACTGTGGCCTTGCCTTCCCATTTCGGCTCATCGGCTTCCGCTGCCATGAGGGGAGAAAATGTAGTGGCTTGAAATGGGAGAAAGGATGCTATTAAGCTACTCATGAGCCATGAGTCGTGACTATTATATTTTGGGGAAAGAGGTCTAAGTAATTAATTATTAATTAAATCATCTAATTAATTAAAATTAATTTGACTTTTATTTTTTCAATTTTATATGTGAATTGTATAATGTATTTATCATGTGATTCGATCTGAGATAATTGAACAATGATAACGATAATATTCTTTTGCTCAAAGGAATATTTGGAACGATGAATTAATATTAAAAAGAAAGGTTTAAATAAATAATTTAAAAAAAATCCGTATTAAAATAATTTGAAATTTATCAATATTCAAGAAAAATCATATATAGTTTCAAATTATAGTTGAAAGATATAAAATTATTTTAATTTAAAATTATCCAAATAAATTTGAACAATTTGTTATTGGAAATTTAAAATCCAGCAATTCAAATGCACCCTAAACGATATTTAATTAATTTTATAAGGTCCTTAAACTATTTAATAACAATGTTTGAGATGTTTTAAGTAAGATCTCCTAATATAAAACATAGGGTTAATTACACTTAAACTCTCTAAGAATATGAAATCATACTTTCACCCAAAAAAAATTTAAAATTATACTTACATCCCCTTCGATAATTCTTGGTTTACACCTGATCCCCTTCCGTTAGGGTTTAGATGAAAATGCTGACGTTTGCAAAAATATATATATATATATACATAAATTTCCAATTTTATGCCTTATTTAATATTTTTCTATAATATGTCTATTCAATTACTATAATTTGGGAGCAATATTCTATTACAATTACATCCTTCTGAACTTTTTATATATTATATTTACTCTCTTATAAGTATAAAAATATTACAGTCGAATTGTGAATGGGGGGTAAAATTAAAAAAATTATATAATTTTTTTTGCTAACATCAACATTTTCTGTCCAAATCCTAATAGAAGATGGTCAGGTGTAAAAAATGAGTTTTTGGAGAGGAGTTTATCTTTTTTTTTTTTAAAAAAAATATAATTTTACATTTTCAAAAGAATTTAAGTGTAATTAATCATAAAATATGAAAGAGCACTATTACATATTAGGATTGGATCAATCCCACAAACACTAGAGGGAATTGAATGCCAATCGGCAGTAGTGGTAGAGCATCTTGTGGGCACATTATTTTGTTAAGTAGATGGGTGTTTCGATTCTTAAACCTCAAAGTGGTGGAATTATTATTATTGTTATAACTTAGCATTTATTCTCTACCCCCACACCACTAGTTAATGTTAGAGATCGTCCCTTCAAAGCGAGAAAAGGTGTATGACTATACCCAAAAGGTTGTCGAAGGGACCTAGCTCAATCCACGATACTGAAGTTTCATAATTTTAAGGTTATGGGTTCGAATTCCATAAACGTGTGAGATGTTATTATATTTTAATAGTAATTATTAATTAGATATAATTATATGGTATTGATAGTTAATTATAATTGTTATAGTTATTGGTAAGTTGTTAGATAGATCTTTCATATGAAAAATTGATGATTGTAATCATTTATTCAGGAAAACAATAGTTCAACTTTCATTTAAAAATAAACAATACACAAAAGATTCTTTAATCACAAATAAAATCTCACAACAATTATATATATATAACTAATCATTTTTTAATTAATTTCTTAAAATTGAGATTGAGTAAATATTTTATCTTCTAAATTTATTATTTTAATTGTACCGAATAATAAGAGCATTTAGACTTTAGATCTCTTTGAATGATTTTCTTTTATAGAAACAATAATTACGTAATCACATCAGTATCAATAATTAATAAAATAAAGAAATACATTAATTGGATCAATAAACTCACGTTAGGTGAAACGAATATTCATTACAATACACACATTAAGTACTCACACGTTCGATGGAACTCAAAATCATAACTTGTAAATTTATTCATAACATCTCAACTTTAATTATTGGGCTAAAATTATTAATTTTTTTTAATGATACTTAACAACTCCTTTTCTTTTTTGGTCCATACTCTTCTCATTGAAATAAAATGCATTATAAATGTGGCATATGTGTGATGGATTGAAGTCAAAGGAAAAATCAGACTCCATTCATTTGGATTTTGGCTCCTTCTCTTTATTATTTAATGTTTTTCCACCTACCACAGGAGAGGGGCTGGGGTACTACTACTTTGTGGCACAGACAACGTGTGTGAAAAGCTGGTGTAATTATTAATTCTGTGAAGCATTTTCACCAAGTATATACTTTTGAACGGTGTATGTATAATTTTTTAAAAAAATATAGATGATTTGTGTAAATAATATATATATATATTTTAATGAGTATATATATAATTATTCAAAAAAATAATGATAATTTGTATAAACAGACTATAGTTTATGGGGTGTAAATATAATTATCTCTTAATTTTATCTTCAACATAAAATGGAGATATAGTGGGAAAAGAAAACCCGATTCTCGTGAAAAGAACGCCATGACATACATACAATATGAGGCAACTTAGCATAAGGAAGTCAGAGCAGTTGTAACCAAGAAGCAATTTCTTCATAACAACACTTACTAAAGAGAGAGAAAAACAAGGAATTATTGGGATCTTTATCACGCCTGCAGATAGTTCTCTACCAGATAGAATTCAAGAAGACTCAAAGATGGCAGACTCCATCTTCTCCACCATAAGCTGCAAGCCCACTTGATATTTGGCCACCAAATCTTGCAGCTTCCACCCCGGCACTGGATCAAGGCTGATGCACCACTCCACCACGCCTCCACCGTCCCTTGGGACAAGTTTAATAGTCGAAACGTAAGACCTGAACCCTATGTTACAATCCACCATCTCATAAGTAAGTGTCATTTGGACACGGTCGAGAGCTACCAGCCTTTCTTTAGACCAACTCAGGCTCGAGCTCGACTCGTTTGTATTCTTAAGTCCAAAACCCGAGCAATAACGAAAGCAACCTGGTTCACCGTTGGCACCGTGGATGCCATGACACGTGACGAGGCTCGGGAACCATTTGTGGAGCCCGAAAAAGTCCTCGAAGAACGGCCATATCTGGTCAGGCCTCGCTTTCTCTAGCCTTGTGGAGACCTTGGCCTCCCATTTTTGTTGAGAAAGGTTTTGGTCCATCTCAGGATGGTAGGGTAGGGTAAGGAGAGTTGGTGAGTATATGTCAATTATCCTAGATGACCTGCCCACATCCCATTATTTAAAGGATTAAAAGTATGAATTGACAATATGAGCATACAAGCCTAACACCAACATTCAGAACAATCCACAGTCCAACACCACTAGATTCAGCAATTAAATGTAAACTTATCTATTCTTATTGGCTTCTAAAATAATATAGTTTTGCAGTCACATAAATGTAATTAATGAGATGACTCCAATGCTTTCTCCATATTCTGTGCCATCCCTTGAAGACTGATATCAACATAATTAAGCAGATCATCCCAACTCAAACCTTCAACTGGATCAGCCAAGAACGACCATTCGATCTGGCAACCATTCAGATCATCATCATCTCCACCCTCGATTGGGCTTACTTTTATGGTTGACTTGTACGACTTAAACCCCATGTTGTTCTCCAAAACTTCATAGCTCAACCACATATGGGTCGGATCCATAGCTACCAGCTTTTCATGACACTTACTGCAATGGAGCTGAGGGACAATACAGCTCTGTAGAAAGAGTGGCTTTTTGCCCTGATTGTCACCGCTCGAAGGTTGCGCCTCTACTTCTTGTCCTATCCGGTGGGGGTCCACACCAATCATCCCCTTAAGCAAGTCTTGGGAAAGCCAGACACCTCGAGACGGTTGATCAAGTGAGCCAAAGAACTCAACGAATACAATATTTCGTACCTCCCTCGCACCGCCATCAAAGCCCAGGCTTTGATGGATTTTATGTCAGAAAGCACCTCTTCCCCCTCCCGCGAGGAGGTATGGTTGTTGTGGACGGATCCTCCACCGCCCAGGGGAGTGGGGCGGGAATAGTTCTCACCTCCCTTGAAGGGGTGGACTTAGAACTCGCGATCAAATTTGGGTTTAACGCCTCTAATAATGAGGCGGAGTATGAAGCCCTTGCTCTAGGCATGAGAATGGCATGGGAGGCTCGGGCCAGACGCCTGATAGCCTACTCCGATTCCCAACTCATCGTCAAAACAAATAGAAGGAATCTATGAGGCCAAGGAGGAAAGCATGAAGCAATACCTCCGAAGGATCAGAGGGTGGAAGTCGAAATTCGAAGACTTCCGCATTGTCCAAATTCTGAGAGAGGAAAACAACAAGGCTGATTACTTATCTAAATTGGCCAGTACTACCGAAGACTGTCGGACTCGGCAGATTACTATACAACATCTAGCAAAACCTGGAGCCTCCCTGGAGGTCCAGGCTATACTCCCTGGAGGGGACTGGAGGCAGCCAGTCCTAGATTGGCTTAGAGAAGGCCGCCTCTCCTCCAATAAATGGGAAGCTTCCCGTCTGAAGAAGCGGGTGGTGCGGTTCCTCCTCATGGGAAGCACGCACAAAAAAGTCATGGAGGAAGGGATGCACGTCCTCAAGGAAATCCACGACGGATGTTGCGGATCTCATATAGGGGCCCTGGCTCTGGCTAGCAAGGCCCTCCGAGCCGGATACTTCTGGCTATAATAAAGCAAGATGCCAAGATATTGGTGAGGCATTGTGAAAAATGTCAGAGGCATGCCTCCTTACTACATCAACCAGCCGAGCCATTAACCACTATATTAGCTCCTTGCCCCTTAGCTCAGTGGGGGATAGACATTGTGGGACCTTTCCCCATGGCCCCAGGACAAAGGAAATTCCTACTAGTAGCCATTGATTACTTCACCAAGTGGGTGGAGGTTGAACTGCTCTCACGCATTACCAAGGGGGAGGTTATGAAATTCCTTTGGAAAAAAATCATCTGCCATTTCGGCTTCCTCGAGAAATAATCTCAAACAATGGAAGCCAATTTTAGGGGAACAAAATCTAAGAATGGTGCAGAGGTTTGAGCATTAAACAAAGGTTTACATCCGTCGCACATCCTCAGGCTAATGGTCAAATAGAAGTCACTAATCGTACCTTCCTGCAAGGAATCAAAAAGAGATTCGATAAAGCTGAAGACAATTGAGCAGAAGAGCTCACAAGCGTCCTTTAAGCCTATTGGACCTCCCCTAGAAATTCCAGGGGGGAAAGCCCCTTTTATCTTGTATATGTAACGGAGGCGGTAATCCCCGTTGAAGTGGGCATGCCTTCCCATCAAATAATTTGTTACACCGAATATAGCAACAACAATCTGCTCAAAGAAAGCCTTGATTTCATAGAGGAATTGTGTGAACAAGCATTCCTCCACATGCAGCGATACAAAAGTTTAATGCTTAATGCATACAACAAACGAGTAAGGCCTTGCGAACTACAAGTGGGAGACCTGGTAGTCCTAAAAGTGGAGGCCTCGAAACCAGTAGGAAAACTAGATCCCGTTTGGGAGGGACCCTACAAAGTTAGAGGAATATTAGGCAATGGAGCCTACGAACTGGAAGATGGAGATGGGCGTCCTTTGCCTCGCCCTTGGAATATCCACAACTTACGAAAATTCTTCCCCTAAGATCTGCCCCCTATGTGGACCCCCCTATAAAACAAAGTTTGCGCCAAGGCCAGACTATGCAAAATAAAGTCTTCCTAAGTAAAGCTCTCCAGCCGGACAGGAAGCTCCCTCCAAGCATTGTAGACAAAATAAAGATCCTCCCACTAAAGGATGGCTTCCACATGTGCCTCCTGCACTTAGCAGGAAAATACTCATAAGTCATGTCTTCCAAACAGGCATCCTCAAAAATTCTAAAGCCCTATCTTCCAAACAGGCATTCGCAAAATTCTAAAGCCCTGTCTTCCAAACAAGCACTCTGAAAACTCTAAAAGCCCTCCCTATGTTTGGTTTCATTTTCTCCCTATCTCCGAGATGGTGAGAAAATAAAACCAAACATAATATTACCCAAAACATATTTATTGGGTGTTTTGGGTAATTTTGACACATTCTCCCATATATACATACATCTACTTATAAATAAACAAATATTACTATATACATATATACATTTATAAAAATATATAAAAGGAACATGATTTGACAATGAACAGTATTTTTTGTATCCCAATATACAACACATTACATACAAAAAATATAAATATTAGGGTAAATTATATCTACCTCCCATGAGGTTTGACATAATTACAAATACCCCCTCGTTGTATGAAAAATTACAGATACCCCCTTGAGATTTGTAACCATCTAACAAATAACCCATTTTCATCCATTTTTATGGGTGAACTGACCAAAATGCCTTTATACATTTTATTTAATTTTTAAAATTCTTTGAAATTTTTTTGGACTACTATGCGCAGGGAGAGGTTCTTAAAGTTTTTTACACAGAGGAGTTAATAATGCAATTTACCTCGGCTGATTTTTTCTGCAATTTAACTAAAAAATCAAGGGCAAAATGGTCAATTTCAGACCTTTGATTGAAAATTACAAATCTCATGGGGGTATTTGTAATTTTTCAAACAACGAGAGGATATTTGTAATTATGCCAAACCTCAGAGGAGGTAGATGTAATTTACCCTAAGTATTACTATATACATATATAAAAATATATAAAAGAGACATGATTTGATAAGAAATAGTGTTTTTTGTCTCCCAATATACAACACAATACATACAATACATTTGTTACACTATTAAAATTAACTCCAAAAATAAACTCAAACACACACCCTATTTCTAACACACACAGTTATTTATCTTATTTTCTTTCTCTATCTCCGCAAAACAAAACAAAACATTTTAAAATGGAACCAAACATAGGGCCTGTTTTCCATACAGACACCCTCAAAATCCTAAGCCCTGTTCCACCACGGGCATCCTCAAATTTGGGAAAATTTTCAAAATATGCGGACAGAGGAAAAACTAGCATTGAAAACCCACTGGCCAAACCGGCCCCAAGGGGAGAGGAAGCATCATTCAAAAAAAAAAAAAAAAAAAAAGAGAAGGAAAGCGAGTAAATTATTTCATCCTCGACGTAGGGGATACACAACCAAAGAAATTATTTTTAAGGGGGAGGGGGTACAAATCATTCATCTTTCCCCACAGGCGGGGTCTTTTCAGCTTTTTCCATGGGCTCAAGCTCTGCGGAGGGGAGGATTAGCTTCAGTCAGACCTGGAGAGGTGGCCAGTGTTATCTCAGAAGGCTTTGCCTCGAGGACCTCCGCCCTTGCTCCTTCCTGCTGGGGGGCCCTGACCTCCTCCATCACAGTGTCCAGCAGGTGGTCCAAGTCACCTTCTGCAAGAAATTTCCCCGCCATATCATTTAATAACTTAAAGACGTTGAAAAACACATAAGTCAGCATGACAATTCTATTACCTGGCTTGGTGGAGGGAGGAGGTGCGAATGGATTTGGGGCATTATGCGGGGCAGCTCGAAGTCCAAAAAGGAAGGCTCCCTCCCCTCTGGAGGGTAGCCATTGGCCACAAATTGCTCCCGGCAGGCCTCGAATCCATAACGCAAAAACGACCCAGCAATATCGGCCACCTCATGCTGATAATCATCAGACTTCTTATAAGCCTCGAGGCGGCTCTCCTAGTAAGTGGCTAGGAAGTTTTGCCCCTCCTTAGAGTTGGGGAATTCCCGGCGGGCCCGATCTGTTGCCTGTGCTAAGGCATCCGCCTGATCCTTTGACAAGGCGAGGAAGTCTTGGTGAAGTTTCTTCCTTTCCCTTTCAGACTCATGGAACTTCTCCTAAGCCTCCATCCTCGACCCCTTCAGCTTGGTCACTTCTGAAGCTAGCCTCTCCAGGCAGTCCTCCAACTTCTTCCTCTGCCCGTCCATGGGGGAGGAGGAGGCGAGTAGCCACTAAATAGGCTTATGAAGAAAATCTAAGAAGAATTATGAAATACACAACCTTGGAGGCATGGCAGGCTAGAGCCTTGGCTAGATCCTCCTACGAGTAGGAATCCATAGCCCACCTGTACGATGGGAGTACCATCCCTCCTTGAAGCTCAATGAAGAGTCCAGATTTCCCTTATCGCTCCCTTAGGATGGATTGGTAAGTGTATACCTCCCAGTCTGGGACGAAACGTTGGCGGCAAGGAGACGGAGGGGGGCCCCTTTGATGGAACGAGTGGATGCCCTCTGGAAGCCTCCCGAAGAAGGCTGGCTGGAGGAGGCCCCCTAGGTCCTCTTGGAAGAACCCCCTGGCGGAGGAGGGGCAAGTCGTTTCCCTCTGGCCTCGACAAGGCCCCCTCAGGGGTCCGAGTGATGGAAGGCGTCCCTGCAGGGCTGCCCTGGGCACTATCTCGCAACCGCTTCCCAAACATGATGACCTCTGTCATAAAAGAAAATCACCAGTTAAATATAGCCCACATCAATCTAAACCATGGAAACAAAATAAAAATTGAAGGGGTACCCAGGGGTTCCTCCAGAGGGACCTCCTTAGGGCTCAACCCAAACTAGGAGAGGACCCTATCATCAATCAGGTCCCAAATGGCATAGGGATGACGATTCAAATCAGCCAAGGCAGAGGAGAATGCAGTCGGGCGATCCTTTATCCAAAAAGAAGGAAACCTAAGGCTAGCCCGCAGCTGGGCTATGAAAAAGCTTAAACAACCTCTTGGAGGGCGCTCCGGCACATCCGTGGAAGAAGGGGTATAAATACTAAACTCCAGGGGGATTCCAAACTCCTCCCTCAAGGCGGCCACATTGGGAGATGAGGCAGACTTGCCTGCCTTCGCCAGGCCCATCTCCTCAGACTCTAACATTATTCGCGCCTCGCCTGGGAAAGATCCCTCCGCTTCGTCTCCCACTGAACTCTCCCCCTCAGAACCCTCAAAATCCTTCTCCCTCACTTCCCTCCTCCGGCTCATCTACCAAACGCTTAGCAGGTTGTGCTAGTTGCCTAAAGCTCCACCTCCGATTGCCACTAGGGGGCGCCAAGCCACGGCCGACACCCCCAGAGATGGCCTTCAAGGGATCATCACTCACATGTCTCTCTCCCACACATCGCACCGATTCATCAGAAGAGGTAGAAGAAGACATGATCAAGTTGCTAAGAAAGAAAAGTAGACAGAAAAGGGAAGATGAACTTACAGTTTTTATGTGGATTTTAAAGTTTCTTGCTTTCAAATGGCGTGAAGGAGAGAGGATGAAGGTGGAATGAGGCCCTTATGGGCGCGGTTACAGGGGCGAGAGGGGAAGGATGCGGTTACCTGGACGAATGAGCGTGTAACCACCCCCCATTGGGCGGTTATAAGACCAACATGGGCAGTTATCAAAAACTGCCCCCTTATGCCAAGCGAGTGAAACCACACGCTTGTGTCCCAAAGGATTTGGGCACTAGAAAAATTAAATCAAGCCCTAGCCATCATTGCTGGGCTACGGCTACGGCCTTGAAACTCGCAAAGGCTGATAGCCCTTTCTTAATAGCGAAGGAAGCTTGTTATCCCAAGGAAGGAAGGCTGATGTTCCTAGTAACCAAGAGGGCCTCACTCTTAGAAAGCAGAAGGTCAAAGAAGATCATGGTTGCCTCGCCCTTGGGGAAGGGAGTCGGCTTAAGGGGCCTCCAGGTAGACTTCTACTCTTAGGGAGAGTAAGAGATATTTTCTTCCCCCTCGAAGTAAGGGGGACTGATTGGTGTGCATAAAATAGTCGGCCCATAAAATTAGGAGGGCCCATCTCCAAGAGATGAGCCCAGAAGAAAAGTAACCCCACAACCCTTAGCCATCTAGGGGAAGTCGATGCCATGCCCAACTAGGAAAGCAGGTCAGGCCCTCCTCCTAGGAGGGAGCAAGGCCCACTCAAAGTGAAGAGGCTTAGGAGAGGAGGACTTATGAAGGCGGCCCACCTACGACCCAGAGGGAAGAAGCCCACATAAGAAGCGTCCAAGCCCAGGAAAGGAAGCATTCGGAGGAAGGACTCTCGGTGGAAAGACCTAGACTTGGTCAACCCAGATCCAAGATCAACCGGATATCTTCCCCCTAATCTAGGGTGAATCTCACAACCAACTCCTCATTTCTAGGAGGCCAAGTCGGGTAGGACTCCAGGGGGTCCCCAGCTAATCCCCAAGGAGTCCTACCCCTTAGCACTCCTATATCCGAAGGAACACTCCATATAAATACCAGCTCCCTTGGCTGGATGAGTAACGACTCTCTACTCTCTAATACCCGTTCGCTTCAAATTGCATTTAGCATACTTTTGTGCTCCTGATTCTTCTTGAACTCTTTTTGCATTCAAGCTTATTAATTCAAAAATTGTTTACTGATTTGAGCGTCGGAGTGCTAACATCTTTTTTGCAGGTTCCCTGTTCAAATTTGCAAAATCCAAGCCCATTACGTTCGAGTCCAAGAAGATAACTTTGATTGAGCACTTTTTGCTTACATCAGAACCTAATTCAATTATTTTTCTTTAATGATTACGATAATATTCTCGTGCTCAAAGTTATATTTATATGTCAGTTGTATAATATATTTTTCAAATTTATGTCAGTTGTATAATATATTTTTCATGTGATTTGATAGGAGACAATTGAACCTAATTCACTTATTTTTTCTTTAATGATTACGATAATATTCTCATGCTCAAAGTTATATTTGGATTGATGAATAAATATTAGATTGAAGGATTTAGAGAAATAATTTCAAAGAATTGCGTGTTTAAATAATTTAAAAATCGTCAATATTCAAGAAGACTCGTATATAGTTTATATTATAGTCGAAGGATCTGAAATAATTTTAATTTAAAATTATTCAAATAAATTCAAATAATTCGTTATTAGAAATTTAAACGTCAGCAATTCAAATGCACCATAACCCATATTTAATTAATTTTATAAGGTTCTTAAACTATTTAATAACAAGTTTGAGATGTTTTAAGTCAGATCTCCTAATATAAAAATATAGAATTAACTACACTTAGATTCCCTCTAAAAATATTAAATCATACTTTCACCCAAATAAATTTTAAAATTACACTTACATCCTCTCCGAGAATTCTTGGTTTATACCCGATCCCCTTTTGTTAGGGTTTATATGGAAAATGCTGACGTTAGCAAAAATAATTACATAAATTTCTTATTTTATGCCTCATTTAACATTTTCCTATGATATTTCTATTTAATGGCTATAATTTGGGAGCAATATTATTCTATTAAAATTACTCTTTTTTACTTTTTATATATTATATTTATTCCCTTATAAGTATAAAAATATTACAGTCGAATTGTGAATAAGGAGTATAATTGAAAATTTATGTAATTTTTTGTTAACGTCAACATTTTTTGTTTAAATCCATTAATAGAAGGGGGTTATGTGTAAATAATAAATTTTTTGAGGAGATTTTAAAACTCTTTTAGGAAAACACATTTTTAGAGGGGTCTAAGTGTAATTAATCCTAAATCATATGAAAGAGCATTTAAACATTAGGATTCATTATAGGGAATTGAATGCCAATCGGCAGTAGTGGTAGAGCATCTTGTGGGCGTATTATTTTGGTAAGTAGATGGGTGTTTTTTATTCTTTAATCTCGAAGTGGTGGAATCATGATATATTATTTAAAATGATAACCATTCTATGTGTTCATCTCTTTTCTACGTGGATAAAGAGATGGACAAGTTATTTTTTATCTATTCATATAGGCTATTTTCCATATTTAATTCACAATAATTATATAGTATTAATGATGAATGATTATGGAGTATATCTCAAGACAAGTTTTAAGATGATTTAATTTATATTTATTTTTTTTATCTCTTCAATTTTTGACTCAATTGTTTACTTAACAATAATTAGCTAAAATATTGAATGTTTTAAATTTCAATGTCAAAATTTTGTTCGCAAAATATATGAATATATTTTGTTCCGATAATAATTAACAAATACCCTATAATATTCAAATTATACTATTTCTATTCATCCTTTGACTAATTGTTTTATCGATTTTTTTTATGATTTCATGCCACAAATTATTAGCATTCAAACATTTGATGTATTTTAAATAATATAATAAATTTGATGTATATTAAATAATATAATATAATTCCATTAGCGCATGTTAAACAAACCATTAAAATGTGGTCACCGTTACTGATTTTTTGGCCTTAAAATTTAAGCAAATTAAAAAGCATTTATTTTTTCTTAGCTAAATATAATCAATCAACGATTGATTCATTGACTTTTAATAATTAAGCTAAGATTGACTTTCAAAAATTAAGCTAATTATCTAATTAGCCTTCCAAAAGATGGTTGATTTATCTTTCAATAAGTCAAAATCAATTAATATGATCCCATTTTATAAATTGTTAGCCTTTAAAAAAATAATGTATTTTGAATAATATAATATAATTTCCTTGATGCATAAATTAAGAAAACAATTAAAGTATGATAAAGGCAACGCCATAGATAGCCACATGTATATTAACAATGCAACGGCAAGAAATATATATAGTTATTGTTAAATTTGTATGGTTAATATGTTCTTATTATAGATGTGTCGTTTAAGAGCTTATAATGACACTAATTATTATACTATAATGATAATATTAAAATTATTATTATTTAATATATTTTTTTAACAATTTAAAAATTACTGTCAAATATTTTGCTACTGACATTATCTTTTATTGCAGTGAATGGGGACATCCATTATCACGGTGCAATACTAGAGCTGGGTGGGAAATTAAATGGCCCTAAAATTTAAACAAAATAAAAAGAAATTAAAACTTATTGATTGGACTTAACAAATTCATTAAAAAATTAATCAACGGTAGTCAACATATTTTTAAAATGCATTTGATTTTCCTTAGCTAAACACAATCAATTAACGTTTGATTGATTGGCTTTCATAATTAAGTTAAACACTTAATCATATAATTGAATATAACTATATTAAGATCATATAATAGTCAACAGATTATAACTCACGTACATAATCATCCTCTCTTTTTGTTCATGCTACTTTTATTCTTCAAATTTCAGAATTTAAACAACTATAATTCCAGGTAAGCTTCGCAATTTATTTTCTTTACAAATATTTTGTGTTCTGTAAATATATATAATATCTATTTGTTATGTTTATGCTATGATTTTTACACTATATTGTTTTTTGTTTTTATTTTTGAAAGGGGAATCACAAAACATTAGATCAAATGGATACCATCGAGTCCTCATCGTTATTTAAACTGGATGATAATGTTTGCATGTAATTTTAAATTAATTTCATCGAATATCTTCATTGTATTGAAAATCCAAGTAAACATGGACGTTGTACACTCTTTTCTTTTTTAGTCTTTATTGTGTTAATCGAGAAAGATGTGAGTTGTGATCTAATCACCTGATCTGTCGTAATTATGATTTGATTATACGAGATGTTCTGAAAAAAATTGAAATCTATTAGTATGAAACATAATTTAAAATTATCAGTCCAAGTACAATTTTAGTGAATTTTGAGTTCAAATATCTCCATAAAATACAATTTTGGAATTTATATGAAGTTAGAAATTTTGTGAACTATTAGATATCTTTTAAAAATAATTAGTATAATTTTGCAATTTTTTATATGTGCTGTAATATAAATAGTTGATGGATGAACTTTTTATTCAAACGAGTTGAATATTTTTGTTATTATGATTTTGAATCTCTAACTCTATAAATCCAAATATAATTTTCAGTGAATTTTGAGTTTAATTATCTTCATATATAGATCAAGACACTGGAAAAGTGTGAAGTTTGACGTATACTCACTAAAATAACCCGTTTATTTTTTTCTTTTAATCCTTTTTGTTGCTAAATAGTCTTTGGATTTTAATTAATGAACTACGATATTTTGTCAACTACGTTACTAAAAAAATTATATTTTATAATTAATAAATAGTTTTCATTAATTGAGTTATGTAATTAGATAATGTATATTAATTTATGTCACTATGGTTATCACTTCTCTAAATAAAATAGTAACGTGATGTATTTTTTCTAAACATAGTTGGATAATCACTTATTAATCAAATACTATAAGTAATATTAGTTATTAAATAAATATTCAAATTACAGTATAGAGTAATTAATTAAGTTTTACAAAACTTCTCTTTTTAATTCTTTTGTAATAATTAATTTATTAAATAAATATTTAAATTACAGGAATATACACTTTGCTCATGATTGTATAATGTTTATTCCTCATATAATCAAACTCACTCATTGTTTATATCGTATGTCTTGCAATCTTTTTATTTGTGCAGGTTAGGGTTTACACATGCAAGGCCACTATTTTAAAAAATGCTATTGATAAAATAGTTTGTTATAAATCATGTGTGAATTGTTCCCAAAAAGTCAGTGAACGTGACTTGAAATTATTTTGTGGCCAGTGCCAAATCGAAGTACAATCCCCTAAGATAAGGTTTGTGAAATATTGTTTCTTTTTATACTCTCTCTCTCTCTCTCTCTCTCTATATATATATATATATATTATTTTTAATTATTTGTTAAAAAAATATTATGAGTATCATGTTTGATTATATAGGTACGTGTTGAAAGTTTTTGGATATGATTCAAGTGGTGGGCCTTGGTTTGTAATATTTGACAATGAATTTAAAAAACTAACCAACATTGAACTTTCTCGCCTCATGTTAGCATATGAACAGGTTAAACTTTTTTCTCTTTTCATTTTCCATTTTCTATTTTTTTGGTTATCTAAATCTTGTGGTTTGGCAGGAAGGGGGAGAAAGTCAACTAATTGTAGATGCTATTATGAGTCTTAGAGGCCACACATTTGTATTTCAAATAAGGTTGACATATTACAATTTTTAAAGTGGAGATTTTTATCTGACAATTTCAAATGGTTTCATTGCGACTTCAAGCTTGAATCAAAATATCTCTTGAAATTAAGTTCCCATACTTTTAAGATCATGAATTTAAATTTCATTAATGTATAGAATGTTATTATACTTGAATCGTAATTGTTAATTAGATACAATTATATAATATTAATAATTAGTATATGATTATTATAGTTGTACGTAAGTTATCAGATAGATATTGCATAGAAAATATTGATTATTGCAATCGATTTATTTAAAGAATAATAGTTCACCGCTTTCATTCCCAAAAAACTATACACAAAAGATTCTTTATTCACAAATAAAATCACTCCCAACAATCATATTTATAAAACTAATTATTTTTAATTGATTTCTTAAAATCGAGATGGAGGAAATTTATTATTTTAATTGAACCGAATAATAAGAGCATTTAGAATTTAGATATCTTTGAACGATATTTTTATAGAATCAATAATTATATAATCACATCAATATCAATAATTAATAAAACAAGAAAATACATCTATTGGATCAATAAACTCACGCTTGGTGGAATAAATACCTATTATAATACACACATTAATTACTCACACGTCCGGTGGAACTCAAAACCATAACTTGCTGATCCGGGTCGCTTCCCTCGATCACGATAGTTCACCCTACTGAGTACCTCTATGTGCGATCTGGTAGGCTCCCCAAACTATTAATCTGAGAAGAAACAAGCACGTTAGGCTAGCCAGGAGCGTCCCCGGCGTAGACCTTCCGATGCTTAAGTCAGATACTGGTCGAGATGGTAATTTGGCGATTAGGTAGAATAGTATGGTCGAATATCACTAAAAATAACTTACCATAAATATTGTGGGGTAGGTGTATTTATAGCACCAATTGTATGTACTTGCCTAGTTCACGTGGCATCATCTCCAAGCTTGAGTTGTCTCCTCATCAAGGGTCCAGAGTATGGACACCTAGAATCGGGTGCGGGTCGGGTCGCTGCTCCGGGTCGGGTCGAGTGACCCAACCCGACTGGGCTGTGCGCGGGTCCATGAGTTTCTTGGTGATTTTGGCCCTTTTTTAGGGCCGTTTCGGTCTTTTCTTAATAAATCGAGTTATACCCCCATCATTAGTCCCCCATTTCTCTTAGTGTAAGTTATTGCACTAGGAGAAGTCGAAAGGTCCCTTCGCGAAGCGTCGCCTCTTTCAGCCCTCGGATGGTGCCACGTGTCGAACATCCAACGTCTATTGAATGGGCGTGTCTTTCAAAGTTGACCGCCTATATATAGGGGGTTCATTTGACTCCCTCCTTCATCTTCTCAACTCTGGTGTCTTTCGACCTCGCCTCGTTCTCAAGGTACTTCCCGACCTCCTCCTTTTTACATTAATGTCTTCTTCCAATTCTAGCTCTGCGTCTGGATCTGAGTTTAGGTGGCGGTCGAGCTCCGGATCTTCTTCTTTGGGGTCGTCCGCACCTCTCCCCATTCTAAGGCGATGGTCGCAGATACTAGTTCTCCTCCCACTCTTCCTGACTTAGTCGCCCCTAGCGAGGCTGGCCCTTCCAAAGTACATACGTCACCTTCCCAGGTCGCCAATATAGATGCTCACTTAGAGACTAATAACGTAGTGCCTTCTTTAGATCGTTTAGATTCCAATGAGATCCCTACACTTGATGGGTACTTGGATATGATGGCTGCCAACCCCTAGGCGGGAATAATAAGCACTGTAAAACAACCTATTCATAAAATCAAGGAGAACTACCATATCCCTAATAACTTTGAGGTTTTAATTCCTCCCTCTTTCAATTGCATGCATCTGCCACCCGAGGGATTCTGCCCTCTTTTGATTGTACATTTAGAAGCGGGTCTCCATTTTCCTCTAGCTTCACCCGTAGACTTTGCGAGAACGAACCTTTCATAGGTCATAAGACTTAAATAGGATGTGATGGTGTCTTGATACAAAATGCTCATGCGATGGTGTCTTGATACAAAATGCTCACTCAGATCGCTAAACATAGTTTCTCAAAAAGAAATGATCTTTCACAGATCGCAAAGAGAGATGATCCTTCACATATCAAACATGATCTTTTTCAGATCGCTTGCGTGATCTTTCACAGATCGTTTATCTAGACCTTTCTCAGGTCACACATCACCTTGAATGCACAAAAGGGGCCTTTCACAGGCTGCTCGAGATCCGAGACGCTCTCACGCGTAGAATTTCTTCAAGTTATGAACATTCCATGGTCTTGGAAAATCTTTTCCATCCATGTCTTGTAATCTATAAGTTCCTTGCTTTTTTATCTCAATAACTTTGTAGGGACCTTCCCAGCTCAGGTCTAGCTTCCCCGCATGTTTGGACACCTCGACCTTTTTTAATACGAAGTCCCCAACCTGAAACTGTCTTGGTTTCACCTTGTGATTGTAGCTTCTGATCATCATATTCTTGTGATGTAAAATCTTGGCATAAGCGCGATCTCTTCTTTCTTCAATAGTGGTGAGGTCGAATGCTCGCTCTTCATAGTTGCTCTGGGCATCGTAATGTGCAACCCTGGCTGTTATCTCACCAACCTCTGTAGAAATTATCGCTTCAGTCCCATAAACTAAACAAACTGAGGACTCACCTATCGAGGATTGATAGGTAGTGCGATATGCCCATAGCACGCCTGTTAGTTCCTCGACCCGCGACCCCTTCGCACCTTCAAGTCTTGTTTTCAAATGCTACAACAATGTGCGATTAGTCACCTCGGTCTGTCCATTTGCCTGCGGATTTCCAACAGCGGAGAAGTTTTGTTGTATCTTTAATTCCTTGCACCATGCTAGAATTCCTTTCCCTTGGAACTAAGTACTGTTGTCCGAAATCAAGATTCAAGGTATACCAAACCTGCAAATTATATTTTTCCTCATGAAATTTTATCACCTCCTTTTCTGATATTTTAGCTAAGGCCTCAGCCTCTACCCATTTCAAAAAATATTCCACCGCCACGATAACAAACTTTTTCTGGGCTGGTGCAGGAGGGAATGGACCAACAATATCTATGCCCCACTGATCGAAAACGCAGGCGATATTGATTGGTTCCATCGAGGTCGCAGGTGTGTGTATCAACACTGCATACCTCTGACAACTTTCACATTTTCTGGTGAACTCCATGGCGCCTTTCACTAGGGTAGGCCAAAAGCAATACTGTCGCGTCACCTTCTGGGCCGGCGACCTACCATCTGAATGGTTGCCACAGCTTCCTTCGTGGATTTCTCTTAGCACATACTAGGCTTTTTCTGGGGTAAGACATTTAGGAGTGGTCCCTCGATCGCTCTTTTGTAAAGCTTTTCACCTAGCAACGTGAACCTGTTCGCCTTGAATTTCAACCTTCTTGTTTCAACGGGGTCGCTGGGTGCGATCCCCTCTTTCAGATACTTGACAATATCTGTCTTCCAAGATTTCTCCTCTTCGACATTTTGCACCTCCAAAGTTGGTTCATCAACTTCTACTACTTCTTTGATCACCATTGAGATGCTACGGTCCTTTACCCCTGTCATCATAGCCCCAAAGTTGGATAACGCGTCAGCTCGTTCATTCTCCTCCCTAGGAATTTGCTGGATCGAGCACCTGTCAAACTTGGTCATCATCTCTTTTACTTTCTTCAAATATTGTGTCATGGACCATTCTCACGTTTCATATGATCCCTCAATCTGCATTGCCACCAGTTGTGAGTCCGTGTATACATCTAATATTCTCATCCCAGCTTTACTTGCCATTTTCAGTCCCAAGATTACCGCTTCATATTCTGCCTCATTGTTGGTGGCGGGAAATGCTAGTTTTGTTGCAACTTCGACCTCGACCCCACCAGGTCCTTACAACAAAATTCCAGCTCCCCCGTTGCTCGAATTAGATGATCCATCAATGTGTAACAACCAACCTTCCTACTCCTTCACTTCCTGTTCACCTGCGAGCTCGACAATAAAATCAGCAAAAACTTGAGCTTTAATGGAAGTTCTTGCATGGTATTCGATGTCAAACTCCCCTAGCTCGATCGTTCACTTGATCAGGCGACCTGATGCATCTGGTTTAGACATGATTTGTTTTAGTGGGTAATTTGTCAACACAATAATCTTGTGAGAGTGAAAATATGGTCTCAATTTTCTCGTTGTGGTGACCAATGCTAATGCTAGCTTTTCGATTTGGATATATCTTTTTTTGGCTCTTTGCAGCATTTTGCTCACATTCTTTTACCAACACCGAGCTTACTACATCATCAGAAACTGCTAAGTACAAGTATAACACCTCACTAATCATGAGATTCGCTAGCAAAGGTAGGTTTGTTAGGTAATGCTTCAAATCTGTCAATGCTTGTTCGCATTCATCTGTCCACCTGAAGTCCTTCACCGTTCTCAGTGTCTTAAAAAATGGTAAATTGCGATCTGCCGATCGCGAGATAAAACGATCAAGAGAGGCGACCTTCCCGGCTAATTTTTGCACGTCCTTGACCATCTTCGGTGAGCTCAGGCCCAAGATCGCTTTGATTTTTTCTGGGTTTGCCTCAATGCCTTTCTCGCTCACCATGTATCCCAGGATTTTGCCACCTCGAACGCCTTTCTCAGTTGATCGAGGTGATCCTCCTCCCTCTTGCTCTTTACCAGCATGTCATCAACATAGACCCCCATGGAATAGCCAATGAGGTCCCTGAACATCCTGTTCACCAGCCTCTGGAAAGTGGCACCTGCATTTTTTAATCCAAAAGGCATTATATTATAACAATAAATGCCATTTTTGGTAACAAATGAAGTCTTATCTCTATCCTCTTCTGCCATGAAAAATTGATGGTAGCCATGGTACGCATCCATCATTCTAAAAAAATGCGCATCCCGCAGTAGAGTCCACCAAGAGGTCTATTCGAGGTAGCGGGTAAGGGTCCTTTGGGCATGCTTTGTTTAAATCTGTTAAATCAGTGCAAATCCTCCATTTTCCTGATGCTTTGGGTACGATCACCACATTCGATAACCACTCTATGTATTGGACTTCTGCTACTTACCCTGCTTCGAGAAGCTTGTTCACCTCCTCCTTGATGATCTTGTTTCTTTTGACCCCGAATGACCTTTTCTTCTGCTTCACTGGTCTGATCTGTGGATCAACATTGAGTGTATGAACAATGACTTCTAGATCTATCCCTTTAAAGTCTGATGGGCTCCACGCGAACATGTCGTTGTTTTCTCTTAGGAATTCGATCATCAAAGTTTCCATGGCCGAGGTCATGCGCGACCCGATCCTGGTGGTCCTACTTGGCTCTCATTATGTCAACTCGATTGCTTTATGTTCCTCTACAGGCTCTATTCGCTCAGGTTTTGACCTTTTCAGAGTGTCAATTACTTCCTTCGGATGGTTTGCTCCTATTTTTCTCTTTACCTTCGCATCTTCAACATCACTCTTTTTCAAGGATAGATTGTAGCATCTCCTGGCCTCCCTCTGGTCGCAACATACCTCTCCCACTCCATCTGGTGTTGGAAAGTTAATTTTTAAGTGATAAGTGGATACTATGGCCTGAAACAAGTTCAAACTGGGTCTCCCCAAAATTACGTATAAGCAAATGGAGTATCAACTAAAAATTTTATCATCAAAGTTTTTCTCCTTGGTTTGTCACCCAAAGAGGCTGGAAGATCAATGGTTCCCAAGGGTGTCATCTCACTTCCACCAAATCCCACTAGGGGAGTTTGTACAGGTTGTAATCGAGTGTTATCAAAACCCATCTTTCTCAACACCTCCATGAACAAGATATCCACGGAACTACCATTGTCCATCAGCACCTTGTGCACCAGAAAATTTGCGATATCCATTCTGATTACCATGGGATCGTTATGCGACCCCGCTTCTGCCACTAGATCTCTCTTATTAAATGTGATTTCCTCATTCTATTCCACACTTAGTATAAACTCTTTCCTCTCTGAACTTTCCCCTCGTGCATATTTCTTATGCGATCTCGTTGAATCTCCTCCAGTGGGTCTACCCACGATTGTATGGATAACCCCTTTCACAGGAGCATTGTCACGTGCGATCTCATCCTGCTTGCCTTCCCTTCAGTTTTCTCTTTTCGAAACCTCTCCCTACTACGGGGCCTACTCCTCGACCTCTCTCTTTTTTCTTCTCTGGGTTCTCTCTCTCTCTCTCAACGCCTTGAGATTCCCTCACGTATTCCTTGAAGTACCCTTGCCTTACCAATCTCTCTATCTCGTCTTTCAACTGGAAATAGTCCTCAGTATCATGCCTCTTCTCCCTGTGAAATTTGCAATATTTGTTGCCTAGGTACCTCTTTGATGGGGTAGCTCGCACTTTCTTTGGCCATTGGAGTACATTAGCCTTCTCTATCATCATCATCATCATCATCATCATCTGTGTTCTTGAGGCGTTCAATGGAGTGTACTTGTGAAATCTGTTAGAATAGGTCAATCTTGGCAGGCAAAATGTAACCTATGTCTAGACAATTTCAAGGATTTGATAAATTATTAATGAATAAAAAAGTGAAATTCATTTGGCATTACTTTGTTTGTGTTCACTTTATCTGCTTTATACATATCTGTTCACTACGCAAACAAAGCCACGGACTGAAAACATATTTCGGGGATTGGGACTACGCTTGGAGGTAGGTCCATGAAATCAGTCCCGCCGAATCAGTCCGAAAATCTCCAAGTCGAGGAATCTCGAAAATGGGTACCGAGATTCCCCTTGAGACTTGCACTAAGCATCTGTTGTCGTATTTCATCGACGGGTGACGAAGTTCTTCTAAGCAGTGTTAGTGGGTTAGCCTGCTAGGGAGCAGCTGACTGAGGTGACTCACGGGAACCGTCTTACGGAGGACCTTGAGTAGGGTTGGCTAGGTATGACGTGTGTTCCCGGTTCCAACAGTACAGGTCAGGTCCTTTGACTTGAGGAACTGCTGAGTTTACCTGTATATCAGGGCTGTATCTTAGATATGGTGAGAGATTGCCAAAAAGCACTTGAGTAGTTATAAGCCATGTCTAGTGCAGCTCCGGTGTACAGAGTGACAGTAGCTTCCAAGAAAGGATCTGTCTCCTGTCAAAAGGTATTGACAGTCGAGTCTCACATATGCTCTGTGTCTTGTCCCTAAAATCTGTGGCCACAGTAACTGAACAAAAGGGAAGGTTTCCCTTGCGGCATTTAGTAAGGACAGACTTACACTTAGGTCCAAAATGGGTACCTGCATTTTCCATGCGCTAGACCCTAAGTGGTGAGACCGTAGACGGAAGGACAAGTGTACTGTTAGAGCCTAAATGTTCATCCCCGAATATTCACCTAGTCTCTAGTGCCATGGACCGTTGCTAGATGGCCACCCATGGTAACGGGCGGATTCTAGGAATCCGACCAAGTTTAGCTGAAAGGTGAACCTAAAGAGTCACACATAATCTGCATACATTAAGTATTTAATTTAGAATTAAATATTTGGAGAAATGGAATGATTAAATTGGATTTAATCGGGTCCTTAATTTTCTTGGAGAGAATCAATTCCTTTTATTAGATAAAATGGATTAATCTAATAAATTAGATTTATTAGAAAATTAATTTAATGGGCCTAGAATAAATATTTATATTTATTATATTCATTTATTGCCCTTGGAATATTTAAATAGGTTTTAAATATTCTATTAAATTAAATTAATGGTTGAGATTAAAAGGAGAGATGGATGACTAGGATTAATTTGACTAGGTCAAATTACTACTTTGACTAGGACTTTGACTAGGTCAAAATCCTAGTCAAATTATTCTTCTTTAGAGTTGGAGTTTGAAGAGGATTAAACTCCTCCTCTATATATAGTCCTAGCCCCTCACCATAAGAGAGATGATGAAACTCCAACACACACATAACACACACTCTCTCTCGGTTTCCTCTCTCTCGTACGCCACTCTCTCTCTCTCTCTCCAAGCTTTGTTCTTTTGTTTTAACAATTGAACAAAAGGAGGATTAATCCCGTTAAGTAATAACGTGTCATTGATCCGTCCTCTCCAAATAAATACTTGTTCGTTCGCTAGCACGACATTCAAGATACGTGGGCGGATTGCGTATCACGATTTAGAGAATCTCACATACGAGATTTTGGTACAAATCGGGAACAACGCGAGTACCGGTTGGAAGAGGAAAACGACGAACCGGTAATTCCCTTTTTTATGTTTTCGTCTCTTCTTTTACTTTCAAATCCTATGGCCTCCATGATTGCTTGTATGTATTTTAATTCATGAGATACACCGAACACCCGGGAACTTCAAGGGCACACCCCTTGAACGTGTTCTTTGTTTTTACGTATAAAGCATGTTTAAATTCTGTAATTTAAATTTATACCGCGCTTCCGCATTCGCGCTATTTCCCGGGACGATCCATACGCCTCTCACAGGCTTTCAAAATCTAAGTTGATATGGTGCCTCATGATCTTTCTCAGATCGCACCCTACGGTCTCGCCCTCAATCTCTACCCTGGTCACGACCTCGACCTCCCGTCCATTCACCATCCTTCATAGCGTTCATTTCCTCCTCATCGATATATTTTTTAGCCATCTTCATCAACTGCTCCACGTCCTCAGGAGGATCCCTTGCTAGTGCTGAAGGGAACGGACCTTTCTTAATCTGTGTATAAGGATGCTAATCATCATGTCAATTCTGAAGTCCTGGACCTCCAAGGTCTCATTGTTAAATCTACCCACAAAGTTTTTCAATGATTCGTCATCTCTTCGTCTTATTGTGAACAAATATGTGGCTGATCTTTTTTGCTTCTTTTTACTTGCAAAGTGAAATGCAAATTTTTGTATCGACTGCCCATATGTTTCGATGGTTCCACTATGCAAACTGGTGAACCATTCTTGTGTTTTCCCTGTTAGCGTGGTCACAAAGAGTTTAGCATTAAAGGAATCATATTGACCGTATCAATTCATTACCAGGTCGAATGCAGCGATGTGCTCTTATGGATCCTTGCTACTATCATACTTAGGCAAATCTGGCATCCTGAAGGGGGGGTCTACGGTCTCAGTAAGAATCTTGTTGGAGAAATGCGAGTTCCTATTTTGAGCTACTATCTCCCCTCTTCGTTTGAGTTCCCTGATTTGGGCCCCAAGCCTTTCTATTTGGTGACCAACGTCCTCGACCTCAACCTTTGATATCCCTAGTTCTCTTCTCTTGTCCTTTCCCTTTTGGCTAGATGTTGCGTCCGACACTTCTATTGCCACGCCTTTCTCCGGCACTTCTCTGCTATCCCCCTCCCTCAGCTCTTCCTCAACCTCATTTTCTTTAAATAATTGTCTTTTTGCTGTCTCTCGAGCTATGGGAGTGGTAGTTCTTCTCTCATATTCCACTAGGGCATTCCTACTTGCCTTTCGACTGGATTCATCTATCGTTCTCTCCAACTCATCCCTGGTGATTTGGATTATCTGATCGTTTTGCCTTTGCGGGGTACCCTTATGGTCTCCTAATATTTGCTCTCTCCTAGATGGCCCTTCTATCTCGAATTACAATTGTTCTTCTCGAGATTTCCCACAGATAGCGTCAACTGATCCGGGTCGCTCCCTTCAATCATGATAGTTCACCCTACTGGGTACCTCTATGTGCGATCTGTTAGGCTCCCTAGACTAGTAACCTGAGAAGAAACAAGCATGTTAGGCTAGCCGGGAGCGTCCCCGGCGTAGACCCTCCGATGCTTAAGTCAGACACTGGTCGAGATGGTAATTTGGAGATTAGGTAGAATAGTATGGATGAATATCACTAAAAATAACTTATCATAAATGTTGTATTGTTAGAATAGGTGACCAGAAAGCCAATAGGTTTGGCGATTTGTAACCTATTATACAACTCGATGTAAATGTAATATTATTATGTGATGAATAAAATGAGTATTCGTCACTTCTGGTGCTTACTTTGTTGCGCTCATTTCACATTTTTTAAAATGGTGTTTAACTTATATCGCAACAAAGTCCACAGACCATTGGATGGTGGTCATGAAACCAACTGATTAAGAGTTGGGTCTGAAACATTCCAAGTCGAGGACCTCGAGACAGGGCATCGAGAGTCCTATTGAGACTTGCGTCAAGAGTCGTGTTCATTGGATGAGTGTCGTGTTTCATCGACGACAGGCGTGGGACGCCTACACGATCTTGATGGGTTGGTCGACTGGGGTCGAGCCGACTGGACTGACTCGCGGGGATCATCATATGGAAGCCTTGGAGGCTTGGTCGGTATGATTGGTTTTTCCCGGTTCCGATAGTACGGGAGTAATCCTCAGACTTGAGGGATTATGGCAGTCACGTGCACATGACGGCTGTATCTTGGATTTGGCGAGAGGTGATCATTCTGGAAGATGATTATCATAAGCCTTGTCCAGTGCAGTCGGAATGTGTAGCGAGGACGGTGGATTCCAAGAAGAGGATCCGTCCCCTGTCAATATGTGACAGAGGTATCTCCTATGCACTCGGAGACACGTTCATGCTGTCTGAAACTATGGCCACAGTGGTTGGTCGAACAGGGAATGGTTTCCTGTGTCGACGGAATGAAGCATACGTGGTCTCGAGTATTAAGCATAGATGCCTAGTCAAGGATGGGAACCGACGCCCAATTTCATACCCTAGACTACGGCCGGGAGACGGTAGATGGTAGACGGAAGGATCGTACCCGTACGGAATCGTTGCTAGACGGCCACCAATTCACCTAGTCTCTAGTGCCATGGACCGTTGCTAGACGGCCATCCATGGTAACGGGCCCTTGTGGGACACAGACCCAAGTCTAGCTGAGGGTGAACCTAAAGGGTCACACACAAATCACCGAGGAGGTTGAGAGATTGACTTGGAGTTAATCTCGAAGGATAAAATAAGTAATTGGATTACTTAAGGGAAAGTTCATTGGATAGACGGGCCGATATTGTATCGGGCCTTCGTTTAATCGGTAAATTGGATTTTCGATTAAATATGGAAAGTTGAGACGTTGAGACGTTGGATCTTTTAATTGCATTAAAAGATCAACAGGAATAATTTAAATAGACATTAAATTGGATTTAATGTTGGGCTCGTCGTAATTGGATTACGATAAAACCCGGTCCGTTAAATTTTACCCGAGAGGAGAAATAATTCCTATTTTGGAATACGAAGAAGTTGGACTTCTTCCCTTAATTAAACATGGCCGAGATGCTCCCTTGGAGGAAGCAAAATCAACCATGTTTCATGTTAGGTGCTATGTTGACTTATCTCTTTTGGAAAGAGACAAATCAACTCCAATCAAGCTCTTCCCTTTTGATATGATTTGATCATACCATAAATTTTGGTAGGCTTGATTGAAGAATTGATGGTGATTGATTGGAATGAATCTAGACATCCTTGGATGAACCTAGACACATTCCAATAATCACATTAATTATGTATATATATGAGAATATACAACACCAAGCATAAGTGATTTATTATTCATCTTTTTCTAGGAAAAAGAAGAAGAGAAAATCGCCCTCTCAACTCTCGGTTTTAACTCCCCCTCTCTACTAGTGTTCTTCACTTGGTTTTGAATCAAGAGGAAGAACAAAGTAGGTTTAAGAGAACACTAATTCATAGTGTTCTTCTCTTAAACCGATTCCTTCATAAACCCGTTTTCTTCTAGCAAGGAGAACGTGCGTTTCTTCCGGTGTGGTATAGATCACCTTTGGAGAATCCATACGTTTGGATTTCGTGAGCATTTCGGAGAAGGAACAACGCAAGTAGCCGGGAGCATACGTTAAACAATCAAAGGTAACGTTTTTATCACGCTTTGGTTGATTTAATTTATATCTATGCCCCATGTGTTTAATATACGTTTTTTTTAATATTTACACATCCTACATCGAACGCCCGGTTGAGCACCCAAGGGTACACCCCTTGGGATTCATTTATTTAAATTAGATTTAAATTTACGCACCATTTCTCACTTTCTCGCTTCCGCTCGCGCTCCCGGGCGGATCCGCTTGTCCTTCAGTGGGGTAGGTGTATTTATAGCATCAATTATATGTACTTGCCTGATCCACGTGGCATCATCTTCAAGCTTGAGTTGTCTCCTCATCAAGGGTCCAGATTATAGACACCTAGCATCGGGTGCGGATTGGGTCGTTGGTCCCGATCGAGTCGAGTGACCCGATCCGATTGAATTGTGCGCGGGTCCATGGGCTTCTTGGTGATTTTGGCCCTTTTTCAGGGCCATTTAGTTCTTTTCTTAATAAACCGGGTTATACCCCCATCACTTGCAAACTTATTCATAAGATCTCATTTTTAATCATTGGGCTAAGAAATTATTAATTTTTTGAATGATATTTAACAACAACTTTTCCGTTTTGGTCCGTACTCTTCTCATTGAAATAAAATGCATTATAAATGTGGCAAATGTGTGATGGATTGGGGTAAAAGGAAAATCAAACTCCATTCATTTGGAATTTTGGCTCCTTCTCTTTATTATTTAACGTTTTTCCACCTACCACAGGAGAGGAGTTCGGGCTAATTTATATTTTTATTATAAAAATAAATAAATAATTATACGTGTACCGCGAAAGTGTTATACTTTAAAAAAATATGACCGGTTTGCGAGCGATCATTTTTTTTTAGCTCGTGACCGATTGTTTTTTTTTTTTTTTAATCACGCTGTGTATAAGTGTCGTAATTATTAATTTTGTGAGGCATTTTCACCAAGTATATACTTCTTTACCCTGTTCAACCCAGAGGTTGTTGGGTTCTACCCACCATATTTTTTTTATTTTTTATTTCTATCTTAAATAGAATTAGTTTTATTTTCAATATAAAACGGAGATATAGTGGGAAAAGAAAATCCCAATTTTCATCAAAAGAACGCCATGACATACATACAATATGAAGCAACTTAGCATAAGGACGTCAGACCAGTTGTAACCAAGAAGCAATTTCTTCGTAACAACACTTACTAAAGAGAGAGAAAAACAAGGAATTATTGGGATCTTTATCACGCCTGCACATAGTTCTCTACTAGATAGAATTCAAGAAGACTCAAAGATGGCAGACTCCATCTTCTCCACCATAAGCTGCAAGCCCACTTGATATTTGGCCACCAAATCTTGCAGCTTCCACCCCGGCACCGGATCAAGGCTTATGCACCACTCCACCACGCCTCCACCGTCCCTTGGGACAAGTTTAATAGTCGAAACGTAAGACCTGAACCCTATGTTACAATCCACCATCTCATAAGTAAGTGTCATTTGGACACGGTCGAGAGCTACCAGCCTTTCTTTAGACCAACTCAGGCTCGAGCTCGACTCGTTTGTATTTTTAAGTCCAAAACCCGAGCAATAACGAATGCAACCTGGTTCACCGTTGGCACCGTGGATGCCATGACACGTGGTGAGGTTCGGGAACCATTTGTGGAGCCCGAAAAAGTCCTCGAAGAACGGCCATATCTGGTCAGGCCTCGCTTTCTCTAGCCTTGTGGAGACCTTGGCCTCCCATTTTTGTTGAGAAAGGTTTTGGTCCATCTCAGGATAGCAGGGTAAGGAGAGTTGGTGAGAATATATATATATCAGAATAAACTATTTATGTTACTAATGAAACCCTAAAGGCCGGCACTAGATTGCCAGAAATGCCGCCAGTTAAGTTGTTGCTTTGTTTAATTGGAGTTTCAAAGTCAGTTCAATTTCTTGAACCCGTGATTTACAAGCGTCCAATGATTGTAGACGTCATCGCTTGTTATCAAATTACGAACTGGAATTTAAAAATAAATTATGTCCAATGATTTTGGTTTGTTTTGAGCGTTTTCTGATAATCAGGCTATTTAATTCTTGTAGATTTTGATAATTTTGACTGCACAGATTATTTCAAAAGCTCCTTAACACCCAATTTTCTTGGCAAGTTGCACAAGAACTCTCAGTAATATAAATTTCAGGATAAATTACAGTGACACCCCTTGATGTTAGGCCTAATTACACAAACACCCTCTGTCTTTTGTTAAATTACAATTACACTCCCTGAAGTTGTAATTGTATTACAACTACACTCCCTATTCAAAGGAAAAGCTTACACTAACAACACCCTTCAGGGGGTGTAGCTATAATTTCGCAAAAAACAGAAAATGTTTGTGTAATTAGACCTAACCTCAAGGGGTATCGATGTAATTTACCCTAAATTTTAACTACCTAAGTTCTTACATATACTATGTTCACTAGTTCCCTGCACAACTGCAGGGCTGCTCCATGTCCGTGTCCGTCCAGCATGATGAGTATTAATCCATCCTGTGAACCTGAGAAAAGAAGAATACACAGGAGGGACAGGAACAAGAGATGCACCGTGCTAGCAACTTCCTTGAACTGGCCAAGGGATAACTCTCGAGATGCAGAACTATTCATTGCCGTTACCAGCAAGAACAAAAAACGCCAAAAAAATAGAGTCGAGATTATAAGAATGCAATTCTTCTTCTCATTCACATAACGATGAAAGCAAAATACAAGTAACCAGGGCAAGAATCAAAGTAGACGGATTAATCACTTTCGAGGCATACCAGACATGTCATTAACTTGATAGTAGAGGAAAACAGAGTAGCTGCATTGACTCCCTACAATTGTCTCTTCACACATCATCAGGAAACAGAATCGGCTTGCAGGTTCTGTAAATCCACTGCAAGAATGAGATGAAGCCAGTGAACAGAGTCAAATATGAATTGTGCATTGATGGGGACTAAGAGGAAACAAACCAAAATTCATTATCTCCGTCACTCCTACAGCTGAGGATAGGGGCATGATAGTAGCCTCACTCTGCTCGTTGAAGCAACTCCGCTTCTCCTACAATAGTTGTGAGAGGTTAAGGAGAGTCAATCAGCTACATAGCAGCGTGCAAATTTTTTCCTGCTTCTATTAGGAGACAGTTTATCCCCAGAATATAAACTGCCTCGAACAAGGGCGTACACTTAATTTTATTTACCATTACAATTCAACTAATAATACAAAGCGTAGCAAAATGAGTTTCAAACTTCGAATTACAGAAAAAATAACACAATACCCTGGACAAATCTGCAAGAAAAATAGCAAAATGAGTCCGGCATGTATAGAACATAAAGGTAGATGACAAGTAACACAGCAACAGCAAACTGCTGCTTGAAAATCGTTGATACACAGCCAAATCTCATTCTACTTGCCAATACAACATTTCGGAACGGATTAGCAGAAGCAGCATATATGGTCTGCTAGGATCAGAACTAAGAGCACACCAGAATTTCTACAAATACCAATACATTCAAGTAGAAAAGACTGTATAAATAAGTATTTGGTCACAAAGAGACATGATTGAATAAATTCACTTGAAAAAGAAGATAATATTCTACTCCATAAATTTCAGATTCCCAACATGCTATAGAATCAACCGAACGAATGATTAATGAATAAACCACAAATTCTTCATTTCAGCATCCAAATAAGTAATGCCAGCTTCCAGGACAATCTCCTATTTCACAAAATCATGGGTAAAAGTTACAGTACATATAAATACACAACAGAGACAAGGACTGAAGGAGAGATGGACCATAAATAGACAAGATCCAGCTTCATTGGAAAATCTGACCGCATGCGTCATAATACCATCACCAATGAAAATATAGCCTGTGCACTGAACTTTCAGGTAAATATTGTTTGAAGCTATACAAGTTTTGAGCAGTGAGTGAACTACACTCACTGGAGATCTAAAACTGCCTAAAGCATTTAGACACAATTGGCTCCCAGTGCACAGGTGTTACATATAGATCTATATGTTGATGGTAAGAGTAAGCATACATCAAAGTCCCAATAGGCAGAATGAGTCCGATTGGCAGCAGGAAAAAAGGCGATCCTGGTTCTCCAGTGGAGAAAAAACTGGCATCTGCTCATAACTCAATGAAGGGTTGGCAATCCTCTGTAGTCTCTGAGGAACCCCCCCCCGACAAAACTATGATGCCTCATGATACAGTTCTCCCGTAGCACACAGATGCAATATAAAGATTTTTAGCCCACTTTTCCTGCAAAACAAGTAACTCTAAGAACCAAGCATGAAAAAACTTGCCAACAACAGTAAAGAAATATATAAAACTCAACCTTGACATGTGTACTGGGAAATGCAGAAGTCCGAAGGGTCTCCTGTGTTTCATCTGAAGGTTTTCTTCTAGGAACACTAAGAACAAAGGCAGCTTGATCCCATGTTGCTGCAGTTGATGTGATACGGTAGCCAGCATCCCACCTCTTGTGAATACCTTCACTGGGATAAAGAAAGTCCAACTCCACAACCTGAAGCCAAATAAATCATTTTATTTCATTTATGTAAGTTTTGAGCTAGTAAAAAGGGGCAGCAATCAAAATTGTGACCATGATAACATACTTGATCAGAAAACCCAGCTCCACGAGACATAACAATTGCCCATCTAGTTCCTGCAGTAGCCATAGCAGTAACATAGAACCCCTCTTTCCATTTCTTGTTGATCCACTTAAATGGAAAAGATTCACTAACTTTATAAGACTGCTGCAGATACTGAGTACCTATAATTTTTAAGGTAGTCATTAGCTGAATCATGAATGACATCAAAAAGTATTTGTCACATATTGAACAGAGAAGCTAACCCTTAGACATGACTACTAATGAGCTCCCGTTGTTAGCCCCTGCTATTGCACTGATGTAATAGTTCTTCTCCCATTGTTCCATAATCCATTCCTACCGTTAATACAGGGAAAGTAATAACTTCATCTGTGTAGACAACTTAAACCAATAAAATACTAGCAGCTCAAACAGATGGTAGCACAGAAAAATATGAGACCTTGTGAAGGAAATAAGGTGACAGTTCATAAACTTGATCACTAAAGCCAGTCCCTGCATCCATAATTAGAGCCCACAGGTTTGAACAAGATGCCACACAACTGATGAATAAGCCATCCTCATTTCCTTTCTCAATATGCTGAGGAAGTCTCACATCCGCAACATTGTAGTGATATCTACAAGACCAAATATGGGTTGAAGTCTATAGTTCCTGAAGAAACCTTTAAGAAATTTAAAGAGTTAAACCATGATACCTTTGTTTCATAGGCCTTCGAGCATTATACACACTAATCCACTGTGTTGCAGGCATCCCCATGCGAACCTTTTTCTTTGGTTGCTCATCATCATCATCGTCCATCATAAGCCGTCCCCTCTTATGCCCCACTTGATATATAAGCTTCACAATGCGGAAAAGAAAAGTCTTGTAAGTGGAAAACCAAAACTTCCATAAAGTTCAAGGCCAACAAGAAAACCTAACACAGGCACAGGGAAATTCAAGAAATACCTTCTGAGCACCTTCAGTATTAATTGGTCTGATATCTGGATTTGGACCAACTATTCCATCAAAGAGGGATATATATTTTGCATAATTAGGCTCCTCATCAAACTTTAAATTAACGACATGCTCAACAAACTGTCGGAAAGGAGCAGGACAGAAGCAACAAAGAGTTTCTGGAGAAGTTGCCATCTTCTTTTTGCACACAAGGAAGCCTTTATTCTCACCCTAATAAATCATCACATAAGCATCACAAAGAGTTCTTCATAAATAGAGCGCGCATTTCAGACCCACAATTGCTAACCTGGTACCCTTGCCAAGGAAGCCGACCTCGGAGAAGAAAAATGAGAGTATAAGCAAGGGACTCCAAATCATCCCTACGACTGCCAGTTCTTCCAAGATGAGCATGTACACTGGCATAGCGGACAGTTCCTCTGCAGCACCAATGTTCTCTAGTTGTAAGAACAGGGAGTTGAAACAGAATATAATGTTGACAAATACAGGGAGCAGGAAGAAGTGGAGAATCATATTTACCTGAACACATCTGGTCGTTGATCATAATCAACATGAAGGCCCGTGGAAGTGTCACGCCACCGGGTGGCTGCATTGAAACAGTAGAAACAATGATAAGGTTCACACTGTGATATTTTACATTGTGAGACTTTTTTGCCACAAATCACCTACAGCATGGCACGTATGTTACCCAATCCAAGATCAACCAGAAAAAGTTTTTTCTCATCAGGTGTTCCAGGTGGACCAAGCAAAAAATTCTCCGGCTTTACATCCCCGTGCACATATCTGCAGAACTTGCAGCAATCAACTAATTGCACAGCATATCTTCAAAATATAGTAAATTGGCAGCAAAATGCATAGGGTTCTTTGGTGAAGCAGCAAAGGTAAACCCACTTCTAAAGTTCTACTCACGTTCAATACAAAACTAACATAGAAAAGATTATTCAACCAGTCAGAATGTGGAGGGCAGACTCAGTTACAGGGTTTCCTTTGATCAGACAAAGATATTCCTCTTACATGTCCAAGCGTCATTAGATTACCACCCACCACACACATGATCAGAAAGCAGTCCAATCTTTGATTCAAATCCTCGACTCATTGGCCAACCAAAGCCCCAACATTGAAAGCACCCCTTCCCCATTTTCCTTAACCAAACAAGTCCCACCTTGCTCCAAAGTCAAAACCATAAAGTAGAATAAGAAGAAACAGATGACAAAGGATTTATCAGAGATGCCTGGTCATTATCACTCTCCAACTCCCAGTAGTACAGTGCCTGTGTAACTCTAATGGTAGTAGCAGCAGCAGCAGCAGCAACAGCAATAGTAATAATCATTATAACAGGAATAACATGGGTGAAAGCATAGGTGTACACACTTCTTTTATAAAGCTTCATTTTAACTTCTCCGCATAATAGCATTACTACTAAAATCAAGTATAATCAATGCTTAATGTCCAAAATAAGCCATCATTGCAGAAAAGGTACTTTTAAAGAATTACCCTCTAGAGTGCAACTTCTCTAAAATGGAGATGGCTTCAATAGCAATACACGCCACCATTTCTATGGACATTCTGCAAAAATGATGCTTGGATATTAGATGCAAGATGTTATACAAGAAGTGAAGAGTAAGAATCTAAATTCAATTTCTTGAGAAAAAATGAGACTAACGTGTGGGAATTGTTGTTCCAGACATCCCACAAACTAGGACCAAGCATATCCATAACCTGAAAGATTGTAGAGTTAGCTGCACAGAGCAAAAACAAGCATATGCAAACGGTGCCAAAGAAGTGGTGCGCTACAGAGATCATGTACCATAATATAGTAGTCACTTTGCCGTCCCTTGAAATGCACACGAGGTATACCATGACTGCCACCAAGTGCGCTAGAAAACACACAAGAAATATTTTAGTTCATTATATTTTGACGGAAGCAGCATGTAGGATATTAACAAACTAGTTAAAAGAAAATGCACTCACTTGTACACTTGCCATTCATAAGGTGGTCCATAGTTACAGCCTTTGCTGCTCCGATGCTCAAACTTCAATGCAACCTAAAGAAATAAAGAATGTTATATCCCCATGGGTACGCATAACTCCCTGCTGCACATATAATTTTATACCTCTACTGCTCCTGGACCAGTCCGTTCATTTGGATTTGGAGGGTTGACTCGACGACCTACATACACTTGTCCAAATCCTCCTTTCCCCAATTTCCTATCAATACGATAAGCAGGAGAACCTCCAACCTGGACCTGTTCCAGATAAATCAAATACTAATTAATACAATGCTCAAATTTGATAGAACAGAGGAAGCTGCCATCAAATTTCAGTCAGATACTTTAGGATCCAAAGTTTAAGCACATATGACATCACATGCAATAGCTACACAGACAAGAACCTTGAAGAAAATCATCTGGCCTAGAATAAAATGAAACACAAATATGAGCAAGATGTGACTTCCTCATACAGAACCAGAATTTGGTGTATGCTTTTCCACTAGGCAACACCATATGTCTGGACTAGCAGGTATAATAAAGAACACATAAAAAACTCATAAGAGCTTGAACCTTGCCTCAAAAACCCAAGGTAATGCATAATATCATAAATGCAATGAGCCGGAAATGCACCATAAATGGCAACAAACATCGAACTACCTATTCCCGCATTTGACAGCGAAGCACCAGCTTCCTCCAATCCTCAAACAGTAGATAGCTATTAACAAAATCCCTCAAAAAGACAACTTAACAGTATGTGCCTCAGAGACAGGCGACATGCTATTTACAATGCACAACCTTTAACCTTAATAACTTATTCCACGTCCTAAAAAATGAGTATAGAAAATAAAAAGAGAACTGTTGCTTTTCAGGAAATAACAATCATGTATAAGATCAAAAACACAAAGCAAAAATCAAACTCGGATCAACTTTAAAGCAAACATCATAACAGAGTAACTAAAAATCAAATCTTGAACCTTGATTCCACCAAGTGGTCCATCTCTAAAATGGCACAACCTACTCTACCCCAAACATAAACTCCTAATTCTAACAACCCAACCTCCTCTCTTCACAAAAGGAACATAAAAGAGAAAGAAAACCAAAGTTATAACATAAACAAAATGAAGTACAATCAAATTCCACAAAAAATTCCATATTTTAAATATATATATATATATATATATATATACACACACACACACACACATATAACTAACCCTTTCAGGAAGGGGAGCAGTACTCCCCTCATCCTCAGCTGCCAAACCCTTATCGCTGCCGCGCCCACCACTATCATACTCATCCATCTTCCCTGACACCTTTTTTTTTACACTACCCTACTCTGCTATAATCCCCAGCCTTCTTTAACAAAGTCGTTTCCCTGAAAGCAGCATCAGCATTTTTTCCTGCAGTCTCACCACCACCATCACACACCACCACCTCCTTTATCCTTATTCCTGATGTCGGTTAAAGTACTGCTCTCCCCTGCGGTTCGTTTACTTGCAATTCGTACAGTTGCCTTCTCAGTTCCGGCTTCTTCCTTATTCGGCTTCCGTCGGTCACATCTGCACAGCCCGTTACGCAGTTGAGGCATACCAATGTCCGTCCATCAACTCCGCCGTAAACAGCCCAGCTTTTTACTTCATCAACTGCCAGATCGCGGCGCCACGGTTGAAATTTCAGTAACACGGAGGAAGAAATAGTCGATAACGATCGGCGATCAAAGGATTGATTACAGGGTTTGAAGCAGATAGAAGGCGAGGAAATTTTGGGAAAATCAGGGCTAAGAAATTTGGGGGGAATGAAAATCCAGTGGCTCCAAAAGGTTAAAAAATGGTGAGAGAGATGAAATGCTCAGTTCCAGAACTGGCTTTTTTGTATTGTATTATTAAAAAAAAATGAAATAAAAATTTGAGAAAATTTATTTTACACGGAGGATTTTGTAGTTGGAGTAGGGCAAAAATGTGACGTGTCAGCAAACAATTGGTTCTGGTAGCAGCAAAATTGATTTTTCTATTTTTTGGTAGAAAAACAAAGGGCTCTACGGATTGAAGCCTGTCATCTTTACTAATAAAAAAAAATAACTCATGTTTACTCACAAAAACGATTTATTACATCGTGATATAATATTCTTATTATGTCAGAAATATCTACAAGTTGATTTCTTTTGTTTTTTTAATTATTTCTTTTAAATATAATATATTGATTTATTTTTTTTTCTTATTTATAATATACTTAAAAATGTAAAATATTATTTATTATGTGCATGCATGAATGACTTGTCACGTCTACTAGTTTATTGAAATTGGACGTCATGGTTCAAGTTCTACTCCCACGAGAGATATTGTCTCACTTAATGTAAGTTTATTATGTAGTTATCTCACTTAATTTGAGTATATTAAAATGTCAATTTACTGTATTACGAGTTTATTGTTGCAATAATGTATTCGTCAGTTTATTGATATTAATGAAATATATAGCTATACTATTATATAAAATAAACCCATTTTTTACTCACAAATGGCGGTTAATGACACCGTCGCACCACTTTTTTGTAATGCCAAAAATAACCCTCAACTAATATGATAACTACTTTATTTAACTTTCAAAATTTTATATTAATTGATAAATTAATTTTTTCTTTCTTTCCTTTTTTTTTTTTAAGGTGATGTTTTAGTTTATATATTTTATTCTTATTTATAATATATTTTAAAGCGTAAAAATTATTTATTATATGCACGCGGAAACGACATGCCACGACAACTAGTAAGTAAAAAAGAAAAAAAGTGGAGGTAACCAAAATTGATGAAAAGCATTCACTATGTTTGGTTTCATTTCGGTGCATCTCGGAGATGTGTCAAAAACAAAACAATGTTTGGCTTACTGCAAAACATCTGTCTGGGGTGTTTTGTATGATTTTGGCCCAATTCTCAATGGATGTCTCATTTCAGTTTGTACCAGATGAATATTGATGAGGAGGGGGACAACCCTACCCAAATCAGGCTGTAAGCCAGCCCACAATATCTGCCCTCCTGTTGTCGGCCGAAGCGAAGGAGTCGAGCTTGATGAGCCCTCCAATAGTGGCGTCGGACCGTCGGTAGCAAGATTCAACAATCTCTGCCTGGACCGCAATCGTGGAAGAATAGAAACGGTCGTCGTTGTCAAAGTCCCTACGCCGTTTCCTCCACCGCTAGGGACCGATCGAACCGTAACGACGGATTGTAAATATATACTTGGATGCATGTATTGTGGTTTTGTTAAAATACATTTCATCACAATGCATGCACAATGGTACTAATGCATTGTTGGATTGTATAAACTTTTTTTTTTTCTTGGTTTGACATAATCCCTTGTATTTCTATTATTGTATTTATGTTAACAAATTATACAAATTCTAACCTACATGCCCTGCAATTATATGGTAGTGTGGAATTTATAAAAAATTTAGAATAAGAAATGGGTTACAAAAATGCATCCAATTTATTATTGAAATGATCTAATTAACTTTAGCCATCCCCTTAAATTATTCTTAAGATAACAACTAATGTGCACAATATGATTTATTAAATATGTTATTATTATTTATGAAATAAGAAACAAAAAAGTGAGTGTTATTTTTCATCTACAAACAAATAAATATTACTATATATATATATAAATTTATAAAAACATATAAAAGAAACATATTTTGACAATAAACGATGTTTCTTATCTCCCAATATACAATATATTTTTTACATTATTTAAAAATTATCTCTAAAAACACACCGAGAAAATAATGAGGCAGTGTCATTAACCGTTTATGAGTAAAAAATAAATTTTTTTGTATAATAGTATAGATGAGGCTTCAGCTCGCCAATAAACTAAGCCTTATTAGCTTATTAACGTCGTAGATCGGAATCAACAGATGCATTTTTGTCGGTGAAATTAAAATTCAACAAGTCTAATTTATATGAGTAATTGAGTTACGTTTTTCAACTCAATTTATCATAGACGTGACACATAACAAAATGTTTGAATTTTCTTTTAGTGTGTCAATTTTGTAGGACAACTCAAAACAGATCCTTGATTTTTAGACTGTTTACTTGCAAATAAGTAATAATTTCATGTGAAATTGAGGATAATACCTCATATCAACGTTGACGTGGTCAGAAAACGATGTTGAACTAAACAAGTACACAATATTGTCTTATTATTATATACTGAAAATCATCACCGTTCAGGCCGAAGGTATGTTTGGTTAAAATTAGGGTGAATTAAATGACATTTCTGAAAATTTAACATAATTACGGATATTCTATTTTATTTTAAAAATTACAAATACTCTCATGAGGTTTGTAATCATTTAATAAATAACCTATTTTCATCAATTTTATGGGTGAACTGACCAAAATGGCCTTATGCAAATTGAATTATTTTTTAAAAATTTCTAAATTTTTTTTGGACAAAAATACGCAAAGAAAGGTTTCTTACGTTTTTTACATAGAAGAACAATAACGTAATTTGCCTCGACTGATTTTTCAACAATTTTTTTTTAAAAAAAAAATCAAAGGTAAAATGGATCATTGCAGGCCCTTGGTTAAAAATTACAAACCTCATGAGGGTATTTGTAATTTTTAAAATAACGAAGGATATCTGTAATTATATCAAACCTCAATGGAGATCATTGTAATTTACCCTTAAAATTATTCTTCTAATTGAATGTATATATATATATATATAGAAATACTTTTTAAAAAAGTTCATATTTATTAAATAAATAAATAAAAGATTACATAAATTACTCTTTGAGATTATATCTAAATACACGAACATCCCAATTCTTTTATAAAATTACAGATACACCCCCTTAATTAGCAGGTGTTAGTGTGATGTACAATTCATTTTGCAAAAATTGCAGTCACGCCTTTGTTGTACTTTAGGAGGTGTTTGTGTAAATTTTTACCAGTAAATATGGGATAGAGCATAGTGATAATTACAATTACAACTACAATTAAAATTTAATTAAAATTTTTCAAACAATAAAGGATATTTGTATATTTTAACCTAACCTCAATACAGTTTGCCCACAAAGATTTCAACTTTAAGAACATAATAATACTCCACTAAATAAGGCTGAATTATGATATTACCTTTTTTGTACAAAACTTGATTAGTGGTAAAGGAAGAATTCTCATCCGTCCAGAACTTTCTTCTTATATTCCACATAGAAAAGAAGAAAACAGAGAAAGAAAAGCATCCATTCATGAAACTTTGTTCTTCTTTTTTATCATAAAAGAAAAAGAAAATCAATTTCTATACCATATTTTAAAGAAAATCATTTTAAGAAGCGAATGTACGGCGAGTTGAGAACAGTTTTTAATACCTAAATAAAGATTAAAAAAACGTTGTTGATACACATTTTGTGGAGAGTTGATTCTGAAAGGCTAAAAGTGATACTAGTTCCAGAATCATGTTAATAATGGTAAGTTTCGATAAGCATGTGCGTTAGGACTTAATAGTGAGTGTGGTAGTTTGAAAAGATTTCAAGCGGGATACCACGGTGTCTCATCCTGAAAATCGAATGTATGACGACTTTGAAAGTCGTTTTTGGAAAGTGGTTTGGATTAAAAATTGCATACATGGGATGAAAGTGGTGCCTAACACGGCCGAACCAATAGTTGCCTTGGAGGCGGACAATTAGGCTGTGGCAAAAGCTTTTGGGCCCGAAATTTCATCACAGATCTACGGAAAATTATTAGACTAGAGAAGTAAATAAATATAATCCTCTATACTTTAAAAAAATCATTTATAAAACAAAGAGACTTAGTACTTGATTTCCAACCTTTAGCTTCTCCAACTGATTATGCAAATATACCTAACATAAATAGGTGAGATGTGGGAGGCTTTGAACTTGAACCATACATCTGAGTTCACCTAACAAATCATCTATGCGTATAAGAGCATCTGTTTTAACACTTGTCCTAAAATTTAAATTCGTCCGCAAGATTCAAAGCACATAACAGTAACAACATGATGCGAGATGAAACGGAAATCTTGCATAATTTCCTCAGAAAAATTTAAAGTTTAGATCCCAAAATAAAAACAGATGTTTCTTATTTAGGATGTCAATTGAAAAGGCAAAAACTTCTAATGAAAATTCTCGACATAAGACTTTGGAACAACTCGCAAAATCCAATATAAAAACGTTAGCTTCAGAAAACAATAGTAAAAGAGTTTGAATAAACTGCAAGCGGCTCATTGGTTAATTCCATGCAATGCAACTTGTGATGGTCATTATAGGGCAAATTGCAATCTACCCTCCTGTGTTAGCCAAAAATGGTAAATAGCCCCCTTGTGAAAAATATATTAGCAATTTACCTCCCTCTATTGTCAAAAAAGAAGCAAAATACCCCCTTACACCATGCGGTGTGCAGCACGCGCTGCCTCTGCGATTTTGCTTACTTTTTTCTTATAAAATGACTTTTTTCCTTTAAACGTAAACCGTCAGATCATGTCTTATATATAAATCAACAGCTAAAATTTGAAAACCAAATCAATGGCCTATATCTTGTCTGAATTAGATCCAACAGTCTAAATTAATATGTAAATAAATGGTTCAGATCTATTTGAATTAGATCAACGGTTCACATTTATGTAAACTATAAAAATAAAATTTATTAACTATAAAAATTAATTTTATAATAAATAAATTATAAATTATATACCCATACATATATATACAATACATAGATATAATATTCATAAAAAAATTAAAAAAATATCCCCTTCTAGATCGCCGGCCACCACGCGAAGTGGTAGTCGCCGATCTAGAAGGGTGGAGGGAAGGAAGAGCGCATAGACGGGGGAAGGGAAGAAGCGCGCTGGGGATGGGTGGGAAAATGAAGGTACACTGGTGGGAAGACGACTGGGGGCGCGATGAGGTTTCGTGCGGCAAGGGGGGGGGGGGGGGCGACGAGGTGGGCGCGCGCAGCGAGGGGATCTGGGTTGAGGGAGGCGGGGCGGCACGGATCTGGGTTAAGGGAGGGAGCGATGCGGCTGGGAGGGGGAGGGAGGCGACGAGCGGCGACGCCTGGGTGGAGGAGGCCGATGCGATTTGGGTGGGGGAGGCGGGGCGACGGGTTCAGGGTTGGGGGAGACAGGCGGCAAGATCTGGGTCGGGGGAGGCAGCCCGACGGCGGCTGGGGAAGGGGCGCGGCTGTGAAGAGGAGGGGGTGACGGAGGTCGGGAAAGGGATGGGATGAAGGCGGCGCCGGCCGATTGGGGAAGGGGAGGAAGGTGATACATACATATATATTATATATATCATAAATATATAATATATTTTTATATTATATATATACATATATTTTTAAAAATATATTTTGAATTTTGGTATATATATTGTATATGTAAGTTGAATTTGGACCGTTGATTCGTATTAGATAAAATCCAACAGTCATGAAATAAAGATACAAATAAATTTTTAAAAAAAAAAACAAAAATAGGCGCGTGTATCTCATCCATCGCCTAAGGGGGTATTTTGCTCATTTTTTTAAAACATAGGGGGTAAATTGCTAATATATTTTTACAAGAGAGCTATTTGCCATTTTTGACTAACACAAGAGGGTAAATTGCAATTTGCCTTGTCATTATATGTAATCGTAATACAATATCATAGTAGGATGTATAGCAAATACTAATGAAGACTTTAAGCATAGGATGCTGCTATCTGATGCAAATTCTAGACATGTGCAGTGTGCCAGTTCTCACTACAAAGTATAACTTTCTATCTACCATCACACCATCAAATGGCTATAAAGAAAATAAGGAGGGAATTATATTGAGCCTGTTGGAAAAACAAGTTGTCAAGCAGATAGTCGTAGTAATCGTTTTGAAATAACAATTAGGTTTTAAGAACAGTTTTGAAACCAAAACACAAGAAACACGCTGGAACCAAATAACACGAAACAGTTAGAAATACTATTATAGCGATAAAGTAAAACTTACAATGAGAATTGTATCGTAACAATTCTCGGTCCAATGATATGAACAAACCGAATCACAGATATAATCTGCTTGCCTTGAAAAAATTATACGTCCTGTACCGAACGTGCACACGGGTACTACGCAAAATCTTCCAGGATAAGACGATTTCAGTTCTAACGGTATGCACTTTACTGAAGAACACCTCGAAACAACATGCAGTAGCCTTTGGGAAACTGAAGCTCAAAACTCGAAAATTGCAGGACAAACACTCTCGGATTTCAGAGAGAGAAATTCGAGAGACAAGAGAACAAAAGAGAGAAGAATACGTGTTGTTCGTTTTCTTCGTTGGTGTGACTTTGAAGTGAGCCTTTGCAGCCTTATATAGGCAAGGCTATCAACGATTACAACTTCCGCATTAATTACAATCATTAGTGCAACATTAAACCACCATTAAGGCTGACATAAATAGCCATTAACGGAAGTTAAAACGATTTTAAATACAGGTTTAAAAACCATTAAACGCTATTAAAACCAAGCATTAAAACCAGCTGAAACCGCCACATAAATACGGGAGTTTCAGATTTGTAATAAATCAGCATTTAATCCAAATTTAAAATCTGGTATTAAAGCACTATTAAAACGAGTTTTAAAACAGATTTTAAAACCATTTGATAGTCATAAATGCACCGGGTCTTATCAAATATATCCAAATATTTTTATGCTGCAAAAAGATAGATACTGAGACTGAGACATTAACTCCCGCACCCACGCCAGAGTCGGGTGACGGCAGCGTGCATATGGGACAACCCCATGTTCACTCTAGTCTCCATAACACTTCAAACATATATAATGGACATTGAACTTGATATAAGGAGTTTAAGTTATCCTTAAACTTCCAATGTGAGACAACATTGAGTATGAAACACTCACCCCCACATACACCTTATATCCTTATCAAGGCTCCTCACTTTCCCATCATATTTCTATATAGAACAGGTGTAATCCCTCTATTTCTCTCATTATCTAATCTGTGGATTCATATGTGTAATTGAACCCATATTTTAAAACAATTTGTTGCTACAAATTAACATTATAAATGTCAATTACAACAGAACCCATTTAAGCATCGGTTCAAAGCTCTAACCGGCGGATCAGGAGAACATCTCCCTTCCATTAGCTAATTTTCCTCAAGCTTTGCTAGTATGTTAGACCGGCAACATAGTCTCCTCAAACGCACTATCTCCTATCATAATTAAACTTGCAAACATGTTTTCAGAACCGGACCGGGGGTCGAATCAATCAAGTTACTGCGTCATTGGTTTGACCGGTCGGACCGGATTAAAAAAATCAATTGACCCGAACTTTATTATATACATATATATATAATATATCAATACATTATATATCAATATATTAAATAAAAATAATTTATAACAATATTTTATAAAATTGGTACAGTTTATAAATAAATACAATATGTAACAATTTAACAATAAAAAAATCAACAACCCTCTTGAAGGAAACAAATTAAATCAAGATTCAAACTAATAAGAATTTAAATTTTAAACCCCCCAAATATATTATATATTAATTGATAAAATAAATAAAATTTATAACGACATTTTAACAATTGTTGTCTTCATATTTTTTAAACAAAAAAGTCCAAGAAAGATTGAAAAAATATGGAAAAAAGGAGAAAGAAATTGACGAATAAGAAAAATTGATTTATTGTCTCTCCCACATCGAAAAAGTATAGGCAAAGCTTGGGGACTTTATCATAGTTTAAGCACCTTCTCATGTCTCACATTGGAAAAAGACAAGGCAAGCTCAAACAATTGAGCCTATAAATATGTCTCTTCCACATTGAAAAAATATAGGCAAAACTTGGACATTTTCTCATAGTTTCAACACTTTTTCATGTCCCACATCAGAAAAAGACAAGGCAAGCTCAAACAATTGAGCCTATAAATATGTGATAGTTTGTTTGAGTAATTGTCCATGAAACACTTGCCAATATATTTTTTTTGGCATTTGTTTTCTTCTTTTTGTGAATTTCGCTACATTATTTTTTAGTGAAATATATGTTTGATTAATGAAATATTAAATCATATTTTTTTTAAAAAAAATGGGTTGACCGACTACCGGGCGAACCAATTTTGACTGGGTTTGACCGATGGGGTTTTTACCCCATGAACCGGACCGGACCCTTGGCTGGTTCCCGGTCGGACTGGTTGAATCGGCCGGTTTGGTCCGGGTTTGAAAACAATGAATTGGACCGAACCCTTGGTTGATTCCCAACTGATCCTGTCCGGTCCGAGTTTGAAAACAATGAGTACATAAATAGAGATAAAAGTTTGAGTTGATTATCATCTAAAAGAGGATAATATTCACCTCAGTATTATCATGGTAGTATCTAATCAAGAAAAGAGATCGACATAATTTTTTTTCACTCAAGTGCCAAGTTAAATAAATTTGATCGTTCGAATAGGAATCTGTAATTTAATATCTGTTAATATCAGAACTCCTAATTCACATAATTACATAAAAAACGGACCCACATTATGAAATTATATTTTGAAACTTTGATCCATTTTGGCAAGCAGTTGAAACCAATCTGGAAAGTAGCCCAATGGGCTCAACAGAACTCTGGGTATCAAAATTGACATTGCTCAAGCAAAAGAAAATGACTCAATACCTAAAAAGAAAACGGGAAAATAAGCGAATTGAATTTTCTATTTAAAGTCGTGTAATCCATGAATATATACACACATTATGTATATAAATACAATATCATATACTTTTTTAGCAAAAAGATTATACATGTAATGCATTTATGTTAAATGCAATAAAATTTGCATAAAAAATCCAATCCAAGTAAAAATTAACAACAACAAGAGAGGTTTTCTTTTCCCCACTCCCTTTTTGTGATTGTTTTTTCTTGAACTTAGTCAGAGGACCTCTAATACGAGTAAATATTCGTGTCATAAAAAAAATTTAACACATTACAATAAACATTACACATTCAATAACAGTGGTGAGTTACGCCTCAATAAAATAAATACCATACACTTAATACAGGAATTTTATTTTATTTTTCCACATGCCGTTATCTTAATTAAATAAAGAAAATAAAGGAGAAGAATTTATGATACATTTATTAATATTTTCGTTTAGCTGCAGCAACTAAAAGAATGAAATGGAAAATAATCATAAAAAAAATGGTCATGCACACGTCAGTAACTGAAAGTACAAAGAAACACAGAAAGAGGAGAAGAAGAAGGCAGAGTGCAAGAAGTAAGAAAGATTCAACGTCTACACATTTGGTAACCTCCAACTACCAATATGGCGTTTCTCTCTCTCCTCCTCTCTCTCTCTCTACATAAGCGGAGAAACATATCGCAATGCACTCCATTTATACATTGCCTTTCTCTACTCTTAGCTTTCATTATGTTCCCGTCCAAACTGGCCAAAATTCTGGTACACTTCATACCCCTCTCACACTCAGTCTCATCTCTCTAATTTTCAACTCTTTCACATCAAGAAAAGTTCATTCTTTCTCAAAGATTTGTGATAAAGACTGAAAAGAAGTAAGGCAGATTCAGTAGAAACAAAAGAGGCTCTGTTGTTCTGAGTGATCTAAAGTAAAAGCAAGAAGGTTTGTGTTTTGGGTTGTAGCAATTGTTCTTATTTTTCCTGTTTTCAGTTTGTTTCATCAGCATAGACAAAGCATTTGGAAGTATACGAAACCGATAGGCGAGTAGCAATGGAGAGTACATTCAAGGAGTTGAGCGGTGAATCAGTTCTTGACTTAAAGGATAAAACTGGAATCGGAGGTGGCGTTGAGGATGTTTACGGTGAGGATAGAGCCTCTCAGGATCAGCCTATCACCCCTTGGACTGTTTCTGTTGCTAGGTGATCTCAAAAGTTTCTAATACTCAATTACTTGGAAGAAATTTCGCATGCACAATGGAGAATGTTGAATTTTCTGATCACTACCGATTTTCTTGATGTTAATCTGAGTAATGTGGTGATACTGGTCTAAGTGATGCATATGTCTGAATCATTTGATGTACCTGGAAATGAGGAATTGGTGATTTGGATTTTCTTCATTTCTCAAATTTGGTAAAAGTATAATACTATCTTGAATCTTTTGCATGAATCAGCTTTATTCGACTATTTGTCTTTGTCCTAATTATCTCTTAATAATTATCATGATACGGAATACTATATTGATTTTGAGAACATTTCACCACTGAGCTAATGAGTCATGAACTCACATGGGTTCTGCTCATAGTTCGGAGTAGTTATGCTCAACAATTATCAGCAACCTTGAGAGCCTTAAATTTCCAAGTAATATGCTCTTTATAATTTTATAATCCTTTGGTTTGAGTCCAGTGGGTATAGTTTGTTGCGCGATCCACGCCACAACAAAGGACTTGCTTTCACTGACAAAGAAAGAGATGCCCATTACTTGACGGGCCTTCTACCCCCAATAGTTATTTCTCAGGAGCTCCAGGTTAATCACTATATGGACCTTGCACTTAGTTACGAACTTTATAACCTATTGGCTGCCTTTTATAATCTGTCTTTGTTGGCTATCAGGAGAAGCGGTTGATGCACAATCTGCGTGAGTATGAAGTGCCATTGCACAGATATATAGCCATGATGGATCTCCAGGTAAAGTACAACTTACCAGGCGAATTTCTAGCGGAGAAAGAAAAGGAAACAATCTTGTTTTGAAGAATTTTGCTTATATTCAGTATTGGAGGTGTTCTATATCACATACAACTAGGAGAACGTTTGTGGTAGGCGTTAGATGGTGTCTGTAAGTCCTACTATGTAGTTTATGTTAATTTTGTTTGACATGCAGGAGAGAAATGAGAAGCTGTTTTACAAGCTTCTCATGGATAATGTTGAGGAACTTCTTCCGGTAGTCTATACTCCCACTGTCGGTGAGGCCTGCCAGAAGTATGGTAGCATTTTCAAGCGACCACAGGGACTTTATATCAGCTTAAAGGAGAAGTATGGTAGCATTTTCAGACGTCCCAGAGCGCTAAATACTTTATCTGATGCTAAACTATCTTAATTTTTCCAGGGGAAAGATTCTTGAAGTGTTGAAAAACTGGCCTGAAAAATCTATTCAAGTTATTGTGGTAACCGATGGTGAGCGCATTTTAGGGCTTGGAGATCTTGGCTGCCAGGTATAATATGAAATACATCTTTGTCATACATTCATGTAGAAACCCTGAACTAGTCTCTTTCTATATAGATCACCAAGATTCTTGAAACTTTTGCAGGGTATGGGGATTCCTGTAGGAAAACTCTCTCTATATACAGCTCTTGGAGGAGTTCGTCCTTCAGCTGTGAGCATAACTATGACTTGGTTTTTTCTCTGTATAACTATAACCCTTTAATATACCTTTAACTTTCTGTTAGTGCCTCTAACAGTGCCTGCCTATAACCATTGATGTTGGCACAAATAACAAGAAGCTGTTGGAGGATGAGTTTTACATTGGTTTGAAACAGAACAGAGCAACTGGGCAGGTCTCCCTCATTTCCTTTTTCTTCGGTTTGAAAACAAGCACTAAAGTTAACATATCTCAGAGTGATCTTTCCTATTCGTGTTTGAGGTGCCTTTGATATTCCAGTTTGACTTATAGGAATATGCTGAGCTTCTAGAAGAGTTCATGTCTGCAGTTAAACAAAACTATGGCGAGAAGGTCCTTGTACAGGTATATAGCGAGGACAATCATGGTTTTACCATATTCAATTCTTCAACCTAAAACTCCCATGTTTTCCCAGTTTGAAGATTTTGCCAACCACAATGCCTTTGATCTACTTGCCAAATACCGGACAACTCATCTTGTGTTCAATGATGATATCCAGGTAAATATGGTCTTAAGACTGAAGTGTTATGTGTTAAAAATATTATTCCCTGCCATAAACATTTCCCTCATCTCAGGGTACAGCTTCTGTCGTTCTTGCTGGGCTTGTTTCAGCTTTGAAGCCATTGGGAGGAACTTTAGCAGATCACACTTTCTTATTCCTGGGTGCTGGAGAGGTTAGCCGGGATCTATATTTCTGTGCATCCTTGTTTGGGCTTCTTCTCTGACCTTACTTCTGCTTTTGGCTTCTTCAAGGCTGGGACTGGTATAGCTGAACTTATAGCTCTTAAGATATCCAAAGAGGTACTGCTTGTTTTAAACATCAATTCTCTATTGGTTTGCTTGCTGAAGCTTCTTCATCAACTTTACACTCTTGCATTTGTAGACAAATATTCCTCTGGAACAGACGAGGAAGAAAATTTGGCTTGTGGACTCTAAGGTATAGGTTTGTTTTCTTATAGGCAGCATTCAGGGAATTTTCCTATTATACCTAGTCTTATTGAGGCTCATGATTAGCTCTTGTAATTTCATAATAGGGGCTGATTGAGTCGTCCCGTAAAGAGTCTCTTCAGCATTTCAAAGTGCCTTGGGCTCACGAACATGAACCGGTCAAGGAATTGCTGGATGCAGTTAAGGTAAAGGAAATTCATGTGCTATTGAGCTGATGTTCATATGATTGAGAAATCTTGATGCAAATTGCTTGATAACGGAAAATCCTGATCAACCTCAGGAAATAAAGCCAACAGTTCTAATAGGGACTTCTGGTGTCGGAAGGACATTTACAAAAGAAGTCGTAGAGGCCATGGCATCCTTAAACCAGGTCATCTCTACTTGCTCACTCACCATGTACCATAACTAATTCATGCGCAAGATTCTAATAAAGTCATCCTAATGTTTCAGAAACCTCTCATTCTTGCTTTGTCAAACCCAACATCACAATCAGAGTGTACTGCTGAAGAAGCTTATACATGGAGCGAGGTATAAGATTGTTTTTACCTTCTAATTCTTAGGCTTGATTCTCTTATCTTTATCATTTGATCATTTTCCTTTCTCTAACTGAAATCCAAGATCCAAACAACCACTACTCTTTCAATTGTCCATCCAAGAATTTTCTGGAATTTTTCTTGCAGGGACGTGCAATCTTTGCTAGTGGAAGCCCATTCAAACCTGTCGAGTACAACGGGAACATGTTTGTGCCCGGACAGGTTCTACTCTTACCCATACAAACTACTTTCTTACCGCTTCCTCCTTCATGAATTCCTAATATCAACACATCTTTCACAGGCAAATAATGCATATATCTTTCCTGGGTTCGGTTTGGGACTGATCATGTCTGGTACAGTTCGTGTACACGATGATTTGCTTTTGGCAGCCTGTGAGTAGACATGCAGATAACCCAGTTATCAAGACTCTATTCGTATCCAATAATTCTTTAGCTTCAGTTCTTAAGACAATTATAATCATTTACATAATGGGACACACATGAGGTCCACCTTGAGAGAATTTTTCTTTTAAGGCTGTGTTTATATCCACCATTTTCAGACATTTCACTTTCGCTTGTGTACTCAATTACAGCGGAAGCATTGGCAAATCAGGTAACGGAGGAAAACTATGCAAAAGGACTCATCTATCCTCCATTTACTAGTATAAGAAAGATTTCAGCCAACATTGCCGCTACTGTAGCTGCTAAGGCATATGAACTTGGTAAGTGCTGCAATGTTATACAAAGAGGTTAAGTCTTTCCAATTATTGAGAAAGCATTAACATGACATGACTTTGATGCCCTCTCCAGGTCTGGCTTCACGTCTGCCCCGCCCTAAGGATCTTGTCAACTTTGCAGAGAGCTGCATGTACACCCCAATCTACCGCAACTACCGCTAATAATCAAGGAACTCAACCAATGTGCAGTGAATCTAAATTACTATATTGACTAGTGATCTCTCTTCATTTCCCGCTTATTGACCATGGGATTAGAATCTAGATCTTTTGTGCTTTAACCACTTGTATGAGGAGATGAGCATAGATGTGAAGTTTCGGTTTAATGACATTGGATCTTGATATTAGAGCTTCTATTGGCAAATGTCAGTTGCTGATGCATGCTTTTTAATTTCCAGCAATTGATATTCCTATTGCCTCTCAATCAACATGAAATTCCAACAGAATCAAAACCCAAAAGTTATCGGATTCTGAACAGGGGAAAGAATGAAGACTGATCTGTTTCCTAAATTCTAATCCCACCCTATGTTTGAACTTCAATTTTAGTTAGAACAAAAAGCAAATACTATCATTTGTTAACACCACCGAAATTAACACAGTATTAGTGTCTGTTGTCAACTTGAGAATTCCTTATGCCCCAAAAGCCCTCAGAATGAACTTGGAAGAATGATACTATGCCATATTGGAATTAAACTAGAAGAGTAACTGAAAAAATGTTGAATGTTTTGGTGAATGTAGAAGATGAACAACAAAATAACAAAAACTTACCAGTGAAGTCGTCCATTATCGACAATAAGCCAATTACCTTCCAGATAAATCAGAGGACGAATCAGCATAGCACCATCATCCAAACATGCCATTCTCTTCTGAGCGCTTTCAACATCTGATGCACAGAGATCAACCATTCAGCGTCTCTTTTCAAGTAAAAAAAAAAATCAAATAAAAAAGGTGAAGAATCGAAGTAGAGAGAAAATCATAAAGAAGTTGCCTACCACGCGGCGCGAGCTACCGAATTTGCTCGATCAGTAACCCATCACTCTCTAAAATTGCTTCTCTTTCCATTGATTTTCCTGATTTCTAATTTTCGGTGATTCTTTGCAACTTACATAGCAAAAGGCGGGAAATGAATATGAAGAGCGCTAATACTGACACACGCGGTTAATATGGTTAAATTCTTTTCCTTGCCAGCAGACAATCCAAAGTGTCCTATAACACGTCATTTTTTCCATCCATTTTAAGTTGTTTTCTTTTTCATATATATTTTTTTAACATTATCGTGGCATGCCGTTCTTACGAGCATATTATAAATAATTTTTCGTTCGTTAACATATAATATAAATAAGAGTAAAATATATAAACCAATACATCATAATTAAAAAAATTAATTTAACAGTTAATAAAAAATTTAAAAAGTTGAATAAAGTAATTATCTTGTCAGTTGAAGGACATATTTGGGTATCACAAAATGTTGGTGCGGAGGTATCATTATTTGTGAGTAAAATTGGAGTTTTTTTTTATATACTAGTTGTCGTGGCACGTCGTTCCTGCGTGCATATAATAAATAATTTTTTATGCTTAAAAATATATTATAAATAAGACTAAACTATATAAACTAACACATCACATTAAAAAAAAAACTAAGATTATTTTTGACATTATAACAAAGTGGTGCGACTGTGTCATTAACCATCATTTGTGAGTAAAAAATGAATTTTTTGTATATAATAGTGTAGATTAATAGCTTACGAGTTATATTCCAAGAGCTAACTGATAATCATAAAATTGAGATTCAAATATTTATGATTAATCAATGTGCAAAATACATGTTGGAGAGTTACATGAACTATTGATGAAACTGTAATTATTTTGCAAAATGGGTTTTGAGTGGTCTATGATTTCAATTAATTTGTTTTTGGTTTTTGGTATAATCATTTAATGTTTCTTTCTAAGTGATGTTTTTAGAATTGGGTAAACTCATCAATGTGGGGAAAATAAATTGCATAGAATTTTAGAGCTGAAACAAAATATATTGTGTTTTTCACAAATCTTTGAGATATAACAAGTAAAGGTACTTAGTGTACTACCGTTGCATAAAAGTCATATGTACATTTAAGTTTATAATTATTTTAATGATTAATCAATATACAAGAGTTTCCAAGTGCATATAGACAGGATTTGTTGACTCTGCAATGTTTTTAAACTATGGAGTTACATAGGTCTGAAAAATATTAAAATGGATAATTTATTATTTTATCGAACTCAAGAGTTGAGCACAAAAATGATATAATTGTTATCAAGTTATACATGTAGATAGTGTTAGAATAGGTGACCATGTAAGTCAATTTTGGCAGGAATATGTAACTTATGTCTAGACAATTCTTTGGTATTTGATAAAACATTTATGAATAAAGAAGTGAAAATTCATATGGCAATACTTTGTTTACGTTCACTTATATCTGCATTTACATTTCTGTTCATTACGCAAACAAAGCCCACGGACTGAGTAACGATTTCGGGGACTGGGACTACGCTTGGAGGTAGGTCCATAAAATCAGTCTCACCGAATCAGTCCGGAAATCTCCAAGTTAAGGAATCCCGAAAATGGGTACCGGGATTCCCTTTGAGACTTGCACTAAGCATCTGCTGTCGTGTTTCATCGACGGGTGACGAAGGTCGTCTAAGCAGTGTTAGTGGGTCAGCATGTTAGGAAGCAGCTGACTGAGGTGACTCGCGGGAACCGTCTTACGGAGGACCTTGAGTATGGTCAGCAAGGTATGACGTATATTCCCGGTTCCAACGGTACAGGCCAAGTCCTTTGACTTGAGGAACTGCTGAGTTTGCCTGTGCGTCAGGTCTGTATCTTAGATATGGTGAGAGATTGCCAAAATACTCTTGAGTAGTCATAAGCCATGTCTAGTGCAGCTCGGGTGCACAAAGTGACCGTAGTTTCCAAAAAAAGGATCTGTCTCATGTCAAAAGGTATTGACAGTTGAGTCTCATGTATGCTCTGTGTCTTGTCCCTGAAATCTGTGGCCACAGTGACTGAACAGAAGGGAAAGGTTTCCCTTGCGGCGTTTAGTAAGGACAGACCGACACTTAGGTCCAAAATGGGTACCTGCTTTTCCGTGCCCTAGACTCTAAGTGATGAGACCGAAGACAGAAGGATAAGTGTACTGTTAGAGCCTAAATGTTTATCCCCGAATATTTCACCTAGTCTCTAGTGCCATGGACCGTTGCTAGATGGCCACCCATGGTAACGGACGGATTCTAGGAATCCGACCAAGTCTAGCTGAATGGTGAACCTAAAGAGTCACACACTATCCACACACACTTAGTATTTAATTTGGAATTAAATATTGGAGTAAAGGAATGATTAAATTAGATTTAATCGGGTCCTATATTTTCTTGGAGAAATTAATTCCTTCTATTTGATAAAGGGAATTAAATTAATAAATCGGATTTATTAAAAGGGTTGATTTAATGGGCTTAGAATAAATAATAATATTTATTATATTATATTTATTCTTTTAGCCTTTTGGAATATTTAATAGGATTTAAATATTCCATTAAATTAAAATCAACGGTTGAGATGGAAAGGGAGATGGAAGGCTAGGATTCGTTTGACTAGGTCAAACACTAGTTTGACTAGGACTTTGACTAGGTCAAAATCCTAGTCAAATTAGGTTACTTAGAGTTTGAGTTTAAAGAGGATTAAACTCTTCCTCTATATAAACCTCTAGCTTCCAACATTTGTAGGATGATGATTCTTGAAAACACACACACAACACACACTCTCTCCTCTCCTCTCTCGTCCGCCCCTCTCTCTCTCTCTCACCAAGAAAATATTATTTTCTTGTTCTTTTGTTCTTGGAACAATTGAACTAAGGAAGATCGATCCCGTTAATTCATAACGCGTGGTTGATCTATCCTCTCCAAAATAATACTTGTTCGTTGCTAGCACGACGTGCAAGAATACGTGGGTGGATCGTGTGTCACGATTTGGAGGATCTCAAGAACGAGGTCTTGGTGCAAAACGGGGAACAACGCGAGTAGCCGTTGAAGACGAAAACGACAACGGGTAGGTCTCGTTTTAAGATTTTCGTCCCTCTTTAATTTTCAACTCTATGGCCTCCATGATTTCTTTATTTGTTTTATGATCATGAGATACACCGAACGCCCGGGAACCTCAAGGGCACACCCCTTGAGCGTGTTCTTTTCAATTAAAAGCATGTCTTTTATTTTTGTAAATTTATTTTTATCGCGCTTACGCATTCGCGCAATTCCCGGGATGATCCACCGATTGCTTTCAGTGGTATCAGAGCCCGGTTCGGTGTATAGGCCTAGGGTTTATGTGCGTTATAAGCATGAAACGTGATATTGGCATGTTTTATATTAAATCTTGATTGTTCTTGATTTTAAGCATGTCGATTTTATTGCTTTTTAATTCGTGTGAATTTCTGAATGTTGGTATTTTTCTGTTTTTCTTGGGAAACGGGGTGGAAAATTGAACGGAAAACGAGAAACGACGCAGCCGGCCAGCCGAGAGGGCTGGCCGCGCACAGCCGCACGCTACCGGCAGGGCAGACGCGCGCAGGCAAGAGAGGCCTGCGCGCGCCCGCCCAGCCGGTCGCGCGGAGGCAGCGCGCAGCCAGGAAGGTTGCGCGCAGGCGCGCGCGCACGCAGACGGAGGAGTCTGCGCGCGCGCGCACGGCACGACCAGCAGCCAGCAGGCCAGCGCGCGCGCAAGGCAAGGGAGCCTGCGCGCGCAGCGGCCTGCCGGCATGCCAGGCCGCGCAGCGCGCTGCCGGCCAGGCACTGCCTGCGCGCGCAGGGGCGGCAGGCTGAGCCTGCTGCCCTGTGCGCGTGCCGGCGGGCCGCCGCCGCAGCTGCTGCTGCTAGGGTTTCAAAACCCTAGCAGTATTTTTCCTTTTAATTTTTTAATTATTTTCAGTTTTAATTTTGAATTAATTCTGAAAAATTATTTTTGGTTCAATTATACCTATTTTCTAAAAGACATTATTTTAGGAGTAAAATAAATTGGATTTGGAATCCCGGGGTTATTTTACTTAAAATAATGAGGAAAGGTTTTCCTAAAACGAGAAAAAATAATATTACCAATATTTGTGTTTTATTTTTTCACACGTTGTGCACATATTCATTTATTATTTTTGGATATTTATGATTGGAAATCATATGTTGTTGGTATTTTGTAATTATATGATTGGATCATGTGATTATGTGTGTTAAATGGAAATGGATGATCGCGAGCCCTAGACCGAATGTATGGTTTATTTTCTGTTGGGCCTGTGTGCCTCTTTTACAGCTTTCTCCTTCTTTCTTTCTAGTTGCCTTGGAATAATAAGGCATTCTACCTCCCTCCTTATGTACTCCCCCCGGGTTTTCGCTGGGGTTTCTATCTTTCATATGTAATGAGAGTAGACTAGGAGTGAGGTTTCTATTTTTGTAATTGGTGGAGAAGAAGGAAGGACCACATGGAGAGCCCAGACGGGAGGTCCCTTGGAGTTTTCCATGAATTGAAGAAAGAGAAAAAGAGACCAAGGCCCATCAGCATGATGATTGGGTTACTATTAATGTAATAGTATAGGACCAACCCTAGATTGACCATAGATCCACTGCGGGCTCAGTGGATCACATAGGATTCGGGCTCGTGATCATTCAACAGGGGCGTGCTAGGCTTTAATTTTGCATGTGGTTATGATGATGGATGAATGGGTTGTTTATTTATCATATAACTGCTATGAATGGTTTATTTACGCATTATGGATGTATGTGTAGATATTTATTTATTTGAGATCTCGGTCATTACTTACTCTCACATTGGTTGGACCAATGTCAAAATATTAGACCCTAGACAAAGTGGACATGAACTGTAGGAGTTTGTCCATGCCTTCCAATCCATGGCTTAGTGAGGAAGCTGCTTTAGGTCAATAGCGTGGTCTCACGAGTCGTGGCACGTCATTGTACTTAAAGGAAGCTGCATTATATCATGAACGAAAAGCGGGCTGCTGCTACATGTCTCACGAGTCGTGGGGGTACCAGTGGGTCCGTGGCTCGGTCGATTGCGTTGGGTCTAACGCCCAATTAACATGATTCGCTTGGAGTCCTCGGGATCATGTGAAAGGGTGAGGCAATAATCTTGGGAATCTCGTGGAACGAGAATGGTATGGAATGCTTCCCACAGGATCTTTTCCATGCGAATCGTAAAAGCGGGGTATGGGAAAAATCGCTGTGGATCCCAAGCCCACTTGGAAAGGATTTCCCGAAAACCACGTTTGAGAGTACTGTGTTTTCGTATAAATAGTGGGAGGATTAAATGACTAAAGTCCATGCATTTAATTATTTCATCAAACCACCGTCTTTTATTTTCTGCTGATCGCGCGCTGTTTTCTAAAATGTAGATTTTAAAATGTCTAAGAACCCACTTTCCACCATTCTTGAGACAAACAAATTCAATGGAACAAACTACAACGACTGGTTGCGCAATCTCAGGATAGTCCTAGATTACGAGAACCAAGGCTACGTCATGGACGAGCCTCTCCCTGGGACCTTACCGGAAGGATCCACGCCAGAAGAACGTGAGACGTTTGAGACTTGGCATAAGGATAACCGGAAGGTCCGTAGCATCATACTTGCTTCGATGACCAATGAGATTCAGAAGCAATATGAAAGGCTAGACGATGTCCCTTCCATCATGGCTCGCCTTAAGGATTGCTATGCAGTCCCGGACCGGCATACTAGGTATGTCGCGACCAAGGCGTTCTTTGGAACTAAAATGACAGAAGGATCCTCTGTACAAGAGCACGGGGTTAAAATGCTTACCCTGGTGGAAAAGCTCGAGGACCTAAAGGCAGGTCTCGATAATGAAACGTACATAGATGTGATCCTTCAGTCACTCCCACCCTCCTTTGACCAATTTATCGTCAACTACAACATGAACGCACTTGAGAAGGGCATTCATGAGTTGATCAATATGTTGGTGCAGTACGAGGCAACGACTAAGAAGTCCACGCCTTCGGTATTTTTTGGAGGTGCTTCGACTTCTAATACGAAAGGCAAGGGTGCCGGACGTTGGAAGAAGAAGAAAGGGAAGGGAAAGGCCGTCAAAGCAGCTACGAACACTAAGAGTGTTCCCATTGCCAAAGAGGGGAAAGGCAAAGGAAAGGGAAAGGTTGTCTCCAAGCAACAGTCAAAGGCATATGACGTATGTATCAACTGCCGTGAGAAAGGGCATTGGAAGAGAGAGTGCCCCAAACTCTTCTCGATCCAAAGTATATATGTGATTGAGGTTAATATGGTCACTAGTTCTGCCTCTTGGGTATTAGATACCGGCTGTGGAGCTCACATTTGCAATGACTTGCAGGTGTTGAAAAGAAGCAGAAAACTGGATAGCGGGGACATGATCCTGAAGCTTGGGAATGGCAAGGCCATCTCGGCAGAAGTAGTAGGATCCGCCACTCTAGTGATTAGTGACAGTATTAGCATAGATTTAGAACAAGTTTATTTTGTACCCAGTATGATTAAAAACATCATTTCCATTCCATTGTTGGACAATAGTGGTTATGAGTTTAGAATCAATAAAAATTGCTTTTATTTGATGAGGTGTGGAATTGCTCATCTACTTGGTACATTGCATAACGGACTCTATATCTTGCAACAAATGAATTTCGTCCTCAATTCACAACACAAACGAAAATTAGATAATAACGGGAACACACGTCTGTGGCACGCTAGGCTAGGTCACATATCCCAAGATAGGATGAAAAGGTTGATAGACTCAAAGAACCTAGAGGTTGGGGACTTGAGCGATCTACCAACTTGTGAGTCCTGTCTAAGAGGGAAAATGACCAAGAAGCCCTTTGTAGGACAAAGCAGGCTTGCCACAGGTCTGTTGGACTTGGTCCATACAAACGTATGTGGACCACTAAGGACGCAGGCCCGAGGTGGGTTCTCCTACTTCATAACCTTCACCGATGATCATTCACGGTATGGTTATGTTTACCTGATGAGGTACAAGTCTGAAGCTCTTGAGAGGTTTAAAGAATTCAGACTTGAAGTGGAGAACCAAACCAACTGCAAAATTAAAATCCTATGGTCGGACCGAGGCGGTGAATACCTTAGTACGGAGTTCCTAGATTATCTAAAAGAATATGGTATAATATCAGAATGGACGCCTCCAGGAACACCACAGTTAAATGGTGTCTCTGAAAGGAGGAATCGAACCCTGTTGGACATGGTTCGGTCCATGATGAGTTTTACCAAATTGCCCTTATCGTTTTGGGGCTATGCACTAGAGACAGCGGCCAAATTATTGAATTTAGCGCCTACTAGTACATTGACCTAAACGCCATATGAGATATGGCACGGCAAGCCTGCATCCTACAACTACTTGAAAGTGTGGGGTAGCCCCGCATACGTCAAGAGGTTAGTGGGAGATAAGTTAGAATCTAGATCTAGCTTATGCAGGTTCGTTGGATACCCTAAAGAAACTGCGGGTTATTACTTTTATGACCCCTTGGAACAAAAGGTGTTTGTTTCAAGAAATGCAGTATTCTTGGAGCAAGGCTTCCCGGAGGATATCCAACCTGATGAGCTGATCCTTGAAGAATCAAGTGATGGAATCCAGCCATCAGAGGAGGCCGTGGAACCCTCACTTAGAGGATTCAGGATAGATAGCCGAAGGGCTGACCAACCTCGAGAAGTCCAACATGCTAGGCATGAAGGACAACCTCAGGAACAGCCAGCCCCGGTTCCTGAACCACCAGGCTCCGATACAGTCAACGCCCACAGTCACCACTGACGTTCCCGTTCTCCGTAGGTCCACTAGAGAGTCCAGACCTCCAGTGAGATATGGCTTTCTAGGTGCGATCGATCTTTTGGATAACGATCCTAAGACGTATGGAGAAGCGATGTCTGACATCGACTCCGGGAAATAGCTTGAGGCCATGAAAGCCGAAATGGACTCTATGAGCGAGAACCAAGTTTGGAGCCTCGTAGATCCACCGAAAGGTGTTAAGCCAGTGGGCTGTAAGTGGGTCTACAAGCGCAAACTTGGCGTTGATGGAGAAGTCACAACCTTTAAGGCTAGGCTTGTAGCTAAGGGATACACTCAACGACCCGGGGTCGATTTTGAGGATACCTACTTGCCAGTAGCCATGGCTAAGCCCATTTGGATTCTGCTCGCCATAGCAGCATGGTATGTCTATGAGATATGGCAGATGGACGTGAAAATGGCCTTCCTCAATGGTTTCGTTGAAGAAGAGATCTATATGGATCAGCCGCAGGGTTTCACGGTCACTGGAGAAGAACAGAAAGTCTGTCGTCTCCAGAAGTCCATCTATGGCCTCAAACAAGCCTCCCGAAGTTGGAACATTCGCTTTGATGAAGTAATACGGGGTTATGACTTCATCAAAAATGAATCCGACCCTTGTGTATACAAGAAGGTCAGTGGGAGCTCAATAGTGTTCCTAGTGCTTTATGTGGATGACATTCTGCTCATTGGTAATGACGTTAGAATGTTAGGAAACACAAAAGCATGGTTGTCAACCCAGTTTTCCATGAAGGACTTGGGTGAAGCGTCCTACATCCTAGGCATCCAGATCGTCAGGGACAGATCTAAAAGGATGTTAGGACTCACCCAAAACTCGTATATGGAGAAAGTCCTAAAGAGATATCGAATGGACAACTCCAAAACGAGGATTCCTTCCAATGAGGCATGAGATCAAGTTATCCAAGAAACAGTCCCCACAGACTGATGAGGAACTTGAAAGGATGAAAGTCATCCCCTATGCCTCTGTCGTAGGTAGCATCCAATATGCGGTCCACTGCACTAGGCCTGACATTGCATACGCTTTGAGCGTGACAAGCAGATATCAGTCCTGCGCAGGAGAAGCACATTGGAATGCTGTTAAGGGCATCCTTAAGTACCTAAGGAGGACTAAGGAGATGTTCTTAGTCTATGGCAATGGAGAACTGATTCTGGAAGGCTTTAGCGACGCTAGCTTCCAGTCTGATGACAATGATGCCAAGTCTCAATTGGGGTACGTATTCAAACTCAATGGAGGAGTAGTAGCTTGGAAAAGTTCCAAGCAAGCAACCATTGCTGACTCCACCATAGAGGCTGAATACATAGCAGCTTCAGAAGCTGCTAAGGAAGCGGTTTGGATGAGAAACTACATCCAAGAGTTGGGTGTGGGTGCCTAGCATCGCCGAGCCCGTTGTCATCTTCTGTGATAACAACGGCGCTATAGCGCAAGCAAAGGAACCGAGATCTCATCACCGTTCTAAATATATTCTTAGACGCTACCATCTTCTTAGAGAAATGGTAGGAAGAGGTGACGTCCGGATGGACCGAGTCAACTCGACAGACAACACAGCAGACCCGCTGACAAAGCCTATGTCGCAGAGCGCTCATACGCAACATCTTGAGAAGATGGGGATTAAGCATATGGGCAATTGGCTTTAAAGGTCAAGTGGGAGATTGTTAGAATAGGTGGCTATGTAAGCCAATTTTGGCAGGAATATGTAACCTATGTCTAGACAATTCTTTGGTATTTGATAAAACATTTATGAATAAAGAAGTGAAAATTCATATGGCAATACTTTGTTTACGTTCACTTATATCTGCATTTACATTTCTGTTCACTACGCAAACAAAGCCCACGGACTGAGTAACGATTTCGGGGACTGGGACTACGCTTGGAGGTAGGTCCATGAAATCAGTCTCACCGAATCAGTCCGGAAATCTTCAAGTCAAGGAATCCCGAAAATGGGTACCGGGATTCCCTTTGAGACTTGCACTAAGCATCTGCTGTCGTGTTTCATCGACGGGTGACGAAGGTCGTCTAAGCAGTGTTAGTGGGTCAGCATGCTAGGAAGCAGCTGACTGAGGTGACTCACGGGAACCGTCTTACGAAGGACCTTGAGTATGGTCAGCAAGGTATGACGTGTATTCCCGGTTCCAACGGTACAGGCCAAGTCCTTTGACTTGAGGAACTGCTGAGTTTACCTGTGCGTCAGGTCTGTATCTTAGATATGGTGAGAGATTGCCAAAATACTCTTGAGTAGTCACAAGCCATGTCTAGTGCAGCTCGGGTGCACAAAGTGACAGTAGTTTCCAAGAAAGGATCTGTCTCCTGTCAAAAGGTATTGACAGTTGAGTCTCATGTATGCTCTGTGTCTTGTCCCTGAAATTTGTGGCCACAGTGACTGAACAGAAGGGAAAGGTTTCCCTTGCGGCGTTTAGTAAGGACAGACCGACACTTAGGTCCAAAATGGGTACCTGCTTTTTCCGTGCCCTAGACTCTAAGTGATGAGACCGAAGACAGAAGGACAAGTGTACTGTTAGAGCCTAAATGTTCATCCCCGAATATTTCACCTAGTCTCTAGTGCCATGGACCGTTGCTAGATGGCCACCCATGGTAACGGACGGATTCTAGGAATCCGACCAAGTCTAGCTGAATGGTGAACCTAAAGAGTCACACACACTATCCACACACACTTAGTATTTAATTTGGAATTAAATATTGGAGTAAAGGAATGATTAAATTAGATTTAATCGGGTCCTATATTTTCTTGGAGAAATTAATTCCTTCTATTTGATAAAGGGAATTAAATTAATAAATCGGATTTATTAAAAGTGTTGATTTAATGGGCTTAGAATAAATAATAATATTTATTATATTATATTTATTCTTTTAGCCTTTTGGAATATTTAATAGGATTTAAATATTCCATTAAATTAAAATCAACGGTTGAGATGGAAAGGGGAGATGGAAGGCTAGGATTCGTTTGACTAGGTCAAGGGCATAATTCAAGGCCTAGCCCATTATTGCTCCCTCGAATGAATATTACCAACACTAAGTGTATGTTCAAGCCCAGAAGGCACATACACGGGAGAATTATTTAAAAAATGTAAAAAAAAAAAATTCGAAATTGGTGTGTTTCACTTTTAGGCAAAAACGGGGTTTGTTAGAGACGGGGTTACAAAACCCGTTTTATGAGAAGTGTGTCAGCATTTTATGCTGACACACATGTCAGCATTTATGCTTACTTAAAACGGGGTTTGTAACCCCGTTTTATCAGCATTTAACTTCCGTGTCAACATTTATGCTGTCACGGAAGTCAGCATCTATGGTTGAACCCCGTCTTTAATGACGTTGACTGGAGCCTTCACCATGGCTCCAGCCTTCACTTGGCTATATAAAGAGGGGGGGGGGGGGGGAGTGAATTGTTAACATCAATTCACTCATTCTCCTTTTTTTCTTCGTTTCTTCTTCAGTTTTTTATTATGGAGAATTTTGGTCCACGTGATAATAGTGTATTATATGATCAAAGAAATCATCGTTCTGAAGATGTGTCCGGAAATGAGGACACACACTTAATAATACGGCGTGACAATACTAGTTTTTTTTCGAAATCTTCAAATAATCCCACGCCATCCTCAAGTTCTACAAGTACTATATCAAATGGGGTTTTTGGGTGTTTTTAAGTGTGGTCATATTAAAATTGATCAACACCTCATTACTGCATTAGTAGAGAGATGGCAGCCCGGAACTCGTACTTTTCATTTTCCGATAGGGGAGGCCACTGTCACACTGCAGGACATCGCTATTATCTGGCACCTTCCGGTGGGCGGTAATCCTATCACGGGAGTAGATTCACGGCGCTCACTTCCACAATATCAGGAATATTGCTCTAACTTATTGGGGTTCATTCCGCCAGAGGATGCATTTAGGCACTCCCGGATAAGACTACCCGTCTTACATGAATGGCTAGTGGTCAACACTTGTAATGATGACAGTCCCTGGGAGGAAGTATTGCAAGAGGCACGTGTATGTGCTTTGTGCATTCTTGGTGGATTGTTGTGTCCTGATGCCACTGGAAACTGTGTGTCCCTATTGTATTTGCAACACATGGAGTACATTGAAGATGGCCCCCCTAATTGGGATAGCGCGGTGTTGGGATTTATGTACAGGGAGCTCTGAACAGTGAGTCAGCGCGGTAAAATAAACATAGGTGGGGCTATGCAACTGCTACAAATATGGGCATGGTCCCGTATTACTACAATAGCACCTATTCGGTCCAATGATGTGTTAGAGATATGTCCAACCATCATTGATGACGAAAATGTTCTACCTCTCCCGCCATATGCCGCAAGGTATACATAATTCATTTATACATTTAATCATAAAATATCTCATTTTTTTATTATTTTAATTCTATGTGGTATTTGTTATTTTTGTAGGTGGTCTCGGCATATATCCCAAATGCACACTGCACATAATCCGTTGCGTGTTATCAGGGCTACGTTTGACAGGATGCAAGAAGATGAGGTAAGTGGCTCATCACATTTTCATGTTTAACATAGATTATCATATTTAATGAAATAATTTAATTGTGCAGTTTATTTGGAAGCCGTATGATGGAAATGATCCGGGTGTCAGTTCATTGCCCGTATATGCCGGCCGCGTGCCATGGAACATTAGATGCCCCTTGATTCATTATGCAATTGTTGAGTGCATCATGTAGAACGGGTTCTCCGACAGTTTGAAATGCTTCAAGACATCCCCCCGACTAGTAAGTGAAAGACGATTACATTTCATCACTAGACGGGGTCGACAAGATGCAGATTGGGCTTCGTTTCATCAACACTATATTGCACAATGGAACGACGTTCAATCAATGTTGGTAGTGAGACCCGAAATCACGTATGGCCGTGGGACAGTGCCAGATTATATGAACTAGTATCACCAAATAACAAGGAATCCAAATTTCTCATACGGAAGTTCCAGTCGGATATCGTCCTGCTAATCCAAGTGATTGGGAATTTATGGTAAATCGTAACTTGTCTATTTTTTTGTTATTTAAAGACGTTCAATATATAATTTATTTTTTTATGTGCGTTGCAGGCTGACAGATTGGAACAACTGATGATCGAATACGACAATGTCCGAGGACTACGGCAAGGCCTACATGAACTGGTCAATTATTCACGTTCACGGTACCATGCTGTCTGGGGAGGGCCGACTACCAATTATGTTCCAAATGATGAGGCAGGCCCATCTACTTCGTATCATCAAACAGGCCCATCTACTTCATATCATCAAACAGGCCCTACGATGACACATACGCCATCAAATGTTTGGCAAGCTGATCCGTCATACAGTCAAGCATAATTTCAAAATATTAATGAGGAGCTACGGAGACATTACAGAATATCACCTGTTCCGTTTGACTTGAATAGTACTGGCGAGCCCTCTCAACCGGTTCAAGACGATAAGCCCCGACGGAATAGAAGAAGACCACATTGTGGGACTGGTGGTCATTTCTAGATTATGTATGTGAAATATTGTGTATAAACCTAAGTTTTACGAATTTGATACACATAGTTGTTACATATATCTTTTTAGTACACAATCAAACTTGGCGTGCACGATATTATTGGCGAGCACGGACTTGCGGTCTATCCATTTAATATTGAATTCGTGTGGAGACATGTCTTCCCGGACCTCGGCGAGTGCGTAGTGCCGGATTGTGCACAAGTTCAAAATGAATAGGATCCCAATACTCCTCCCCCCACACTGGCTCAAACCTTCCTTCATATGTCTTCTTATATGCTTCAATATCATAATATGGAGGGATAAAGTTAAAAGCATTTACCCCGAAATGTCGACATGTTTGTATGGCATGAGAACATGGAATCCCATTACTACCCCATTTGCTACATGAACACTGCTGGTGCTTCAATTTCACGACGTAAGTATGAGAACCTTGACCTGTCAAGCTTAATGTCAAGACCGAGGCAGACTGTTGATTATAATCAAACTTCTGCACAATGTGATGTACAGACTCACTTTGGCGTGCCTCAAACAATTTGAAAGCATAATCGGCCCACGGTTGATTAGCATTCATCATTCTAACATAACGGGTGGTGCGTTCTAGAAAGTATTGTACAGATCGAGAGAAACTTATCTGTACAATCGCCATTATGGGTAGGCGTCTTGCACCCTTCAGAACCCCATTTATGCACTCCGACATATTTGTTGTAAGTATGCCTGTCCGCCAACCACCATCATGTGATAATGTTCGTTAGGCCTTGTCAATCCTTTGCAGCCAATTATATGCTTCCTCATTCAAGCCCCTAATTTCCTCCATTATTATGTCAAACTTAAGGCTCATTTGCTCTGCACCGACTCTCCAACAAAGATCTTTCAACTGAACATTGTTGAACTTCTTGTTAAAGTTAGAACACGCGTGACGTAAACAAAACCTATGTACCCGATGAGGAAACTTGAATGCTAGAACATGGTTGACGGCATTGATCAACCCACTATGTCGGTCAGAAATTAGGCAAATTCGATCCTCATCACCTATCAGTAGATGTTTGGCAAGCATTTGCAAGAACCATCGCCAACTATCCAGTGATTCTTCATCTACAAGTGCGAAGGCCAATGGCAGTACTTATTGATTTGCATCCATACCAACTGTCACTAATAACTTATGTCGGTACTTTGTGTACAAATCCGTTCCATCTACACTTATAACATTTCGGCAATAGCGGAATCCCTCGATGCATGGTCTGAAAGCCCAGAATACATAGTTCAACATTTTAATCCCCTGCCTTTCAGTGTCCAAATGCGACCATTCCACAACAGTCCCCGGGTTATATTTTTTGCAATGCAGCCATAAATCGAGGCAACTTCTGTACCGAGCTTTCCCACGTTCCATATACCTATTCTCTAGCTGCCTTCAAGGATTGCCAAGCCTTCTGATAAGTGATTTCAAAGCCAAAGAGATCTTTTACACTTTGTTGGACATATTTTATGTCGTAACCTGGGTCTTGACGAACCATATCATTCAGAAATCTCATTCATTAAGCATGTATGCGGTCCAACATATTGGATAATCCTAAATAAACCCATTTTAGACTTCAGGATACCACGTAGCATCCAACTGCACCCAGTCTCCGCTTCATATTTGCACTCAACCTTCCACAATTTGGGTTTGCTCTCAACCACGCGGTATTCTCGTCTTGCCCAGCACACGGAGGAATTCTGTACACTTGCAATCAAGTGGTACTTGCTTTTGAAAACCATACCTGCACCGAGCTCTCCGCAATTTGAGTCGTAAAAATCCCCCCATTTGCCAGTAGGGATATCTATGAAGTCAACAGGCACCTCGGGGTGTGCCATTGTGAAGAATGGAACAACAGGATATAGAGAAGGAGGTTCAGATGCAACAGGTATGTTCAAATCAATTGCTTGTTGTTGTTCATCTGTCGACTCAAAACCACCGCCTCCAAGCACATCCAACATAACTGGAATGTTGACTTCATCGTCATTTTCAGGATCCTCGTCAGCTTGAATATCTTCTTCAACCTCATCGGGTTCTGAGTTCATCCGGTCATCATTTAAGCAACTATCTGCTTTGGGGTCGTCATTTAAATCGTCACTATTGTCATAGTGTATGTGGATGGACCTGCATGATCTTCATTTAGCCCAAACCTGTCCATGGCTTCAGTAACTGTTGGCAAGTTGGGCGCATCTTGTGTTAACATAGACATATGTGCGCGCCAATCACCAACAAATGGGTCATCTTGTACGATATTCTCACAAATCATCTATGTTTCAACAAAAATATCAACATACAAATTTACACTGGTGGGACTGAAAAAAAATTGAACATCTTCATCTGTCTTAATCAGCAACACCATCTCCCGCCACCGGCCACCACAACAGCTTGTGTATTTAAAATATATTTGTAACTTATAATCAACCCTACGGAGTCTAAGTTGTTCGAACAAAATCGACTCTAGTTCAACAAATGTAGTACTACGACATCTTTTCATAAATCGAAAAGCTGGACGATCATAACCCACACAATCATATGACTCAATTCGTTGACCTCCATAAAATATAACAATATCAATATTGTTTTGATCTGTCACATCTTCACAAAAAAATATAAAAAAAAAATCTTCACAACAAAAACGAGCAAAATAAAATTTATATAATGTAAAATTTTAAGAAAAACAACTTACTGTAATTGCAACTGCAATTTTTCCGATTAATTTCTGTCGCCTCCCGCTCCAAACACTGAAAATTTTCTTCTCCACACACACTGAAAATATTTTCTTCTCCGAATGAGATAAGTTTGGACTGGTTTGCATATATATATATATATATATATATATACACAAACGCATGCATTAAAGAGGAGATGGGACACTTAAAAGGCTGGGTTTTGACCAGCCTTAATGCTTAAAAGCACTCTGAAGACGGGGTTTGAAAGCACTCTGAAACCCCGTCTTCAGAGTGTCATCAAGCCTGTGACGGGGTTTGAAACCCCGTCTTCAGAGTGTCATCAACCCTGTGAAGGCTGGTCAAAACCAGCCTTCACGGAATTTTAGAGAGACGGGGTTTGAAACCCCGTCTCTCTAAAAATGCTCAGGCAAATGCCTGACACACATTTGATCAAACGAGGTTCGTAACCCCGTCTCTTCAAAAGACGGGTTTACAAATCCCGTTTTCACCTAAAAGAGAAATTGGTGTGGAAACACACCAATTTTTTTTTTTTATATTTTTTAAATAATTTTACTCACATACACCGATTGCACGGTATAAAGTTGCCACCCATTTTATTTCATATTTTAATTTTGAAAATTTTAAATCTTGTGGGGAATTGTTGGAAATAATCTTTAAAATTGTCAAATTATTTCCAACATATTATTTCAACTTAATGTGTCAATTTAATTTGATATTATTTGAGGTTTATGGCCTCATTATTACATTGATTTAATTGTGATTTTATGAGATTTAATAATTTGACCGTTACATTTATATATATTTATGTGGCCTATTTATAATTGGATTTATTATAATATTATGAGTTTTAATTAGGCCATTTAATCTTTTATAACGGTCAAATTCTTACAATTATTCAAAGGGTGATTTTCTTTCTCCATTTGACACATTGAGAGAGTGAACTTTTGTTTTATAGTTTATGAGTTTTGAGAAACACTTTCTGTTCTCCCCACAAGTATGATTGAGTTTTGGCAACGTGACTAAGGACTGTTTCCTAGTCTCATCGTGGTCGTGCACATGGGATGAGACACTGCTGAGAGCTAATGGGGTTTTATCCTGCAGTCTTGATCAGCCGTTAACACCTGCACGTAGGGAGGCAAGTTTTATCTCCTATATTTCATTACTATATGTCATTGTGATAATTATATAATGATATTTTATATCTAGAAATTATTTTGAGATATGATTGTGACATGAATCAGACAATTTTCACAATAATGTAAATATAATTATCTGTCTAATAATTTTGATAGGGGTTGTACCCCATTTACATTAAAAAGACATAAATACCCTCAAAAAGTGGCCAAAATTGCATACGGGGCTGATGACCCGCGTATGACACAATTGGGTCGCTACCCGCGACCCGACCCGAGGTACGCGACCCTTGGTCTCCTGACAGTTGAAGCCTTGAGATGACGCCACGTGGACCAGGCAAGTACATGCACTTGGCTCTATAAATAATCCTGTTCCACCGCATTAATGGTAAGATTTATTGATAGCATTCGACCTACACTCCTACTTAGATCGCATATTTGCCATCTCGAGCCTGTGCTGACTTAAGCATCGGACGGTCTTCGCCGGGGACGATCCCGGCTAGGCTCACGTTTGCTTTCTTCTCAGGTACCCATACTTTCCAGGTGTCAGGTGGAGATCGCTGATTCCAGACGTCACCAGAGATCGTTATCTGCTACCCGGATCAGTTGGCGTCGTATGTGGGAAATATCTTGAAAAGAGCACTTGAGATTCCAGATGGAAGGACCATCAGGAGGTGAACAAACGCCAGGTGACTTTAATGAACCCATTTCCCGACCTGGGGACCAAATTCTTCAGATCACCAGGAACAAACTACAGAGGATGATCGATGAAGCTGCTAGGAACGCAACTAGAAACTCCATAGTCGAATACGAGAGGCGAACCGCAACGCCGTATGTGTACAATTCTATGAAACGTCAGTATTCAAATGAAAAGAGATGGAAGGTGACCCAAAAGAGGTGACTAGCAAAGGGATGCCTAAGAAAGGCATAGAAATAGAACTTTCAAATGAAGCATCAAGTGAGAAAGGAAGATCCAGAAGAAGAGAGCCCGGAATATCAAGAGCTGAGGTCGAGGACGTAGGTCGCCAGATTGAGAGATTGGGTTGCAAATAGATGAACTTAAGAGAAAAGGGGAGATAGTGGCCCAAAACAGGAATTCACCATTCACAAATAAAGTGCTGACCGAGGTCGTAGATCCCAGCTTCCGGATGCCTAATCTACCCAAATACAATGGGACCAAGGACCCGCAAGAACACATCTCAGCGTTTGAACTGGTAATGAACTTGTATGGTCAATTTGACTCAATTAACGCAAAGCTTGACGTGACCACCTTGACAGGAAAAGCACAAGAATGGTTCACCAGCTTACCAAGTGGAGCGATAGACTCGTACAAGCATTTGATTCAGAAATTCACATTCCACTTTGCAAGTAAGAAAAAATAGAGGAGGTCAGCTACCTACTTGTTCACTATAAGACAGAAAAAGGATGAGTCGTTGAAAAGTTTTATAGGGAGATTCAATAACGAGACCCTAGAAGTTCAGGACCTCCGGATTGACATGATGATAAGCATTCTTATCCATTGGTTGAAAAAAGGACCATTTGCATCAACGCTTGCAAGAGACCCACCCGAGGATGTAGAATAGTTGATGAAAATGGCACAAAAATATAAAGACGAGGAAGAGATGAATGTAATGAAAGATGGGGAATGGACGAACAGAGGTCGCGATATTGGTCGAGATCGCGAGAGAGACGGGCGGATCAGATCTGAGAAAGATCGAGAAGCACCCTACCAACCCAAGTACCACAAATACACACCTTTGAATACCTCAAGGGCAAGGATGATGATGATGGTAGAAAAGGATAACGTGTTGCAATGGCCTAAGAGAACGCGAGCTATCCCGACAAAGAAATACTTGGGATCGAAGTATTGTAAGTTGCATAGAGAAAAAGGGCACGACACAGAGGATTGCTACCAGCTAAAAGACGAGATAGAAAGGTTAGTCAGACAAGGGTTCTTCAAGGACTACATTAGAGGGACCCGCGACCATGAGCGCGAGCCAAAGAAGGATAGAAGGGAAAGGTCACGAAGTAGATCAAGAAGCAGAGAGCGATTTCGTAGAAAAGAACGAAAAGAAGAAAATGGGGATGAGTTAGGTGACAAGGCTCCTGTGAAAGGACTTATTCACACGATCGCTGGAGGACCAACGAGAGGTGACTCGATGAGGTTGCGAAAAAGATACGCCCGAGGTAGGCTCGAATGAGGGAAGAAAATGATTTTAAATGTCGAACAAGAAGAAGATATCACGTTTGGCAGAAAGGACATGGCATCAGAAACGGGGTCGCAGAATGACCCTATGGTGATCAAGATGGACATAGCAAATTTCGTAGTACATAAGGTGTTAGTGGACAATGGTAGCTCGGTAGACATTTTGTTCATGAGAGCACTAAGGAAAATGGGTCTAGACGATGCATCATTGCAACCAGTGCGAACTCCCCTGATAGGATTTGGAGGGAGCGAGGTGACGTCTTTGGGAACAATCGATCTCCCAGCTTCGTTGGGGGAGGAGCCAAGAAGGAGAACGATGATGGTAAGGTTTTTGGTGGTAGACACGCCATTTGCATATAATGTAATTTTGGGGAGACCCAGTTTGAATTTATTTCAGGCTATAGTGTCCACCTATCACCTAAAGACGAAGTTCCCAACAAAGCAAGGAGTAGGCGAAGTACGTTGCGACCAAAAAGAAGCGAGAAAGTGTTACAATCTCTCCCTGAAAAAGGGTGAAGACGATGATTTAAAGACCAAGAGAAAGGTAGGGGCCGAACACCCAGAGGAGGGAGTGGACCCTTTAAGGAAGTCCAAACCCGAACTGATAGAACCAGTGGAAGAATATAAGACGGTCGAGATTGTACAGGGAGAAGCAAGTAAAACGACCAGAATCGGGTCGCGGATGAACTCGAGTTTGGAGACGATGGTGATTGACTTTCTCAAGGAGAACACTGATATGTTCGCATGGAGCCCATCAGACTTCAAGGGTATTGACCCGGAAGTTATAGTTCATAGACTTAACCTTGATACACAAGTTAAACCAGTTACACAGAAAAAGAGGACGTTCGGAGTCGAGAGGAATAAGATCATTGAGACCGAGGTGAACAAGTTGCTAGAAGCCGGGTACGTGACCGAGGTGCAATACACCGAATGATTGTCAAATGTGCTGATCGTACCAAAGGCGTCTGGAAAATGGCGAATGTGCACAGACTTTACGGATTTGAACAAAGCATGCCCGAAGGACCCCTACCCACTACCTTGAATCGACTTACTGGTAGATTCAGTTGCAGGATGCGTGTTGTTCAGTATGATGGACGCCTATCAAGGATATCATCAAATTTTCATGGCAGAGGAAGATAGAGATAAGACGTCTTTTGTAACTGAAAATGGTATTTGTTGCTATAATGTAATGTCGTTTGGCTTAAAAAATGCAGGCACAACCTACCAAAGGTTGGTGAACAGAATGTTCAAGGAGCTTATAGGCCAAACCATGGAGGTTTACGTGGATGACATGTTGGTCAAAAGTAAGAAGGAGGATGAGTATCTCATTCACCTCAAGAAGGCGTCCGAAGTGATGAGAACGTATGGAATGAAACTTAACCCATCAAAGTGTACCTTTGGGGCGAGATGTGGCAAGTTCTTGGGATACATGGTAAGTGAAAAGGGATAGAAGCAAATCCGAAAAAAATTGAAGCGATCATGGGATTGAGTTCCCCAAAGACGGTGAAGGAAGTACAGAAGTTAACAGGGAAAGTCGCGTCCCTCAATCTTTTCATCTCACGATCAGCAGACAGGAATCTGCCATTTTTCAAAACATTAAGGACAGTGAAGGACTTTAGATGGACAGAGGAATCCGAGCAAGCTTTACAAGACTTGAAGCGTTACTTGACAAATCCACAATTGCTAGCAAACCTAAGAATTAGTGAATCGTTGTACTTGTACTTGGCAGTATCAGAAGATGTCGTGAGCTCGGTGTTGGTAAAACAAAAGTTGGGGTCGCAAAGGCCCGTCTATTACGTGAGCAGAATGTTGCAAGGATCCGAGAAATGATACATCCAAATTGAAAAACAGGCGTTAGCGCTAGTCACCACGGCCAGAAAGCTGCGACCCTACTTTCAATCGCACAAGGTGGTCGTCCTAACCAACCACCCACTAAAGAAAATTATGTCAAGACCAGATGCATCGGGTCGTTTAATCAAGTGGGTGATTGAATTGGGAGAATTCGACATTGAATATCAGGCAAGAACCTCTATTAAAGCCCATATTTTTGCTGATTTTATTGTGGACCTTGCAGGTGAACAGATACAGGAGGAGCAAGCTGGATGGCTTTTGCATGTAGATGGGTCATTTAACTCGAGCAATGGAGGAGCCGGAGTTTTGTTGCAAGGCCCAGAGGATGTGGAGATCGAGGTTGCTGCCAAGCTTGCGTTCCCTGCAACCAACAACGAGGCTGAATATGAGGCTTTGATCTTGGGGTTGGAAATCGCACACCGAGCCGGAGTAAAAAAGTTAGACATTTATACTAATTCGCAGTTGGTGGCCATGCAGATAGAAGGATCATATGAAACGCGTGAATGCTCCATGACTCAGTACCTAAAAAAGGTAAAAGAAATGATGAAAAAATTTGATAAATGCATGATTCAACAAATACCAAAAGAGAAAAATGAAAGAGCGGACGCCTTGTCGAAATTCGGAGCCCTGGTCGCTGGTGTGAAGATTCAGAAAATTGCTGTAGTGATCAAAGAGATGGCAGCAATGGACGAACCCACCTTCGAAGTGCAAAGTATAGAGAGTGAGAGATCATGGAAAACCGACATCATGAAATACCTGGAGGAAAGGGTCGTCCCCAGCGACCCAACTGAAGTAAAACGGTTGAAGTTCAAAGCAAATCGATTCACGATGTTAGAGGGTGAACTATACAAACAATCAATTGATGGACCTTTGTTGAAGTGTCTCACACCGGAGAAAGCAGAATACGTGTTAAGGAAAATCCATGAAGGAAGCTGTGGAAATCACTCGGGTGGAAGGTCGCTAGCACAAAAGGTGACCCGATAAGGATATTTTTGGGCGATTTTGGTAAAGGACGCGATGGAATTCACTAAAAGATGCGAAAGTTGTCAAAAATATGCGACCCTGATACATGCACCAGCGACCCCAATGAAGCCTATCAAAATTGCATGTCCCTTTGACCAATGGGGGATCGACATCGTAGGACCTTTCCCACCAGCACTAGCCCAGAAAAAATTTGTTATTGTAGCAGTGGAGTATTTCTCTAAGTGGATGGAGGCAGAAGCTTTGGCAAAAATCTCTGAAAAAGAGATGATAAGTTTCATTTGGAAAAATATCATTTGTAGGTTTGGCATACCGCGCGTCTTGATCTTAGACAATGGGACGCAATTCCAAGGAAAGGGGATCGTGGCTTGGTGCAAAGAGCTTAAGATACAACAAAACTTCACTGCAGTAGGAAACCCACAAGCAAATGGACAAACCGAGGGCACCAATCGTATATTACTCCAACACTTAAAGACAAGGTTGGAAGAAGCTAAGGGATCGTGGGTCGAAGAATTCCCAGGAGTATTGTGGGCGTATCATACAACTCCTCAATCATCAACAGGTGAGATATCTTTTTGCTTGGTTTATGGAACTGAAGCAATAATATCTACAGAAATTGGCGAAGAGACAGCTCGGATTGCACAATATGACCCTCAGGAAAATCAAGGAGCAAGAGTTTTCGACCTCACCACCATCGAGAAGAAGCGCGATCGTGCCTAGTGAGGATCTTGCACCACGAAAGCTTAATGATGAGAAGCCACAACCACAGGGTGAAGCCAAGAAACTTCCAAGTAGGTGATCTAGTCCTGAAGAAAGTAGAAGTATCCAAGCACGTTGGGAAGCTAGACCCAAGCTGAGAAGGACCTTACAAGGTAGTTGAAGTAAAGAAGAAGGTAACGTACAAGCTGCAGGATCTGGATGGAAAAGATCTCCCACGACCATGGAATATTCATAACTTGAAAAAAATTTACGCTTAAGGCAGGACGCGCGACCAGAAGGCAATTCGTCTGAAAAAGACTATCTTTGGTGCCAAGTAGCAAGACGCCGATCTGTGAAAGACACCAGGTACTTCATGCAAACAATCTGTGAAAGATCTTGAATAGCATGATCTGAAAAAGATCCCTTTTGTGAGTAGTTCAATTTTTGAAGGGCCGTCAAATGTAAAGATCTGAGAAAGATTGTTTAATGCAATTAAGCTATTCAATTTTGTGGTCATTTAACGCAGTCGAGTTATTTAATTTCACGCGCGCAGTCGTTTATTTTGTGTTACGTAAAATCTTCAACTGATCTGAAAAAGATCACCTCAAAACGATCTGAAAAAGATCGTCTCATAGTGATCTGAAAAAGATCAACTTAAAACGATCTGAAAAATATCGTCTCAAGTAATCTGAAAAAGATCACCTCAAAACGATCTGAAAAAGATCGCCCCATATCGATCTGAAAAAGATCACCTTAAAATGATCTGAAAAAGATCGTCTCAAGTGATTTGAAAAAGATCACCTCAAGAAGATCTGGAAAAGATCGCCTCATAAGTGATCTGAAAAAGATCACCTCAAAACGATCTGAAAAAGATCGTCTCATAGATTTGAAAAAGGTCACCTTAAAACGATTTGGAAAAGGTCATCCCATAGTGATCTGAAAAAGATCACCTCAAAGCGATCTGGAAAAGATGGTCTCATCGATCTGAAAAAGATCACCTCAAGAAGATCTGAAAAAGATCGTCCCAAGCGATCCGAATAAGATCACCCCAAGTGATCACCTTAAATGATATGAAAGATTAGATTAGTGCGAAAAGGTCACCTCAAGTAACGTAAAAAGCGACTACAACAGGTAAATGCAACATGACCAATAAAAAATGAGAGCACACGAGGCAAACAACCAAGTATCATTAATAAAGCGATCTGAAAAAGATCGTAAGAACATTGCGAAGTACAGGGTGTGACAATAAATATAAGGCATTTTAGCATGCAACGTCTAAACACCCGGTCAACAAGATCTGAAATAAGATCGAAGAACCATCTCCCTACAAAAAGTACTAAAAGGGGGTGATGGCTAAGCGATCTCATTAGAAGCTCTATCGACAAAAATATATCTCCACGAGTCTATCCTGAGAAAAGTCTATCCTGACAAAAAGTTCCCAAGTCCTGAGATAGCTAAAGTGGAAGGGGGCACCCTACTTCAGCGGCAAGTGCCTCGAACTCATCCGCCACGATGGTCGATGATGCGGTTTCCTCCGGGTAAGGCTGGAGTGTAGCGTCCAAGGAAGGATCAAGACGAGTGCGATTAAAGTCGTTCACAAAGCCCTTGAGGTAATCCACTTGAAACACGCACTTGTCGAACCCCTCGTTCAGGAAACGAGCGGACTGGATGTCAACAGCCAATTTGAAGGTGGGCGTCTTGAGAAAGTCTCGAGCACCTTCCAGGCGATGTACAACTACCATCTTCTTGCTCGTCGGAACAAAGAAAAGCCTCGTGACCTTCAGCGACCCCACGAGCGCGACCCGCGACCTCACCATCGACCCGCCCACGCTGGAAGGCGTTTGCTATAGCCTTCTATGCAGCTTCCTTAGCATGATGGAGATGTGCCTTCAAGTCAACATTCTGGGCCTCGAGAGTAGCTTTAGCATCAAACATGTCTTTATCCTCTGTTGAGCCTCTGAAATCTCATTTTGAAGCTCAGCAACCCTTGATTCAATAACGGCCTTTTGGTGGCGGAACATAGAACATTCAGAGAGAGATCGTGGCTGAAGGCCATCGCCTGCGAAATAAAAGCGTAAGAAGGGTTCCAAAAACAGGAAAAACAAAACGAAAAGTAATACGAAGTATACCTGAGTGAGCACATGGGCGATATGCTCTTCAACACCGGTATGAGCAGTCTGAGCGAGAAGTACTTGATCGCGTTCAACAAGGCACGCCCTATACAGCTCCCAAGGGTCCTGACCTACAAGAGAATGCAGCACGGAACTTCGAGCCGATATGGCCCAATCGGGATCCAACTTTTCTCCCACCATCTCAGCGGTCCTGCTACTTAATGCCTTCAATTCTTCACGTGTTTGCTTCCACCAAACCATCATTTCCTTCAAATACTTGGTGTTTTCCTTTTCCTAAGCAGTGTCCGTAACAGCCCAACGCTCAGAACGTGATCGACTACGTTTGCTTGACTTGTTGGAGCCCTTGCTACGATGTTTCTTATGTTTGCGTTTGCGTTTCTTGGATGGACCAGCATCCGCCGGGACCTCAACGGCGACCTCTTCAGCAACCTCCTCAGCGCTAGCAGCGACCTCAACCCCTGCAACGCACAAAAGGGGGAACGATTAAGATAAACTGAGCAAAATTGAATGCTAATGCAAGGTTGAAATACCTTCGGCCAGAAGAGCCGGGACCATAGGACCACCACCGAGCTCTGAGGATCGGATGAATTTTGAGATGGAACATACGGGGTGGCAGAAGTATCAGCTTCGGATGAGCGACCAGCGACCACCGAGGTTGAACCACCGCGCAATGCTCGTGAAAGCTGGGCGATACGAACGTTCATGACCACCGAATATGAAACATACCAGTTATTAGAACAAGAAAACGAGTGGGATGTAAAGCAATAAATCCAAGCAAAGATGAAAATCAGTCACCTATCGAACCCCTAACTCGGAGGGGTGCTGGAGAAAGCCCGGCAAGCTTCAAGACCTTCTCTACCAAAAGTTCTTTGGGATCGTATATGTAAGAGGTAAGGGCTTTTATTTGATCACCTTTTAGCCCCCCACCACGAGCCTGGGGAGCGGGTTTCGAAATGCGCCAATCGCAACGGAAGGACCAACTTTGACCGGGAGGAGGGCGAATAAAGAAAAACCTATTCCGCCAAGGACCTACGTTCGACTTCAACTTATCTAGATATTTACATTCCTTACGAGCGGAGAGATAAAAAAACCCGCAATCAACGGACCTAGTGGAAGTGATGAAGGAGTATAACGACCAAAAGTTATCAAAGCTAGGACTAAGCTGATGATGCCGCATTATTATAACAAAAAGAAGTATATGACGAATGGAGTTGGGAGACAATTGCATGGGGCAAACGTCTAAGCCACGAAGGATACGTTCTATCGGATGAGGCAAGGGAAATCGAAGGCCTGCATCTAAATGTACTGTTGAGAAGGGACAAAAACCTTGAGGAGGGCAATGCATTCTATCGAAGGAACGAGGAATTAAAATCTCATAATCATGCGGGATAAAATATTTTTCCTTCAATTTATGGATAGAAATTTTTATGTTGCTTACAATACCAGCCCATGGACTTTTTTCCATCATATCTAGGTACTTAGAGATGGTGGAGATGTCGGAATCATCAGACGCGTCTAAGGACGACCCTACAGTCGCGACCGCGACCTCGGCAGTACGACCTGAGGGAACGACCAAGGTCGTGGCCGCTGGTGCGACCCCGTTTGCAAATCTGCAAGATGCCCGTTTGCAAATCTGCAAGATGCCGCGACCCTGTTTGCAGGTTGGCAACAGGACGACGCGGCCCCGTGCCCAAGTATGGCGAGGTCGCCGTCGACCACGAGCACGAGGAGAAAGAGTCGGAGCCGGAGCTTGACTCGAAAGACGACATAAAGGCAAGAGGACGCACGGAATTTAACAGAATTGAGCACGAAATTAAGAGGAGGGGTCGCGAGCATACCTACGAGGAAGCCGGCGACCACGACAGGAATCGCGCGGGGAGCTGAGGGCTAGTCGCTGAAAGCAAGGAGGAAATGGGAAGCTTCTAGGGCATCACTCATATTTATAGGCAAAATGAGCTGACCTCGAAAGGCGTGCGGATTATGGGTAGCCAAGATGAAGACACATGGGCAGAATTGGACGGTGGAGATTGAAGTGAACAAAAAGACGCTGAACAAGTTCGTCTTGAGACTTCTTCTAGTGCAAAAAATTACACTAGCAGAAGTGGGGGACTAATGATAGGGGTGGTACCCCATTTACATTAAAAAGACATAAATACCCTCAAAAAGAGGCCAAAATTGCATATGGGCCTGATGACCCGCGTATGACATAGTTGGGTCGCTACTCGCGACCCAGAACCCGCTCAGAAAACCTGAGATCTAGACCCCTTGGTCTCCTGACAGTTGAAGCCTTGAGATGATGCCACGTGGACCAGGCAAATACATGCACTTGGCTATATAAATACTCATGTTCCACCGCATTAATGGTAAGATTTATTGATAGCATTAGACCGACACTCCTACTTAGATCGCATATTTGCCATCTCGAACCTGTGCTGATTTAAGCATCGGAGCGTCTTCGCCGGGGACGATCCCGACTAGGCTCACGTTTATTTTCTTCTCAGGTACCCATACTTTCTAGGTGTCAGGTGGAGATCGCTGATTCCATACGTCACCAGAGATCGCTATCTGCTACCCGGATCAAATTTAAATCATATGTTGCACTTACAATATCATTTTATCTCCAGTATTATAGTAAAAGTCTAAAGTAAATGAAAGTACGATCTCAAAACAATACTACTAATATTAAAATAAAATCAATTCCTAACAAGTCACCATGGTAATTTTTTGAAAGCATTTCTATTTTCATAATTTTACTGCTATATAAGTTCAACGGGTAATATTAATATTTACGACACCACTCCCCGTCCCCGGGCACTATTTTCATACGGGGAATCCCAAATTCCCGGACATCGGAAAACGACAGCGTAGCAGCAGCATTGTCAACTCTGCACTCTATCACTGGCTGCTCCTCGTTCCTCCCCAACACTGCTCCTTGCTCCATCTCCTCAATGTACATTATCCTTTTCATGATTTAACAATTCATTCTACAATTTGCGCTTATTGATTTTATTTCACCGTAATTCTTTTTTTTCGCAGTATAAATCAGGCCATGTGGTGGTGGTCAATGAGCAAATGTTTGAGCAGATCAGAACCAGTGCTCCAGCAGCGGCGCCTTCGGATCGGCGAATACTTGCGGTGCCTTTGCAACGTTTCCGTTTCCGAACGTTCGACTTCTCAGATTTCTTTAGCTTATCGTGAAGTAATTGTTTATTGATTTTATTCCTTTTCTTTGTCTGTTTGTGTGTGTTTTTGAATTTGATTGCGCAAATAGCTCATACTCAGTTTGGAGAAATTAGGATGAGGTTGCACTTAATGAACATTGACAAGATATTGTTACGCTGCTCAGTTGTGATAAACGGCAATGGAATTCCAGTCCAGAAATAATTCAATGTGTCTGAAATTAAGAAAATCGGAGAGCAGAAAGAGGAGAGAGAAGAAGAAGAGGTAGAGAAGAGTGAATAATTTACTGTGGCGCTACAATCTCAACTCAACAAATTGTTTGGATCTATTAAAGGGGCTTTACAAGTTAAAAGACTTGGAACACTTCCTTCTAGGACAAGAAACACGACTTTAGAACAGGAAACTGGTACTGGACAAACAAATTATATGGTCAAAGGATTACTAGTAAGTAATAAGAACCCGTTACAGTTAAAAGTTGAGAGGCATGAACGAGTTTCAATTACCGAAATTCTCTCTTTTGTTAGTGACTGATATATAATTAAGCGCTTTATCTGTTCATTCAGGCTTCATTTATTCCAGATAAATTGCCATTTGTTTCCCAATCATGTTGGATCTCTCCAAATTCTCTCTTGTTCACGATACTGTTCAAGCAGTTAACAATACTTCCTAGCCTTGGGGGGGGGGGGGTACGTTTTATATGGTAATTATGAACTAGATTTCAGAGATGCATCAATATTTTTATGGATGGTATACAATTGTTTACCACCCAAAAAGGGCTTTATAAATATGTGGATTTCAGGTTTTGTTATTTAGTTCACCTCTCAAACCCAAAGTTCAGGTGTATCGGATCCAAATGCAATTTTAGTTTCTTTTTTTGTATATCTGTACACTGAAGTGGGTGGGAAGTTGTGGTTGGGGGAATGAGTTGATGAAACATGATCATTGCTAGAAAGAAAATCATCTGTAATGGTTTCTAGTCATAAGCCTGAAAAGCCTTTTTGGTTGGATGAAAAGGAATCCTTTGCATATTTACTTTTGTTTGGAATTGAAGCTGAACAGATTGGAGGGTTATCATGTCCTCGTGGGTTCCTTATCAACACAGAAGATAGAGACTTAACAAAAGAGAATCCGTCTGTTTCAAGCAAACAATTCAAATCATATTCTTATACCATTTAACTGGAGTGAAAGCTTTTGTTTCTTTCACCTAGATGGTTTGGTGACCACACATCCGCATAACCATGGAAGAGAAACAATGTTAGGTCAATGTTTTCTGAAACATCTCTTCCTCCAGAGGTGGGTGGCTAAGGAATAAAGGTTGCAACTTGTCTCAACTCTGCTTTCACTTTGCACATTCTGGTGGTTGCTATAATGATGGAGACCCATGATAACAATTGCGGTCTGCTTATCTGAAGGTAATCAACTCTCTTTTAATCATTGGTAAGATTTTTCCTTCTTTTCTCCTGTGGTCAATTCATCTTTGTTTGCTGGGTTCCTCCATTTATTATTTTATTCTCTCTAAGGAACCTCTTATTGATCCAAACTGCATGTTATCATTGTTTAAGCTACCGAAATCACTGGGTTTGAGTTTCGAATGTTGGTAGGCAGTTTTATCCCGTGCATCCGTACATAGGCGTTCGGACAATACTTGATGTGATTAGTTGCACAGAAATCTCTATATGCTACATATGCCAAAGCAGATTCTTTTGGGGAACTTAATGGGATGGGCAAACTTGGATTGTATCCATTATTGATTGCATATTTGCTTTGATTGGAGGCTAGGTAGATTACATGTTTCAAAGTCCAACTCATCTCTGGTCCTCAAGTCAATAAGAAGTGTGTGTGTGTGTGTGTGTGTGTGTGTTTTAAGTGGCTTTGACAATCACCTTTATTTCCACGGTGCCATGAATTCGAATATACAGCTCAAGTAGATGTGGCATACTAGTGCCTCATCTTTAGGGCTGAAAAGACTGCATGAATTTCTTGTCCTTGGCACGGGCACACACCTACTAGGCACGCGCCCAAAGGATAAGACAGAAACAGGTTGGACTTACAGTCAAATACACGACGTATAAGTATACACATGTATCAGTGCAGTCAATTGATCAAGCATTGAATATGTAGTGGTGGTTAATCATTGTTTTATGAGTGGATTTTGATATTCTCGTGCTGCCTGCAAAGTATGCCAGTGTTTTGATGGACTCGTTAGTTTTCTGGGTTAAACAGTCTCTACTGCTGTACCGATTGTCAATGGATAATATCTATAGCCATTTTCATGCATCTAGTTTGGGAAGTATGGAATCGTAGTAGGTGGCACAAAAAGAGGACATAGAAAAAGGAGAAAACTCAATATTTCATTGATTCTTTGGGAGTGTCACACAAAGTAACGTATTTGCTGGAAAAAGTTAAAACAATTAAAAGTGGCACTCAAATTATTAGAAAGTGTCAATTCAGAAAATTATTCTGAGGATAAGAACTTCTTGTACCATGGGCATGAATATGGGCGATTTTAAGTCTTTGTTCTTTGTTTCATTAGTCTCTCTTTAAAGTATCTTTCCTTTGACCCCTCACTTCTTCCTTGCCAGTATTCCACCATTATATGATTGGTTATTTTCCATCTCCAATTTTTTCCAGACAAGTTTGGAACCTAGAAGAATCAACAGAAATAATTGGAATGGGTCTTCTGGCATTTGAGCTCAGTTCTCTCATTGTTATCCTCTAATTTTTCAGATTTTCTCATTTCCAGCACTGGTCTTGGCTGCATCATAAGTCATAACGAAGCATTAGTCATGTTTTGAGAAATTCAGATGCTCTGTTTGAATATCATACTTAGTAGACGGAGAGCAAAAAGCAGTAAAAATACGTTTTCATTGCATTAAGGACTTATCAGTCTCAAATAACGATTTATATGTAGTTGAGGTGAGAAATTAATGAAATAAACGTAAAATTAGATTGTATAAGTTTGTACAAACTAAGATTCAAGAGTTCATTTATTATTATTTCCTTTTCCCTTTTCAATTCTGTACTTGATAGGAGATTGGTTCATGTGTGCGTGTCTACATGTTGGGTTGAGGAAGGAGAGGGACCAGGGAATGGATTCTTTAAATTATCAAGAGTCAAAAGTTGAAAGCCAAGCACCATTTCTCCAAAGACACGTATTACAGAAATCTCAGTTGAAAGAGAATGGCGGTTTATGGGTTTGTATCCGAGGCAAGAATTATCTTTCCAGTTTTTCCTTCAGTCTTTACTGTCAGACCCATGTCGATATTGTTAGGCTAAATTCATTAGGTTTGTATATAAAGAAGAATATTAGGATATATTTTGGTCAATATCCCAGTTAAATTTTCTTATTGATTCTGCAATGTTAGGCTAAATTCATTAGGTTTGTATATAAAGAAGAATATTAGGATATATTTTGGTCAATATCCCAGTTAAATTTTCTTATTGATTCTGCAAGGGAAAAAATCGTCAACGAAGACCAAATTGCTAAATTGTTAGAAGTCTATTAAGATGAAAACAACCCAAAAAAGTAAATACGTGCTGCAATATATATATATGTTTATTGTTGAATGACTCTTTTATTAAACTTCACCATTATGCTGGTTACTACCGATTTAAATGTGAAAGTTATACTCGTTTAATGTGTTAAATCTAATATTTCAAATTAGTGAAGGCATACATATCCTTATTATGGTTGCATTAATTACAGACGAGTTATAGACATTTATTGTTTGCACATAATAGGCAAGATTACAGTGGCCCCTTTAGCCCAGGAAAAACACATAAATTAGCTTTGAATTCTTTAAATAAAAGTAAATATACCTTTATAAACAACACGTCACATTTCCTATATTTTCGTTGTGGACTTATCTATTTCTACTCAGTATATTTCACTCAAATTACGGAATGGTATACTATACTATACTATACTATATATACATGGAAATGGGGACCTTCTTTACTCATGGTGTCTTATTCTTATGTTCTCTCCTATATATATGCCATATGCTGCCTCAGGCTTCCCATAGACAAAAATATTGAAACCCAACTTTCTTTGTTTTACTTTCTTTCTACTCATTCTTATAGGTCGCATACAATGGAGGGACATCAGGCTGCCTGCATGAGGAAAGCCCTATTTGATCAGGTTAAATCTCTCTTCACAACAGTAAAAGATCCACTCTTTACTGAAGTTTTCCATACACATTAGATATTAATTAATTCATATATTTATTTCATGAACTAGGAAATGTTGGATCACTCAAGTTCTTTACCGAAGTTTTCCATACACATTAGATATTAATTAATTCATATATTTATTTCATGAACTAGGAAATGTTGGATCACTCAAGTTCTTACTGATAACTTCTCTTTTATCTTTTCACTCCATGCACTGAAAAGCAAAAGAATGCGTACGAAAAAATAAAAATAAAAATTTATTATTATGTTCTTGGAGAAGTGCTGCTGCCCTATCTCAATTAAGGGCAAAAAATTCAGAATAATCATTAATCTCCTTTAGAAGTTAAGAGCTGTCTTAGTTTCTCAATGCCCTTTAATAGAATGTAAAATTCCCACCATTCCTTTTTGCCAACAAAGTCTTTGGTAATTGATGTAATGATGCTTGTCTTTTTAGGGATATCTTGATGAGCAATTCCTTCAATTGGAGGATTTGCAGGATGAAGCCAACCCTAATTTTGTGGAAGAAGTGGTCAAGCTATATTACACTGACTCGGCTCGATTTATTCGAAGCATAGAACTGACACTGTGAGTTGCTGCTTGCTTAATTGTGATTGTCATAGTAAGATAATTTATAAACAAAATTTGTATTTTTATTATTATTATTTTTTTGGTGGTGCTGCAGGGATAAAAATCCTTTTGACTTTGAGAAACTGGATGATATTATGCATCAATTCAAGGGTAGCAGCTCAAGGTAAAATAATAATGACATTTTGATTCTCCAAAATCGAAATGGTTTGATTTCCGAACAATGGGACAGTGCTACTTTCGGGACACTTGTGCAATTATAAGCAACTTTTGAGTCCAAATCAATAAAGATCCCGGTACAGCCCATTTTCAGGAGTCCATCACAAAACGCAGTACAAGTGGCAGTGACAAATACTTCTTGCGTCATGGAGCATCGCTAATGAAATTGCGATGTATTCCCACTTCCTCTACTGAGAGAGACATGAAGATTTGAAAACCCTTGTAAAATTATATGGGATTGGATTTTTTATTATTGCGCGTTATACTCTATTTAATATATACATGCTATGTGTATAATTTTTTTTTTAAGTAAAATATATGATGTCATTTTTATATACGTGGTGTGTATATTGAATGAAATAGATGCTGCAATAAATTTTGTAATAGAAAATCCTATTCGAGTAGAACACCTAGAGAAAAAGAGAGAGTGATAGAAAGAGTTACTTGCAAATCACCCTCTTGTGAAGGTTGAAAGTGGGAGGGGGAAACATGACAAAAATTTATTTTTTTTGGAGAAAATGTAAGCAAAATTTCTTCCCTCCATGGACTTCAGATGTCTTTAGAAAAGAATCACATGTTTTTTGTTATACATATACAAATACAAAGAATCACTTAGGCATGTATGTATATAGAATTTTTGTTATTGTACAACATTTTTCGGAAGGAAATATCAAAATGTTAAAACTTAGATATAGATTTGTGACTTGAGCATGCATGGCTTTTGCAAACAAGTCAGGCCAGGCCACAAAAGATTCGTTAACAACTAAAGTTAATTGCCTTAGTTTTTTATTTTCTCTAACCAAACTGTTATGAAGTAACAAGTCTTTTCCGATATTTGCATGTATTAATTAACTTGATCTTCCTCTCCTCCCTCTCTATCTGCAGCATTGGCGCCAAGAAGGTCAAAAGGGAATGCACACAATTTCAAGAGTACTGCAAAATTGGGAACTTTGAGGGGTAACCTTTTTCTTCATTAATCTCTTTTGATAGTCTAAATTTTCCTGTTATCTAAATCTTTTGGTAAGTGCAGGTGCATGAGGACATTCCAAGAGGTAAAACAAGAGCATGCAGCCCTGAAAAAGAAGCTTGAGAGTTATTTACAGGTCTTCCTCCTCGTGCATGTGTACTACAACTGCGTGTAGTGTATGTCTGTGTAGATGGACATTTTATAACAAATTAATAGTTTGTTGTTTTCTTGTTGCAATTTCAGTTAGCAAGACAAGCTCGTTAGTTCGCCACCTTAAAATGGGCGAGGAATAAAGATAGTGATGCCAAATAAGTGAATGTAACAGTTCTTAGAATCAAGTAACTTTTGACTCAATGCATGCCAGTGACCATTTTACATGCCTTCTTGTTTTGATTGTTCTTTGTATCATCCAAACTACAATTCTCTATTCCACTCAAGAATTTCCAGAACACACATCAATATTAATTAGGGTAAATTATATTGAGACCCCTTAAAATTAGACCAAAATACACGAACACCCTTTGTTTTTTGCATATACACGTCTTGAGTTATTGTCGTAATTACAACCATACCCCGGCTTCGGAGGCAAAAACCTTACACAAATACCCCGAAAAACATCACACTAACACTCTCATGGGGTGTAGCTGTCAGGAATTGTGTATTCTGACCTAATTTACGAGAGTGTCAATGTAATTTACCCTATTAATTAGTATCATTAAATGGTCCCATCGGGTCTCTTAGGTTGGATAGATTAAGGACTAGTGGTATGACGAAATTTTCCAATAGGGTAATGTCTAAATGTGAATCTGAGGAATCCTTATAATAAAGACTAGTAAAGGCCACTGAGTCCCAAAAAAACAAACTCTAGTCAAGATCCATTCAATTAATTCGACTCTTCATGGGCTAGGGGTCCCCTACATTGTCAAAGACTCTGGGCTTGAGACTTTTTGCATAAAAATGCCCGATTAACCACACTTGGGGCAAAAGCAAAAGTGAAGGCCCTTTAATCATCCAATTCCACTCCCACCTCCCCAATGAAAAAAGTAGAAAAAGACTGAAGCAAAACTATTCAAAACCCCTTCCTCCTGATGCATATCCTCTCACACCATATCCATATTAATCTTCTTTATTCTCATGTATCCCGTTCCTCAAAAGAAGCTAAGGAAAAGGAAATTCAAGGTGTCAGAAAAATCACACTCATTACCTTGGAGTGTATAAATAAATGCACACATTCGATACATGTGAATAGTACACAACCAAATGCATCATAGATGTGAGTTTAAGTTTCAAACATCTGCAACTGTCGTTGTATCTATCCTATAGGAATGCAAACAGCATGAAACCAGTAAAGTGGTCACGCATTCTTCAGCATCTGATTTACTTCAGCAATGTATAGATGATAGAAGTGAAGCTCTTGAAGTAGTAATAGTCTCAAGGACAACACAATTTTGTTAGTAACAAAAAATTGAAAACAGTCAGCAAACACCTTTTGAAATCTGGCAATAGCGATGTTCTTGAACAGTCACAAAGAATGTAAGAGCTAACATCTTAACAACTAATGGCACACCATATATCTATTGAAAAAGAGAAACAAAAGCTAAACATGTCTTACATCAGCATGATGTTACAATGAAGCTGAAAGGAAAAAAATGACACAATCATGCAAGAAGCAAAAAACCAGCAATTGCGAATTCCAAATTGCTAAGACCACAAACACTTCGATGTAAATTGAATCACATGCAAGCAACCGGAAACAGAGAGATAAGCATCACCCACTTATCACATGTTTGTTATCTGACAATTAGACCCCAGAGATGCCACATACCAATATACATTTGCACTGGGATGAGGGGACAACATATCACGGGACAAACCCAATATCCTTAAAGTACTCATGCTCAAGAGCACTTCTGGCTGTAATTCTTTTGCTGGGATCTAAGCAGAGCATTTTCTGTGAGAGTAAACAGTAAATTAATCATCTGAATATCAGTACCTTTCTTTGGTCAAAAACATGCAGAAGGTGTCAGGCTTGTGGAAAATTGTGTTCCAGTCTACTAATAAAGCTAATGCTTGCAAGAACCAACCATAAGTCAAGCACACATGGTTCTCCAGGCAAAAACGAGGTGAGAAACGCAGTAACATTCAGAATCACACTCTCAATAGATTATAACTGACAAATCTCAACCCAGCCAACAATCCAATGGGAACATCTAAGGCAAAAAGAATATGGGGCAAAAATGAAAGGATTACAAAGGAGCAATTTAGAGCAATATAATATATGTATCTTGAGTTGTAATGCTAGATAGACATCATACAAATTTCAACAGTAATATTCTTCAAAGAAACTGAATGAGTAAATGAACTTACACCAAGGAGGTCAAGGCCAGCTGAATCAAGATTTGGAACTACAGTTGCCAGCTCCTGCAAAATAGAGATGCAATTCCTAAATGTTTCATAGGAAAAACAAAGAAACAAAAAACATAAACTTATCCAAGTTTCAATAACCTTGGGTTGCCATTTTGGAAATGCTGATTTAAAATCAGGCAGAGATGTCACTCCTGGCCAGGTATCTTCGGTCGGGGTGCCCATGATTCTTCATTTCATAAGACACAACATGAAATAGTTAATAATGTTTTGAATCACGTTTTAGCAAATGAAATTGAGTTTCAATGAAAAAGATGATGATTGCATGGAAGAAGTTATTGTTTAGTCAGATGTATCACCTAAATATCGTAAAGAGTTCATCAATTTCAGAGTCCCCTTTAAACAGGGGTTGCCGGTTTACCATCTCAGCAAATATACAACCAACTGACCATACATCCACCGGAGTGGAATAGTGGCGTGATCCAAGTAGTATTTCTGGGGCTCTGTACCAGAGAGTCACAACCTGCAAAAGATATTGATGGTTGAGCGAAGGAAAATGAAACAACGAATTTGCCAACCTGAAATTTCTTTATATAGGTTGGTTTTAAGATGACAAAACTACTGATTGTAAAGTGCAAGTACTTCCTCAGACCTATTTGATTGAGATCTACAGGTAAGGGAAATTAGGATATCTAGTACTTGAATCTAGGAAAAGATTACATCAATATCAGGAAAACAGAAATTATAATATTCGCATCTCCAGTTGTAGGTTTGACATATATGATAAGATTAGAGACTAGTCTCAGGACAAGAAACAAAATCAGGCAGGAGATGAAAGTTGGTCAGTTAAGTAAAACTAGCCTGCAAGAGATACATCAACTTCTAAAGCGTTCACCTCATGTGTAAATGTCCTGACAGGAATACCAAATGCTCTGGCCAAACCAAAGTCTGCAAGTTTTAATGCATTGGTACGTCGATCTATCAACAAGTTTTGAGGCTTCAAGTCTCGGTGAAGGACACGGTGAGAATGACAATAAGCAATTCCACGTAGTATTTGGTACAAAAACATCTGCGAAATTGAAGATTGACTCAGTGACAACATTGATTTGCAAGCAAAGGAGTCTAAACTCGTTTTAGTCAGGACTCTGAGATATATATATATATATATATAATTTCTCCAGATGCTTTTTTGCAATTGCATGTTCCATATTTTTTTAGTCCAAATTTTTGTCTTTGTAGTCTTCAATAGAAGAATACCGCTCAACCTCTCTGCTACGATTGAGGGTGGTTGATAGTAATAACTATGATAAATGCAGTAACTTAACTGAAGCAGCAGGAATAACTTTAGCAAAGCTATTCAACTGTAGTAGGATTATTAATTCTAGTTGATAAGTTTGAAAGGCATAAGTCCCCGTGACACAATCTCCTAAGATACAAAAATAATCTCAAAAGCATCAAGTTCTCCAACCTTCACCAGGCAGAAAGAGGCCACTCACTTTAACCAGACGAGGATTCTGGGAGAATTCTGGACAAGAATCCATATGTTTCTTTAAATCCAAGTCCAGATATTCAAATACCAGATACAAGCGCTTCTCACTGTGAACGACATCCCGCAACCTGTTATCCAAATATTCAGAGAAAGTTCAATGTTCATGGCCTGGATACAAGACTTGTCTGCAAATGAAGCAAGGAAAGCAAAGAGAATTTTCAATGAAGTCATCTGAAACCAAAATATCATATAAATTTCAGTAATCATAATTAATTACATCCGATGAGACACCACTATCAATTGGCAATAGCATGTTAATGTGCACTGAACAACCTTTCACAGTCTCTTCTTTGCAATGATACATCTTGATTCTCTTGGAATTTTTAAGTAGCCTGTTGGTTGTGAATTTTTTGTACCTTACGATATTTCCATGTTGCATCTCTTTCAAAAGTGAGATCTCTCTGATAGCTGTGCTCGGTACTCCCTCATCTTCCTGCTCCAGCCGGATTTTCTTCAGAGCAATAGTTTCATTAGTTAGACGATCCCGAGCCTTGTATACCACACCATATGTTCCTTCACCAATCTTCTCAACCTTTTCATACTGCATGAGAAATTACAGAACATCACAATTCATTGCAAGCATAAATGAGTGCAGAAGTTAGGCAAGAAATCTTTACCTGCTCCATCTGTCAACAGCGACTAATTGACCATCCATTTGGAAAAAACAAAAGGACAGAAAGACGAGACCAATGTTAGGAAACAAAGCACAAGTAATATCAGAAGAGGTGTGAAGTGTGTAACAAAAACAGCTTCTATAAACAACAAGCAAAATCAGGGATACTTCACTTTGACACAAAGCGCATACACCAAATTAACCGACAGAAGCAATATAAGAACATTACAAAGTTGTTTTGATAAGTTGGAAAAAAGATGCTTAAATCAGCAGCATGTAAAAACTTTCACCAACCAATATTTTTCCTCCAGTAACCAGAACCACAGATTTACACCGTCTGCTCTTGAAACAAAAAAATCCACATCCGCAGTTTATATCTCACACAATGCCAGAAAAAACACCACAGATTTCACAGTGATCCACTACAAAAGTAAAAATCAACCATCGCAAAAGATCAACTAAACATAAAAACCGAGAAAATCAACACACATTCTCCTTAACATAAAGAATTTACGAAAGAATAAAAAACAATGAAAGCAGCTGCACGAGTAAATGCATACTATTAATACAGTGCATGAGTTCGAATAAATGCACTGTTACATCAATCAATTTTCACTAAAATTAACAGAAAATAAAAATTCAAATAAAACCAATCAATTCACACCGAATAAATCAACAATTAACAAGCACATACTAGCATCAAAAATCAAAAGATGCGTCTCCACATAAACAGAGTGAACGAGCTCGCATTACAATTAATGTAAATAATGCAAAAAAATCAATAAACAGAATAACAGTAGAAACGATGGCGTTCTCACGTACCGGAGATCGATGAAATGTGGAGAGAGTGAAAAGAGTGTGAATAAAAAAGAGAGAATGCGCTGTGTTCTCTGCAATTTCCCGAGAGAGAGCCTTCATATAGGGTTGTCCTTTTTGTTATTTTATTTTATCTTTTTTTCTAATGATTTTATAACTCATTGATTGGTTAAAGGTTTTGACCAAGGTTCATACGGTAAGTCAAGTCACTTTCCTTGCTTTTTCTTTTTCTTTTTCCATAAATGAATTATACTTTTACTCTTTTTTATAAATGAAATATAAGGATATTTTTTTAAGTAAATAATATATGATTACATAAACGTATGAGTTGAACAATATATTAATACGATTAAAAATAATAACTAACTTACAATAATTCGCGAAGGCGAAATAAATACCCACACATTTGATTGAATTCGAATCCATTATCTTAAACTTATCAAGTTTAACGATTAGACTAAGACATTATTGGTTAAATCGAAACTATATCTCCTAATTATATCATAAATCTACTATTGGAAGGAGATTTGTTTTCGAAACAATTTCATCCCGTGACACGTCTCTAATAATACACATACCGTGAATCAATAAAAAAGAAAAAAGAAACAGATAGTTACAATAATTAGTTTTACAAAATAGTGTATGTTTATTAGTTTATCTACACTAATATAAAAAGGGAAGGTCTTTCTCACTCACAAATAACGATTAATGACACCGCGACACTTATTTTTTAGTTATGTCGATAATACCCCTAAAGTAGTTTTCTTTTATATTCTTTTATTTATTTCATTTCTTTTAAATGCAATTTGTTGGTTCTATATATATATGCACACAAGAACAACGTGCGATGATGATTAGTGTAAAAAAAAAGAACCCTGTACATGGTGATTAGTGACATCGTACCACTATTTCTTAAATATGACAATTATACTTATAATTAAATAATTTTAGGAATTAATTGTAATTGTTTTTATTTTACAAAATTGACTCGACATCATTTTAGCACATTGTACCAACTATATGGTTGTATAGATAACACCTAACTTATTTTTTGTTTATTTCTTTTTCTTTTACATGTGATTTGTTTATTTATATATTTTAATATTATTTATAATATATTATAAAATATGAAAGATTATGTATTATATACATACAAAAACAACATGAGATTAGTATCTATACTTACATAAAAAAGAAAAGTTTTTATCACTTATAAATGGTGGTTTATGACACCGCTGCACTACCTTTTTTAATCTATCGATAATACCCCTAAATTAATATTTTTTTATTTTAGTTTTTAAATACAATATGTTGAAGTATGTATATTCTTTTTATTTATAATATATTTTAAAAATAAAATTTTATTTATTATATACACACAAAAATAACGTGTCACTACTATTTTTATTTAAAACAATAATCACATATATGGTTCTGGTTGTATATAATCGAGGTGGGTTATACCAAAAGGCGATATTCATACTACGTGGCAGAAAATAGAGTGACAATTCGAGATGGGGAAAAGACTTATTTATTATTTTCCGAAAATAGCATAATATATCCAACAAATGAACATTTTTCCTACAACAATACCCACTTGTTTCTGACCCCTTACCCATTTTCTGCATTTTACTTCTTCTGAAATTTTCTTTGAATAACTATTTTCTAGTTACGGTAACGGTTAGTCTACCAGATTCCTTCCATCAAAGGCGCCCCCAAATGGAAGAGACCGTTATCCTAAAATCACGGACGTTTGTTTTAACCCGAAGAGGCCCATTTACATTCGGAACCCGAAAGGCTATTGGGCAAAGTTGCGGCCCGCCCGTCTTAGGATCTTGCTGATGACCCAATTCCTGTAAAACAAGAATTCACATTTTATTATTGAATGAAGGATGAGTTACAACTATCTTTCTTAAATTTTGATATAATTACAAATATTTTCTCATTATTTAAAAAATTAAAAATACTTCATCAAATAGAAAATAATTATGTAGTCCTTCGGTGGTGAAATACAAATTTTACTATTTTGCTACTATTGGTTTTTGTTTTAAAAAAAAGAAAATATTTGAAAAAATGTAAAAGAATTTGAGGGTGGGTAAAGTAAATAATCCGTTGAGAATATTAGTTTAGAAAAATAATTCATAAAATTCTAAAAAGTATATAAAATCATAATTCATAATCCAAAAGGGTATTTTAGACAATTCATCACAAAAATTGGATGAAAATCTAACAAAATAGGTTCTTTGTCATACATACGTTAAAATCAGGGGGTATTTATAATTTTTAAATAAAAATGAGGCATTTGTAATTATACTAAACCTCAAATGAGGTAAATATAATTTACCCTTGAATAAATTAAAACGAGTTCCCATGAAATTTAACATAATTACAAATATCTCATCATTATTTAAAAAATTATAAATACCCCTAATTTTAATGATCGTATAACAACTAGTCCAATCCGTTATCCTCCATTAAGTTTCCAACAACTTTTTGTGTTAAATTGACCGAAATACCCTCGTGGACTATTAATTACAAGTTTACTTAATTTTTAAAATTTTCTAATTCTTTTTTTGGACGGGGGTAATTTCTTTTACAGTTTTAAAGAAAAAATCTTCTACCTTATCCAACTTTTTAAAACATTTTTTTAATTTATTTAAAAAAATAAAGAAAAAAAATACAACAAGGGCAAAGTTGATAATTCCAAACTTTCATCCAAAAATTGCATAATTTCATCAGACATCAGGGGGTGTTTGTAAATTTACAAATAACGAGGAAATATTTGTAATTATACCAAGTTTCAAGAGAGCTCGTTGTAATTATACAATATTTTCCATTTATTCTTATTTGTGGGCAAAATAACCAAAAAGATAAATAAATCAATTAATTTAATATTTTATGGGTTAATTACACTTAGACCCCCTCTAAAAATATGAAATTATACTTTTCCCAAAAAGTTTTAATATTATACTTACAATCCCTCTAAAAACTAATTGTTTACACCTAACCCTCTTTCATTAAGATTTGAACGAAAAATGCTGACGTTAGCAAATAAATACATAAATTTCTAATTTTACCCCTCATTCACAATTCTACTATAATATTTGTTTCGTATAAATGAGTAAATGTGATATATATATATATATATAAAGTCAAAAAGAATGTAATTGTAATAAAGTATTGCTCATAAATTATAGGAATTGGATAAAAATATTACAAGGGACTGTTAAATGAGGAAAAAAGTGGAAATTTATATAAATTTTTTTGCTAACGTCAGCATTTTTCATCTAACCTAACAAAAGGGGGTCAGGTGCAAATCGAGAATTTTTGAACGGTGTGTAAATGCAATTTTAAGACTTTTTTTTAAGAAAAATATAATTTCATATTTTTAGAGATGTCTAAGTGTAATTAACCCTATTTTTTAATATGGAAAAGGTGGGGGAAGGCAGGGAGAGATTATCGCTCTTGTAATACTTAGAACCGCTCATGAATTTGTGGGTTAAAGTACAAATAAAGGATAAACTCTTCCCTGGGCTTCCACATTCTACTCAGTCGAATTGAGTGCGAACAAGAATGGGATCCTCAACTGCAAATCACGATACTATTACAGCTAAAAACTGTGTCCAAGGTATGCATGCAGCTACAGTTGTTGAAAGAGTTTAATAAAATTTATCTTATATGATATTGTAAATGAGCAAATTATCTTCTTATATATATATATATATAAAGCGATTTACCTTCCCTTGTTCTGTAAAATGGAGCAATTAATTTACCCCCTATCTAGGGGGTAAATTACACCATTTTAAAAAATACGGGGAGGTAAATTAATTCATTTTAAAAGACACATTGAGGTAAATTGTTATTTTATTTTTTATAGGGTGACAATTTGCACATTTGCAATATCACAGGAGAATTGCTTGCTTTTTTTCCGTTGTTGAAAGGGTAAATTACATTTTGTCATCTAAAATATGTTCGTTTTTACACTTTGTCATCTATTTTTTTTTTTTTTTCAACTTACTATCTCAACTTTGTGAAATTTTCACTTTCTCATATATGACTGTTTTCTGATCGGTTTTTCTTCCGAAAACACTTTGTTGTTCAAAGGGTATATTAGATTTTGTCATCTGAACTATATCTGTTTTTACACTTTGGCATTTAAACTTTTTTTTTCAACTTACCATCTCAACTTTGTAAAATTTTCACTTTGTCATATATGACTGTTTTATGATCGATTTATCTTCCGAAAACATCACATGCAGTGCGCATTTGATGTTTAGGACAATGTGATGCGATATGATCCACATGTGCACTGCATATGATATTTATCTCACAAAAAGATCGACAAGAAAATGGACATATATGACGGAGTGCAAATTTAAAAAAATTGAGATAATAAGTTGACATAAAAAGAATTTAGATAACTAAGTATAAAAACGAACATAATTCAAATCACATAATATAATTTACCGTTATTCATAATATAGATAGTGGAAATTTCGTAATTAATTATTATTGAGATGGTCTAATTACGCGACTTTGCGGTTCTTGCACCACTTTCAGCTAGTGCTGTTGCTGGATTCAAAGCTGCTAGTGTTGCATGTGTGGCCTCTGCAATTCCAACAGTATGTCAATACACTGCTTATAGTTCTTCTTTCCCCCCCCCCCCCACCCCCACTTTGAGGTATAAATTTTTCTCTTCTATTTATGAAGTGCATGTGAAATGGGCTAAATTGCTTTTTTGGTAAAAAGGGATAGTGCCCTTTTCGATCCCATGATTTACAGGATTTCATTTTTGGTTCCAAAACTATTAAAAAGTTTACAAAATTAGTCCCAAAAGGTATTTTCCGTTAAGTTTTAACGGCAAGTGGACGGATTCTGTTAATCCCCAATTGTTAAATGGCTTTTTTGGTCCCACAAAGAATGAGAATTTGCTTTAATGATCCCACAATTTATGAAAATTTCTTTTTGGTACCAACATTGTTAAAAAAATTGCAAAGTGAGTCCCAAACTTTTATTTTCGTCAATTTTTTGACATTAATAAATAAATTAATGCACACAACATACGAATTATTTTATTAAATCAACAATCACTTTTATCCAATCACTATTGAATAGACTAAAAATTTATTTTTTTATAATATAATTTGTGATTTATAATATAAATTATTATTTATATTTATATTTAATTAGACAAACAAACAACAAAGTATCACCTATAACTATAAAATAAAAAAATATCATGTGTTGGTCATTTTATTTTTTATTTTTTAACTACAAGCCTGGTAAACTTCCAAAAATCGAGTAGTTTCAAATGACATACGAATATGTGTTACTCGATCACATAACAATTGTTGTGAAAATGAATTTCTCAATCACATAACAACAATTTCTACATGCAATGCTATTTTCTTTTATCTTATTTTCTTTTATAGTTATGGCTCGTACATTGTTATTCATTTATACGTAATATAAATATAATTATAAATATAAATAATGAATTATATTAAAAATTATATTATAATAAATATAAAGAAATAATTATTAACCTATTTTGATAATGATTGAATAAAAGATCGATTGATGATTTAATAAAATCATACATTAATTTATTGATTAATGACAAAAATTGATAAAATTGAAGTTTTGGGACTAACTTTGTAATTTTTTTTAACAATTTTGGTACAATTTTTTTTTCATAAATCGTGTGACCAAAAAAGCGAACTCCCATTCTTTGTAGGACCAAAAACGCAATTTAACAATTGAGGATTAACGGATTCCGTCCACTCACTGTTAAAACTTAACGAAAAAAAATTTTTGGGACTAACCTTACAAACTTTTTAATAATTTTGGGACCAAAAACAAAATTCCGTAAATCATAAGACCAAAAACAACACCATCCTTTTTTGTGGGACCAAATATATTTAGCCATGAGAAATGAGACAAATTTTACTGTGATCACTAGCTTTCATGGTTAAATATAAAAAATGATCTTATGAATTATTTTTTCTCATATATACATATATATATATATATATATACTTTACCTGTATTTTGTAGTTGGCTGCAGTTCGTAAAATTCCTTGGGCGAAAGCAAATTTGAATTACACGGGTCAAGCTCTCATTATATCCGGAGGTATGTCTAATTCTGAGATTATTTTTGTGCCTCGAGATATGAAATTACTTTTGTACCCTTCTTAAAATTTCTAAAGTTAAACCCTCATTTTTATAAATAAGGATAATTACATATGTATCTCTTGATCTATGGTTTATTTACACAATCATCTTTGCTTTTTGAAAAAACTACACATGCACCAACCAAAAATGTCAACATCATCTACTGCACAGACCACCCATGTTTTTTTGAAAAATTAAATATACACCCTCTATAAACGTCATTAACATTACACAAACTACTCCTGCTTTGTGACTGCTATGAATGGCTTATATAATTACGCAAAATATATCGGTGGTTAAACTTAAGGGATAATTACGCTCCCCTCCCATAAGGTTTGGTGTAATTACACGTAAAACCCCATGTTTTGGAAAATTATATCTAGCATCCATGAGGCTTGCTTCTGTCTAAAAAATAGGTCCCTCTGTTAGTAAGTTGAACTAATAGGGGCTCTGGCAGAAGATACCACCAGACACCCAATCCCAGCAGAAGACATGTTAGTAGGACGAATCGGCTGTCCGGCCCGCGGGGAAGATTAGCAAAGCGGGAAAAAAGTCACCGAATTTGTTGATATTAGCGAAAAAACTGAATAAAAATCGATATTTATCATCGATTGACTTATTACTGAATTATTGCATGTCAAACAAATCTTTTTATGATCAAACTACCCTATACATCTTCACACGTTAATGCATATGAGGAGGTATATATTCACCGTTATAAGGGTAGTTTATTCAGAAAAAATTTGTTTGACCTGCAATAAGTTAATCGATGGTAATTATCGTTTTTCATTAAACTATTTTTTGTTAATACCAATAAAGTCAATAATTTTGACTAACGAAAGCACGTATTTATTAGATGAAAGCAAACTTCAGGAATACTAGACGTAATTTTTAAAACTACTAGTATATGTATAATTACTCTAAATATTAGGAAAGACGGTGTAATTATCCTAAACATAATATAGAACAGAGGGTGTAAACGTAATGATTTTTGGGGTATTCAATAGATTTTTATTTGAACAATTATCTTAGAAAGAAAAATTGTGTGACAAGCTCTTGATATCTGTGAAATTTAGATAATAATTGAAAATGAAATTGGTTTGATTCTCCGCAGCATCAATTGCAGCCTACTTCATTACTGCCGACAAAACTATACTGGAGGCAACAAGGAAAAATGCAGATGCCCGTTATGATAGAGGAACCTGAGTACAACAAGTGCTTGATGTTGGTATTTTTGAAGCTGTAGGTCTATATTGATTTTTTCCCCCTCTTTTTCTATTTTTGTGTTTCTTCTAGTTTAATTTCCTCTTTACAATAAAAAAGATTGTAATTGAGTTTGAGTACGAATCTTCGTCTAAATTATGTGGTCTATTTTGAAAGTATGTTTTTAGATTTTTTTTTAAAATTTTATTTCTAGTTGTAAAAGCATATATGGCTGAACGTTTTATACGCATGATTCGGGTCGAGTACTTGATCTCAAGATTTAGTCTAGGGTCACTTAAATATCCTCCAGTAAGCTTGATCAAGCAACTCGTCCCGAACAGTAAGGCCCCTGAGAAGAGAGCAAACGTGAGTTCAGCCGGAATGGTCCCCGACGAAAACCCTTCGATGCTTAAATCAGATAGTGTTTGAGATAAAGGAAATGGACCAAGAGTAGTTCTGGTTGTAATAAATGCACATACCTGTAAGAAATGAGAATGTCATCTATTTATAGGACCATGTATACGGATTTATTTGATCCACGTAGGGCAATCTTAGTGATTTCTTACTAACAGATCGACGACCTTCAATGGATCTATACGCCCGGCTTGAAGGTCTGGGTCGGGTCGAGAGTACCCCACCTGACTGAAAAGTGTGGAATTCTGATAGCATTGATGTAATTTCTACAACTTTTTGAGGATATTTTTGGGAAACGGGAGTAACCCCTATCAATGCACATTGAATGAACTAGTATAATTTGCGTGAGCATTACTTTCAAGAACATAAATTTTGCAAAAATTGTAATTCGATTAATACTTAACAAGAAAAAGGATTTTTAATTATCATAATAAATAACCATTAAATGATTAATACTTTCCAAGAAAATAAAAAGGATATTTTTAATTGCAATCAATACATTTTTTTTTTTGAAAAACGCATAGAGGAATTTATAAGGATGACAACTATATAATACGTGAGGATCAAGGAATTTTTCTTTTCTTTTTAAATTGAAGCGATGAATTATTATTTATTTCGAATAAATCGTTACGATCATTCATATCAAATATCTTGTATCTAATAATTTACTAATAATTATAACAATTTATACTAATCACCTACTACTAAGTCGAATAACATTTCACGCTGGGGGAATTCGAACCCGTGGCCTTAAGAGTCATGGCGTCTAAAAAAAATTGATGATATTCAAAGAAATGTTTTCACACTGATAATTCATCTTTCAAAATATTATCTTAATAAATATATTAAAATAAAATGTTGTATTGTATACACTAAATTAGGGGTATTAATCAAACATGTCGTTTCAATAGTTTCAAAATATAGAGGAAAAATTGAAAAAAAAAAAAAAAAGATATTTATTATGAATACTACTGAATATAGTCATACCTGAAATATATTAAGAGGGTAAAGTGAAATATTTATGAAGCATGACCAAAAGCACAAAATACCTAAAGCCAAATATGAAAATTGAAAAAATAAAAAGAAGGAAATGTCTTTTTTATGATTAAATATAAGATAGGGATAATTATATTTACACCCTTAATCTATAACTAATTATACAAGCCATCCATATTTTTTTACGTAATCACATAAACCACCCAAATAGCAAAAAAATATGGGTAGTTTGTGTAATGTTGTTGACGTTTCTGAAAATGTATGTGTAATTTTCTAAAAAATATAGATGGTTTGTGTAAATGATGTCGACGTTTCTAGTGAGTGTATGTATAGTTTCAAAAAATTGGAATGATTTGTATAAATAAACTATAGATCAGGGGTATAGATGTAATTATCCAGATAAGATATAGAGAACTCGTAGTTCATTCATCTATACTAATCTATACTATTATATAAAGAAAACTCCATCCACACTCACAAACGACCGTTTATTACACCGCTGCACAATTTTTTGTGAGGTAAAAAGTTCCGTTCAATCAATAATATAACTAACTTATTTAACTTCTAAAGTTTCACTAATTGATAAATTAGTTTTTTTTTAATGTGATGTAATGGTTTATATTTTGCTCTTATTTATAATAATAATAATATATTTTAAAATGAAAAAAAATATTTATTATATGCAAGCAGGGATGACATGCCACAGTAGCTAGTCAATACTAATATAAAAAGAAAACTTCATTTTTAGTCACAAAGAACGGTTACTTACACCATGACACCAAGTTTTTTTATTATGCTAATAATACCTCTAAGTTGATTTTTTCCTTTCTTTTTTTGTTTTTTTGGAAATGTGATATGTTGATTTTTATATATAATATATTTAAAAAAATTGAAATATTATTTATTATATGCACGTAGAGACAGCGTGCCACATCAACTAGTATAATCAAATTTATTTTTCTTGGCCCACACAAATGTAAGCGTTATACCAATAATTTTACAATCTTTATAACAAATTTGGCCCAGTTATAGTTTGGGCCAACCGCCCAGTTAAAATTAACCCTATAATTAGCTTCATTTGTCACTATCTACGGGTTTTGCACACCACCACCGGCATTCCTTCTCCAGACTTCTCCGCAGCTCACGAAACGCCGCGGTTTTAGGTAAACCCTAATACCTGTTTTATGTACCTAGCTGTGATTGTTGAAGTTATCGGAGCGTAATGTATAGGTAGTATTCCTGTCTTGTGTAATTTTTTGATTTTATGAGAAATTTGATTTTGAGCTTATTTTGTGTATTGAATTGCTATTTTTCCTGGCAAACCAAATCGGTAGGCTCTGGATTTTTGGTTCTTGACGTGAATTTATTGGTATTTCTTGTTCTTCGAAGTAATTCTTTGTTGTTACGCCGCCATTTCTTCAGCACGGGTTTGTTTCGTATGTTGATTTGTCTTTGGAATTCAAGAATTTAATATATGATTCAATTGCAGCGGATGCCAAGATCATTTTAAAGACTGATCCTAAAAAAGAAGTAGCTTGTGTGCCTAGCTGTGTACCTCAAAAATTGTCAACTCTAGATCATTTTCCACTTCTTGGTGGCTCTGATCCATGGGTACCCCAGAAACATCTCGAGAGCCTTGCCCTGACCGTATCCTTGATGATGTCGGGGGAGCCTTTGGCATGGGCGCTGTTGGTGGTGCAGCTTTCCATTTTTTGAAGGGTATCTATAACTCCCCCAAAGGTGAGCGTCTGGTTGGGGGATCTCAAGCTGTCCGCATGAATGCGCCTCGTGTTGGTGGTAGTTTTGCAGTGTGGGGTGGGCTCTTTTCCACGTTTGACTGCACAATGGTCTACATCCGACAGAAGGAGGATCCCTGGAACTCCATCATAGCTGGTGCAGCCACTGGAGGTTTTCTGCAGATGCGGCAGGGACTAGGTGCTGCTTCACGATCAGCAGTATTTGGTGGTGTGTTACTTGCTTTGATTGAAGGAGCTGGGATTATGTTAAATAAAATTATGAGTGCACCACAGAACTTTCCACCTATGGAGGAGCCACTACCGAACGTGCCTGGTGGTGTGCCTGGGTATCCAATGGGGCAAATTCCTGGTCAAGCTCCAGTAAATATTGAGAGTATAGGAGCTGGATCCTCGTCATCATCGTCACAACCGGCATCTTCTTCCTCATCATCTTCGTGGTTTGGAGGCTTTTTTGGTGGTGGGAACAAGGAGGAGACAAGTGCTACTGAAGGAAGCAAGACAAAGGTTTTGGAGAGCTTTGATGCTCCAAGTCCACCATCATTCGAGTACAAATAAGTCCAAGGGGAAATATCTGGTAACTGAGATAGTAACTCTCTATCTGATTTTGCACCTATCATATGGAGCTGTAGATTGGTCGATTCCGATCTCAAATTATAATTTTTGATCTCGTCTTGGTAGCTCTGGTATTAGATTTATTAGATAAAGTAGGTTCAAGCATATAAGTTGTTTGTTCTCCTTTTCATTTTTCTTTTTTTTGTTGGGAACTAGTCATTTTATTATTGAGTTATTGCTGTTATTGTGTATGAACACTGTACACATTGTTCCCACAGGCTTCCTATGTGCTGTGACTGCTGTCTATATCTTCTGCTAGAATGATGTTATGAAGGCGGACCACGACTTAGTCATGCATCTTTTTCTTCAGTTCATGTAAAAGATCATTGAACTTCTGGTTGTAGCTCATATTGCATGCCAAGCCGGCAAACAAATGTTGTATTGCTGGATGGTTTATGGTTTTTGTTGCTTCACTGAACCACTATAAACTCACCTAAACTGGAAATTAGATGTTATGGTCATAGCAGTAAATCTTTGCTTGTTGTTCCTGTGTTCAAAAAATTTATTCTGTATTCCGTTTATTTGTGGACCAACTGATGTTATGGTCATAGCAGTAAATCTTATGAGTGGCTATTTCAGTTTTGTAGTTGAAGTACTTTGCTTGTTGTTCGTGTGTTCAAACAATTTATTCTGTATTCCGTTTATTTGTGGACCAACTGCTGATTTCCCCCTTTTTTTTTATCACCTAACTTTGGGGTGAATGAATAAACGACCTCTATTCTCGTCTTTAATTTCTGCAACATAGTTTTTTCTCATTCCCTGCAGTTGTACTGTTAATTCATTTTCAGAAACGCCAAAACTGATAGCCTGATGACTTTGCACTCTAAATTTTGATTCTTAACGTGTGAAATAGCTATGGACGAACTGTTTGGAATTTTAACCTTCAATTTTCACGTCTGTTTCAAAAATCTGTATTATACAAGTGTTGTAATATTGATATGTTGTACTGTATGTATCCTATTCCTACCCGAAAGGAAGAAATGTTGAATGGTGTAGGAACACAAATAAGCTCACCGACGAACTGAAGACTGGAGCCTCAGTAGAAGGGCCCAGTCCCCACTTATTGCTGAGCCCTTGGGGGCCTTTAGCCTCTTCAGATAACTAAGCTAAGAAGACTCGTAATAGTTTGCCGTATAACACAATCTTGGTTCTGATGGTCTTTTGTTAGCAAATGCATTGTAGTACAACAGTTGTTTTACTTTCTATGCTTTATTATTACTTGGAAGAGGTCCTTATCTTTGATTTTTCCTTTGATATGTATATTTACTCTTCATGATGTGAGTTTTGTGAAGGGCTCATGTGTATAATTTTGTTGGGATCATTGTGTAGGAGTAGCTGCTGATGGCATTTGATCACTGTGTAGGGGTAGCTGCTAAATGGCATTGGCTTCCAGTACTTGATTCACACAAGCTTGGAGATTGATGATCAAGAGAACTGGCAATTTGTAATAAATTAGAATCAGTCTCTTTGGTTTTGATCATCTAGTATGGTTTTTTACCAGCACTTTATAATGTTCTTTTGATGGCCCTAACATGTGCCTTTGATGTTTGCAACTTGCGACTTCCCTCTATAAATTAGATGATTGTAGTGCCTTACATATTGGGTAGCTTGTAATATTGTATTTGTTGGTTCTAACACATAATTCCACACCTATTATAAGGAAATGCTAGGGCATCTTTGGCCCATTTTTGTTGATGATCTTAACTATCTTTTTCATTTCAAGCTTGTTGCAAATGATCTTTTGTATTTTAACCTTTCTCCTAATTCTAAGGGTAGATCACAGGTACCTCCCCTGAAGTTTAATATAGTTACGAGTTTTTTTTTGTTATTTGAGAAATTATAAATACCTTTTTGACTTTAATGGTTGTATTGCAATTAGCTTAATTCGTTAGTTTTCGTTAGGTTTTTATCCATTTTTTGTAGTAAATTGATTAATGGAAAATTCTTGTTCGGATCAAGTTTGGCTGAATTAAATCAATCATACTGTTATGCGGTTGGTTGTTTTTCATGAACTGTGCACTAATCACACGACAAGTGTACATTTGTCATGTAATTGGTTCAGATTTGATCGAGCCAAGTTCGGGTTAAAATTTTTCATTGGTCAAAATACCTTTTTGCACTCTAACTTAAAAAGTTACTTCATTTTTTAAAGATTTTTGAAACTTTTTTATGAATTAAGTGGTAATTTATAATTTATAAAAATTTTCTGTACACCTCATTTGTTTTTTAAATATATTTTTTTTCAAAAAAAATTGAAAAATATACATTAATGACCAAATTGATGATTTCAGACTTACACCGAAGATTATATAATTTCATCAAATATTAAGGAGAATGTCGATTATTTTTCAAATAACTTAGAGATATTTGTAGTTATGCAAATGTCAGGGGAGCTTGTTTAATTGATTCTATTTTTACGGTGTTATTCTGTTATAGTCCGGCAAAGTTTAAGAATTGTCTATTTTCGGATATATTTTGCCGGTCAATGATTTTAAATTCGAAGTGGACCGGTCGGTCTGATCGGTAACCGGACCGATAGCCAGTCCGATAAGAGTTAGAAAATCTGGGATGGTAAAATCCAGGCAAAATTGGTGAAAACCGACCAAATTCGGTCAAATCAATTTATTTTATTTTTTATTTAAAAAAAGTATGAACAGGGAGGAGATGAAACAAACCCATTTGCGGCTGCAGATGCTATGGAGAGTTGACGTCATTTTGCTGAAAATTTCTCTTATTTGCGACGGTGGGTAATCAAAGGGGGGAGAACACAAACTCTCAAATCTGAAATGAAATAGTTGATGGAAATGGACTTGAGTTTTGTAAATTGGGCCAAGAAGTGAAGATTGGGCTGATTTTGTAAATTAGTGTTTTTAATTGTATTTATTTTTAGAAAAATGATTGTTAATTTTTAACAAGAGGAATTTTTTAAATTATTTATTTTATAGAATGTTGGGAATACATTAAAATATTTTATATATTATTGTTATAATTTGTATATTTGTATTCATTTTATAAAAAAATGTATTTATTTTTGTGTGTTCTATTTAAATTTTTTAAAAAAATTATTGAAAGTTTTTTATTTGGATACATTTTCTTTTAGTTTATTCAATTAACATATAATAATGTATTGATAGAGTGTATATAGTATGGTTTGAGTCAATCGATTTTTTCAATTCGATTTAATCGGTCGGATAATGACCCAAAAACTTGTCCAGTTTAATCTTCCATCCAATTTTCAAAATATTATTGCCAGTTATTATCAAACCCTTTGGCTTTGTTCTCTTCAATTGCTGAAAATACCGACATATATCATCTGTAATGTATTATAGGAGGCTATAATTCTTTTCCCGATTCGAATTATACGAAAACGTATAAAGATTTCAAACCGGGAAAGATGAAAATTGTAGAAGAAAGGAATAACAATAAATATGGATACGGTGACATAAAATTTATAGAAATTTATGATACGATACGACTTCAACATAACTATCGCCTTGTGTCCGTGCCTTGTCCATCTTGTTAGATGTTTCTTTTTTAATTTTATTGGGTAAATATAATTTTTGATCCCTCAAGTATGCCACTTATCCACTTTTGGTCCTTCATGTTTCCTCCTCATCAGATTTGGTCCCTCAAGTTAAAATTTTTTATCAATTTCGATTCTCCTGTTAAATATTCCGTTAAAACTAACGGATTTAGGCAAAAAAAAAAAAAAAAAACCCACAAATGGGCTGAATTGAAGTCGAATCCGCATATTCATGGTAGCAAAACTACATTTTTACCATTCAACCAAACCAATTTCTAATCATTTTATTAACTGAAATGGTACTCAAACAAAACAGTGCAATAAAAAAATGTTAAAAAACATGTTGAAAAATCTCAAAATTAAATATACAAAACTCCTATATACCTAATAACAAAACCTAATGACAAAAATTAAAATTTGACCAATCAAAGTAACATAAACACTAAACAATTTCATAAATACAATTTTTGAAAATATCTCTGGCTCCTCATTTCTGCACCAGATGCACATATATTTTAACTGATGTTTAGAATATTTTTAAGGTTGTTTTTATGTATTTGATGACGTGACATATGCATTTCTTTATGAATTTCATGTCTTTCTTTATGTATTTTTATTACTTTAAGACATTGTTTGACATTTGTGTTATTTTGATTGGTCATATTTTAATGTTTGTTATCAAGTATATAGGAGTGTGGTGTATTTGATTTTCAAAATTTTCAACATAATTTTGAGATGTTTTTTTAATATTTTTTTATTTCACAGTTAGCGGTTAAGTACTATTTCATTTACTGTAATTATAAAGATATAGGTTTGGTTGAGTGGTAAATGTGTTGTTTTGCTTCAGCGAAGATGCGGGTTCAATTCCAATTCAGTCAATTTGCGGTTTTCTTTTTTCTTTTTTCTGTTACTTTTAACGGAATTTTTAACAGGAGGACCAAAATTGATGAGATTTTTAAACTTGAGGGACCAAATCTGATGAGAAAGAAACATGAGGGACCAAAAGTGATAAGTGGCATACTTGAGGGACCAAAAGTGATATTTACTCTAATTTTATTTATGGCAAATTAATTGGTGTGTCGGACACGACCCCTTTCTTTTTTAATTTTATTTATGACAAATTAATGGAGTGTCGGACATGTGTAGGATCGTGTCCGACAAATGTTAGATGCATAATGTGATTTTTTAGAGTATCGGTGCTTTATAACTGATCCAATATTACCAGTAATTCTGTAAATTATTAACAAATAAAACTATCAATTTCGTTCGAATAAAAAAATATGTTAAATTTGGAAAAGTATAATTTTATCAACTAATTTAAATATATCTTTATCTTCATTAGTAAATTCACAACTTAAAAAAAAATAAAAATAAAAATCAAATATGGATTTTCATTTTGATTTTTTTAAGTGAAAGTGATTGGATATTATTATTTAAGTAAACCAATTACAATCATAAATATTAAATGTCTATATCTAACTATTATCGACACTTATAACAATTATATTCTAATTATTAATATCAGATAATTATCAAATAATTATATAAATAACTATATCTAATCAACAACTACTGTCAAAATAGAACTACACCTACTATTACAGTAAAATACCATTCCACACATTGCTAGGTTCGAAACCATGATATCTATATCTATACTATTATATAAAGCAAACTCTGTTTTTACTAATAAATGGCAGTTACTTACACCGCAACACCAATTTTTCGGTTATACTGATAATACCCTTAAGTTAATTTTCATTTTTCTTTCTTTCTTTCTTTCTTTCTTTTTTTTTTTTAAAATGCAATGTGTTGATTAATATGTATATTTTCTTATTTACAATAGCTTTAAAACGTGCAATATTATTTATATGCACGCAGGGAGGGCGTACCACGACGGCTAGTTAATATAAAAACAAACATTCTTTTGTGTCTAATGTGGAAGTTATTTATGTATTATTACAATAATTGTCATTTGTTTCTTTTTAAATACATTTATTGATTTCTTTGTATATGATGAATTACTTATGTGGAGGACAAACATGAGAATTTACTATCTTATTGGTAATTCTCGTACCATTTTTACAAACTACCAAATATACCCTCTTGCCATAACCACCCATGTTCTCACACCAACTTCTTCATTTCCTTTTTTTTCCCCTCTACAAAAATCCAAATAGAACTTTAAAACCTCTCTCACAACCTACTATATTAATATGTTTCTCCATAATTTGGTAATAATAAGAAGCATGTAATTAATATGTTCATTATTATTTTTTTTGTTTTCTACTATCTTATATATATCTATATATATATAAACTCATAAGCCATTGATTTTCATTTTTATACGTAAAGATCGAAGATGCAAATGATAAAAGCTAAAAATATCAAGTTAGCAATAATCAGGATGTATTTATGTTTCTTTTTTTTTTTTTACTCTTAAACTTCCTCTGGTATTAACAAAAAATTGCATATTATTCTCCATGTAGTATCAAATACCATCTTTTAGTGCATTTTCATGGGCTATATGTACATTTACTCAATAAGAAAAATCATTTCAAACTTTCTTTTAAGAAGACATATCTTGAAGTATTTTATTTCTCATCATCTTATTTTTATTTGGAATTTACCAATTTATCAATTCTAAACATTTTATGTAATAGTAAGTGACTTTTAATACAGATTGGAACTTCTTTTAATGTTACGACTAATATGCTTCATATATATTTGAATTTTCCTACATATGGCTGGTGACTTGCTCTTTTCAATGGGTGAATTACAGTAATCTCCCCTGAGGTTTGACATAATTACGGATACCCCTCATTATTTTAAAAATTACAAGTACCCCCTGGAATTTGTAACCGTTTAACACATAACTCATTTCTACCCAATTTTATAGGTAAATTGACCAAAATACCCTTATGCAAATTGAATTATTTTTTAGAATTTTCTAAATGTTTTTGGACAAAAATGCGTAGGGAGAGGTTTCTTACATTTTTTACACAGAGGAACAATAATGTAATTTGCCTGGGTTGATTTTTCTTCAATTTAAAAAAAAAAATCAAGGGCAAAATGGACCATTTCAGGCCCTTGGTTAAAAATTACAAACTTAAAAATTACAAACCTCAGGGGGTATTTGTAATTTTTGAAACAACAAGGGGGTATTCATAATTATACCAAACCCCAGGAGAGGTCATTGTAGTTCACCATTTTTTAATTGCTAATATTTCTATCAAATAGTAAGTGACTTTACTAATTTAAATTTGTGTTTACTTTATCCAATTTATGCAACATGACGTCTCATTTTGAAATTAATTAGGAGTTTTTGGTATGAGATCAATGCACTCTGATTGATGATATCTAATTTTTATAACATATTTTATATTAATCCGAACATATATCGAGTATTGAGTTTTCAAATAAAAAATTATCGTATAATTATTTATTTCTAACACGTTAAAATAAATTACTAATTATTTCAAGGGTCTTTTAACGATATATATGTATATATATATCTGTACTATTATGAAAGGGAAGTTATTTTCTTCTAATAAATGACGGTTATCTCATATTTTTACCACTTCTTTTAAATTTTGCCTTCCAAAACAAAACAGAATTTTAAGTTGAAAAAGTGTATTTATTACGACTATCAAGGATAAAAATAGAAATAACCCCAAAATAATGTAATTCTCATACCAAAATAATGCTAATCCAATTTTACCCCCACTATATACCACAAAATTATGTGTAAATTTGTAACTAAATAAAATCACACTCGCATGTAGTACATTAATAAAACAACAACAGGAAAAATGAAAAGGAAAAAAAGAAAGAAAACCAAGTTGTAGTTATACTTTTTTTAGTTTAATTAAATTTGTTAAAAAAATTCAAACTCCTTCATTTTTTATCCTTAAAATTTTTAATAAATATACTTATTCAACTTAAAATTAAATTTTGTTTTCCAAGGAAAAATTTTGAAAAAATGTGCTAAAAATATGAGATAACCACCATTTATTAGACGGAAACTGTTGGAAATCATGACTCCTTGCTAGTTGAAGTTGCAGATGTTTCTCCAGCCATCACGTAGAGTTGCTGAAGAAGATAAAGCAATTATGTATATAAATCGTGTTGTACATAAACTCGTGTTTTAGCTTCTTGCATCTCTCTTAGTGAAAGGGCGCTTTTCATTATAGCCATTAGATGTGATGCACAGATTGTGGACATGTAGCCGTCAGTTGCAAGGTTTTTAAATTCGAACCGGCCGGTCCGACTGGTTCTACCGAGAACCGGACTCGAGACCGGTCCAGGTATGGGTGTAAGAGCTGGGGTGGTCAAACCTACTGTGAATCGGTCAAAACCTGGAAAAATTGATAAAAACTGGCCAAAATTGGTGGAAATCGGTCAACTCGACTTCCATTTAAAAAAAAAAAGAGAGAAAAAGAAAGAAGGCGTCGACGGACGGACGAGTGGAGCTGGTGGGCAAGTTCCGACGTCAGCGAAGGTGATTGGTCGTTTGAGGTGGGGGTGGAGGAGAACTAAGAAGAAGAAAAGGGGTTGGTGGTGGGGGGGGGGGGGGAGAAGAAGGAAATGGGAAGAGAGGGAAAAGGAAAGTGAATGGTGGGAGAGAGGAAACAGGAAAGGGGGAGGGAGAAGAATGAAAGGGGGTAGGTGGGAGAGTGAAGAAAGAAAGGGGGTAGGTGGGATTAGTTTATATTTTTTTTTATTTTTATTTTTAGTAGTATTATTTATTAATTATTAATCTACTTTAATTTTTAATTTATTTTTTGTGAACTACGAAAAATGAACTATATATTTTATAATTGTAATAATCCTATGAATTATTTGATATATTTTTTTGTGTTTCTTGTTAAGTTTTTTTTTGAATTATTATTATTGTTTAATTGAATGAAATTTATTTTGAAAAATTTTAAATTATTTATTTAAATGTATTTGTTTTTTTTACGTTAATAAATTAATATATAATGTGTATTAATATGTTATATATATAGTATTGTCCGAGTCTACCAATTTTTTGACTCCGGTCCAACCGATCGAACCAGTAACCCAGTAACTTATTCGATTCGATCTCTGACTCAGTTCTCAAAACATTGGTCAACTGTGTGTGAGCTGTTAGGGTTAGTTGGAGGGCAATTACCTTCCCCCACTTGTATATAAGCTGAACGCAACACATACTTCATTATCATCAATGAAATTATCTGAAATTTTCTCTCTCGACAAAACCATGGATTCTGCATTTACATTTGAAATCTCCTTTTTTTGGATCATGGTATCAGAGCCATCGTATTGTTAGAATTGGTGACCGTAAAGCCAATCCTGTTAGACTTATGTAACCTATTTATGATAAATTGGTGTTTAAATAAAGTTTATGAATAAAAGTGATATTCATATTCAGCGTTAATTCTTTGTTTGTGTTCACTTAACTGCTTTACATTACAAACTGTTCAATACACAAATAAAACCCGCAGACCGAAAGGTTAATCTAAGAAACTGGATTGTACATAGAATGGCATCTCATGAAATCAGTTTCTATGGATCGGTTTGACATGCTCCAAGTCGAAGGACCTCGAGATAGGGTATAGAGAGTCCGTTTGAGACTTGCAGTAAGCGATTGCAATCACGTTTCATCGACAAGTGACGAAGGTCATCCATGAAATGTTAGTGGGTTAGCCAGCTTGGTGCCGGTTGACTGAGACGACTCGTGGGAATCGTCATATGGGAAACCTTGAGTGCGTTGGTCGGTATGACTCGAATTCCCAGTTCCGACAGTACGGGTTTGGTCCTCGAACTTGAGGGACTATTGTGGTGACATACACACCGTGCCTGAATCTTAGATTTAGCAAAAGGCTACCAAGTCGAGAGACTCAGTTGTCATAATTCCTATCTAGTGCAATCAAGGTGTGTAGTGTGAACAATAGGTCCCAACAGAGAATCCGTCTCCTGTCAAAATGATTGACAGTAATGTCTCACTTACACTCTGAGACTCGTCCTCCGGTAAATCTGTGGCCACAGTAACTGAACAGTGGGATGAGATCCCCATGACGTTTGGTATGGACGAGTCAAAGCTTTAGTCAAGAATGTGTACCGACACCTATTGTCCACACCCTAGACTATAGCTGTGAGATGGAAGATGGAAGGACAGACGTACTAAAGAGCCTAAATGTTCACGCCATAATATTCACCTAGCATCTAGTGCCATGGACCGTTGCTAGACGGCCACCCATGATGACAGCTGAATTCCCATTATAGGATGATTGGAAATTCGGCCACGTCTAACTGAGGATGAATCTAAAGAGTCACACACAATCTACCGGTAGCGGATGAATTAATTTGGAATTAATTTCAGGAGATAGAATAATTTAATTAGATTAAATTGGTTCCCTTTTCTTGGATTGTGAACTCTTTAATTGGATTAAATAGAATTAACTAATAAATTGAATTTATTAAATTGAGAAAATGGGCTCAAAATAATTATTTAGTTATTTAAAGCCTAAGGGTTTATTTTAAATTAGATTTAAAATATTTCATAAAATCCATCTAGCGATGGACGGATGAGATCGATGGAGAGATCAATGGCCAAGATCAAGTTTGACTTAGTCTCTAGCCTAAGTTGACTAGGATTTGACTAGATCAAAATCCTAGTCAACCTATGCCTCTTTATGAGACTTTGAAGAGGACTAGGACAAGTCCCTTCCTATAAATTCTCATAGATACACACACCACTAGGTGATGGTCTCTAGCGCACACACACACACACACACACGACCTCTCCTCTCTCTTGTCCACCTCTCCTCTCCACTTTCCAAGAATTGTTCTTGTTCCTTGTCTTTGATACAAGAGAACTATAGGCAAATTGATGATGTTAATTCATAACGCTAGGTCGATTTGTCCTCCTATATATATTCCTCTTGATTTTTTGCTAGCACGGGGAATCAAGATCCGGTGGATAATTTAGAGGGTTCCTAATTTGGAATCTTTGTGGCAAAACGTGGAACAACGCACGTAGCAGTATGAAGAAAACGACAACGGGTAGGTCTCCCGTTTGTTTCATTGCAACCCTATGGCCACCATGATTTTAGTATTTTTTTTTTATCATGAGATACACCCTATGGGACACCCCTTGAACGTGTATTTTATTTCCGTTTATAACATGTTTAATTTTTCATATTTTAATTTATCGCGCTTCCACATTTGCGCTCCCTCCTGGGGTGATCCACACATGCTTTCACGTATGATGGTTTCTAGATACTCGTTGTGAAGATTACATACACCTTGTGCAAAAGCATTGTTAGTTACAATGAATACCGCGGAAACAACTACTGGATCGAGCTCAAACACCAGCTCGCAGATGGGATCGAATGTTCTAAAGGTTCATACTTCAGATTATCCAGGTATGACTCTTGTATCGGAGTCATTGATAGGTAGTAATTACCTGTTGTGGAGTCGATCAGTGAAGGTAGCTTTAATGGCGAAGATGAAGCTATCGTTCATCGATGGAACATATACGAAGCCGACTGATCCTGAGGAATGTAAGCAATGGATCAGAATGGTTAGTATGGTATTTTCATGGATTATGAACTCTATTCCAAAGACATTGCAGAGCCTTCTTTTACTCAAAGTCAGCCAGGAATCTCCGGATGCAACTTGAAACCAGATTTGGTCAGTCCAACGGACTAATGATCTACAATCTACAACGTGAAATAACTTCTTTAACTCAAGGAAGTTTGGATCTTGTTGCTTATTTCACGAAGCTCAAAATGCTGTGGGATGAGCTGAGTGTGTGGATCCATCTCCAGATTGTGCGTGTGTCTTGCATAGAACTATGGCAGCTAAGATTGCATCTAGCCATCTGATGCAATTTCTGATGAGCTTAAATGAGTATTTCGCAATCAGATATTGGTATTGGATCCATTGCCGCCTGTTGATAAAGCCTATTCTTTAGTTTTGAGAGTTGACAGCTAGAGACAGGGCCAAGCAACCTTAGAAGAATATGGGAATAATATGGCTATGATAGTCAAGAACAATGAATATAGGAAGGGAGTTCCAAGCACACAGGTACAAAGCGAAAACCATATGTGAAAAAAAAGAAGATCTATTCTGTGACGCTTGTAATAGAACAGGCCATTCGAAGATACATGCTTCAAATTGCATGGATATCCTGATTGGTTTAAGGAGCTAAGTGCATGAAGAAAATCAGCGGGAGCTGATCAAAAGGCTTTAGCTGCAAACTATGGGATGAGCAACTGCAGAAAACTGAGCAGCATAATGGTGACTCCTTATCAAATGTGATGACTGAACTGCTACATTTGATGAAAGCCAAAGTGCAAACAAGTCCAGAGGATAACTTTGTTGGTATGGGACACTACATAGGTATGTCTAACATTTATGGTTGTTTTAGTTCAACTACCTGGATAGTGGACAGTGGGGCAGAACTCATATGTGTGGAAATATGCAATTGTTTGATAAGTTGAAATTATACAAAACTAGTTAGAAACATACTCAAGCAATATCACATCCAGATGGTACACATAAGAAAGTCACACACTGTGGCACCATTACTCTCTCAGAAAATATTGTTCTCTCTCAAGTGTTACATATGTTAGAATAGGTGATCATCAAGCCAATTTATTGGCTCTTTGTAAACTATTCTATATGATCTTTTTCAATAATATGTTAATTTAAGAAATGTTCTTTGGCCATCTTCATCATATGCTTTTAACATTATATTTATATGAGCATTTGGTTGAAGTCCTTAGATCAATTATGCTACGGGGTTGGCTCACGCATATGATGGCGCCCATGAAACCGACCTCTATGGTTTCATCTAAAATATTCCAAGTCAATGAATCGGTCGAGACAGGGCATCAACCATTCCTTAAAGACTTGCACTAAGTGATGCGTTCATATGATTAATGTCGAGTTTTATGATAGAGACGTATGACGTCTGCGCACTTTAGTGGGTGCTTGATAAAGAGTTATCAAGTTCACTGAATTGACTCGCAGGAGTTGTCATATGGAAGCCCTATATGGCATGATCGGTATGACTAGAACTCCTAGGCTACGATAGTGCACTAACTAGTCCTTAGACTTGAGGTTCCACAGTAACCTTGTGCATAGGACAACTATGACTTGATTATGTACAATGTGGTCTTAGGTTTCATCCTGGATCATTATACGGTCATATTTCAGACATAGTTGAAGTATGAATGCAGGTTGGTGAGTTCCAAGATAGGATTTGTTACTTATCATGAGATGATAACGAACCTCCTATGTTCTCTACATTATGCGTTCATCGAAGCCCATGGCCATGGCTATTGATCAAATAGGAGAAAGGGTTTTTCCTATATTGATAAATTGGAAGCATAACTTGAAGAGTTGATACATAGACATCAAAGTCGATAATGGGACTCGGTAACTAATTCCATGCCCTAGACTTTGATCGGGAGGTTAGTAGCGGAGGGACCATATCTGCATGGTACGCGTAGCTCACAGGTTCACGCAATAATTCACCTATTCTCTAGTGCCATGGACCATTGCTAGATGACCACCTATGGTGACGGGTACTTTCCAATTAAGGAGTTAATTGAGGGTGATTAATTATGATAAGATCTAATTAATCTAATGCAAGTAAGTTGCTAATTAAATTGTATATATGATACAAGCCCAAGTCTAGCTGAATAGTGAATCTAAAGGGTCACACACAAATCCATAATGGAATTATTGGAATTAATTTGTAGAACTAATAATTAATTGATTGAAATGATTTATGAAATCATTTCATAGGAATATTAAATAATATGATTATTAAATTTGGAGTCTAAATTCACAAGTATTAATTTGATTAAGTAAAACTTGTGATAGACTAATTAAGATGAATCTATTTGAGCTTGAAAATCAATTAATTCGATTGATTAATTTGGGCTTATATTTAATTAAAAAATTAATATCATGGGCTAAGTAATTAGTTGGGAATTAATTAAAATTGGACTTAGTCCAATTGAAAATTAAGATAAAGCCTAAGACCTTAGCCCAAGCCCACAAGACAAGATTCATTGAACATAGACATGACTTGTTTTCATCTTTAGATGAAGAAGAAAATATGAGTCATGCTAAAGCTTGTCTATAAAGAATACAAGTATAAAAGAAGAAAATATGAGTCATGCTAAAGCTTGTCTATAAAGAAGACAAGTGTAAAAGGAGAAAAGATGAGTCATGCTAGTACTTGTCTATGAAGAAGACAAGTGTTATCTAAGAGCAAGACATAAGGGTTTTTCTATATTCATTGTATCTAGTACAAAGAAATGCCTATAAAAAGGGATAGAAGGCAAGAGATTTACATATCATAATTTTACATACAAAGATACAAAAACTCTTGCTTTCCTTTTGCTCTCTAGTTCTTAGACTTTCTCTCCTTCAAAGTTAGAAAGTCTAGCTTTCACTTTAGCATTGGTCTTATGTTCATTTCTCATCTCCAAAAAGAGAAGAATTCCTTTGATTTTTCCATAGATCAATAGTTGATCTACCTTAATCCTCCAATACCTACTAGCATAGGTTTGAGGGTGATTCCATCATAGGTGGTGTGGACTAGCTTTAGAGGGAAGACACTTGTGTTCCTACCGTGAACAACAATTAAAAGCGGTTCTGTTTTGACGTTCCACCAATTTTAAGGTAAGGTCGTTCTTGAGAAAGTTCAAGTAACCAACATCAACCGGAGAGCAAGAAAGGTTGGTTCTCTTAACTATTCGATTGACATCCTTTTATGCATGAGATCCACATCGTAATAGCAACGAGATGGACGATTTGATCGCTAATTATAATATTGTTTTCTAATTAAAATTTTAATTTTTGCTGTGTTTAACATCTCGGGACTTATACGAAGCTAACAGTGGTATCAGAGCCCGGTCATGCAAGTCAGTTGAATTTATTTTTGTTTGATGTGATTTAATCGAATTAAATTGCTTAGTGATTTAATTTTATGTGTTAATATCTTGATGTGTTGAATTTAATTCTTGGGCATATTTCAATTGTTGAAATTTAATTCTATTGTGTTTCACCTTCCGCCTACATGGCCGGATTTATCTTCCGCCTACATGGTCGGATTTAATAGCGATTTTCTATATTCTCAACTCTATTTTTATTTAAGGATAATATATATATATATATTATTTTTCTAATTTATATTTGGATATAAATTGAGAAAGAAAATCGGATTTTCACTTTCAATTTGATTAGGAAAATTCAACATATTCTCCTAATATGATTAGGACAATTTATTGGAAAGTCCAAGTTAATTTGACATTATGAATCAAGTGCCCATGAATTAAATTCAATTTCATTCCATGGAAAACATCATGTGATTTAACATAAGAATTAAATTCTTTTGTTTTATTGGATCTAAATATATATACTTGATATTATTTGCATATATGATATGTGATATCTTTATGCATGGGATGACTACGGGCTCAGGATCATCCAACAAGGGCATGCTAAGTTTTATTTCTTGTATATGATAAACAAGCAAATAAGAATAAAATATTGTGATGAGGTCTTGCATAAACAAATGGTTTGAACCCTCACTTGGAGTGTCCAAGTTAAAATATTAAGCCCGTGATGGATAAAATCAAATTGGATTTGATAATCCAGACCTTCTATCCATAGCGACAAAGTATGAGATGCTATCACCTTTCACTTCATTGTCTCACGAGTCGTGGAATGATTTGGAAGTAGTGAAAAGCTGTACTATCACTATGAACAAGTAGATTACCTACTATCACTCTGTCTCACGAGTCGTGGAGGGCAATAGTGGGTCTTTTGGTCGATGGGTTGGGCTTAACATGGAGTAACATAATTCACTTGGAGTCCTTGGGATTATGTGAAAAATGAGGTAAAACACCTTGGGGATCTCATAAAATGAGAATGGTGAAACTGACCTCCCATAGAATTATTCTCATGCGAATCGTAACAGCAGGGTATGAAATTCGTTCTATGAACCTCAAGTCCACTAGGAAAAATATTTCCCGAAAATCCATATGGGGGTTTATGAAATTTTGAAGAAATAGTGGGAGCAATTTATGATTAAAGACCATATCGTAAATTTAATTAACATTGATTGAAAGAATGCTAAAATCTCCATTGTTTCTTCTTTTCTTTCTTGTAGATCGAAAATGTCTAAAAGTCTACTTGCTACCATACTTGAGACAAAAAAACTTATTGGAACCAACTATGCTGACTGGCTTAGGAATCTCAAAATTGTTTTGGATTCCGAGAAACGCTCTTATGTGTTAGAATCTCGTCTTCCGACTGAGCTTCCCGAGGATTCAACTGACGAAGAACGTGTGACGTTCCAACATTGGATCGATGATGACCTTCAGGTCCGTTGCCTTTTGCTGGCATCTATGAGCAATGAACTGCAAAAGCAACATGAACGCCTTAAGCAAGCATCTGAGATCTCTGTACGCTTACAAGAGTTGTTTGCGGTACAGGATCGGCATATAAGATATGCAGCATCAAAGGAGTTCTATCGGGCAAAGATGACTGAGGGGTCGTCTGTTCATGACCACGGCATCAAGATCCTTTCTCTCATTGAGAAGTTAGAATATTTGAACGCAGGCATGAATAATGACTCCTACATAGATGTGATCTTACAGTCATTACCGCCATCTTTTGATCAATTTGTTGTTAATTACGATATGAACGGTCTTGAGAAGACTGTTCCTAAATTGATCAATATGCTTATGCAATACGAGGCTACCATAAAGAAGCCTGCACCAGTAATGCTAGCAACCCCATCCACATCTTCCTCCATGACCAAAAGGGTCAAGAAATGGAAAGAGAAGGAAGAAAAGCAATAAGGACGGCCGAGGGAAGGGCAAAGGGAAAAAGATAATCAAGGCCAATCCAGCAAATGATGAGTGTCATCACTGCCACGAAAAAGGCCATTGAAAGAGGAATTGCAAGAAGTTTCTTGCAACAGTCCAAGGTATTTTCGTTGTTGAAATTAACATGGTTGCTAATAATGCTTCTTGGGTATTAGGTATCGGTTGTGGAGCTCATATTTGCAATAATTTGCAGGTAGTGAGAAGAAGCAAAAAGTTAGATAAAGGGGATGTGATCCTCAGGCTTGGAGACGACAAACAAGTTGCTGCTGAAGCCGTTGGAACTGTCTATTAGCAAGGATGTTAGGATAGTACTTAATAGTTGTTATTATGTATCAAGTATGATAAGAAACATTGTATCTATACCTAGTCTTGATGAAGAGGGGTATGAATTTTGTATATCAAAACAATGTTTCTACTTAATGAGGAATAGTTCTTCTGTTTTACTTGACACTTTAATAAATGGTTTATATACTATCCAACAACATAATATGATTATGAACGTTCAACATAAACGAAAATTGGATGATCAAGAAAATGCACAAACATGGCACGCTAGGTTGGGTCACATTTCCAAGGATAGGATGAAGAGGTTGATTGACTCTAAGAATCTAGAAATAGAGAACTTAGATGCTCTTTTAACTTGTGAATCTTGTCTTAAGGAAAAAAATGACCAAAACACCATTTATTGGACAAAGTAGCCATGCCACTACACTGTTGGATTTAATCCACACAGATGTTTGTGGACCTTTAAGTATTCCAGCTAGAGGAGGATTTTCTTACTTCATAACCTTTACCGATGACCACTCACGGTTCGGTTATGTGTACTTAATGAAGTACAAGTCTGAAGCATTTGAAATATTCAAAGAATTCAAACTTGAAGTAGAAAATCAAACTAGACGAAAATTAAGACCATTCGATCTGATCATGGTGGTGAATACTTAAGTGGTGAATTCTTGAATTACTTAAAAGAGAATGGGATTCTCTCTCAGTGGACTCTTCCTGCAACGCCACAACTTAATGGCGTGGCTGAAAGGAGGAACCGAACTTTGTTGGACATGGTTCATTCCATGATTAGTTCTACTACATTACCTCTTTCTTTTTGGGCCTATGCGTTAGAAATAACGGCCATGTTATTAAACATGGTGCCATCTAAGGCTGTACCCAAAACACCATATGAAATATGGCATGTCAAACCACCCTCTTATAAGTATTTGAGAATATGAGAGTGTCCCGCATATGTCAGAAGACTCGTGGGAGATAAGTTGGATATGAGATCCATCTTATGTAGATTTGTTGGATATCCGAAAGAAATTGTAGGATACTACTTCTATGATCCCTCGGAACAAAACGTGTTTGTTTCGATAAATGCAGTGTTCTTGGAAAAGGGTTTTTCTTCGAATACTCAAAACAAAGAGGTGCAACTCGAAGAGTCGAGTGATGCATCGCCTATGGCAGAAATGATACTCATACTGCCTCACAATGAACCTTTTGATTTTACACATCCTCTGAGAAAGTCGCTAGAGTCTCTAAACAACCTGAGAGATATGGTATGCTAGCCTTAACTGGTCAATTGGATAATGATCCAAAGACGTTCGAAGAGGCGATGTCTGATATCAATTCGGGTAAATGGCTTGAAGCCATGAGATCCGAAATGGACTCCATGAACTCCAACAAGGTATGGATCTTAGTGGACCTACCTAAGGGAGTTAGGCTCGTTGGGTGCAAATGGATCTACAAGCTAAAGCTTGGAGTCGATGGAGAGGTATCGACCTTTAAGGCCCAATTGGTAGCGAAAGGCTACACTCAAAGGCCTGGTGTGGACTTTGAGGAGACCTATTCTCCCGTCGCTATGGCCAAGTCCATAAGGATCTTACTTGCCATATCAGCGTATTATGACTATGAGATATGGCAAATGGATGTGAAAACTGCATTCCTTAATGGATTCATTAAGGAAAAAATCTATATGGATCAGCCACAAGGTTTTACATCTAAAGGAGAAGAGCAAAAAGTTTGTAAACTCCAAAGGTCCATTTATGGGCTCAAACAGGCATCCTGAAGTTGGAACATTCATTTTGATGAGGTTATAAAATGTTATGACTTCATCAAGAACGAATATGATCCCCGTGTATATAAAAAGGTTAGTGGAAGCTCTATTGTGTTCCTCGTGCTTTATGTGGATAATATTTTACTCATCGGGAATGATGTTAAAATGTTAGGTAACATTAAAGCATGGTTATCTACTCAATTCTCCAAGAAGGACTTGGGTGAAGCTTCTTATATTCTTGGGATAAAGATCCACAGAGACAGATCTAAAAGAATGTTAGAAATGACCCAAGTCTCGTACATTGATAAAGTCTTAAAAAAGTTCAAGATGGATAAATCAAAAAGGGGTTTTCTTTCCATGAGGCATAGAATTAAACTCTCCAAGACTCAGTCTCCCAAGACTGGTGAGGAAGTCAATAAAATGTCAGAAATTCCCTACGCTTCTGCCGTTGGCAGCATACAATATGTTGTTCAATGTACGAGGCCTGATATAACTTGCGCTCTAAGTGTTACGAGTCGTTATCAGGCATGTGCCGACCACGATCACTGGACTGCTGTCAAAAATATCCTTAAGTACTCGAGAAGAACTAGGGATTTATTTTTGGTGTATGGTGATGGAGAATTGATATGGGAAGGGTATACTGATGCTAGCTTCCAATCGGATGTGGATGACGCTAAGTCTTAATCTGGTTATGTATTTAGGCTGAATGGAGGAGCTATCAGTTGGAAAAGTTCCAAGCAAGATACGACAGTGGATTCCACGATAGAAGCTGAGTACATTGCAGCTTCTGAAGCTGCAAAGGAGGCTGTTTGGATGAAAAACTACATCCAAGAGTTAGGTGTGGTGCCTAGCATTGCCAAACCTGCAGTTGTACTTTGTGATAACAACGGGGCTATTGCGCAAGCGAAGGATCCAAGACTTCATCACAAAGCCAAACACATAATTAGACGCTACAATATAATTAGAGAGATGGTAGGAAGAGGTGACGTGCGAGTGGATCGCATTGCATCGACGGAGAACATAGCAGACCCGCTTACAAAGCCGATATCACAAATTGCTCACCCTCAAAATCTTGAGAAGATGGGATTAAAGAACATGGGCAATTGGCTTTAGGTCAAGTGGGAGATTGTTAGAACAGGTGACCGTCAAGCCAATTTATTGGCTCTTTGTAAACTATTCTATACGATATTTTTCAATAATATCTTAATTTAAGAAATGTTCTTTGGCCATATCCATCATATGCTTTTAGTATTATATTTATATGAGCATTTGGTTGAAGCCCTTAGATCAATTATGCTACGGGGTTGGCTCGCGCATATGATGGCGACTATGAAACCAACCTCTATGGTTTGATCTAAAATATTTCAAGTCGATGAATCGGTCGAGACATGACATCGACCATTCCTTAAAGACTTGCACTACGTGATGCGTTCATATGATGAATGTCGAGTTTCATAGACAGAGACGTATGACGTCTGCGCACTTTAGTGGGTGCTTGATAAAGAGTTATCAAGTTCACTGAATTGACTCGCAGGAGTTGTCATATGGAAGCCCTATATGGCATGATCGGTATGACTAGAACTCCTAGGCTACGATAGTGCACTAATTAGTCCTTAGACTTGAGGTTCCACAGTAACCTTGTGCATAAGACGGCTATGACTTGATTATGTACAATGTGATCTCAGGTTTCATCCTGGATCACTATACGATCATTTTCAGACATAGTTGAAGCATGCATGGAGGTTGGTGAGTTCCAAGATAGGATCTGTTACTTATCATGAGATGATAGCGAACCTCCTATGTTCTCTACATTATGCGTTCCTCGAAGCCCATGGCCATGACTATTAATCAAATAGGAGCAAGGGTTTTTCCTATATTGATAAATTGGAAGCATAACTTGAAGAGTTGATACATAGACATCAAAGTCGATAATGGGATTCGGTAACTAATTCCATGCCAGACTTTGATCGGGAGGTTAGTAGCGGAGGGACCATATCTGCATGGTACGCGTAGCTCACAGGTTCACACAATAATTCACCTATTCTTTAGTGTCATAGACCATTGCTTGATGGCCACCCATGGTGATGGGTACCCTCCAATTAAGGAGTTAATTGAGGGTGATTAATTATGATAAGATCTAATTAATCTAATGCAAGTAAGTTGCTAATTAAATTGTATATATAATACAAGCCCAAGTCTAGCTGAATAGCGAACCTAAAGGGTCACACACAAATCCATGATGGAATTCTTAGAATTAATTTGTAGAATTAATTATGGAGAATAAATCAATTAATTTAAGGAGTTAAATTAATTGATTGAAATGATTTATGAAATCATTTAATGGGAATATTAAATAATATGCTTATTTAATTTGGAGTCTAAATTCACAAGCATTAATTTGATTAAGTAAGACTTGTGAAAGATTAATTAAGATGAATATATTTGAGCTTCAAAATCAATTAATTAGATTAATTGATTTGGGCTTATATTTAATTAAAGAATTAAATATCATGGGCTAAATAATTAGTTGGGAATTAATTAAAATTGGACTTAGTCCAATTGAAAATTAATATAAAGCCCAAGACCTTAGCCCAAACCCACAAGACAAGATTCATTGAACATAGACATGACTTGTTTTCATCTTTAGATGAAGAAGAAAATATGAGTCATGCTAAAGCCTGTCTAAAGAAGACAAGTGTAAAAGAAGAAAATTTGAGTCATGCTAAAGCTTGTCTATAAAGAAGACAAGTGTAAAAGGAGAAAAGATGAGTCATCCTAGTACTTGTCTATAAAGAAGACAAGTGTTATCTAAGAGCAAGACAAAAGAGCTTGTCTACATTCATTGTATCTAGTACAAAGAAATGCCTATAAAAAAGGGTTGAAGGCAAGAGATTTACATACCATAATTTTACATACAAAGATACAAAAACTCTTGCTTTCCTTTTGCTCTCTAGTTCTTAGACTTTCTCTCCTTCAAAGCTAGAAAGTCTAGCTTTCACTTTAGCATTGGTCTTATGTTCATTTCAAATTTCCAAAAAAAGAAGAATTCCTTTGATTTCTCCATAGATCAATAGTTGATCTACCTTAATCCTCCAATACCTACTAGCATAGGTTTGATGGTGATTCCATCATAGGTGGTGTGGACTAGCTTTAGAGGGAAGATACTTGTGTTCCTACCGTGAACAACAATTAAAAGCGATTCTGTTTTGACGTTCCACCAATTTTAAGGTAAGGTCGTTCTTGAGAAAGTTCTAGTAACCAACATCAACCAGAGAGCAAGAAAGGTTGGTTTTCTTAACTATTCAATTGACATCCTTTTATGCATGAGATCCACATCGTAATAGCAACGAGACGGGCGATTTGATCGCTAATTATAATATTATTTTCTAATTAAAATTTTAATTGCCGCTACGTTTAACGTCTCGGGGTTTATACGAAGCGAACAACGTGTACTGAGTTTCATATGTAACTTGCTCTCTATCCACAAGCTCAGCTCCTCATCACACATTTCCTTCATCTGCTTACCTGATCATTGCCTTTTGCAGGACTAGAGGACTAAGAGAATTCTGGTTGTAGGGAGATTAGTTGGAAAGCTATACATGTTAGGCAAATAATCTTTTAATTATGATGTAATAAAACTGCATTCTATCAATCATGTAGTAGTTGAACGTTGCCTGAGTGCACATCTGAATAAGGTAGATGTATGGCATCGAAGGTTGGGTCACACACCTGCATTTGTATTTGACATATTGATGATAATAAACCTATTGATGAATATCTGAATACATGTTATACTTCTCCACTGGTGAAACAACAACACCTACCTTTTTTTTTCAAGTGAAACTGTTTATGCACATGTCTTTGACTTAGTTCATGTTGATCTTTGGGGCCCCTATACAAAATTGTACATTAGGTTGCACTTATATGTTCACAGTGGTGAATGACTATAGCAAGGAACTTGGACATTTTTTATGAAGTACAAATCTCAATCAGTAAATCTTTTGGAGAATTTCTATCAAATGGTCTTAACACAATTTGAGAAAGAATTAAAGTGGTTCAAACTGATAATGGTATGGAGTTTTTAGGTGAACATTGTCAGCATTTCTTCCAACAACATGGGATCATACATCACAAAACTTGCCAATATTCCCCTCAACAAAATGGGGTGATTGAGCGCAAACACAAACGCCTCCTACAAATTGCTCATGCCTTGATGTTTCAGTTGTCTTTGCCTTCCAGATTTTGGACATAAGCCATACTTGCAGCCACATATATCGTGAACAGGTTACCCACTTCAATACTGCAATGGAAGTCACCTTATGAGGTGTTGTATAACAAGAAGGCAAATTACTCTAGACTGAAGGTATTTGGCTGCTTAGCCTTTGCTATGAACGTCAATCCTCATAAAACAAAGTTTACTAAAAGAGCGCGTTGACGAGTCTTTGTTGGTTATGCAATGGGGCAAAAAGGGTACAAACTCTTTGATCTGGATGAACATAATATGATGATATCCAGAGATGTCATCTTTCACGAAGGGATATTTCCATTTAAACACATTCATGAAGCTAGGGGTGACACTCCTTTGCCCATCCCTATGTGGGATGATTCAGATTCTCTTCCATATCCTCCATCTCACAACTCGAAGTAATTCCCACTACCGCTAATCAAGGGGTTGCTCCTCAGTCCGATCATATATATGCAGATTCTCCTACTACGGATATTTCTTTACAACCATCTGATACTCGTCCAAAGAGGTCACACAGGGTTGTGTCCAAGCCTGCTTGGCTTTCGAATTTCGTGTGCGCTACCTCACTTCATCATTCTTATTCATCTATCGATTATAATGAGAGTTTCTCTCCGGTCGCGAAGGCAGTCACAGTGCGTCTCTTTTTTGCCATTGTTGCTACTTACAATTGGCACATCCATCAATTGGACATGAATATTTCATTTCTGCATGGACATCTTGAAGAGGAGATCTTCATGCAACCACCCGAAGGTTATTCAGTTCCTGAAGGCTCAGTGTGTAAGCTCCAACGATCACTTTTTACGGACTGAAACAGGCTTCTTGCCAATGAAACCAGGAATTTACCTCAAAGATTGCTTCCTTTAGTATCATTCAGTTAAAAAATGATTATTGTCTATTCAGCAAGCGACCAGGTTCAGATTTTATGGTGTTGCTTTTGTACGTGGATGGTATACTTGTTGCTGGATCCTCACTTGAACTTATTGAAGAAGTCAAGGTTTTTCTGGATAGATTATTCACTATTAAAGATTTGTGAGTGTCAAAGTATTTCTTGGGTTTGGAGATTGTTGGGTCTTCCCATGGCCTCGTGGTGACTCAAGCTAAATGTACCAAAGATATCATCACTGATGCTGGGATGTCGAATGCACGACCTGCTACTGCCCCACTTCCCTCGGATCTTAAATTCTCCACGGAGGTTGGAGCTCCGTTGTCTCGCCCTGACATTTACAGGAGGTTGGTCGAACACCTTATGTACTTGAATTCACCAGACCGCACATTTCGTATGCCACTCAGCAGTTAAGTCAATTCTTACGTGCCCGCTGCCAGCAACATCTGGATGCTCCTTCACGTCGTTCGATACCTCAAAGGAAGTATTCACAAGGGATTGTTCTTTCCCTCTTATAATTGTGTTTAGTTAATTTTGATCTAAAATAGATCATATACTAAAATTAATCAAAGTACGCAATTTAAAAACATTGATTAATATTTTTATTATTATTTTTTATTTATTCACGCATTCCGTGTGCATGATCTGCTAGTTACAGAAGAAGAGAGAAGTGGTAGAAGACTGCCCATCCTTGTCTTTCTCTCGGTAAGATCTGCAGAAGTAATTTCAATGATGAAAGTGGCTACTCATGGAAAAAAGCTGTTGGCACTGATGAACTGATAACTACATAGTTGTACAAAGTTGAAAATCCTCCTTTCAAAGCTTTTCTTGGGAGCCCAACTTTTTTATGGAATTGTGCTTATCATTGGCTGCCTGATGCTCTCTCATTTTTCTATCATTCATAGAACAAAGCTCGAAATTTTGCCTTTTGGTAGATCGAATCCGCAATATTATTATTATTTTCTATACTATTATAAAGAGAAGGGGTCTTATAGATACAAAATGGTAGTTTTTATACCACTATATCAAATTATTATAATACCAAAAATGCCCATCAACTTTCCAACTCATGTAATTGAATTAACTATTTAATTAAATTTTTTTAGAAAATTAATTCCATGCAAGTACATGTACTCAATAATTAAATTTACTATCATTTTTTTTAAGTTTATTGTTAATTGGAATAGAAATAACATATTAGGATTTGTATTGTATGTATATATAATTATCGTTATCACTATACTATATATTATACAAAATTTTAATTTTTAATTTAATTTGAGTAAAATATATGTTGATAATTAATGTATTAGAAAAAGTCATTAAACAGTTTTTTTATATGAAATTATAAATTAAAAACATTACAAAATATGCAGATATGCATTCTATAAAAAAATTATTAAAAATTATACGCGCAAGTATTGAGTGCCGCAGTCTCTAGTTATATATATAATAAAGGACAACATTTATCAAAGTGAAGAAGATTTGAAGTGATCCCAATTCCCATCTCCATCGCTGTATATATTCTCCAATCTTTGAGAATCAAAATCATTGCATTCTTGCTTTATTCACTTTTCTCTGCTACTCAATTTTGACCATCCAACTTCAACCCTCAACTCCCATTTCTGTATAAATTTCTGAAGAAAGAAAAAGAATAAAGGTTTGTTCATCATTGACTCTTAGTTGTTAATAATTATTAATTATTGTCGATAAGGCCTAACTCAATTGGCGAGAGTGAGGCTCCATAATTCAAAGGTCATGGTGGCTCCTGCATGAGATGATGTTATTGCTACTGAATAATAAGTATTATTTGTTATTGTAATAGTTAGGTATTATTTATGTGATATTATTGATATGATTGTTGTAATTGTCTCTGTTTGATATTGATATTCAACATGATTAATTGTAATATTTTTATTTTGATTAATATAGTGTATCGTTTTTAATTAAAAAAATAGTAATTATTAATAAGTAATAATTAATGATTAATTAATCATTTTGATAACAAGAAAAAAGAATCCTGAATAAAGAAAAAGGTCAATGGAGCCCCTTGAACTTTAAAAAGAAGATGCTTCCAGGAGTTAAATTGCCTTTATTGTTCCACCAACGTTAAGGGTGTTTTCTACATAATTTCTATACTATTGTAAAGAAAAAATGTGCTATACTGGTAAAATAACTAACTTATTCAACTTTTTAAGTTTTATATTAATTTAATTGTTTAATTAATATTGATGCCCCCTCAAGTCTATCAGGTCAGTCCAAGAGCTAGGAGTAGGCCTCCAGGCCGAGCAGCCCAGCAGGCCAGAGCCACCAAGCCCAAACAATAAAGTTTCTTATGCACAAAGCCCAGTTATAAACACTAATCTGGCAGACCCACAAAAAAGGCTCGTACAGCAAGCCTAGTCATCAAACAGCTCGAATTCCACGTCGTACAGCTAGCCAACACCTAAAGTCACTTCATGTTAAAAAATCTCATCTAGATTTCAGTGGATTGGCCAAAATCCAGATGTTCTCAGCTAGTAACTGTCTTCCTGAAAAATCTGATAGATGTGGCAAGGTCAACTTAAACGGCTATATCTTCACCAATTCAACTCCGATTCATCCGCGGTTTGTTGGGAGAAGCCAACTCTTCAGACTTTCTAATGTTATACTACACTCAACAAACTCCTCCAAAATCAGATCCAACACTGGCTATAAAAGCAGCACACTGTGCAGTCATTTGGGACAAGTTAACAACTTCTACATCTTTCATTTTGGCAGCTTAGAAGTAACATTTACCTTATTTTTACACTCTCTTTGCACACGAGTTTCTCTCTATTTTTCAACATATTATCACACAACAAATTATTTTACCATTATTATCACATTCTTCAAGTTTTCTTTTATTTTATTCAAGTCGAACATTACTGACTTAAGCATCGGAGTGCTAATCCTCTCTGCAAGTTAGTCTCCTACAATCTTGGGACTTTCAAGAAGATCCCTTGACATTTTGTGGTGCTGCTGGACCCCGGTACGCATCAAATATATTTTATTCTTATTTATAATATATTTTAAAACGTAAAAGATTATTTATTGCATGCATACATAAACGGCGTACTGTCACGACGACTAGTCCTTATCTATACTAATATAAAAAGAAAATGCCCCAACACTCGTAACGGCGGTTAATGACACTGTTGCACCATTTTTGTAAAGACAAAAATGGCCTTCAACCGATAATATAATTAACTTATTTAACTTCCAAAATTTACATTAATTGATAAAATAGTTTTTTTTTTCTTTCTTTACTTTTTTTTAATGTGTTGTATTGGTTTATATTTTGCTTTTATTGATAACAATATATTTTCGGGTAAATTACAGCTACCTCTTATGAGGTTTTACATAATTATAAATACTTATGTTGTTTGGAAAATTACAAATACCCCCATGAAGTTTGTAACCGTCTAACAAATAACCCATTTTTATTTATTTTTTAGGTGAACGGACCAAAATGTCCTTATGCAAACTGAACTATTCTTAAAAAATTTTAATTTTCTTTGAATTACAATGCGCATGGAGAGATTTCTTAAATTTTTTATACAGAGAAGCAATAATACAATTTTTTTTGGTTGATTTTTCTACATTTTAACTAAAAAATCAAGGGCAAAATGATCAATTTCAGACATTTTGTTAAAAATTACAAACCTTAGGGGTATTTATAATTTATCAAACAATAAAGAATATTTGTAATTATTGTCAAATCTTAAGGAATGTAGTTGTATTTTCTTTATATTTTAAAATGCGAAAAAATATTTATTATATATTGACAGAAACAACGTATCACAAGAATAGTTTAAGAAAAAGAAAAAGAAAAGAATGCTTGCAAATTTGTTGCAGTCAAGTGCATGGACCCCCTGCTATGATTTCAAGTGTCGAGGAGGAGTATGAATGCCATAATGATGGATGGAATGAGATGCAGAGATTTACTGAGGAGAAAGAAGGCTACTTTTTTACTTTTGGGGTTTTCTTCTTCTTCCACCTTTGCAGTTAGAGTTATAAAGGAGGTAGTAGTAGTTGAAGCACATTTAATCACCTTCCCCCACTAAAGAATCAAAACCCTCTTTCTCTTTGCTATACACTTGTATGAATTGATCTTCCCCTTGGTGTAATAAATTATCATTTATCTCCAAAGCACAGAAAAAGGGTCAACAGCGCGCGGTGTGATGTATTGTTTTCATGTAGATATTTCCATTTTCCAGTACCCAACTTCTGTTTTTATCAACTTTTTACTTTATTCATCATTGCAGATGTGCTGAGAGATCACATCACCATTGTATATGAACTTCTTTTTTTTTGTGATAATACATTAATATGTGTTTGGTGCATGAAAGGGGCTATAAAATATTGGGATATCTGAACTGCATGGACACTTTCTTGGTTTCATTTTCATAGACAGAAATTCAAGTTTTCTAGGTCAAGTTGAGAGGGGAAAAGGGTAGTGTATAATGCAGGGGTTTGGAGATGAGATTTTCCAAGTTGGGAGCTGTGAGTCTGGCTTGGAGATTCAGAAAGTTGGAAATGCAGAGGTAGATGATGATGGGAAGCCCAGAAGAACAGGTACTTGGAAACCCCCAACTTGTAATTTTCTTGATTTCTATTCATGAGGTTATAGACAGTGATAATGGGAAGAAAATTGAGAATGATTGAAGATTTTACCCTATCTTTCATTTGGGTCTGTTTCCATTTGATTTTTATAATTGATTGATTAACTGGGCTGTAGTCAATTTCCTGAATAGATAGGATGAAATTAAGAGTTGAGTTTTCAAGAACTATAAGGTTCCTTTCAAGGGTAGAAATTGATTTATTTGAATACTTGCCTAATATACTCTAATTTCCTTAATATCTGATCATTCTTGGCACAATCATGTGTTTTTTAGACACTTTTTTGAGTATAAATGTTGATTATTTTCACTTAGTTTGTGTGGTTGAAAGAGCAATTTTTCTGATTTTCCCACATAGGAAACCTCTGGACTGCAAGTGCACACATAATTACAGCAATCATAGGTTCTGGAGTGCTCTCACTAGCCTGGGGAGTGGCACAGCTTGGATGGATTGCTGGTGTTGCCACTCTCGTAATTTTCTCCGGTATTACATTGTATACTTCCAGTCTCCTCGCAGATTCCTATCGATCTCCCGTTACTGGGAAACGCAACTATACATACAAGGAAGTAGTCAGGAACAACCTAGGTGAGCCACTCAGGAACTATACATGCCAGTTTTAGTCTTATTTTAAAGCTGTTCTAAATCCCATATCGTCTGTGAGTCGATCAGGTCGAGCAATGTATATGGCCTGTGCTACGGTTCAGTATGCCAACCTTAGTGGAATGGTGGTCGGATACACCATCACAGCATCAATAAGCATGGCGTACGTATATGCTAACAGTAGTAAATCAAGAATGTGATGTATTTGAACTATTATCAGATTTTGTTATAAGATAAATCGTTGATTTCGTAATTTCAGTGCCATCCAGAAATCAGATTGCTTCCATGCAAGAGGGCGTCAAGCTCCATGCGCAGTCTCTCACAATCCGTATATGATTGGACTGGGAATTCTTGAAATATTTTTGTCTCAAATTCCCAACTTCCATAAGCTATCCATGCTCTCGGTTGTTGCAGCTATTATGTCTTTTGCCTATTCCTCTATAGGACTGGGACTTGCCCTTGCAAAAGTTGTTTCAGGTGGTTCTGTTTTTCTGATTTTTAGTTTCTAATCGGGTGATACGGTAGAACAATTCTTGCTCTGCAGATTTGTCCATTGTTTTGATCTTAGCATCAATCGATCTTCATAAAAAGAAACACCACTTTTTATAACTCAAGATGGTTTTTAGTGGTGGAGAGCTAGTAGTAGTAACAGAGGTTTATGTTATAAGCAGGGCAAGGAGAGAGGACGAGCCTTACGGGCGTCGAGGTGGGCATAGGTTTATCAGCAGCTGAGAAGACCTGGAGAATGTTCAGAGCATTTGGCGATATTGCTTTCGCTTACACTTATTCTCAAATTTTGGTTGAAATTCAGGTAAACGAAACCAACAATTATTACTTGATACAAATGAAACAGAAGAGTATTTCTCTTTAGTGGTCTTCTCCATCACCATTACAAGACAACATAAAACAAGGATCTTTGCTCATCTAACATGTCTTTGTTCAAGGATACGCTAAAAGCAACACCGCCCGAAAACCAAGTGATGAAAAAGGCCAACATTGTTGCAGTGTCAACTACAACAGCATTCTACCTGATGTGTGGCTGTTTCGGTTATGCTGCGTTCGGGAACAACGCACCAGGGAACTTACTAACGGGCTTTGGTTTCTACGAGCCATTCTGGTTGGTCGATCTAGCCAACTGCTGCATTGTTTTGCACCTAGTTGGAGCATACCAGGTTGAAATCCATTGTAAGTACTGAAGAAAATTTCAGACTCAAATCTATTAACACGTATCTGGTTATTTGTTGGCAGGTATTCGCACAACCGGTGTTCAGTGCCGTTGAGTCATGGGCCAAGAGCAAGTGGCCAAAATCAAATTTTGTGAATGCAGAGTACAGCATAGGCATCTGCAGGAGCCAAAAATTTAGTGTCAACTTTCTGAGACTGATATGGAGAAGTTCGTTTGTGATTCTTGCAACGGTGATTGCTTTAGTGATGCCCTTCTTCAACGACATACTCGCCTTCCTTGGGGCTATGGGGTATTGGCCTCTCACAGTATATTTTCCAATAGAAATCTACATTGCCAAGAACAAAATCACAAGGTGGAGTTGGACGTGGCTCGGCCTTCAACTCATAAATTCGGTCTGTTTGCTCGTTGCTGTGGCTGCTGCATGTGGCTCCATTCAAGGACTTAACAAGGCTCTCAAAACCTACAAGCCCTTCCAGGTTAAGGAGTAGGACTCCAGACGTTTTGATCTCTATGCAAGCACAAGCTTGCAACGATTTGCTTGTTAGTTCTCCTTTTCAGTAACGATTGAATAACTGAGTGGACAGACATTCTTAGACTTGAATCCGCTTTAAGAGTCTCCGAATCTGTGGTATGTACAAGTCATTAGGTTAAATGAACTTATTAGGTGTCGAACTCAATCGGATTGGATATTCTATTGTCAAATTTGTTCCATCTTCTACTCCATTCGATATACACACAGACCACGTGTATAAGAATAATATCATTTATTTTATTTTCGAAAAAATTATATACACGTGGCATGTGCATGTTGAACGGAGTAAAAGATAAAATGTACTGGAATTTGCAACAGAAAATCCGACTTGGAACTCGGTATGTCTAACGTCCATTTTGAGTTTCTCAAGCAAAGTTGGGATGCTCATGTTGATGGTACCAGATATATCTGAATGCAGAAGAGCATTTTCTTGAAATCCTTCAATTATTGTTGCTATTACTGTTTTCTTTTCTTGAACTCTCACCTAAACTACTTTGGATATCTTTATAGAAACTAACCGTCATAACACGCCCTTCTTTGTGTATATAATAAATAATTTTTTACACTTTAAAATATTTTATATATAAAAATAAAATATATAAACTAATACATCATATAAAAAAAAAAAGAAAAACTACTTTAACAATTAATATAAATTGAGTTAAAAAAAATTCCTTTTTATAATAGTATAAATGACATGTTAATCACGCCGAGGCTCTCTCCCAATGAATGACATTGCATTGAAAGCAAAAGCAGAAACAAGAAATACATATAGCGTAAATTATAACTGCATAACCTGAGTCCTTAATTTGGTACAATTACGAACTCCTTCTTATTATTTAAAAAATTTCAAATTCGTAAAATGAAAAAATATGTTTTTTTAAATATTTAAAAAAATATAAAAAAATCTTAGAGCAATTATTAAGATAAATAATTCATAGGCCCACAAAAATATTTTTAAAAAATCAAAAAAATTATATAAAATAACAATTCATAATTCAAAAGAATATTTTTATGAATTTACCACAATAATTAGACACAAACTTAACGAAAACTAACAGCATATGCTCGTTGTTAGATGAACATAAAAATATTTATAATTTTTTAAATAATAAAAATATATTTTTAATTATACCACATTTTAAGATAAATAACTGTAATTTAACCAATGTAAATGTATATGCATCATAATGACTTCATTGGATTGGACGAATTGCAGTCAACGAGAGAAGTGTGAATGATGTGAATACTACGTGTCGGTCTTTGAGTTTCCAATGATTATGTGTATATTCGTACAATCTGTTTCAGATATTTGAAGAGTGGGCGGATATGTGGTTGGTGGGCTATTTACATTTTAGTCCCTATATTTTTAATTTTTTAAAAAATTATCCAATTACATTTGTTATTTTTCAATTTCGTCCTTCTAATAAAATTTTGGCCAAATTTGTCCAACTGAAGAATATTCTTGTATTTTTTTTATATTTATATAAAAAAAAATATGTTCTATAAATATTATGGCGTAGTATATATTACAGCGATATTTTATATATTTTTTGGACCGTTAGACAAATTTGAATACACTAGCATAGTATATATCATCTGTATCTAATATATTTTTTTATCGTTGTTCCGTTATGCTGTTGTTGTTGGTTGAACTTGAATAAGACATGATTAATGTATAAACAATATTTGATTGAAAATGATAAGCGGTTTACAACTCATTTTTATGTGAAATAGGTAAAAAAATTGGGTTGATTGCTATTGAATACTTGCAAAACCTCTTACTGAATTTTTTTTGCTTTTGTTAAATTTGATTTGTACATTTCATTTCTAATTGCACCATATATTTCTAAGGGAATATATTTGGCAAAAGACCAAATTTCAACTGTCAATAATGGCCTAACGGCAAATTCCGATGGTCACAAAGGACTAAATTGAAATTGATTATGAAAACATGAGATTTTTCGCAATTGTGCATATTTTATCAAAATCTTTAGGGACATTTTTGACAAAGACCTTTTTTTATTGAAAAAAATTGGTCGGAATTCCACCGGAATGATGAAATTGAAAAATAATAAAAAGAATTGGATGATTTTTAAAAATTAATTAAAAATACATGGACTAAAATAAAAATAATCCGTGGGTAGGTGGATTCAAATAGTCAATCTTTCACTTTATACAGCCCCCCTCCATTGACCCAGTTCAGCTCAGGTAGACCCAGAATGTGAAAGTGTTGAAAGTCCACAAACTTTGAAATATTTGACTAAAAAGCCAAACAACACACAAAGAACTATACCCATTGACTTGACTTGATTCCCAAGAAATTTGAGTTTGTGAGAAATGATCTAAGAAACTCTTTCCTCCTGCAACAATGGCACTCCTTTTCCACTTCCTCCTCCTAATTCCTCTCCATCTTCAAGTGCATTCACAAGATTTCTCTGGTTCCTCTTCTGAACAGACAATTCTGTTGAGCTTGAAACAGCACTGGGGTAGTCCGCCGTCGCTCGATTCATGGAACTCAACGTCGTCCCCGTGCGATTGGCCGGAAGTCGAGTGCAGCATTTCTGGTACAGTCACTGCTCTTCATTTAGCAGGAAAAGATATAAGTGGAACAATCCCATCAACAATGTGTGAGCTCAAGAACCTTGTTTCCATCAACCTGTTTGATAATAACATATCAGGAGACATACCTGCTGGCCTGTATAACTGTTCGAGTCTGGAAAGGTTGCGCTTGTCCTTGAATGGGCTGTCCGGCACGATCCCAGCTGAGTTGTTTCTTATGAAAAGTCTTCGTGAGTTACACCTCGATGGAAACAGATTGTATGGTAAGATACCAACACCAATTGAGGCAAGCAGTTTAGAGATTCTTGATCTCTCTGATAACCGGCTGAATGGATCGATCCCTGATGATATAGGCAATCTAGACAATCTTATGCAGTTAGATCTATCCATGAATGCATTCAGTGGTACAATCCCAATCAGAGTGCTGCAAATGAATCAATTGTACTATCTGTCACTAGGTTATAACAACTTGTCTGGTGAACTGCCGACACAGTTGGATGTTTTCAGTTTACAAGAGCTTAATATTACTCGTAACCATTTACATGGCACAATACCGAGAAGTTTAGGGCAGTTACCTCAGTTAAGTGTCTTGGATTTGTCTGATAACCAGCTAGCTGGAGACATCATAGAAAATGTAGTTCATTTGAAGTCAATGAGCATACTTAGGCTGTGCTCCAACAACTTCTCAGGGAAGATTCCTCATGAGTATGTGAAGCAAGAATTTGCTGAAAATTGCTTTGAATTTTCCAATCTCTGTTCTGACAACAGGACTGAGGGTCTACCAAGCTGCCCTTCTAACTTGTGCTCTGATCATAAAATTCAAGGATTTCTAAAATGCCACTCCAAGCATGATGAATCCAAGAAGCATTTGATCATAATTATACTGGAAGCAGTTGGATGTGGGGTTGTTGGGTTCGCAATACTTTACTACTTGGCAAGAAAATGCTGGACTAAGAAGCAGGTGATTGCAGCTAGATGCAAGAAAAGTTGGCCTTCTGGCCCTCCTCCAAAAGACAAAGAATGGCAGATGATTTCTTTTCACAGGTTGAAGTTCGATAAAGCCAACATCCTGTCAAGTTTGACAGATGAAAACTTGATTGGAAATGGGGGTTCAGGCAAGGTGTACCGAGTTTTCATCAACCAAACAGGCAATGCTGTTGCTGTCAAAAGTATATCGAATGCCAGAAAATCAGACCGCAGGCTTGAGAAGGAATTTCGGGCCGAGATTCAGACACTGGGGAATATTCGGCATTATAATATAGTAAAGCTTTTCTGCTATATCTCAGGCAAGGATTTGAAGCTTCTTGTGTACCAATATTTGGAGAACAAGAGCCTCGACCAGTGGCTGCACGGTAACAAGAGAGAAGCATCATCGACTGGAAATAGCTCATTAGATTGGCCAATGAGGCTGCATATCGCCATTGGGGTAGCACAAGGGCTTAGCTATATGCATCATGACTGCTCTCCACCTATCATTCACCGGGACATCAAATCCAGCAATATATTATTGGACTCAGAATTCAATGCAAAAATAGCAGATTTTGGACTAGCAAAGTTGCTTCGTAGGCAAGGAGATACCATAACAGCATCTGCTGTAGCTGGAACTTTTGGCTACATTGCTCCTGGTATGCATGTGACATTTTGTAGCATCTTGAAATAATTTCTTATTTACTCGTGCTAAAACTTGTTAACCTTGAAACACAGAGTATGCCTACACAAGAAAAGTGAACACAAAGGGCGACGTTTATAGCTTCGGAGTGGTTCTACTTGAGTTGACTACTAGAAGACAAGCTGTTACTCAAGGAGATCATATGAACCTAGCAGGATGGGCTCAAGTACACTACAGCGATAGAAGTGCCATTGTAGATGCACTGGATGCTGAGATCAAGGAATCAATTCACTTGGATCAAATTATCACAGTTTTTCGACTAGGAGTTATTTGTACTGCTACATCACCTTCCAATAGGCCATCCATGAAGGATTGTTTGCATATTCTTCAGAACTGCAGCAACGAATTTTCTTCATCTAGTCCGATGGCTTTACAGCTCTCTGGCTATCATTCACTGCTCTGAATCATATTCCTGTGAGACAAAAATTTAAAAGAAATGAAAATGGAGAATTTTTTTCTTTTACTTTCCTGTTATCAAACCTAAGATTTTGTAAATCATTAAATTATGTCTGACATAGATCATTTCCATCAATTACCTAAACTTTAAGAAAGTGTTTTACGTGAAGGCCACCTAGAAGCATCAGGGCCTTGTGAAAATTACCTCAGAACGTAAATTAAAATGCAAGAGTTCTTATGATATTCTGCACCAGATTTTAGTAAATGTATCTTCTCGACTTCAAACGAGCATGTTATTATGGAAGTACAATTACTGTTTTCATTTTTCAAGGTGGGGTTCATATCCACCAGCTCATTACCTGCAAATGGGCCTTCCACGAAAGACCTTTTGCAGTTACATTGCAGATCACTCGAGTGTTGTGAGGGTAAAAAGACAGGAAATGAAGTATTATGTAGCCTTCCTTCTTGTAGATGATAACTGATAAGTATTTGCAAGTTACAGGTCTCATTCCAAGAAGTGTGAAACAGTACCTGATAGAGCCCTTGACAGTGCTAACTTATGCCAGTTGTTCTATTGGTAGTAGCTTTAGAGCACCTATGCCGTCATTCAAGCATCAATCGCCAGGTAAATGCTTTCGGAAACTTAAAAATTCCAGTCTTCAGATTCTTATACATCTTCAATTTGGCTCTGTCAGAAGGGGGCTATCTTCAGATGCAAAAACAAGTACTAATACGAGCCTCATTACCTGCTGTGTTTTCTATATTATTTGAAGAAATGAGCACGGATATTTATGGAATAATGTGCCGATGAATAAGTTTTGTACAATATAAGTAGTTAAAGATCTATACCTTTGTACAGAAGATCTTCAACCATGTTATCTTCCGGTGTCATGTCCTCATACAGCATGTCAAGAACTTGGTGAATTTCTTCTGCATCTTCAACCAACAAGTCACCAGCATGAAACTCGCGAAGGTGACCATCCATCTCAATCCAGCTACATCCTGGAGTTTTAGTAACACCCTTCTGTTTCATTAAGACTCTCATCCTAGCACAATCATCCCACCTCCTCATATCAGCATATATTTTTGATGAGATAACATAGTTGCCAGAATTCAAGGGCTCCATTTCCAAGAGAAGCTGCACGACCCTTTCGCCAATATCTACATTTTTTACCTTCTGGCAGGCACCAAGCAACGCCCCTAGTAATATCTCATCTGGTTTTTGTGGCATCTTCTGAATGAAGTCCCAAGCTTCATACACCCGACCGGCACGTGATAGAAGATCAACCATGCATGAGTAGTGCTCAACTTTTGGAGTCAGCCCAAAAGATGAACTCATCAAATTAAAAAATCGATGGCCTTCCTCCACCAAACCAGCATGAACGCATGCAGAAAGCACCCCAACGAATGTGATATCATCTGGACATGCAGCTTTTTCCTCCACTAGCATGCGTTGAAATAGGGTGAGGGCCTCTTCTGCTCGCCCATGCGAAGCATGTGCAGAGATCATTGTGTTCCATGAAACCTCATTTTTCTGAGGCATGTTCTCAAAAACCCTGGATGCATATTCCAAATTCCCACACTTCGAATACATGTCAACTAAAGCTGTTGCAACATAGATATTATGCTGCAATCCTCTTTTGGTTGCGTATTCATCAATCCATTTCCCCAAATCCAGAGCACCAATTGAAGCGCATGCAGAGAGAACTGCAATCAATGTAATTTCATTAGGTTCTGGCCCAGCTTCCTTCATAGCATCAAATAATGAGAGAGTTTCATCGGACTGTCCATTTTGTGCATACCTGTTTCACATCAAATTTACAATCACCACAACAGCAAAAGAGTTAAAAACCAACAGGAACAATTATATTGTGACAAAATACATCAAGATAATAAGTGAAAACCAAGAAACAAAAACTGCAAACAGGATTGTCGAACCCAGTAATCATGGCATTCCAAGTGACTACTTCTTTCCTCTTCATGTTATTAAAAACCTTTCTCGCAGATTCCAATTCTCCACACTTCCCGTACATATTAATCAAAGCAGAGCCAATATAGGAATTAAGTTCCATTCCTTTCTCCATTACATAATCTTCAATCCACCTCCCCAAATTCAAGTCCCCCAAATCTCCACACGCCCCAAGAACACTAACGAGCGTCATCTCATCAGGTTCCAGTCCTCCCTCCCTCATTTCCCCAAACATTTCCACCGCCTCCCTAGCAAAACCCAACCTTGAATATCCCGAGATTATCGAATTCCATGACACCGAATCCCTCTCACTCATTTCATCAAACGCTCTCCGAGCAAAGCCCATCTCCCTGCACCGCGAGTACATCGTGATCAATGAATGAACCACATGAAAATCCAAAAGCAGCCCACTTTTCACAACCTCACAATGGACTAAACTACCTATTCTCAAGGCCGAAAGATTCCCGCAGGATATAAAAACAAATGGATACGTGAAATTGTCAGGCTTTACGCCTAAAGCTTTCATCTTAACAAAAAAATCTAAAGCAAGATCGAACTTTTGCCATGTTGTGGCAAATCCCCTGATCATTACGTTGAATGCATAACTGTTAATAGGGATTTGGGGAAAGAAAAGAGTGGAGTAGCTGAAATCTTTGAGTTCAATAATTTTGGAGAGCAAGAAGTTGGGCATGGGCATTTGAACGGAGTGAATGAGCATTTGGGTGTGGACTTGCTGCACTAATCTGGTCGACCTGCATTGTTTCAACAGGAATAAAAGCTGACTAATGAGACTCCGATCTCGCCGGGCTGTCGTTCTGCTCTGAGCAGCGAAATGGCGGGAAATGCTGGTCCGAAAAATCATTGGTTGGTGAATGAAAATGGAAGAACGGTCTGATTTACACTTTGGATATAACCAAAAAAAAAAAAAAACCCTTTGTCGCGGTCCACTAAGAAGGAATTGCAGGGAAGACGCGATTATTAAAGCGGGTTTATCTGAAGTGGCTGCGAGACGTGTCGAGCCAGCTCGATTTCGAACTCGAACTGTATTATTTGTATTCATGAGCTCGAGAATTGCTTAATGAGCTCGCGATTCAACTCCTAAGCTCATACCTTTTTTTTACAATAAATATTATTCATATATTTGAATACATAATCAATATTATATCAAATTTATTAAGTTTTGATAGTTTTGTAAATAAATATTTAATATAACACATAAAATTTTGTTATAATTTAAAATTCAATACAATAAAATACATGTATTTCAAAATTTATCATAAATTAAAATTATTAGTCAATATCTTATATTTTGATTTTAGATGATATTAAAATATTGTATTTTGGTTTATATTATCTAAAAATAAACTTAATAAATTATTTAGTATATTTTGATAAATGAATATTTAATATAATTCATATGAATTTCAATGTTAGAAATTCAATATCCACTACAACAAAATACAATTATTTCAAAATTCATCATATATTAACATTATTAGTCAATATCTTGTAGTTTAGTTTTAGATGATATTAAAATTATATTATCAAAAAATAAGTTTAATCAACAATTTAGTACGTTTTGAACTTTTTTTGTAACTAAATATATAAATATAATTCATATGAATTTTATTGTTAGAATTTCAATATCCACTACAACAAAACGTATTTATTTCAAAATTCACCATATATTAGAATTAATAGTCAATATCTCATATTTTAGTTTTAGATGATAATAAAACATGATATGTTGAGTCATATTATCTAAAAATAACTTTAATCAATAATTTAGTACGTTTTGATAACTTTTTTAAATAATATTTAATATAATTAATATGAATTTTATTGTTATAATTCCAAAATCCACTACAACAAGAATGCATTTATTATTAGTTACACCTGTATTTATATATGTATATAAATCTTAGTTATCTTTATATTTATTAGATAAATAAATAAATCAATTAACTCATTAAATAAAAAGAAAAGAAAAGGTATGCCATATGATGTTATTTTAGAATTTAGGAGAATGTTCTCTCTCTATATCTCTATTCTCGTACAACGGTCGACAACAACAAAGAACTCCACCGTCTTCGGCGTTGAGTAGTGGTATGAAATTTTTGTTATTTCTCATTAAATGATTGGATCAAATAATTTTTATGGTTGTCAATTTTTTTTCATCATATTACTTTTTTTTTTTTATCTTCTTGTGAATGTTTTTTTTCTGATTCTTAATTGTTTGGATTTAAATAATGTATTTCAAATGGTACATTAATAGTCAATATTCTTTTTTTAAATCTAAATGTTTCAGGGAAAAAAAATTGATTGAACTCGAACTTATAGTTTTGAGCTCGTCAAGTTCGAGCTTAAGCTCGAGCTCAAAATTTTTGATCGAGTTCGACTCGTTTGCACTGCTAATCTGAACCCTTGCAGAAACCTTCTTCATTCCTATTTTTTTACTACAAAACCTTTTTATTCAAATATATCTTATATTGTGGTCATATATCCAGATCCACTATAAATATTTTGCTTCATAATCACAAGTAATGTTTACTCCACATTGAAATAAGACATAGTTGCATTTTTTTTTTTTTTTTTCTGTTTGTTTGTTTGTTTTGGCAATATATTCATTAATAAAAAAAACGAGCAACTCTAGTGAGCAAGGGCCCTATCACAAAAAACATCCATGGGGGAAAATGGATGCATGGTGGGTTGGGGGAATGGGTTCATCCCAATTAGCTCCATCTGCCCATTTTGACACCACGGGCAAAACAATTATAGGTTCTTGAAATCTTCCTCAAGTCCCAATTGGGTTTAGTTTCCCAATTTATTTTTTTTTTTTTTTTAATCTCAAGAACATCAGATTGTGCATCTCTATCAACATTTTCAGTATTTCCTTTGATCCATTGGATAGCATTTGCAGAGTCCGACTCAAAAATGACCTTATCAAAGCTTGAAGCCTTGTCTTTTTTTTAAATGAGGGTGATAAATATGTGGTTAATAGCTCTATTTAGAGATCCAAAGATAAAGAAATGTTGCACAACCTCAATAATTATATATATTTCCAATTATGTGCAAGAAACTTTTGGCATAGCTTCAAGGAAAGTTGTTGGGGCCATTTTAGAGATTAGACTTTTGATTTGGGCGAATGGTATGCAAAAATGAAGCGAGTGAAAATAAAATAAACATAAAAATGAAATAAAAGTATGGTGGAAAGATTTTAGTATATCATTTCTATGGTTGGTATATTAAAGGAATAAGAATATGAATTGAATCAAAAATTTTCAATTACTCATTTATCTGTTTGATAAACAATAATGAAGCTGTAAAATAAAACAAAAAACAACTAAACGAAGTCTCATTACATGAAAAAAATGTTATATTGATGCGAGCAAAGAGTTGTTTGTTCGTGTAAGTCCAACTTGAGATTTTAGCCTAGTTTTTCATAAGTCTTGGAATGAGAACCTGCAAAGAACATGTTGACACTCCGACGCTCAAGTCAGTAAACAAAAATAAATATGGAAAACGAAAAAGCATATTAGTGAGTAATTAATCAATGCTAGAATTTTCTAAGCAATATTGTTTTAGTGTATGCAAGTGCCAAAAGAGTGTTACCCTCTACCGAGTGGAGAGGAGCCCTTGTCTCCTGCCAGCTGAAGAGTTCGGTTCCCTTAGAACTCGAAAGGGGGAGGAGGGTTGGACCGGGTGGTTGTTATATACTCTAGTTATCAGAGAGATTTTCTCGTCCTTAATTAGAATTTCTGACCGTGATAAAAAGATTGTCCTCCTAAGAACTAAGATTAGATCATGTATTGGTCGAGTTCCTTCCAATTTTGATCTGATCGCCACGCATGCAGTCTCACTGGGTCACAAATGTAGCCTCTTTGGCCTCTGTGAGCCCTTCGTGCACCTTCTCACTTAAGAACCACCTCCTAGGGTTGGGGACCGCTTGTCCCTTGAACTACTTGTAGCCTTAGATCCTTCTTGGATTTTGTTTTATGCTTGGCTCTTGCTTGGATATTGCCCTTTTTCGGCGTATCATTATTTTTTTTTATGTATATTTTCATATATAATTTTGTGACTATAATTTTATAATTATAATTTTATTAAAAGTTATTTTAGCAACGGATACAGAAAATTAATATTAATGTCAATATGTTAGGAATAGCTAAAACAAATGGGAAGAAGGAAAATATTGATCCCATACTTGTGGGAATGGGCATTCGCACAATCACAATAGTACAACATGTGTTTTAGAATGAGTTTAGAAATGCCTATTTTAAATCATAAGTATTTAAAATGAGGTTGAAATTATTTAGAGAAAAGTTAAAGACAACTAAAAGTAATTATAAAGTTGTTTCTAATCGGGGCTAGAAAATATATGTATATTTTTTAATTTTAAAAGTAAAAACAATATTATTCAAATACTCAATAAATACTTTTTAAAAAATAAATAAATCAAAAGTTGGCTCAAATACTCTCCCTATGTTTGTTTTCATTTTCTCTTCATCTTTGAGATGGTGAGAAAATAAAACCAAACACAACATTACCCAAAACATTTTTTTTGGGTATTTTGAATAATTTTGGCACATTCTCCCATATATACATACATCCACTTATAAATAAATAAATATTACTACATACATATATACATTTATAAAAATATATAAAAGATGCATGATTTGACAATGAATAGTATTTTTTATCTCCTAATATACAACACAATACATACAAAAAATATAAATATTATTATACAAATATATTAAAATATGTAAAAGAGACATGATTTGACAATAAACAGTGTTTTTTGTCTCCCAATATACAACACAATACATACAATACATTTTTTACACTATTTAAAATTAACTCCGAAAATAAACCCAAATATACATTCTATTTATAACACACACTTATTTATCTTTATTTTCTCTCTCTATCTCCACAAAATAAAACAAAATATTTTAAAGAGGGCAAATTACAGCTACCTCCTATGAGATTTGGCATAATTACAAATACTCCCTTGTTGTTTGAAAAATTACAAATACTTCCCTAAGGTTTGTAACCGTCTAATAAATAACCCATTTTCATCCATTTTTATGGATGAACTGACCAAAATGCCCTTATACACTGAATTATTTTTTAGTTAATGATGGTGTATAAATCGGAAAGTATGTAGCCTAGGCACGTGCGCACCAAATCAATTCAAGAAGCTAAAGAAACAAAATAAAAAATGTAGAAGTTGCTATTCTTATTCATTAAAAAGGTAAGTTTACAATGAATTCACCCCCTATTTATAGTAAATTTTAGGGGTTGAAATTACAATGTTACCCTTCGATCATACGGCCTAAAATTGATCTGCTGAGGTCATTTTTGTCATTTCGCTAGCCCACCTTCTTTTTCAACTTCCCTTCTCTCAACTTCCCTCAACTTCTCTTACAACTTCCCTCAACTTCTAATGAGGGCTTTGATGCAATTAACAATAAGTTTGAGGGTCTTTTTGCAAACTTGGTTTTTTCTCCACATCAGTAGCCCCCCAATTTCCAAATGTTTTTGGAAAACTTGGAAGTTCTAACAGATAACTTAATTTTGATTCATTTTCCTCTTCTTGATAATGTTCCCTTTTGATGTAGGGTCTTCTTCTTCTGGGATTCCTCTTGGCACAAATCCTCCTTCTACTGGAGCTCTTTTCCTTCTTGCTCCTTCTTCTACTAGGCTCTTTTTCTTTGACCTTCTACTTCTGCCACGGGTTTCTTCCTTCTTGGGACCCTTCTTCATGTAGGCTCTTTCTCTTTCGACTCTATTCTTGGTTCAATTCCTTCCCTTGCTGGGATTCCTTATCTTCTATGTATGTATTTGGTGGGATATTCTGAATTTCTTCGTCTTGCTCTGCTTGGCCTGCCTACTTGGTCTCAGCCACATTCCAGAAAGACGTCGAAATGAGTTGGCTCAAGTATATGGCTCTTCATCCCTTTCCTTGCAATAGTTTTCATTCTTCGACTTTCAAAAGTCAACCTTCATTAATCTGGAAGAAACAGAAATAGTTTGCCAGTTCAAAAGAATTTTCGGATGCCACGCATTTCAAGAAAATGTCCAACGAGGCATCGTCGGCGGTTCGTCGATGGTGGGTCGAGGTATGCCTTAGCTGGAATATGACCGTGGCGCACGTCTTGGCCTGGATGTGGTCGAGGCATGTACCTCGGCCTGGACGTGGCCGAGGCATGTACCTCGGCCTGGACGTGGCCGAGGCATGCCTCGGCCAGTAGCGTGTGCCTTGGCCAAGCCTCGGTCGGATTTCAATCGAGGGTGTCTTGTTGCCCCTCCTTCCTCCTCACTTGCTTGCTGAAGTGGTTGATTTTGATCACGAGGTGATTTCGGTTTATGGCGCCAGGAACATTCATCTGACTTGCTAGATTTTTCCAGAATTTAGAATTAAAAAAAAGTTGAAAACTCCTCGATTTCCTTTGATAGCGCAAGCCCCCCGCTCCAAACCTGGAGGTCGCGCGTCAGGCACTTCTCTCCTAATTCTTTGCGTACTTTGTAGAGTTTCTTCCGGTGTTTGTGGGATCTCGGCGCCACTTCCTGTCTTGTGACTTTTCGATATCTTGTTCATCCTTGGGAGAGTTGTTAAGGACTCGTCTTCTATCCCTTCCTCTCCACAGTTGTAAAACATTTTTTTCTAGAGGCTTGGTGTGTTATTCTTGCAAGCGCGCTTCACGGGTCCGTTCTCGCTTTTCGTCAAGGAAGGGAGATGTTGTTGTTCGCTCCCACATCCTCTACAACCTCGTCTGCCGCTATGGTGGCGAGGGGACCTTGCCCCTTCGATGGTTATTGTAATTGTGTTGCGTTGCGTTACATTTAGATCACCTCGCATCGCGACGCATCATATTGATCTCTTCGAAAGCTCTGTAGGAGTTCCCTTGGTTGGTACACTCTATAACTTCATGGGAGTTCTCTGTCATTTGAGGAACTTCTTAAGAGTTTTTCTTATCAAAACATTTTTGGAATTTCGCAAGGGTTCTTTTTTACTATGTTATCAAATTTTATTTCTCGATTGCTTATTATGTTAAGTTGTTTTTTTCTCGAATTAACTTTCAAATGTAAGGGGCAATCCCCCTCTTACAAGCAAAATATTAAACTAAATACTTATAAGTTGAACTGAATATCAAGGTGAAGGGCAAACCCCCTCTTTTTTGGATAAAATGTCAACGTAAGGGGCAATCCCCCTATTTCAAACAAGATATTAAGGTGAGGGGTCATCCCTTCTTTTAGGTAAAATATTAACGTGAGGGGTCATCCCCTTCTTTTAGATGAAATAATACTGTGAGGGGCAGTCCCCCTCTTATAAACAAGATGTTAAGGTGAGGGGTCATCCCCCTCTTTTAGGTAAAATATTAACGTGAGGGGTCATCCCCCTCTTTTAGATGAAATAATACTGTGAGGGGCAGTCCCCCTCTTATAAACAAGATGTTAAGGTGAGGGGCCATCCCCCTCTTTTAGATAGAATATTAATGTGAGGGGCAATCCCCCTATGAAAGGCAGTCCATCTCTTTGAATTATGCTTAAGTATTAGGGGCAGTCCCCCTATGAGAGGTAGTCCCTCTCTTTATTATCTCGGGGCAATCCCCCTGCGAGAGGCAGTCCCTCTCTTTATTATCTCGGGGCAGTCCCCCTGTGAGAGGCAGTCCATCTCTTTATTATCTCGGGGCAGTCCCCCTGCGAGAGGCAGTCCCTCTCTTTATTATCTCGGGGCAGTTCCCCTATTATCTCGGGGCAATCCCCCTTTTTTCTAAAAAATAAAACATATAGGCAACAAGAACTCGTTAAAAGAAAATTTTATTACCACGATCGGAGGTATAAGAAAGTCTCAAGTTATAAAACATCATACAACTTAAAATGCAGAAATAAAATTTATACAAAATACTACTTCAGGTTGACCACATTCCAAGTGCGTGGTACTTCTTTTCCATCCAATTTTTGTAGGCGGTACGTTCCTTTCCCCACAGTCTTAATCACTTGATATGGTCCGACCCATTTGGCGTCTAGCTTCCCAATGTTACCTGTGGCATCAGCCCTCCTCAACACGAGGTCGCCCACTTGGAAGCCTCGGTGTCTAACTCCGTCATTGCAGGCTCTCGCCATCAACGTTTTGTATGCTTCAGTCCTGACATTTGCGTTGCTCCTTAGCTCCTCCAGAAAATTTAGGTCGACTCTCCTTTTACTTTCGTTGCTAGTCGGCTCGTAGCACTTCACTCTGAGTCTCTCTTCCCCAATCTCCACTGGGATGACGGCTTTCGACCCGTAGACCAGACTGAGTGGGGGTTTCCCTCGTGCTTCGACGTGGGGTGGTTCGATATGCCCATAGAACTCCCGGAAGCTCCTCTGCACAATTGCCTTTGGTGTCTTCTAGCCTTGTCTTCAAATTCTGGAAGACTACCCTGCTGGTTACTTCCGCCTGCCCGTCCGAGCGGGATGTTGTGAAGGTCCATACTTCCCGCTGGGGTGTGAATGATGTCGGCATGCTCCTGGAATCCTCGGAATCTTTCACTAAGTTCCATGCATCCTTACGCTCGGTAGGCCAGAGGTGTCCTCGCTTCGGGGACTGGCATGCTAACACTCTACCTCCGGAGTGATTACGCAACCTCCCTCTTTCTACTCTGCTTAATCCTCGCCGACGTATCCAAGATGTGGTTTGCAAAAAATCTCTCTTATGCAGCTTACTTCCAATTACCATAAGCTCTGCTGACCTAGCTTGACTCACCCTTGCTTCCTTGGGGTTCTTTGGACTCTTGAAGGGGTGAACCCACCGACTTCCTTCTTAACACTTGGATGTTTGGTAAGTACTTGGTCATTTGCTGCCCTAGCTTCGGAGCCTCCCTCTTACTGCTAGACCACATGTTGGAAGTCGCTATCCGCCCTCACATATGCCACTCCTGTTTTCTCCCCCTGCATACGTCGCTTCTATGACGCAAGTCAGCTTTTCTCCCCTTGCTCAGCGCATTGCACTCCAACTCGTTTTTGGATCCATTGGCGACATTGCTGCCTTCTCGCCAAAGATGGTATGGCTTGGCATCGCGTCCTATTTCTCTCACTGCAACTCCTCCAGCTTGCCTTGCTCTCTGAGCGACTTTGCCTTGTTCTCACGCAACTCCTTCATCTTGCCTCGCTTTCTGAGCGACTCTTACTTCGTATCTCTTCTTATTGGGCCTCCCGAGGTAACCCTCATAACTCAAGCAGTTGGGAGGTTGTCCCTACTAGCTCATTCTGCTTCCTGCTTCACTCCCACATACCACGTGCCTGTCTTCAGAAGCAGTTTCCTGGAGCTCTTGTTTCCCTTGTCCCACGAATTCTCGTAAGTCATCTCTTCGGATCAGCTCCTCGACCTCCTACTCCAAGTAGTGGCATTCCTCTGAGCTACGGTCTCGATCCCAATCCTTGTTGCTTGGCTGCATCGAGCCTTTGAGTCCGCGAGGTCCGGGGGGTGTACTGAGTTAAATCCCCCGGGGGCACATGTCCGCGTTCATGCTGACTTCCTTCTGCCCTAAGGAGACCCTTTACCTTCCTCTATGGCCATTTCGGCGGCTTGACGGCTTGGGCGGATGCATCCTCCACCAACTGGCGAAGAGTTTTGAGAGTTATCTGAATAGGTGGGGGTGGAGGTGGAGCCTCGACCTCTACCTGCCTCTCCTCCTCTTGGATGCGCAGGTGGATTCTCCAAGGCGTGGGCCTTGCTCCTGCTGGGGGGAGCCTCGACCTCTCCTTGCCTCTCCTCCTCCTGGGTGTGCCCCTCCTCCTGGATGCGCAGGTGGATTCTCCAAGGCGTGGGCCTTGCTCCTGCTGGGGGGGGCCTCGACCCCTCCTTGCCTCTCCTCTTCCTGGGTGCGCAGGTGGTTTTTCCAAAGTGTGGGCCTTGACCTCTTCCTACCTCTCTTCCTCCTGGCGGTGCGCCGGTGGACTCTCCGAGGCGTGGGCCTCGACCTCTTCCTGCCTTTCCTCCTCCTGGCGGTGCGCCGGTGGACTCTCCGAGGCGTGGGCCTCGCTCTTCCTGCCTCTCCTCCTCCTGGCGGTGCGCCGGTGGACTCCCTGAGGCGTGGGCCTCGACCTCTTCCTACCTCTCGTTTTCCTTCAGGGTCCTCTTGCCTCACGTTCGCACTTTTTGCCCTTGATCTGGTGTTCATCTTTGATGCCTAAACTGGTTCCCACAGACGGCGTCAAGCTGATGGTGTATAAATCGGAAAGTACGTAGCCTAGGCACGTGCGCACCAAATCAATTCAAGAAGCTAAAGAAACAAAATGAAAAATGTAGAAGTTGCTATTCTTATTCATTAAAAAGGTAAGTTTACAATGAATTCACCCCCTATTTATAGTAAATTTTAGGGGTTGAAATTACAATGTTACCCTTCGATCATACGGCCTAAAATTGATCTGCTGAGGTCATTTTTGTCATTTCGCTAGCCCACCTTCTTTTCAACTTCCCTTCCCTCAACTTCTCTTACAACTTCCCTCAACTTCCAATGAGGGCATTGACGCAATTAACAATAAGTTTGAGGATCTTTTTGCAAACTTGGTTTTTTCTCCACATCAGTTAATTATTAAAAAAAATTGGACTATAATGCGCAGGGAGAGGTTACTTAATTTTTTTACACAGAAGAGCAATAATGTAATGTGTCTCGGTTGATTTTTCTATAATTTTAATAAAAAATTCAAAGGCAAAATGGTCAATTTCAGGACATTGGTAAAAAATTGCAAATCTCAAGGGATATTTATAATTTTTCAAATAATGATGAGGTATTTGTAATTATATCAAATTTCGAAGTTGAACGTAATTTTCCTTTTAAAAATGAAACCAAACATAGGGTCTTATTTATGTTGCTTCAACTTCAAGTGAAGGTGTAGGGCAAAATTGTCAAATCCCGCGGGTAGTATCGCCCGCCAGCGTAAACCTCCAAAAGTTGTTTGCCCGCCGTTGAGGTAGAGTCTGTAGACCGTACACATCGCATTCAGTAATACTTTGTATGATTTTATCTGAAAATTTCGATAAATTAGGACAGAGACATCGTCGACTGAATGCTCTCTCGCCTCTCCCCGCTCCTCCGCACCCTATCTTCCCCTATGGCGGCGCGTGTACTTTCGCGTGCACTCCCCTCCGTCACGGCTCTCTCATCGAAGCTTCCGCCTCCTCAATGTTTTTATCTAACGACCTCGTGTTTGGAGGCTGCATCTCTCGTCGGAAGGAGGAGATTTAATAGTATTAATAACTTGTATATCGCTAGTCAATTTGGGGGCAGAAATGGCAATGTTGCGGTGGTGGCAGGACGCCGGGAGTACCGGAAGGTTAGGACCAGGAAAGTGGCGGCCACGAAGAAGAGTAAAGAGAAGGAGCTGGAGCTGAGTGTGAAGATTTGCCTCGAAGAACAATTACCTGAAGATCCTGAAATTTTGGTAATATTTAAACACTATATCGTGTCTGTATATTTTTGTACCTCTACTTTAGATGCTACTCTATGTCGCAGTTGTATTTACATGGATGTTTCATCATGCATTTCAATCTGCATGATGTTGCTGCTACTTCTTGTAGCGTCTGCGTTCCCACATGGAGTCTTATCAAGCTATTATTAGTTATATTAGTTACAGTTACGCGTAGGTTGGTGCTTTCCAATACTTATGAATATGTGGTGCTGATTTTTTTTAATCACGCGTTTGACTGCACTTCTGGTCCGTGATTTTGGTGTGTATAGGCTTGTGTTTTGCTTATTTCTTTGTCAATGTGAACATTACGCATATTCTGTACGCATTTTTGTGGAGATATTTCCTCACCATCCTCAAATTTAGGACATTGTTTTCTAAGTTGAATCTGCTATATGAGAAGCTCAATGTGACAGAACCTAGAGTAAAATCACAAGCTAAAATCTAACTAGAAAAAAGTTGTGTCTCTTGAATGGGCTTTCCCACTTATCTTACTCACGGACCATGGGAAAGGAGGAGCTGAATTGACGCTTCCTGGGACGCACAGCAACATCTTTCTGAATATCCATTGATTTTTTCGTTCTCTTTTATTATATTGTGGCATATATGGAGCTGCATTACTGAAGGGTGTAGTCAATGACTACTTTTGAGACCAATGGTTCTGCCCAATCATTTTTCTGTTGAAGCTGAGAGTGTTCCATAGTCTGGCTGTGAGGGCAGATGATTCCCTACAAAGTAAATGATTAAGTTGGTTTTGTATTGCAGGATATTGCTGAAATGATGCGTCTTAATGTTCCGATGGCAATGAAATTAGCATTCGAGCGTCTAAATGATTCAGAATATAAAACAAGAGATAATGCAGTAAATGATGTTGGGTGTTTTGATAGTGTAGAGTTATCTGTACTTCTTTGCAATGATGAGTTTATTCGGAAACTTAATAAAGAATGGAGAGATGAAGACCACGCTACTGATGTCCTCTCAATGTCCCAACATATTCCTGAGCTCAAGCTTCCCATTGTAAGTAACTCATCTCAGCCATTTATATGAGGATATGCTTTTGTGACAAACCAACAAGCATCACTCTTTTGCAGCTAATGTTGGGTGACATCGTAATTTCTGTTGAGACGGCTGCACGGCAAGCAGAGGAGAGAGGACATGCCTTATTGATGAAATACGCATCCTTGTGGTTGGTTTTGACTGTGCTCTCCCCGTTTTTCTTACGTTAGTGTAGGAACTTATGAAAAAGATACAAACAACGGAACAAGGCCAATTACGCATTAGCATTTATCATGATCTGCATCTGGCTCCTCTTCTAGTAATTTTGGTATTTTATTATTTACACTTGACTGGTTTTAGAGTCCCTCACATCTTGAAGAGTCAAGTAATTTGCAATTGGAGGCTGTTGCTCTATTTTTGTAAAGAATGTGGTAACAACCAGCTCTTTTGATATTATTTCTGGAAAATTTATTAAGATTGGTTCCAAATTGTTTCATGTTAAACAAGAATACATAACACTGGAAGGAGGCAGCTATATGTAATTTATGAAACAAGGAATGTAGATTCTCTATAGGAAAAAGAACATAGAGATATCAGTAAAACTGTGTAATGTGTGACTCTGTCGCAGGGTTTCAGTTACTTCTTTGAATTGTGTGCTATCACAGGATGGCAGTGATTAACTTTTGACATGGAATAAGTTAGTCATGCACTTCAATATCTTATTGGATGCTAAGAAGATGTATATCCTATAAAATAGGTTGACCTAAGCAGATTGCAAGGTGCTGAAGTTAAAGTGGACTTCTAAAATTTATTCTATGTTGGCCGGATATTGATTTGTTAAGATCCTGTATCATAACGGATCTCATATTCCTATAGGTTCATGGGCTTCTGCATCTTTTGGGATTCGATCATGAGTTAAGCGATGAGGCAGAAACAGAAATGGAGAATGAGGAGGAACTTATATTAAAGGGTCTTGGTTGGAAGGGAAAAGGTCTTATTCACAGTGCATATGATTCTGGAGCTAACGGGAGTCCACATATTGATTCCAATGGTAAAATACCAATCAATCTCAATTCTGATCTTCTCTTAATACAGCTATACTAGGGAATGCTGATGCTATCAATTTATAGCTATATTTCTATTTTTGATATCCCAGAGAAAATCACATTTCTGAATTGTCAAAAGACAGGAAGAGAGAAGGCAGTCTCCGTTTTTACAAACCAAAAATTTGGCTACATCTTCTGTGATATGGATGGTAAGATATTACAAGGGGTCTTCCTCTAGTATTTCCCTTATTTTCCTTTTATGTACACATATATGCCACGATGCAGTATTCATTTTTTAAATAGAATATTCATTGATGCAATCAATTTGTTAACATAAGGTACACTACTCAACAGCAAAAGTCAAATTTCTATATCAACTGCAGAAGCTCTGAAAGAAGCCTTGGCAAGGGGTGTAAAAGTGGTTATAGCCACAGGAAAAGTAAGAAAGGAACTTTGTCTAGACTTTTGATGATTGCATTGTGTGTTTGACTTAATCCTTGTTTAACACTGATGCTTCTGTCTTTGGCTCGCTCTGTGATACAGACTCGTCCTGCTGTAATAAATATTCTGAAGACGGTAAATTTGGCTGGCAGAGATGGCATTATTTCAGAGTTTTCTCCTGGGGTTTTCATACAGGTCTAGCTTTTGATATGCATACTCTTTTCAGCAAATGAGATGTATGGCTTCTTTTTAATGGTACTTTCTTTTCCAAATTTAACCTGTTGACAAGATTCTCAGCTGTATTACCAGTTTGTCATAAGACAACATTAGTAAAATAGAATAGTCATTTGTCTTCCATCGTAGAGTGAATTCCTTCTGTTGTATCCCTTCCTATTCTACCATTCTCTTCCTCAGATGTGCAGTGAGGGGATACACATTAGGAGCTTCTTAAGTCACGAGTCTGCAGAGCAAATGCTTTCTCCTATTAAATATTGACATGATTTGGTTAACTAGATCATTGCAGAGATCATGAGGAGAGGGGACATAGTGGTGGATGAGAGGTTCAAGGGAAAGATCCATTTTTAAGTTTATTTAGTTAGAAATCAGGACTATCATGTTATTTATTTGCTAGTTATTTGGTGTTCTTATGCATATAAAAGAAATGCTTAAATTAATTTGCTTTGAACTATAAATTATCTGATATCTTCTCTATTCAACTATGGATTCCAGGGATTGCTGGTCTATGGTAGACAAGGTCGAGAAATACTTAGAAGGAATTTGGATCCTAGTGTCTGCAGAGAGGTGCATACATTTTTTTCCCTCATTATGGTGCAAAAAATATTGCTTTTTGAAGTCTGGACTACTTTTGGCGATTTCTGAATGAATGAATGAATTTTACAGACTAGTATATTTTACTGGGAGAAAAATATTCTTTCATGTTATGTGCATTTTAATCAAGCAAAAGTGCTGCTGTTGGCGACTTCTTCATTATCCATTGGCCCTCGTCTCCTGCCTAACTTCTTAATATGCTAACTTATGGGAGTATTGGGAATGATGATAACAGAAAGGGCATCGCCTATATGTCTGTATCTTGTCAAGAGTTGTTTCCTTGGCCAGTAGCATTTTTTGATCCCACCTGCTTCTTGTTTCTCTTGAATGTGCTATTTAAATGTTTCAGACTGTCAGTAACTTAAAAACTTGACTATCTAGTCTGTGGATAGAAATATGTATTTATGTCTGATTTCTACCAAGTAGCTCGAGTATTTATGTTTTCTGTATTGCAGGCACTTCTCTACTCTCTCAAGCATGAAATTCCAATTATTGCCTTCTGCGAGGACCGGTGCTTAACATTGTTCGACCACCCACTTGTGGACTCACTTCATACCGTGTATCATGAGCCAAAGGTGCCTGATTTACCTATCACGTTTTCAGACTGTTACTTTAATTGGACTTTGGTGGGGTTTTCTGAAAAAAGTGTTTGACACTGGGTCTTTGGACAGGCAGAGATTATACCTTCGGTTGAGCAGTTCCTGGCAGGCGTAGAAATTCAGGTTTGTTACTTGGAATGTCCATCACTTTGAGCCTAGTAAGCATACAAAACTAGTGATCATTGCTGGTCTTGGGTGTTAGCCAATGCTGAGTTTTGGGCAGACCACAGAGGTCTATTGGAGAATGACCAAATAGTCAGCCCAATCTCCACTTAGCTGGATGCTTTAGACTTCAAATCTTTGTCTTTGCGGATCAGCTAGATTTTCACGGATGCACCTAATATTTCATAGTTGCTTCAGCTCAAGTTCATATTTCATATTTTATTTTTCAATTTTCACAGCATGATTATGACCACAAATCTTCACAAGATGTTTTATTCTATGGTTTTGATGTTTAATCTCTGTTTTTATCTGATATTTGTTATATTTGGGGTGCGATTATGCTATTCAAAACTGAATATCTATTACAAAATCTCAGTCTACTCAATCATTATTGTTCTTCAAATTGTAATTGTATCTCAAGTCCCATAAATCTTTTCTTCTTGAAAGGACTCCCATTGGAGTAGAAGTTTCTTTTCAATCGACATTCCAATGTTCTGCTTAGGATCAGAAGAGTGACATTCCTGCACTGGGCTAATGATCATTTCTCTCAGGAACTTCTTTGATTGTACTATTTATGAGTCTTCCACATCAAAATAAATTTTACCCAGGAAAACAACTAATGAATGAGTTTTTAGCTACTGCTGATGGTTTTTACCCACATAGCCAAAAGTCATCAACACGAAAAACCTACTCTGTGTCTCTTGTACTCTAATTATACCTTGTCACCTAGAGTCTCACACGATAGGAGTTACAGTTTTCTCTTCCAAATATATGTAGTTTATACTTGTTCTTGTGTAGTATATTTGTGTTGCTGCGTTATCATCTCATGTTGGTTTGCCATTGTAATCGCAGAAGCTGATCTTCTTAGACACTACTGAGGGAGTAGCTGGTAATTTGCGCCCTTATTGGGCAGAAGCAATAGAGGGCCGTGCATCTGTTGTTCAAGCAGTACCGGATATACTTGAAATTGTTCCACCTGGGAGCTCGAAAGGAAGCGGTGTAAGAATACTTCTTGATCATCTGGGTGTTAATCCAAAGGAGGTATGTTGACTCATCCTGATAGTTTGATCAGTATATAAAGTCAGTTGAAATTGTTAGCAAGAGCACCTTTGCCTGAGACCGCTTGAAAGCAATTGATACCCTTGTGTTATATTTTCCTTGAGAATTTAATTCTGTTAGTACTCGATACTGTTGATTGGCATGCTTTATTTTGTTGGTTACTTGCTTAAGTTCAGCTGCGCCATAATAATATACCTGAGCCCAGCCATAATGGGATCAACTACATGTGGAAGGTGCTTGGATTACAACTTTTTTGGATCGAACACAAGTTATTTGATATGCTTGCTAAAAATATGTTATCCTTCCACTGCTCCTGTTTGAGTTGATTATCTAGACATACTTCCAATACTTTTTGCATTATTTGGGGAAAAAACAAACATAACTAAAGAAATTGAACAGATATAATTGTTGGTTGCATAAATCTTGGGGTAGTTATCTCTCTCCTTTGCGGGTGGAATGAGATTTACTGGTATTTAAACCCGTTCTTGTTTTTTGCTGTCAGATCATGGCTATTGGTGATGGGGAAAATGATGTGGAGATGCTCAAGTTGGCCTCTCTAGGTGTCGCTATGAGTAATGGATCGGAGAAGGCTAAAGCTGTAGCAGATGTAATTGGTATCAGCAACGATGAAGATGGGGTTGCTGATGCAATATACCGGTATGCATTCTGAGGAATTACACAATCACATTGAGGCAACTCATTTCATTGACTCTCCTGAACAGTATAGTTTTAAAGGTGCAATTGGAAAAACAAGGGATATTTTTTACAAATTTATTGAGGAGCTTCATAATCTGAGATTTTCAGGTTCTGGTTTTGAATAACCAAATTCGTTGTTATTCACGAGACTTTCTGAGGAAGTACTGTTATACTTTTAATAGAAGTTGAGAACTGTGAAGCATTGCTAAGGCTTATATAGTTTCGTGTAGAGTAACAAGATTCTAATTAGCAAAAGTCATAGTAGTAATATGTGATTGAAATAGAAGATCTAAACACTCAACTGAAACTGTCACATTGACCGCTAAAAGGAATGTGCTCTTTAACACCATCTAAAACCACATGACAGCCTTCTATCTCTTCCTCTCTATCATTCTTCTAAATCAAGAAATGCAAAGGCCATTGTTGTATTTTCCTATGTATACTTCAAACCCAAAAGTTCGTCTAATTTTTATGAACAAGTTCTCAACATTCTATAACCTGGAAGCTATAGGATTATGAATTTAGAAGCTGCTGTATTATGATAAACGCAAGGTAGTTTGGAGTTTTTTTTATTTGACAGATAAGCGATGGTTCCATTAAAAAACAAACAGAGTTCATCCAAAGAAAAGGACACAACACCAAGTACCAACCTACCGTACTAGTACTATTAATACAGAAGAAAACACATCACTAACAGACCAAGCAAGCAAACAACAGAAACTAAGATCAGCCAACAGCTAAACAGAACAACAAAAAAGCTTCAACAGCAGACATATTTAGGATCCAAAAGAATTCCTGGACATGCGATAACTTTCTTGCAGTAGCCTGGCATTAGTCACAATGTCCATTGGCGCAGCAGAACGTCCCTCCATCAGCTTCTTGCATCTGTGTTTCCACAAGAACCAGCAACACGTAAAAAATAATTCCCTTTCCGCTCCGTCTAGCCCCTGCACAACAGTGAGTAACCAATGATCCACCCCAATATGCCACGCCGAAACAGTGCTCCACGATAAATTGCTCAACGCCCAGACTTGTCTAGCCACAGGGCGATCCAACATAACGTGCTTAATGTCCTCCACGTCAGCCCCACAGACCGAACAACCCGTCTCAATTCCGGAACGTCTTTTGGCCAGCTCCTCTAACGTTGGTAATGCCTCAGAACACAATCTCCACATGAACACTTTGACATGGGGAGGAACCACCGTTCGCCACAACACCGACCACCATGAACACCCACTACTCAACCTCAAGCCCACATATGATGAAGACGGCCGATCCCGTTCACGACACTCCACCGCCTGCCGGTATGCACTCCTAACAGAGAACCTCCCACCCCTCCCAAACCGCCAAAACCCACCTCCCATCATCCCCCACCGACTGTCCAACCTCCCACCGACATCCCTCAACCAACAACCCCCAACCACTCAAAATGCTTCTCCAAGTCAACGAGGGTCTATACCCGATGCCCGCCTCCCAAAAGGAACAATCGCTAAAATACTGGGCCTTGAGCACTCGACTTAGCAAGGATTCGGGTCTACTAATTAACCTCCATCTTTGCTTAGCCAATAATGCCCTATTAAACTCCCATAAACTCCGACAACCCATCCCCCCCAACTCCCTTGGCCGACATAACTTACGCCACGCTACCCAATGCAGTCTCCGCTCCCCCCGGCAATGCCACCAGAAATCTGCTGAAGTCGATTCAATAGACCGTAAGAAATACTTAGGGAGTTCAAAGCAGGACATCACATATGTGGGTAACGACTGTATTACAAATTTGATTAGAGTCCCTTTCCCTGCTTGTGATAGCAACTTCCCATTCCACCCAAAGATACAGTCCGCCACCCGCTCACTAATGCTCCCAAACATCTCCCACTTCGATCTCCCCGCCGCCACTGGTAAACCTAAGTATCTCCCAAAGCAAGCAACTAACCTCACTCCCATAATTCTCGCTAAATACTCCTTGGCCCCTTCCAACATCCTCCCACTGATCACCATACTTGATTTCTGAAAATTAACAACCTGGCCAGAAGCACGAGCATACACCTCCAAAATCCTCCTAACCTCCAACAACTGCCCCTCTGTAGCTTCACAATACACTAGAGTGTCATCAACAAACAGTAAATGGGACACTGGCGGTGCATGAGTCGTTACCGCCACTCCCACAATCCACCCCCTCTGTTCTGCCTCTTGTATCAAACAAGACAATGCCTCTGCACAGAATATGAACAAGTATGGGGAGAGTGGAACACCCTGTCGGATGCCACGTCTGGCCGAAAAAACCCGAAAGGAGTACCATTTAAAGTAAGAGAGTACGAAACAGACGTCACCAGAAGCATAATCAGATTCACAAAATGGTGGTGGAAACCTAATCTAAGTAAAACACCCCTTAAGAACGGCCATTCTGCCCTATCATAAGCCTTGCTCATACCAAGTTTTAAAGCTACATAGTTACCCTTAGATCGAGAATACAGTTTGAGAAAGTGATTCAATTCAAACGCCAATAGCACATTGTCAGTTATAAGACGACCCGGAATTAAAGCAGACTAAGTATGAGATATAATAAAGTCAAGCATAGGCTTAATCCGATTAGCAATGCATTTCGAAGCAATTTTAATGATCACATTGTAAAGACTAATTGGACGAAGTTGGGTAACAGTTGCAGGTGCACTACACTTAGGAATTAAAACGATATGTGTATGGTTCATCTTGTGTAGTAAGACATGATTGTTCAATATACGAAGGACAACACAGGAAATATCAGGACCAACAATAGATCAGAATTTTTGATAGAATAAAAGGGGCATGCCGTCAGGGCCAAGAGATTTAAGAGGGGACATATCGAAAACAACGTGTTTCATCTCGTCAGCAGTGAAAGGTTCCATGAGAGAGCGATTCATCTATGCAGTTACTCTAGGTTGAATGACGGATACAACCTCAGTCACCTCCCGGTCCGATGGATGGCTGGACGAAAAAATTTGTCGGAAATACCTTAGGAAAACCAACTGGATATCCTCGTCTGACTCCTTCCACATTCCCCCCTCATCCCTCAACCGACTGATTATATTCTGTCTCCGTCTAGCAGAGGCATACCCATGGTAAAATTTTGTATTACCATCCCCATCTTTCAACCAGTGTGCCTTACTCCGTTGTTGCCACTTTAACCTTTCTCGTAAATGCCCTTCCTCGATTATCCATTTGACTTTCTCCATCTCCCTGTGTTCATTAGTCCCCAACGGTCCAGCTTCCAACTCCACATACCACTCTTCCAACCTTTTGATTTCATGTTTAGATCGAAGGAAAGACTCCCTATTCCATTTCAGCAACTGCAGTCTGCATTGTTGAGTCTTTCTCCACACCCGACTAGCCGGATCCTCTCCCGCATCCATTCCTCACGCCGATCCACCACCTCCTCACACTCTGTTGAAGATAACCATTTTGCCTCAAATTGAAATTGCGGCTTCTATTCTTCCCCCTACTTCGACCCCCCGAATCCCATTTTATAATAAGCACAACATGATCTGAATACGGAACTGGCCGGATCGTAACATTTGTCATTGGAAACTGTCCACACCATCTCGTGTTGCCACATGCCCTATCTAATCTTGCCCACACAGTATCCGGCGCCATACGTCTGTTGGACCACGTGTACTTAGCTCCTTGATACCCCAAATCACATAAATCACTGTGGCATAAAGCTCTCCTAAAATCTGCAATTTGCCAAGTCGGTCGTCGAACCCCAGTTTTCTCATGTTGGAATAGTATCTCATTGAAGTCCCCTACACACAACCAAGGTGCATCCGACTGCCTGCTCAACCTAATCAGCTTATCCCACACTGCCTTACGTCTGGATGCATCCGGCTCCCCATAAAAGCCCGTAAACCTCCAATTCGCAGCCTGTGCTTCTGTCAATACATCAACGTCAATATGGTTCCCTGAAAACGACCGCAGCTGCACCACTACTTCCTTATCCCACATCAGTGCCAGTTGCCCCGATCTCCCTCTGGCTGGAGAACAGATCCATACATCCCCAGAATATCCCTAACCCTCTCAAATCTATTATTACCACACTTAGTTTCTGATAGAAAAATAAATAGGGGTCGCACCTCCCGGACCAAATCCCCGAGTTTCCGAACTGTCGACGCCGCCCCCAAGCCCCGACAGTTCCACACTAATGCTGTCATGGCTCTCGGCGGGGCTGGACGCCAGCCACCGCCGATTTACCAATTTCCATACCGTCAGCTACCGCTGCTTTCTTCAACAATCTATCTGCGGAACTCCCTCCCACTAATTTTTGTTTCCTCGCCAAACCCACCACTGTCCGACCACCTCTCAGCCCCCCCCTAGCCCCCTACGACCACCTCCTCCACCATGTCTGAATATAACTGGAACTGCTACTAGCCCCTCCTCCCCCCCGAGAAGAAATTTGGGAGGAAGAAAAAGGAGTACCAATATCCGAAGCCGTACCTGGACTGTTTTGGATTGAAGGGAGATCTTCACCATCATTAGCAACACCCTCGGCCGCTACTTTCCCACCACTGTCCCCCCCAGATTCTGCGTTCCATTCTAGCAATAGAGAAGAGTGAATCGAGCCTTTCTCCTGTGCAAGCCGGTCTGACAACAATTCTGGAGCACTAGAAATACCCCCCTCTGTATCACTCAATTGCTTTCGTGCGTTCTGTGCCTCAGATAGAATGATAGGAAGATTTGGAGAAGGCATTATGTGGGTTGGGTTTAATTCATTCATATGGGTCTCATTAGTTAGGCTGGAGCTTGGTGTGGGCCTGGGTGTTTGAGGTGTAGTTTTAGATATAGGTGGGATAGAGTGTGTTGTGGCATTGGACTCTTCAGATGGGCCAACAATAGCATTAAAGACCAGGCCCTTACCTTTCGCACTGGGCCGACCCGCACCTACCTCACCAGACCCGCCCGCTTCCCCTTCGCCTGCCCCCGACTCTGTACTCGACCCGCCCGCCACCACTTCCTTCCTCCACTCTCCCATGTGCCCTCTTGGTCGCCCCCATCTCCAACCGCCAGCCGACGACCCAGATCCCCCTACCCCATAACCTCGACCCGCCGCCCAACTACGCTCCGCCCTACCACCATCATCCCGCCGCCTGCCCCACCTCCCCGCACCACTTTCCTTCCACGAACCCCTCCCCCCAAAACCCTCACCGTTAACTCCCACATCCGCCCCCAACTGCCTACCCTCACCGCCCCCGACCAGCCACTCTCCCTCCCTCGCATCGACTCTCCCTCACCCCTCTGAACCTCAAAAATAGACATCCCCCGCCTCCCCTGGTACAATGGCATCCGCCCCTGGGAGTAGCCTCTCCCACCGACTGAGGGTTCACCTCTAAACCCTGACATACCCGTCGATTGTATCGCCCTTGACTCCTTTAGCCACGGCCCCTTCTGATTATCCACCCCCACCGTAAATTGACCATCCAATCGTTGTTCACAATCTCTCAAAATATGCCCAAGGACACCACAACCATAGCAGAAAGTTGGCAATCTCTCATATGTAAATGAAATACTAATATCCTTTCCATCCGGCGACTGGATGAGCAAAATCCGCTTTAATGGCTTACGAACATCTAGCATAATTCGAATTCGCATTTTTGCCCCCATCAAGAATTGTGCCTGAGCATGGTCGGAGTCCGCAAATTGCCCCAGTCGATTGCCAATAGACTCGGCTACCCCACGGGTCATCATACGTAAGGGTAATCCATGAATGTGTACATGAAATGGGGACCGAAATAACTCCACAGATAGGGGATTCTCATCCGCATTAACTAGACTCAGCAAAATCAAATTCTTGTCAAAGATCCACGGACCGCCGTTCAACGCTCTATCCGATCAACCACATGTAAAATTTAACAAGAACCTGTTATCTGCTAATAGCTTCAGCATCATCCCCTTTAACGGTCTCAGGATATCATGCAATGTCATTCTCAGTACATCAAAACGATAAGTCTGTGGCGTCACCAACAGAATTCCCTCCACCTCTTAACACCCCGACCAAACCTCAGACGGCAGAGCAAGTTTATCCACCTCGTCCTCCCTTAGGATTAACGAGTTCCCCAACCGTTCCATGCCAAACTCCATCGAAACCGGTTAACGACAAGATAGTATCCGTCCCCCCAACCGCGAGCCACCTACAATGATGAATCGCCCCTCAAACCGCCACCACCGACCGGCACCGCACGCTGCACCAGTACACAAGCACAAACACAAAACACAAGGAAACAACAAGAAAGAAACAACTAAGTGAAACGAATCAAACGCAAGGAAAGCAGACACATAGAACAGAATACAAGGATGAAACAACAAACTAAAAAGCAAGAGAACTGCAACACCATTCAAACAGAAAACTCAGTCTATGGCAGTCGTGTAGCCGACACAAGCAAAACCCATGATAAGGAATACTAGAGCCCAACCACAGGAGGCACACACAACCTCACACCACTCCAAACTATAACCTCGCCACACTCACCACCACCGTTTGCCACTCATTAGAGTGAAAACCTCAGCCTCTTAGTAGAGAGAAATCAAGATGATCTATAACATTAGGTGCGGGTCTTATTAAGGTAGTTTGGAGTTGAGGCCTAAAAAGGCGAGATAATCTTCCACTATTTTTGCTAATTCATTCTCAAAGTTATTCGTTAGGGTAAATTACAACGAGTTCCCTGAGTATCTACATAATTATAAACAGGGTAAAATACACTTTGCTCCTCTGAACTAACAAATGTAATATTTACCCCCTTAGTTGGATAAAATTGCCCCTCATGCCTTGAATAATTATATTATTCCCAATATATTTAGCATTTTGCATGTTAAATCATCACCAAATTTTTTCCTAACTAAAAGAAAAATTAATAAGTGAAGAATTTAAATTAAAAGTGGAGTAATAAATTAATATATATATATATATAATAGATACACAACAAATATAATATAACAAAAACTCATATATACTACACTTAACGAATGAGTACAATAAATACACAAAAAACTTTCATGTAAAAGATTTTATTGATTTGGTAACAAAATCAAGTTATATATTAAAATTTAATTTTTATATAAAAATGATTAATTATATATCCATTTATTAAATATATTTTCTTTAAAAAATATGACAAATTATATTTATTAATCTTTTTTCCTAAAAGTCTTTAACTCTTGATTGAGCATATATATGTTCAATTTCTTTTCAAAAGTATATATATGAGATGTTGAAATATTACATTTGTTATATATCTATTATACATATAGACTTATTACTATATTTTTAATTTAAATTATTCACTTAATAAAAAAAATTAGTTAGAAAAACATTTGGTGATGATTTTAATGTGCAAAATGCTAAAATATATTGAGAATAATAAATTATTCAAGGCATGAGGGGCAATTTTGTCCAACTAGGGGGTAAGTGTTACATTTGTTAGTTCACGGGGGTAAATGTTACATCAATAATAGTTCAGGGGGCAAAGTGTATTTAACCCTTATAAATACCCTCTTATCGTTTGAAAAATTATCAATACCCTCTTGATTTTAATGGTTGTCTAACATTTAGCCAATCTCGTTAGTCTTAGTTAGGTTTCTATTATTTTTTGGGGCGAATTGAACAAAATGCCCTTTTGGACTATAAATTATAATTTTATTTTTTTTTCAAAATTTTCTTTAAATTGTTTTCTGAATGGAGCGAATAATTTTTTTTTGCAGTTTTTTAAAAATTTCCATCCACCTCATCTGTTTCTTATTTTTCTTTTTGAAAAGCATGTAATAAGGATAAAGTTGACAATTTCAAACTTTCAATCAAAGATTATATTATTTATCAAATATCAAATGGTATTTATAATTTTTCAAATACTAAGATTATACCAAACTTCGGGAAATTTGTTGTAATTTACCCTATTCATTATGGAAGGTTTTATCCCATTTGCTTTCTCAAAACTTTTTGTTTGTTATACAGTTATGTACAAATTGTACAGAAACACCATATTTGTCCATATCCACGACATATGAACTCTGTGGGTGCATCACAGTAAAATTTGTTAAAAAATAATTTTTATACAACCACAAGTTAGTTTATTTATGAACTTCAGAATAAAATATCATATACTAAATTGTAAAACAGTTGTCTAGATGCCAATCTCATAATTTATTTTTAAATTACTAGAGTATGTATCATCTTAAAAGATTTCTTACCAAGTATCAACATTAATTCATGCATTTCTTTAAATATTCAGAAAAAATGCAAGTAATCCCCTGCAATATTGTAAATGAATAAATTACTCTCTTATAAAAAATGAAATAGCAATTTAACTTTCTGTTTAGGTAGGTAAATTGCTCCATTTTAAAAAACACAGAATGAAAAATAATTTGCTCATTTACAATATCACATGGAGGTAAATTACATTAAACACATAAGTGTTCTCGTTCTCATTATCATTATCATTTATCACAAGAAAAAAAAACTTATGCACTTTTTGTTTGAAGTGTAAATAATATGTTGAATTCATCCATTTGTGTGTAACGAAAACAAGAAAAAAAAAATCCATTTTCTCAAAAGTAGAAAAAGTTATCCATTTGTTCAAAAGTAGTAAACTAAATGCAATTTGAAGTGTTCCCAAAAATATAAAAACTGATTTAAATGACAATACAAATCAATTAAACATTTTCACTGAAAATCAAAACATGTGACTTTTTTATGCACTTATCCACAAACCATTAATTGAATACATCTAGTCGTCGTAGCACGTCGTTCCTGCGTGCATATCATAAATAATTTTTTACGCATTAAAATATATTATAGATAAGAATAAAATATATAAATTAACACATCACATTAAATAAAAAAAGAAGGAAAAAAGGAAAGACTAAATTATCAATTAATATAAAATTTGGAAAGTTGAATAAAGTAGTTATTATATTAATTGAGGGTTATTTTTGGCATTACAAAAAAGTGGTACGACGGTGTCATTAACCGCCATTTATGAGTAAAAAATAGGTTTATTTTATATAATAGTATAGATTAAACAACACAAAATATTGAAAACTTTGTTAATTTATCTGAGAGAAATTACTGCACTTCATGCTGCTTCTGAAAACATGAATTGATACCAAGAACAACACTTGACAAGAGAAAACAAATCTTGTAAAAGGAAAAAAACAAATTTCCAGAAATATATTATTTGAGTTACCGATCCGAGCTGAGGTTCAAAACGCTGATCCCCTTAAAAATAAAAAAAGCATAATTACACCCGTCTCTCGAGGTTTGGTGAATTTACACATAAACCCCATCTAATTTGAAAAATTACATTTAGCATTCATGAGGTTTGTTTCTGTATAACAAATAGGTATATCCGTTAGTTAAAATTTACTGAATTTGTTAATATTAACAAAAAAAAATTGAATGAAAATCCATATTTACCATTGATTGGCTTATTATTGACTTATTGCAGATCAAATAAATTTTTGTGATTGAACCACCCTTATAACAGTGAAGATATACCTCCTCATATGTATTAACGTGTGAAGATGTATATGGATAGTTTGATTATAAAAAGATTTGTTTGACCTACAATAATTTAGTAATAAGTCAATCGATGGTACATATCGATTTCATTCAGTTTTTTTGCTAATATTAACAAATTCGGTGCATTTTGACTAACAGAAGGACCTATTTATTAGACAAAAGCAAAAGTTCATGGGTACTAAATGTAATTTTTCAAACTATAGGAAATATACGTGTAATTACACCAAACTCAGGACATGAGAGTGTAATTATCAAAAAAAAAAAAAAAAAAAGAGAGAGAAGAGAAAGGTTCAAAATGGTGATTGTAACTACAGGTTGGTAGGGGTGTAAATGATTCGAGTCGAGTCGAACATATTATTGTTTAAATTTGTTTTAATTATTATCAAGCTTCAAAAATTATGTTTGAATTTGGTTTGATTCTTGTTTTAATCGAGTTCAAACGAACTTTAATTGGATCAAACACGAGTTGAACTCGAATAATTTGATATTTCTAAGTATATTTTATTATTTTTACACTAATCGAATCGAACACCAGCCGAGCTTAAAAGTTTACCGAACAAATTTTTTTGTTCAAATTTGGTTTATTAAGTTTAACAAATCGAGTTCAAATGAATTTTTATCGATCGATTTCAATCGAGTATCGAATAATTTGATTATTTTTTTAGGCGTACAGGTTGGCCTAGAAAATTAAGCCCATGACTGATTTTTAATTTTAATTTTCAATTTTTAGTAAGAAATAATTTGTCTTCTTCTTAAAAAAAAAAAAAAAGAAAAGTAAGAAATAATTTGAATCTATTAAACTAAGGCACATGCAGTCTGTTATTCATGTTTTCCCGCTCTCTTTTTTGTATTCGTTATAGAGTTTGTTAGCTGACGGTGAGCTAACAACCATGGCTGCCGCCTTCCTTTTCTCTTTCCCCTGTGTATATATATATATATATTCATCTGTTCAGAAAAATTGTTAATAGAGTGTGAGAAATATTTTGACATCAATCTCTGTTGTTATGGAGCTTGGAGAAGCAACCATGGTTGAGACCACCGCAAGTTCTAAGCATCCTGATTCCTTGCAGCTGCAAGACTCGGATCAGCCGACGATGATCCTGGTAACCACGCCTTTCAATGGTGGAAATTACCTCCATGGAGCAGATCAATTCAGATTAGTTTGGGTGCGAAGATGAAACTAGGGTTTATCGATGGGAAAATCCCCAAACCTGAGGAGGATTCCGATGAATTTGGACAATGGTATCGAGTGGATTGTATGGTGAGGTCTTGGATACTTAATTCTATGTCAAAGGACATGTTCGAATCGTTTGTATACGCTAATTCGGCCAGAGAATTATGGGTGGAGCTTGAAGAAAGGTTCGGCCAACGTAGCTGGCCATTGCTGTATCAACTTCAGAGGGAAATCTTCACCATTTCTCAAGGTAAGCTCTCTGTTCTAGCCTATTTTACAAAGATTAAGAGACTATGGGACAAACTCGCATACCTCATGCCCACACCGCAATGCACATGCGCCTCTGCCAAGGCTGTAGCGGAACTGACTGCCTGTAATCAACTGATGCAATTCTTAATGGGTCTCAATGATGAATATGATCACGTCCGTACACAAATCCTGGTGATGGATCCGTTGCCGAGTGTTTATAAGGCATTCTCGTTGATTCTTCTAGTGGAAAAACAGCGTCAAGTTAATTTTGCCAAAAATGGAGGACTTCGCAGGTACGAATTCATATGTGCTTTCCTCTTTTATTTCTATAGATGCTGATTCATATGTGTGTTCATCATCATCTCATGTCCAAACCCCTTAAATCTGTTCACCAATTCACGCTACACTTACCTGAAACCTCGGTACAAATAGTCAATCATGTCGGAGATGTTCAACTCTCAAATGAACTCATAGTTCATTCCTTCCCACTGCATTGTGCAGGACTGGATGATTAAAGCTGTTCTGGCACTAGGAAGGCAAATCTGCAATCTATATGTCTTGGATCATGACTCCTTTTCCACCACAAAAATAAACACTCTACTGTTTTGCATTGTTTTTTTCCTCTATATCAGAATGTAATCAATACACAGAGCCGGTTGTGGCATCATAGATTAGGTCATTCTCCTCTAAATGTTTGATCACATTGCTGGAATAAATATTCCAGAACAACAATATTTGTTTGGATGTGGAGTTTGTCTCCTTGCAAAGCAACAGAGGTTTCCCTTTGCTTCTAATAATGCTCATGCTGCTGGGATTTTTGAACTTGTACATCTTGACATATGAGGTCCATATAAGCAACCCATTCTCTCTGGTGATTATTTCCTTACAATCGTAGATGATCATATTCGGGCCATTTGGGCGGACCTAATGAAGCATACACCTCATAGTGTCAAACATAACAATTTCCATAACATGGTCAAAACTCAATTTTCTGACGTGATTGGGCGTTCTGCATGGATAGTCGCCGCTCACTCACTGGTTATGTATTTTCCTTGCTTTCTCATTGATTTCTTGGAAAACCAAGAAACAATCCACTGTGTTGAGGTCCATGGCTAAGGCCGAATATCATAGTATGGTGTAGACGGTATGTGAGCTCCACTGGATCCTTCTTTGCTACGAGATTTCAGGATTCTGTGCACATACCAGTTCCTTTTTAGTGTGATAATCAAGAGGCTTTACACATCACCACTAATCCAGTATTTCACAAATGTACCAAGCACCTGGATATAGATTGCTACATGGTGCGCGATAAATACAATCGTTGGTTCATTTCTCTTGACACATTGCCAGCAAGCAACAAATTACTGACTTGTGTACCAAAGTTTCGCTTGGTGAAGTGGGCCCTGTGCCAACTTGAGGGGGCTGTTGGAGTTCTTGGTGCTGTTCAATGTGATCATACACTTGGGAGGGTGCAAGTCACACACAGGACAGAGGGTGGTGGATGAGAGGTTCAAAGGAAAGATCCATATTTTAAGTGTATTTTGTTAGAAATCAGGGCTATCATGTGAGTTATTTGCCGTTCTTATGCATGTAAATGAACTGCTTAAATTAATTGCTTTGAACTATAAATTGTCTGATATTTCTCTATTGAACTATGAGATCCAGGGATTGCTGGTCTATGGGTTTATTATTTGTGTTGCTGAGCCATCATTTATATGGTGGTTTACCATTGTAATAGCAGAAGCTGATCTTCTTAGACACTTGTGCGGGAGTAGCTGGAACATGGATCGTGCAGAACCAACAGAGGTTCGTGCATTTGTTATTGAAGCAGTATATGCTTGAAATTGTTGCACCTGGGCCCTCGAAAGGATGTGGTTTGTTGATCATCTAGGTGTTACTCAGTGCATAATTGGCCAAAGATACCATAAAATTTCAGAATGTTGACATCAAAACAAACACAGTAGCTTCAGAAAACTAACAAAACATAAATACATATATCATGGCAAGTACAACAAGTTCAAGCAAAACCAAGGCAGATATCTCAAAGTTGTTCATCTTAGGTTGATTTGTACTGTGCATTTCTCCTTGCGCACTCCAAGATTGTTTTGTCTGCCGTGATGAAATATGCTGCTATAGATGCTGAAGAAGGAATAACACAAATCAAAATTCTTCCATTTCGTCATATTTCACCACTGATGCAGAGACTAGAGACACTGTTATAACAGCAATGTGATAGTTGCAAGCAATTCTAGCAGACTCGTTATGACAAAGACGATCAGATGCATATCAAGTGGTTATATACTGTTTCAACTTCATCAGATACTAATGTATCAGACAGAGTATAACATCTCCAGGAATCAAACTACCTATGACAAGCCAAGAAATAGTTAACTTTCAGTTTGGTTGCAAGAATTAAGATAGTAGAATAATAATCAACAACAGGGCAGAAGGAGTTGCGCAGAGTTGCACAAAGATAAAGATATCTACATATAGTCAACCATCCAATACAAATCAATTCTAACATACCAGCGGATATAATGAGTGCCTGAGCAGTATAGTTTAGATTTGCCTTGGCCCAAGGAATAGTTCGAACAGCTACCAACTGAAAAAATGGGGAGATGTATTTATTATGCAAATATTGGAAAAATACAACACTATGGAGCCATCATGATTCAAAAGGTATTTAAGAAAATCTTTGACCTTCACAGACCACCTCAACAGTTCACCACTCTTAATATACACAGAAAACACCGCTTTACAGAAATAAATAAGCATGCAACAAAATATGAATAAAACAATAGAGTTGCAATTTGTGGCTCATCATATGGCTAAATTGGGAATCGAAGATAACTAACATCATCGTGAATTTTGACAGTATCCTTATAGTCAGTCTGTGGCGGAGATAAATCACAACTCAATAAGTGAAATTTATATGATCAATGAATAAGGTAAATCACGAAACCGAATGCTGAGTAACCAAGATAAGCAGCTTGTGAAAAGGAGTAAATTCACACACAGTGGGCACGGCACTGGCAACACATGCAACTGCAGCAGCTTTGGTTCCTGCACGCACACCCTCTGCAAATAAAAAACAGTAAAAACAAACATAAGCTTAGTTCAGCTCTGCCTGGACCATGATTGCTGAAATTAATTTCAATTTTTTTCAATCACTTTCAAGTATTAACAACAGAAAAAACACTGCTTAGTTCTGCCTGGACCATGATTGCTGAAATTAATTTCAATTTTTTTCAATCACTTTCAAGTATTAACAACAGATAAAACACTGCTTAGTTCTGCCTGGACCATTTTGCTGTAATTAATTTCAATTTTTTTCAATCACCTTCAAGTATTAACAACAGAAAAAACACTGCTTAGTTCTGCCTGGACGAGAATTGCTAAATTAAAATCAATTCTCAATCATTTTTGAAATATTTATAAGAGAAACATAGCTTCGTTCTACAGAGAGCACAACTGTAAAAATGTTAAATCATTTTCCAATCATTTAAAAATATTAACGACGCCATTGAGATCTCTAAACCTTGTGATTATGAGAACGCATGCGATTTAGGGAAAAAAACAAAACTAAACTTAAACATCAACATCGTCATCTACTCACGTGAACCGCATAAAAACTGCAGTAGAAACTCCGAATCAAAGATGAATTAACACTGGAACGAATACAAACCTAAAAATACAATGAAGTCAAAAAGCAAGAGAAAAAATCAATCAGCTTAAGTAATTATCCTCTCAGGAACAGCATAAAATTTACACATGAGCTTGAAATTAAAAAAAAAAAAAAAAAAAAAAAAAAAAAAAAAAAGAAGAAAAATAGAAAATCAATCGACCTTGAGTGCACTGCCTTGTTCGCAGAATTTTTTCATCTTCCATTGGAGACGGAATCACCAAAGCTTTCTTGCGGTTTGCTAATAAGTCCCTCATTTCTGATGGAATCCCCATTTTCCCCCAAGTTCTGATCCGAAATTTTCCTTTAGTTTCTTCTCTTATGTGAATTGATGAATGGAGAGATTCGCAGAGTTAGGAGAATTTGAAGAAAACTGAAAACATAGCATATATGCATAAATAGTAAGCTCCGGTCAACGTGGCGTCGGGCTGTGTAGGGCCGACATGGAACGGAAGCCAAGCGCGACTTTGCTTTTATTAGTTGGTCCTGAAAAACAAAACACGCTATCAAGCCAGCATCTCATTTAAACGAAAAAAAAAAAAGATAAATTACAATTATCTTCATGGAGTTTGGTATAATTATGAATACCCATTATTGTTTAAAAATTTATAAATACTCTCCTAATTTTAACTATCGTCTAATAATTAGTTCAATCCGTTGGTCTCTGTTAAGATTCCGTTTATTTTTTGTAGTGAATTGACCAAAATTTTATGGACTCAGTGGGTAATTTGTTTTTTATAATTTTTTAAAATTTTTATCCACCTCATTTGTTTTTTTAAATATATATTATTTTTTCAAAAAAAAAGAAAAAAATACAATAAATATAAAATTGACAATTTTAGACATCCATCAAAGAATTATATAATTTTATTATAATTTTTTAAATAATAAAAAAATATTCGTAATTATATTAAATTCCTTGGTATCTCATTGTAATTTACCTAACAAAAAAACTACAAAACTAGGTGTGGGGATATTTGAATAATTCATTACTTCTTAATATAATATCTATTCCTTCAAAAGGAAACAAAGATGAATATTGATTTCTGAATAATCTTGCTTTTACGATTTTTCTTTTATTTTTCAACATTTTATATCTGGGGAGAAACGTGTATTTAAGAAATACTAAAAAGAATTTCTTATTTTATTTTGATTGTAACTGAAAATGCACAGAAGTTTTGACACAAACTATTCAAGGAAAATGCAAGCAACTCTATATGATATTACAAATGAGCAAATTACCTCCTATAAAAAATAAAATAACAATTTATTTCCATGTAATTTTTATAATGGAATAATTTATCTCCTCGTGCCTTTTAACATGGAGCAATTTACCTCCCTAGACAGTGAGGTAAATTGCTCAATTTAAAGGGGGAGGGGGGGGGGGGGTTAAATTGATTTTTTTCATAGGGGATAATTTTTTCATCTGCAATATCACCGAAAGGTAAATTGCATTAAGTCCCAAACTATTCTTAAAATTTGTTATCTTCAACTGCTCCAAGATAGGCCAACGAGCCTTAATTGATAAAATTGAGACCGCATAACTATAAGGTTATGGGTTCAAACTCCTCTAATGTGTGAGTTGTTATTTTATTTTAATAGTAGTTATCTTTTTAGTTTAGTAGTAGTTATTGATTAAATATAGATATTTCATATTAATAATGAGTCTATTGGTTGTTAAATTGTGAGTATTTGATATTATGATATGATTGTAATTAATTTACTAAAAAAAACTGCTTTAAGATAGTAAATTGGAGTTGGGTTTGGTTCATGTTAAATTTGAAAATTGAAAGATATTGGTGTCTCAGATCTTATAATTGTGGGCATCTATATATTCACATAATAGTTAAATTGTAGTTATTGTTTTTATTGTTAATACCTATTTATATCTTAAAATTAAAAAAATTAAGAAAGAAATTGGACTCGACTGTTTGTCTTCTGTAACATATTTTCGCTAAAATTTAGGATAAATTATAACGAGTTTCCTTTAGATTTGACATAACTACGAAAATCTCATTATTATTGAAAAAATTAATGGATACCTCCTAATATTTGATAAAATTATGTAATATTTCGATGGAGGCATGAATTGCCAATTTTGCCGTTGCTGTATATTTTTATTTTTTGAAAAAAATAATTTTTTTAAACAAACAGATAAGGTTGATGGAAAAAACTTGAAAATTATAAAAAAAAAATCCACTCAGTCCATTAAAAAGTTTCAAAAAAATTTATAAGAAAAATATAATTTATAGTACACAAGGGCATTTTGATCAGTTTACTCAAAAAATAGATGAAAACCTAACAGAAACTAATGGATTGAGCTATAATTTAGCTTTAAAAATTATAAGCTCATGACTTTCCGGATGGTCGTTTTGATCAGTTTACTCAGTCCATTAGATGGTCGTTTAATTACAGAAGTATTTGTAATTTATCAAAAAATAAATAAATATTTGTTATTATGCCAAACTTCAAGATATGTAGCTATAATTTAGCTTTAAAAATTATAAACTCATGACTTTCCAGACTAAGTCCAAGTAAAATCAAATTACATCTACCTCCCCAGAGGTTCGACATAATTACAAATACCCCCTCGTTGTTTGAAAAATTACAAATACCCCCCTGAGGTTTGTAACCATCTAACAAATAACCCATTTCCATCAATTTTTATGGGTGAACTAACCAAAATGCCCTTATGAACTGAATTATTTTTATTTAATTCTTAAAATTTTTTGGACTACAATGTGCAGGGAGATGTTTCTTAAGATTTTTACGTAGAGGAGCAATAATACAATTTGCCTTGGCCGATTTTTCTACAATTTTAATAAAAATTTCAAGGGCAAAATGGTCACTTTTAGGCCTTTAGTTAAAACATACAAACCTCAGGGGGTATTTATAATTTTAAAGACAACGAGGGGGTATTTATAATTATGCCAATTTATATTAATATTATAAAAAAATTTGCAACTATACCCCATTTTGGATATAATACAAGAATACTAGCGACTCACGGTATTAAATAATTTTTTGTGTAAATTATATTTATCTCCCCTGAAGTTTGGCATAATTACAAATATTCCCTCGTTGTTTGAAAAAGGGATAATTGCATAAAATCCCCTTGTGTTTTCAAAATTCACTAAAAACCTCCCGTGTTAAAAATATAAACAAAAAAACCCCCATATTTTTGGAAATAATGCATACTCTCCCTTATCGTTAGTTGCCACTAACGGTGCCCGTTATGCCCTTGCATTATTCACCATTGATCTTCAACAATGTAAAAATGCACGGTCTAAATTTTAAGAAATTTAAAAATATATTATATATTTGTATATATAATTATATATAGTAATATATATATATATACAAAATACATACATATATATAATAGATATGGGCGGCGGAGACGCTGCCGGGGACGACGGCGACGTCAACCCAGTAGGGGGCGAGGGGCGACCCCTTTTTGCAGGGCAATGGAGGTCGCCCAGATCCAGGGCAACCGCGCGTCGCCCTCTTTCTGCAGCGGCGACGACTGTCGCCCCCCTTTTGCAGGGAGGCGACAGCGTCGCCTCGCCCCCTTTCTGCAGCCGTCCTCCCCTTTTTTCCTTTTTTTTTTTTTAAATTTATTTTTATTTGTTTTTTTGTTAATTTAATATGATAAATTAATTTAATTATGAATTTTTATATTTATTTACTATAATTTATTTAGATAATATGTCAGTAATTTAATGGAGCCTAAAAGGTTCCCATACTTACTCTATTCCTATTCATTTAAATTCTCTTTATATATGTCACAATTTAAGATACTCCTTTATTTTGATCGTCTTTCGCCTACATGGTCGGATTTACATTCCGCCTACATGGTCGGGATTTCAAGACGAGATTTTGTATATTCTCGATCCCTCCATGGCGTTTAGCCATGGCTCCTTATGGTATCAGAGCCATGTTGTTGAAGTTGTATTGGATAATTCAACAGTACTTGTTTAATATATTGCTTATTATGCAATATTTATCTGTTTCAGATATAAATACTGTTAAAAATTCCAAAAAGGAAGAATATGAAATTCCTAAGAATTTGAATCAATTAAATAAATGGATAATTCCCAAGGTAAATCCTAGATTAATTTATAATTTCGGCCGATTTGATTTTTTGAAGACTAAACAGATTGTGAAGACTAGTGAAGAATCAATAGCCCTTGATAATGAAGAAAGAGTAATAAAACTTTGAGATGCTATGGATATAAGGCATTATCAAGATGAATATAAATTTTTACATATAGGACTAGTACAAATTGTCTTTAAACCTTTAACATTAGAAGGTTTACCTGAAAGCTTTTTAGCTGCCCTTAGAGATGCCAGAAATTTAGATTGGAAAAAATCTTTGATTGGGATAATACAGTCCAATCTAGCTCATGACCCAGTCTTTTTTAATGTTTATCCAAAATTATAATTATCCTTGTCGGATGCCAATATATTGGGTGCTTTAACATTAAATGTTAAAACTCATGGGTATAATTATACACCGGATCTGATTTAATATGTGTATGTTATAGAATATATTATAAACTTCTCCATACCCTTAATACTAACTGTAGGATACAAGACAATAAGTCTTTACAACAAACTACTTTTTTTGAAATAAATTTACATAGTTCTAGAATTAATACTAGGAGGCAAATAAAATGGAGTGAAATAGAGTTTCCAGAAAGTTGGATAATTGAGAAAGAAGTTCCAATTTTAAGTCATATAGAAAGTAATTATGCTAGTATTATTCAAAACCCAGAAGGAAATATTAGAATAGACTTCATTAATAATCAACTGAAATGTTTAAGAAGTAGTTCTTCAAGGTATTCTACAGCATCATATTTTTCACTAGTTGAAATTATGACTCCATCTAGAGCATCCACTTCCCGAATTAAAGAATAAAATAGCCAAGAAGATTTAAGAGAAAATAAGATTGAAGAAATAAGGATTCAGTCTAATAATATTGCTAAAGGAGTATATAAAGATCCAAGATTAAATGAAGAATTAACTTCAGAAACAAATTTATGTTTATAAATGAATAGTCTAGATCTAATTGATTTGGAAACAGAGATCCCATTTGTGAATTATTATAAAATAATAGATTTTAGTCTTGGATCTCTAGTTAGAAAAGAAATTCAAAAAGAATTTATGGAAGAGAGATGGAAATCATTTAGGAAATGGTTCTTTGAAAACTTTACTATAACAAACCAAAAAATGATCTCTACACAATTTTATAAAGAATTAGCTAAGGAATAAAATAGTTGCTTTTGTTCCTTGGTTTGTCGTTAAATATTCAGAACAATATTTGAACGTATTAGAAAGAAAATATTTTCTGGATAATGGGAAAGTTGTTAATAGCATATTACCACCTAAACATTCATTTAAAATGAACTCGAATGAAATAGAAATTAATTTCAAAGCATTTTCAAAATTAATTAAAGATGACACCCTAACGATTACAATGGCTCAAATCAATGAGTTGATGAAAAAACAAAATTATACAAATTTCTATTTAAATATTATAGGAGAACAAATTACGGAACTAAATAAAAAATAGATAAAATATCTAATTGGCAACAGGAAATTAGTTCTAAAAATACGATAATTAGTGGGGTAAATAAAGAAATTACACCAAAATCATCAATCCAACCGCCTCCTGAAATTGAAGATTTTCATTTAAAACCATTAGGCGAATTAGAGAAATTATTGGATCAAAAATTTAGGGACTTAAAATTAAATACCTTAAGTGATGATATCACTACTGAAAATAGTAGAAAAAATTTTCCAGAAGGGATAAATAAAATAGAGAAATATGCTAGGAAGCCTATGCAAACAAACTGTTATTACCCTAGGCCCACACCTCAAGACATATTATATGAAGAACAAGAGATTTATGACCAGCATAGCTATAATGAAAAACAAATTTATGAATGGAATATTGATGGATATACAGAAAGACAAATCTACAATACTATTCATAGAATGATGATGTACAGTACTGTCTGTAAAGGAAATAATAATACAGATAAGGCTATTGCTAAAATGATCATAGCAGGTTTTACTGGTCAATTAAAAGGTTGGTGGGATAATTATCTTAGCCCGATGGACAGAAATGAAATTTTGAGTACAGTCAAACTAGAAAATATGGAAGAACAAATAGTTTATACACTTGCCATAAATATAGTAGAACATTTTACAGGGAGATGGTCCGATAATAGTGAAAATATTAGGACCTTATTACAAAATTTCCAATGTAAAACTCGAACATCATTTAGATATTACAAAGATGTCTTCCTTACTAGAGTAATGGAACTCCCAGAGTTTAATGATGCTCACTGGAAATCTAGATTCATTGATGGACTTCCTCACCTATTTGCTGAAAGAGTTAGGAAGAATCTTAGAAATGGAGGGATAGCAATAAATTATAATCAATATACTTATGGGAAGTTAATTGGAACTTGCATTCAAGAAGGTTTAAATCTATGCAATGAAATTAGATTAAATAAACAAATTAAAAGACAAAATTTAACAGAGAAGAAACAAGTAGGAGAATTTTGTGCTCAATTTGGAATAGAAATGATGCTGTCAGATAGATAAAAAAATTCCCAAATATAGGACTCCAGAGGGAAAAAGGAAAAGACACAAAAAACGAAGTGATAGAAAAGAAAGAAATAAACAAAGAAACATAGCTAGAAAAGATGAATGGAAAACTAAAAAATAATGTAACAAAAAAGATAAGAAGATGTTACATATGTTAGAATAGGTGACCATGTAGCCAATCTTGGCAGGCAAAATGTAACCTATGTCTCGACAATTTCAGGGATTTGATAAATTATTAATGAATAAAGAAGTGAAATTCATTTGGCATTACTTTGTTTGTGTTCACTTTATTTGCATTACGTATCTATTCACTACGCAAACAAAGCCCATGGACTGAAAATGTATTTCGGGGACTGGGACTACGCTTGGAGGTAGGTATATGAAATCAGCCTGTCGAATCAATCCAGAAATCTCCAAGTCAAGGAATCTCGAAAATGGGTACCGAGATTTCCCTTGAGACTTGCACTAAGCATTTGCTGTCGTATTTCATCGACGGGTGACGAAGGTAGTCTAAGCAGTGTTAGTGGGTTAGCCTACTAGGGAACAGCTGACTGAGGTGACTCACGGGAACCGTCTTACGCAGGACCTTGAGTAGGGTCGGCTAGGTATGACGTGTGTTCCCAGTTCCGATAGTACAGGTCAAGTCTTTTGACTTGAGGAACTGCTGAGTTTACCTATATATCAGGGTTCTATCTTAGATATGGTGAGAGATTGCCAAGAAGCACTTGAGTAGTCATAAGCCATGTCTAGTGCACCTCCGGTGTACATAGTGACAGTAGTTTCCAAGAAAGGATCTATCTCCTGTCAAAAGGCATTGACAGTTGAGTCTCACATATGCTCTATGTCTTGTTCTAAAATCTATGGCCACAGTAACTGAACAGAAGGGAAGGTTTCCCTTGCGGCGTTTAGTAAGGACAGACCGACACTTAGGTCCAAAATGGGTACCTGCAATTTCCGTGCCCTAGACCTGAAGTAGTGAGACTGTAGACGGAAGGACAAGTGTACTGTTAGAGCCTAAACGTTCATCCCCGAATATTCACCTAGTCTCTAGTGCCATGGACCGTTGCTAGATGGCCACCCATGGTAACGGGCGGATTCTAGGAATCCGACCAAGTCTAGCTGAAAGGTGAACCTAAAGAGTCACACACAATCCACACACATTAAGTATTTAATTTAGAATTAAATATTTGGAGAAATGGAATGATTAAATTGGATTTAATCGGGTCCTTTATTTTTTTGGAGAGAATTAATTCATTTTATTAGATAAAAGGGATTAATCTAATAAATTAAATTTATTAAAAAATTAATTTAATGGGCCTAGAATAAATATTTATATTTATTATATTTATTTATTTCCCTTTGGAATATTTAAATAGGTTTTAAATATTCCATTAAATTAAATTAATGGTTGAGATTAAAAAGGAGAGATGAATGGCTAGGATTAATTTGACTAGGTCAAATTACTACTTTGACTAGGACTTTGACTAGGTCAAAATCCTAGTCAAAATAGTCTTCTTTAGAGTTGGAGTTTGAAGAGGATTAAACTCCTCCTCTATATATAGTCCTAGCCCCTCACCATAAGAGTGATGATGAAACTCCAACACACACAACACACACTCTCTCTCGGCTCTCCCTCTCTCGTCCGCCTCTCTCTCTCTCTCTCTCTCTCTCTCTCTCTCCAAGTTTGTTCTTTTGTGTTAACAATTGAACAAAAGGAGGATTAATCCCGTTAATTAATAACGTGTGATTGATCCGTTCTCTCCTATATACTTGTTCGTTCGCTAGCACGACGTGCAAGGTACGTGGGCGGATTGCGTGTCACAATTTGGAGAATCTCACATACGAGATTTGGTGCAAATCGGGGAACAACGCAAGTACCGGTTAGAAAACGAAAACGACAAATCGGTAATTCCCTTTTACGTTTTCGTCTCTTCTTTTATTTTAAATCCTATGGCCTCCATGATTGTTTATATGCTTTTAATCCATGAGATACACCGAACACCCGGAAACTTTAAGGATACACCCCTTGAACGTGTTCTTTATTTTTACGTAAAAGCATGTTTAAATTTTGTTATTTAATTTTATACCGCGCTTCCGCATTCGCGCTATTTCCCGGGACGATCCACAATCTTTCAACATATGTGGTGAAACAGACCACCTTGCAAATAGATGTAGAAATAAAAGAGCTAAAAGATTAAAAAAGGAAATTAATAGTCTTAAATTAGAAGACCAATAAAAAGAAAATATCATAAATACAATATTTTCTGAAGAAAAAGAATCCTACGAAATTGAGGAATTGATAATCAAGACGAATTAGGAAACATAGAAGAAAATTTTGAAAATTTATCGACTTCGGACGAATCAAATGGACAAGAAAACTCCCCATGTGCATGTAAACAAGGGACTAATGAAGAAGAATCAGATGATGAATTTCATGATTAATGGCACAATTCAAAGATCTAGGAACAGTAAATGTTTTTACAGATAATCATATAGTTGAATTGCTTAGGGAATTAATGACCCTGAGATAAGAAATATTATCCTCAGTAAAATGGATAATAATAAAGGTTCATCATCTGAGTCAAACCAGATATATGAAAACTTAATTGGTAAACCATTTGAACCTTATACAATCTCTGAAGTTAAAAGAATACTTAGGAAAAACCAAACAATTAAAGATAACCCTTCCACTGCAGAAGATCTAAAATTAGAAGTTGAAAAATTAAAAGAAAAAATAAAAAATATTAAGAAATATAATCAGACTCTTACTACTAAGATAGAAATATTAGAAATAGACAAAAACAATAAATTCATTGAATTAAGCAAAGAGAAAATTGAGGATAATTTCCTATCCACATTAGAGGTAGTGACTAGTAAAAAATGGAATGTAAAGATTGACTTATTTATAAATAATAATTTTAGAAAAATATTTACTGCTCTAATAGATAGTGGGGCAGACATGAGTTGTATAAAAGAAGGGTTAATACCAACCAAATACTTTGAAAAAACAACTCATTCATTATCCTCTGCCAATGGACAAAAATTGAACATAAGCTTTAAAATCCCAAAAGCTTATATATGTAATAATAAAAAAATGTATCCCTATGAGTTTTCTATTAATTAAGGATTTAACAAATGATATAATCCTAGGCACACCCTTCCTAAAAAAGATTTTTCCTATAAAAACCATTAATCAAAAAAGCATAATAGGAACATTCGAAGATGAAATAATAAAATTTGAATTTATTACTCAACCAATGGATAAAGTTATTAATGAAATAAGAGATTTAATAATTTCTAAAATAAATCAGATTTGTTTCATAAAAGAAGAAATTAATTCTTTACAGATAAATGAGTTACTTGAAAATCCAAAATTACAAGCAAAAATAAAAAATGGTTCAAAATAGATTCAAACTTGAGACATGTAATGAACATCCTAATGCATTTTGGCACAGAAAGAAACATATTGTAAGCCTCCCTTATGAAACTGAATTTTTAGAGAAAAATATTCCCACTAAGGCGAGATCTTGTCAAATGAACTCCGAATATTTAGAGTTATGCAAAGAAGAGATTAAGGTATTAATAGATAAAAAAAAAACTAATTAGATCCTCTAAATCACATTGGTCATGTACTGCTTTCTATGTTAATAAACATGCAGAACAGGAAAGAGGGTGACCTAGACTTGTTATAAATTACAAGCCCCTCAATAAGGTCTTAAAATGGATAAGGTATCCAATCCCTAATAAGAAAGACCTTTTAGATAGATTACATAAGGCAATACTTTTTTCAAAATTTGATTTAAAATCAAGATATTGGCAGATCCAGATAAATGAATCAGATAGATATAAAACTGCATTTATAGTTCCTTTTGGCCATTATGAGTGGAATGTAATGCCTTTTGGTCTGAAGAATGCACCTTCAGAATTCCAGAATATTATGAATGATATTTTTAACCAATTCTCGAACTTTATCATTGTTTATATTGATGACATCTTAGTTTTCTCTAATAACATAGAAGATCACTTTAAACATTTACAGATGTTTAAAACATTAGTCATCCAAAATGGATTAGTAATATCTAAACCAAAAATGAGTATCTTCCAAACTAAGATAGGGATTCTACGTCACAATATTGAAAAAGGAGAAATAATTCCCATTAACAGATGCATAGAGTTTGCAGATAATTTTCCTGATAAAATTATTGATAGAACTCAATTACAGAGATGTTTAGGAAGCCTAAACTATATAGCTCCATATTACAAAAATCTTGCACAAGATACAGCATTATTATATGATAGGCTTAAGAAAAATCCATCGAAATGGACAGGGGATCACACTAAAGCAGTTAGACTAATAAAACAAAATATTAAATCATTACCATGTCTAACACTCGAAAATCCTAATTGGAAGAAAATAATAGAGACAGATGCTTCTGAAATAGGGTTTGGAGGAATACTGAAGCAAATTGATAATAATAAGCAAGAATATTTAGTTAGATTCCATTCTGGAAAATGGAAAGCAACCCAATTGAATTATGCTACAGTGACTAAAGAAGTTCTTGCTATAGTTAAATATGTTTTAAAATTCCAAGACGACTTATTAAACCACGAATTTATTATCAGAACGGATTGTTCTGTTGCTAATTTTATGTTCAATAAAGACTTTAAGCACGATGTTTCTAAACAGATGTTTGCCAGGTGGCAAGCACATTTAGCCCCATTTAATTTTACAATAGAACACATTAAAGGAAAGACTAATAGTCTCCTTGATTTCTTATCAAGAGAATATTTAAATGAACATAGACATCGGGAAATTTAACTGGATTGGAGGAGAATTCTTTATAGGAGTAAGTACCTCCTCTAAAATCCTAGATTATTGGGTTGAAGATAGAATTGAAGGAGAAATTATTGAATAAATAGGAATAGAGTAAGTTTGGGAACCTTTTACGCTCCGTTAAATTAATAAGTATGGATTCAGTCGTAAAACACCACCTAAAGGCCCAAACAACGCCATACTCGGCAAAATCGGGCAGCAGTGACAACACAAACTTCATTCATACTCATAATTTAAGGGAACGACCCAAAGGGCCTCCTTTCCATACTCATTCATTTTCCCCGTATATTCATTATTAACTTAAAATACTCTTTTTTTTTTAGAACCTTGCCATCTTCGTTGTCATGGATAATTCAACAGTATAGATTTAGCCTTTCATTAGGCTAAGAGAAAAATTAAAAGGAATATAAATACAATAAGTAAATACAATAATTTAAAGTAAAGAACTTACAGAAGTGTAAACCCGTGCACAAAACTAAGGTTTTATTTCGTGAGGGAGGAAAAGAGGATATACATGTACAAGAGTATTTTCTAGCCTCACGAAATAATAAAGGTTCATCTTCTGATTCAACCAGGCTCTGATACCATAAGGAGCCATGGCTAAACGCCATGGAGGGATCGGGAATATACAAAATCTCGTCTTGAAATCCGACCATGTAGGCGGAATGTAAACTCGACCATGTAGGCAGAAGGCGAGAGATAGCAAAAACTATACAAAAATCACCATAAATCCGATCATGTAAGCGGAATGTAAATCCGACAATGTAGGCGAAAGCGATAAAAAAAAATTAGTATCTTAAATTGTGACATATATAAAGAGAATTTAAATGAATAGGAATAGAGTAAGTTTGGGAACCTTTTACGCTCCGTTAAATTAATAAGTATGGATTCAGTCGTAAAACACCACCTAAAGGCCCAAACAACGCCATACTCAGCAAAATCGGGCAGCAGTGGCAACACAGACTTCATTCATACTCATAATTTAAGGGAACGACCCAAAGGGCCTCCTTTCCATACTCATTCATTTTCCCCGTATATTCATCATTAACTTAAAATACATTTTTTTTTTCTTTTTTAGAACATTGCCATCTTCGTTGTCACGGATAATTCAACAGTATAGATTTAGCCTTTCATTAGGCTAAGAGCAAAATTAAAAGGAATATAAATACGATAAGTAAATACAATAATTTAAAGTAAAGAACTTACAGAAGTGTAAACCCGTGCACAAAACTAAGGTTTTATTTCATGAGGGAGGAAAAGAGAATATACATGTACAAGAGTATTTTCTAGCCTGCTCCTAATGAGCCAAGAGGGTGTACTTATAGGAAAGGTCGGATCTGAAAGTTTTATTTCAAGACCGTCCGTAATTGACAGGTGTCCTCTGCATTGGAGACAAATGACTGGAGTTATTTCCAGACATGCTTCATGTATGACACGTGTTGCTGCATGTATGACACGTGTTGATGCATGTATGACACGTATTCGTGTCTTTGACTAGGTCAAAGTTTTTCGACTTAGTCTTCTTCCGGCATTTATGTGTTGTCTGCTTTCATCATTATTTTGGAGAAATTGCTTTCTTCTGATTCTGCTTTGGATCTCTTGTGGTAGTCTAGTCTTTGTTCTTCCGAAGATTCAGAAGTCCCAACTTTTGATTTTGCTTTCAAAGCAGTTCTGATCCCCTGTAATAATTGATCAAAAATAATTTCGTGATTGGATTCTTCAAATGGGTCTTGTGATTCTCCTGCTAAACAAGAATACTTATTTTCTTCATCTTTGGAAGATGTCTCCATTGGGGACTCCGCTCTAGTCAGATTTCGTTTGAGGTCTTTCTGGACCTGATTGAGATATTCCTCAATCATTTTCTCTTTAAAGATGATGCCTCTTTTGTTTCTGATTCTTTGTGATATTTGCTCGAAGGGGCTAGGAGTCTGATTTTTTTCTTTCTCCAGAAGTGCCTTATATTCTTGAAGCTTTTCCTCGATTTCATTGAGGGCTTTTTGACAAAAAATAGTTTTTGTTTCTGTTGATGAGCATTAATTTGCTCCAGAATTTAGAACAAGTTCCTTTTAATACAGGGAATTTTTTGTAGGGTCATTCCTACTTCAGGTAGCCATTTTCATATCCATGGAAGTGAGAATTACATAAAAAAGAAAAATGAGTTCATTCCCTCAATCCATTTCCGTGATTTTTTCGCCTGAATAATTTTTGGCGAACAATTAATCCATTCCGTGTAATAACCCTGAAAAATTTCAGGGAGTATAGAAATTGGAGGGCCATAATTTAACCACCATTGAAATACCCAATTTGGTACTTCTTGTTGAAAAACTAATGGAAAAATTTTGAAAAACCACGTGTGTTTTCTCTTATAATTTTCATAGAGAAAAGCTTTGTTGAATGCCTCAACATAGTCCCAATAATTGAATTTTATTGGGAATTTAGATTTCGGGTGAATATACTCTTTTTCACCTAACGGGTTGATTCACCATTCAACAGCAGTAATGAATTTTTTTATTACTGTTTTTGAATAATTAAATTCTTTTCCATTGTTGGAATAAGTGTGAGTAATTTCAACACTTTGCATTACCTTCAGGATGCACTCATAATGAGCTCTCAATTTATATGAACCTGCTGTGAATGTTGTCACATTCAGATATCTTTTCATTAGATACCATGGATGTTTCGCCCATCTTAGATCATCATTTTCTAGGAGTATTATTACTTCTTGATGTTCACTAAATTTGTGCTAATTCATCTTCTTCTTCAAGTATTTTAGCATAAGATACTAAAGAAGATGATACTTCTTCGGTAGCGATTTTTTTCTGCTCCTTTTTAAATATGAGGAATTGCTGAAAGAGCTCATTCTCTTATTTAGAGACCTTATTATATTTTTCAATTCCGGAGATGTTTTCTTTGATTAGTGATTTATTACCTTGGCGGATAATTTCGCTTGGTCTAAATCTACCTCCTCTCTGATTGGAGGAGTTTCTGCCTCTTCCTCTTTGAGGAAGCATTCCTGCAATAAAAGGATTATTCATTTAACCGGCATAATATCCTGCAATTCTTTGGTGATATAACAAATTTGCTATCCAAATATTTTTTATGCGGTAATGATAAGACATATCTGCATCTGGATATTGAGCAAGAATTGCGGCAATAATCTTTTTTGTTTCTTTTATCTTATTATTCTTTGAATTATCTTGAGTCGTGCTCTATATTCAATTGGCTCATCCCAAAATTCAAATTTATAGACATGCCATTTTAACCCATTCATCCAATAATTCTCTCCTTCAATTCTATCTTCAACCCAATAATCTGAGATTTTAGAGAAGGTACTTACTCCTATAAAGAATTCTCCTCCAATCCAATTAATTTTTCTGATGTCTATGTTCATTTAAATATTCTCTTGATAAGAAATCAGGGAAACTATTAGTCTTTCCTTTAATGTGTTCTATTGTAAAATTAAATGGGGTAAATGTGCTTGTCACCTGGAAAACATCTGTTTAGAAACATCGTGCTTAAAGTCTTTATTGAACATAAACTTAGCAGCAGAACAATCCATTCTGATAATAAATTTTTGGTTTAATAAGTCATCGTGGAATTTTAAAACATATTTAACTATAGCAAGAACTTCTTTAGCCACTGTAGCATAATTCAACTGGGCTGCTTTTCATTTTTCAGAATGGAATCTAATATTCTTGCTTATTATTATCAATTTGCTTCACTATTCCTCCAAACCCTATTTCAGAAGCATCTGTCTCTATTATTTTCTTCCAATTAGGATTTCCAAGTGTTAGACATGGTAATGATTTAACCTTTTGTTTTATTAATCTAACTACTTTAGTGTGATCCTCTGTCCATTCTGATGGATTTTTCTTAAGCCTATCATATAATAATGTTGTATCTTGTGCAAGATTTTTGTAATATGGAGATATATAGTTTAGGCTTCCTAAAATCTCTGTAATTGAGTTTTATCAATAATTTTATCAGAAAAATTATCTGCAAACTCTATGCCTCTGCCAATGGGCAAAAATTGAACATAAGCTTTAAAATCCCAAAAGCTTATATATGTAATAATAAAAAATGTATCCCTATGAGTTTTCTATTAATTAAGGATTTAACAAATGATATACAATTAATGTCTGCCCCACTATCTACTAGAGCAGTAAATATTTTTCTAAAGTTATTACTTATCAATAAGACAATCTTTACATTCCATTTTTGACTAGTCACTACCTCTAATGTGGATAGGAAATTATCCTCAATTTTCTCTTTGCTTAATTCAATGAATTTATTGTTTTTGTCTATTTCTAATATTTCTATCTTACTAGTAAGAGTCTGATTATATTTATTAATATTTTTTATTTCTTCTTTTAATTTTTAAACTTCTAATTTTAGATTTTCTGCAGTGGAAGGGTTATCTTTAATTGTTTGTTTTTCCCTAAGTATTCTTTTAACTTCAGTAATTGTATAAGGTTCAAATGGTTTACTAATTAAGTTTTTATATACCTGGTTTGACTGTACTCAGAATTTCATTTCTGACCATTGGGCTAAGATAATTATCCCACCAACCTATTAATTGACCAGTAAAACCTGCTATGATCATTTTAGCAATAGCCTTATCTGTATTATTATTTCCTTTACAGACAGTACTGTACATCATTATTCTATAAATAGTATTGTAGATTTGTCTTTCTGTATATCCATCAATATTCCATTCATAAATTTGTTTTCCATTATAGCTATGCTGGTCATAAATCTATTGTTCTTCATATAGTATGTCTTGAGGTGTGGGCCTAGGGTAATAAAATTTTGTTTGCATAGGCTTCCTAGCATATTTCTCTATTTTATTTATCCGTTCTGGAAAAATTTTTCTACTATTTTCAGTAGTGATATCTTCACTTAAGGTATTTAATTTTAAGTCCCTAAATTTTTATCTAATAATTTCTCTAATTCCCCTAATGGTTTTAAATGGAAATCTTCAATTTCAGGAGGCGGTTGGATTGATGATTTTGCTGTAATTTCTTTATTTACCCCACTAATTATCGTATTTTTAGAACTAATTTCCTATTGCCAATTAGATATTTTATCTATTTTTTATTTAGTTCCGTAATTTGTTCTCCTATAATATTTAAATACAAATTTGTATAATTTTATTTTTTCAGCAGCTCATTGATTTGAGCCATTGTAATCGCTACGGTGTCATCTTCAATTAATTTTGAAAATACTTTGAAATTAATTTCTATTTCATTCGAGTTCATTTTAAATGATTGTTGAGGTGGGAATATGTTATTAACAACTTTCCCATTATCCAGAAAATATTTTCTTTCTAATACGTTCAAATATTGTTCTGAATATTTAACGACAAACCAAGGAACAAAAGCAACTATTTATTCCTTATAGCTAATTCTTTATAGAATTGTGTAGAGATCATTTTTTGATTTGTTATAGTAAAGTTTTCAAAGAACCATTTCCTAAATGGTTTCCATCTCTCTTCCATAAATTCTTTTTGAATTTCTTTTCTAACTAGAGATCCAGGATTAAAATCTATTATTTTAGAATAATCCACAAATGGGATCTCTGTTTTCAAATCAATTAGATCTAGACTATTCATTTATAAACATAAATTTACTTCTGAAGTTAATTCTTCATTTAATCTTGGATCTTTATATACTCCTTTAGCGATATTATTAGACTGAATCCTTATTTTAGTTTGGAAGATACTCATTTTTTGTTTATATATTACTAATCTATTTTGGATGACTAATGTTTTAAACATTTCTAAATGTTTAAAGTGATCTTCTATGTTATTAGAGAAAACTAAGATGTCATCAATATAAACAATGATAAAGTTCGAGAATTAGTTAAAAATATCATTCATGATATTTTGGAATTCTGATGGTGCATTCTTCAGACAAAAGGCATTACATTCCACTTGTAATGCCCAAAAGGAATTGTAAATGCAGTTTTATATCTATCTGATTCATTTATCTGGATCTGCCAATATCCTGATTTTAAATCAAATTTTGAAAAAATTATTGCCTTATGTAATCTATCTAAAAGGTCTTTCTTATTGGGGATTGGATACCTTATCCATTTTAAGACCTTATTGAGGGGCTTGTAATTTATAACAAGTCTAGGTCTCCCTCTTTCCTGTTCTGCATGTTTATTAACATAGAAAGCAGTACATGACCAAGGTGATTTAGAGGATCTAATTAGTTTTTTATCTATTAATACCTTAATCTCCTCTTTGCATAACTCTAAATATTCGGAGTTCATTTGACAAGGTCTCGCCTTAGTGGGAATATTTTTTTCTAAAAATTCAGTATTCCTCCAAACCCTATTTCAGATGAATATTAATTGTTTAGTATTTATTATATTTTTATTAGCAAAATTGGAAAAGGCTAAAGAAATCAATTAAAAACCATAAAGAGATGGATAATTATATAAGATAGGGGTAATTTTATCCTTTCAAAGTGGTCAAAGGCTGAAAATATGTCAAAATGGTATCCCACTCTCATTTCTCGCGCGTGTAGGTAACTCTCCATTTTTTTAAACGGAGAGGGTTTTTTTTTTTTCGCAGGGTTTATAATTAGGATTAAATGGAATTTTCGTCCTGTATTTTTTGCATTTTGGCGTTTTAGTCCTTTATTTTTTTAGGGTAGTAAATAGGTCCCGTAACTTTTTAATTTTTTGCGATTTTGGTCCTTTCGTCGCCGGAGTTTGCAAGTATTGGCCGGAAATTTTTTTAATTTGGGGCTTTTCTTTCCATTGGTCAATTTAATGGACCAAAATCACGAAAAATTAAAAGTTACAGGACTAATTTGCTACCCTAGAAATATAAAGGACTAAAATGCCAAAATATAAAAGATACAGGATGAAAATATGGTTCCATGCTGGCAGAAATTGACCAATATGAAGAAAAACCCCAAATTAAAAAAAAATTCCGGCAACATTTCCAAACTCTGGTGACTGAAGGATCAAAATTTCAAAAAATTAAAAAGTTACAGGACTTATTTGCTACCCTAGAAAGATAAAGGACAAAAATGTCAAAATACAAAAGATACGGGACGAAAAATACATTAAACCCTTATAATTATAGGGGGTCTTTTTTGGCTATTTATTTAACACAGGTAAGTTTTTAGCAATTTTCATATAACACAGGAGGGTGTTATGCAATTTTCCCTTTGAAAAATTATAAATATCCCCCTGAAGTTTGTAACCGTCTTATAAATAACCCATTTTCATCCATTTTTATGGGTGAACTGACCAAAATGCCTTTATACATTTTATTTAATTTTTAAAATTCTTTGAATTTTTTTTATTACAATGTGCAGGGAGAGGTTCTTAAAGTTTTTTACACGAAGAGTTAATAATGCAATTTTTCTCGACTGATTTTCTATAATTTAACTAAAAAAAAATCAAGGGCAAAATGGTCAATTTCAGGTCTTTGAAAAATTACAAACCTCAGGAGGTATTTATTATTTGTTAAACAACGAGTAGTGATTATTTGTAATTATGCCAAATCTCAAGAGATGTAGACGTAATTTACCCTAATTTTTTTTTAAAAAATTCATGCATGAGTCGTTACCTAAGTACCTTGAATTCCTGCTTAAAGGCAGAAAACCTCTGCAGAAATTCTGATTATATGAAGAAGCCTCCTACCCTACCTAAGAATTTTGCTCCAAGTGATAATCATCACTCATCAGTACCACAGACTTATTCCTCATCAAACACATGGTTTGTCTATCCATTGTACTACGACAATCAAATTGGAATTGATGACCCAAAGTCGTGTTCATTAAAACCTTCAAACTCATATTCTCACCACCCCATGGACAGCAAGAAACTTGGTCACCAGCAAACTCATTCCTCCTTTAAGCTTGATGCTTCGGGCCTTAATTTTCCATCCAATATTCAGGAACTGTCTGTGAACAAATGAACACAAATTTCCCCTTGGATCAGGCCAATTTTGATGATATGTTGGATTTCTTCAACAACTTTAGTTTTGAGAATCAAAAGCAGAAAGTAGAGGCAACAGCAAGTAAATGAAAAGGCGTAACCGAGAACGAGCAACTCTTCATCGGCAGTCTTGGCTTGTTTCTTCGGAGGAAAAAGCAATGGAAACTGGGATTTAGATACACAACTGGTTCACAGTTATTTGTGAAGAGGCATTAACTTTACAAAATGCTAGCTTGTTCAATAGTTTTGGAGTAGCTCTTAGATTTGCATTAAGAACCTCAAACTGTAATTGGGAGAAATGAGTAGTTTTCAAGTGGAGGGTCGATTCGAGCTGTTAAGTGTATGATTTGTTCTAGATTTTTGCCTTATTTTCCTTTAAACGTGCCTGGCCAGGCACATGATGTAATTGGTGTAAAGTTCAGAAAAAGTGACCAATCACATCACATGTGTATCACACTTGTTGTGTGATTAGTTTGGTTTGATCAAACCTGATTCGGGCAAGATAAAAAAGGTTAAGATAAGAGAGCCATCTTTGTGCTGCATCAAGATTTGGACCTTTTATTTACACTGGGACTTTTGAGAGAAAGTGGCTCAAAGCACCCAACGAATAACAGAACCTCAAGAAAAAGGCCAAACCAGGTTGCAAATATGTTACATTTCTAGGCAACTTTCAGTTCAGGCATCCTAAACTAACAATCTATAAACAAAAGAATAACAAGAATGGAGTATTTCTCTTCTCAAAAATCTATGCACATGTTCTGATAATATATAATTGTGGATGGTGTATGCTCATTCGGAAAAAGTAGAGGATGCAGTGGTAGTTACAGAAGAAATGGGAGACGATGTTGAGGATGGAGGAAGAGAGGACGAGCAGCTGTAGTTGAACTCTATCTGTAGCCGGTGATGGAGGGTTAAGTAAGAAACACCTTTCTTTTTCTCGTCCTCCTCCAGTTCCTTCAATGGTATGGCAGCAAGAAATCTTTTGATGAATTCTCTGCAACATTCTTTGCCACTGCATATTATCTCTTCCTGTTCCTCAGTCTCTGAAGCTTCATTTTTCGACTGATCGGTCTTTTCTTTTTCTGCCCGTTTTCTCATTATAGCCTTGTCATCAAACCTTAATATGTATGCTTGATTGCAACCCTCAAAGAGCCTCTCTCCCAATGTGTCGATGATGTAATAAGCATGCGCCTCAGCTTTCAACACGAAGAAATGGTCATTCCAACTTACTATGTATATTCTTGGTGCAGAGTCATCAGCAGCAGTAGTATTGCTGCTAAATTCATTCCATATGTCATCAAAAGACATGGCTCCCTTCAGGGACTCGAATGCTTCAGCACCAAAGAATCCTACGAATGACTTATTGTGAGAAACAGAAATGGGGCGAATGTCGGCTCTCAGGATAGTCTCAAGATCAAAATGCTTGTTGGGGAAATCATTAACATAGGCAGCATTTTCACAAAGTTTCCTCCATTCTGAGGAACCTTGCATTATGAGGTTGTCGAACTCCAAACGGTCAGGCATGGAGTCACTGTTGGAGTGAAGCCAGTGGGATATCATGACAACTAATGCCGTGCAGGCACTTCCTCCAGCAGCCTTGTCGCTGCGTTGGTCGAAAGAAGCAAAGAAAACCGAAGCTTTGAGTTTTGCTTGCCCATCTCTACTAATCAGCTCCTTCTCTTCCCAGGCACCTGCCGTGCTATCTTGGTGCTCTGATCCTAAACAAGGTTTCGCGGGATCATCTTTCTGAAATCAAATTACAAGGAAGAACCCATTGTTAGATTAAGAATTAGTCCCCGTCCTAGAACTTAAACAGGAAATGAAACACAAAAAAGTGGTACTGCTACATCATCCTTGTTAGGTATGGCTCGTATAGCAAACAAAGTACAGACGCTGGAGTGAAGCAGAGTGAGCGAGTAGAGTGCAGCACAACGAGCGAACGGAGCAGATGTAAGCACATCGCGAACCTCGTTAAATCTTTGTGTCCTTTATTCTTATGACTATTAGCGTTTATTTCTCGACAATCCTTTTTTACATCAGATTGAGTTTTTTATTTTTCTAAAATCAAGATAGTAATCTGCTCTCTGGTGAAACTTTGAAATAAACATCTACAGTCAAACAAGGAAGGCCCACAAGAAACAGATGAAGGGGCATACAAGTATTAAAACTCAATTTGATTCAGCTTCAGGAATTATACAAACCATATTGCTTCAGTCAAATGTATTAGATTTGGAAAAGTCAAGGACATGAATATTGTATTCTTTCTCTGGCCCATTGAAAGTAAAAGAAACTACTCAAACATAACCCCAAACAAGGTCAGACCAGAACAAAAACTGATAAAAAATTGCAGAGAATGATGTTACAACTACTGTATAAATATAACTCTTTACCAAGTCGTATTATATATTCTCAATTTTATGACCCCAAGTGGATATATTAAAACCTGACCATTTCAATGTCGGACTTCAGACAAGATACGATATATATATATATATATATGTATATATAAGTGTGTACCTGTTTTGTGCCGTCATTGAACGGATCAACTGAAGATGAAGTAGAGCATTGCAGATCAGGATCAATCTTATTCTCAACGATACAACTCTCATCCAATTTCTCTTCTTTAGTCTTAGCTCGTTTAAAACTAAAGTGCCTACTCTTCCAAGAAAACCATCCCTCTTTCTTGTCCGGATCCAGCACAACAGAAGGCGAAGGCCCTCTTGACTTGTTTGACAAACTCGTTGGCGTGAATGAGCCAGACTCATCGGATTCATCCAGATTCATGACTTCCTCTTGGCTCAATGATCTTCGCCTTGCCTTCACATTTTCTCTAACGGATGAACCTTTTACTAGGATAGATTTCGTTGGGGCGATTGCTGCCGAGTCTTGATGTTCCCTGATTTCAACAAAGTTAAATAGCACCTGTGGACATAACATATGTCCTGTTACAAAATATTTCATGAGATTGAAACAGAACAACCTTAGCTAATTACAACTGGTTATTAACACTAACTGGAGTTGGAACTAGCTAGATTTTAGCTTAATAACTCAACTGTTAATGGTGCCTCAGTTTCTAGAAGTAGAAAACTGTGTTTATCATTAATGTCTAATGAGAATTATCCACAAACAATAGGATTAATTGCCTTCATGGACCGTTAGGCTTTTACGGAAGTCTAACTTTATTAATTACTAACTCATATCAAAAGTAAACAACTACCCACAATTAATTAATTACAAACAAGACTAAGTAGAACTTTATATCCTAATAAGATCATTAAAAAATCATTTGTTCTTCGACCACGCTAACATTATAATTTCCGGTTAGGTCAGAAAAGCATACACGTTCGACATTTAAAGTTTGATTATAATGAGTTCAATTATGTATGAATAGAATATTAGGACAAAAGAAATAATATATGATCAACTTTTTAATAAAGAGCTTAGTTTTAGTACCGTGAGGGTAGCTTCTCTGGAAACTCCATCAATTTGCAAACTCAAAGGAAGCTTCCGTTCAAGTGTAGAGTTACTGTCCATGTTCCAAGCAATTTCTGATATGTTTATGGAAACTCTCCCAATCACCGCCATTTTAGCCTTTGAATTTGAACCCATCGTCTCCCTCTGTTACATACATGCATATACAGAACTCAATAATCTTACCAATTTACACATGTACAAACTTGAAACATCATATTTATATTCTTAAAGTTTCCAAAACTAACACAAAAGTTGTAAGAATGAATGAAGTTCAAGGTTGGGAACGTACACACACAACACTGAAGGTGACTAGCCATACTCCAAATTTGGGATCATGATGGTTAGAAACAACCGAAAAACAACATGTATTCTCGAACCACTTATCCTCCTCCCAATCTAGGGTTCTTCCCGATCCTTTGTTCACAATTCTCTCACTCGAAACTTCCCTTTTCGGCCTCGATTGAAATGGAGGCATCAAAGGCAAAAACTTGGGCTCGCCTTTCCACTTTATTTTGATGGCGACGAATTTCTGCGTCTCATCATCACGGCCGCCGCCGTCACCGTCTCCATCGCCGTCTCCGCTCTCTTGGAGCAACCCCTCAAGCTTGATTGGCTTCACCGCCACCTGAAACTTACGCGGCGTTGAGGCCGGCGGCCATGGCGACCATTTCCTGATCTTCACAGCCATTTCGAAAAGGTAGATATGGTTTTGAATTGTAAGAATTATGAGTTTATTGGATTTGGGGGGAGATGAAGATGAAATTGAAATTGGAATTGGAATTGGAAGGAGAAGAAACTATTTTATTGAGGGAAGAGATATTACCAAGAAATGAGGGAGTTGTCCAATTTGAAGGCTAGTGCACGGAGGGATTAGCAGAGCAAACCAATAATATTTTGCCACGTAGGATGATCGTACTCGTAAAGAATACTGAGATGACGTGTCGGGTGACTATTCGTAAGAGATACTATTAGCAGGTGTACTTGGTTGTCGGAGTCGTCCAAAGACGGAGACACGTGGACGCGGGTAGGAATTTCAACACGTGGTGCACGCGTGAACTGAGGGAAATCCTATCCTAGGTCGAAAAGGTATAGCGTATAAGTGTTGTTCCGTTTGGTACAAATCAAATGCAGAATGGAAATACGTGTGTTTGGAGGTTTTGTATAAAATGGTGTATTACAAGCAATATTTTTATAATATGATTTCGGGTCGAATCGATCAAGTTACTGAATCATTGGGTCATTAATTTGATCGATCGGATCGGATTAAGAAAATTGATTTATTCGAACCTTATTATATATATATATATACTAGCGTGTGACCCGTACTATGCACGGGTATAATTTAATTCTAGTTAAAATTATATTTTATAGGATTTTTTAAATTAAGTGAATATCAAATGAAGAATATTTTTAAATAAAATTATCTTTTGTTTTTCAATTATAGTGCATTATAGGAATTTTGTGTTATAAAAATTGTAAAATTTTTACAATCATAATAAATATATACAAAGGGATATCTATCAAATTGACTGATGACACCATAAGGTGTATTGCATTTTTTCAATGCAAAGGTGATTAGTAATAACATAAATATCAATATGTATGTCCTCAAACATATTTATATGTTTATTTAATTTGTATATATGATGAATATTCAAATATATTTATTTTATATATGATGAATATCAATAGAAATACTTATATGTGTCTTATTAATGCAAAGCCATATATATAACATAAAAATAATTTTAGAATTCCACTATTTATGGATGAGATCTAAACTAACAACAACAACTTATTATAATAAACTTATCTTACTATAAATATATAATTACTTAATTATAAAAAGAATTCGCATGGGTTCGAACCCATGACCTCTAGAAATGTTTATTATATAAAAAGAATTTGCAGGAGTTCGAACTCATGACATAGGAATATTTATTATAATAAAAAGAATTCGCAGGGGTTCGAACCCATGACATATAGGAATATTTATTATAATAAAAAGAATTCGCAGGGGTTTGAACCCATGACATATAGGAATATTTATTATAATAAAAGGAATTCGCAAGAGTTCGAACCTTTAACCTCTAAGAATGCTTATCTATACTAATTATAAAAGGAAAGGCTCTTTTGTGTCACAAATGGAAGTTATTTTAGGCATTTTGCAAAATTTACCCTTTGGTTTTCCATAATTCATTTCTATATTTCTTTCTACAAAGTGAAATCTATAATTTATTGAGGGCAAAAATAGAAATTCAACATAATGTTGGTAGTTCTCATACCAAATTTTTAAACTACCTAATATGCCCTCTTGCCATAACTACCCATGTTCCCACACAATTTTTTTTCTTTTTTTTCTCTATAAATTAAAACTCAATTAAAAGTCTAAAACTTCTATCACAAACTCCTGTTAATATGTTTATCATACTTTTACCACTTCTTTTAAATTTTGGCTTCCAAAACAAAACTAAATTTTAAGTTAAAAAGTGTATTTATCTTTGAAAATCCTAATCAATATACTTATTTCAAGTTAAAATTCACTTTGTTTTGGAGAGCAAAATTTTGAAAAAATGTGAAAATATGATATAACTATCATTTATTAGAGGAAAACAATATTTTCTTTTATAATAGTATAGCTATATTACACTCATCCATCAAGTGTTATTTTTGTAAATTAACTTTGTAAAACATTTACTTAATTATTTTGCATAATATCATTTTAGATAACACAATTAACAAATATATGATTAATGATCTACTAAACTTTGATATAAAGTAGATCATATACATACTAAAATTGACCAAAATACGTAATGAAACATATTGATGAATATATTATTATTATTATTATTATTATTATTATTATTATTATTATTATTATTATTTATTTACGCATCGCGTGTATGATCAATGTATTTAAAATATTATGTGTGCGAGGACCGCGTGCGGCAGCTGCTAGTTATAATAAAAGCAATTCGCAGGGGTTCGAACCCATGACCTATTGGAATATTTATTAACATAAAAGTAATTCGCAGGGGTTCGAACCCATGACCTCTTTGAATATTTATTAACATAAAAAGTATTCGCAGGGGTTCGAACCCCTAACCTTTAGGAATATTTATTATAATAAAAAGAATTCGCAAGGGTTCGAACACATGACCTCTAGGAATATTTATCATAATAAAAAAAATCAAAATTCTAGAAAATTAAAATTTTGGTCAAAATTGAAGGTTTTGGTCAAAAACCGCCTTCAAATATATATATTAATAGATATATATTCAATAAAAAAAAGCCAAAAAATAGAAGAAAAAAAAAACATGAAGAAATAGATGAAGAATGAAAAAAGGGCTTATTGTCCATCCCACGTTGAAAAATTATTGGCAAAGCTTAAGTACTTCCTTATTGTCCCACATTAGAGTAACACAAGGCAAGTTTAAACAACTAAGACTATAAATATGATGATAATTTATTTGAGCAAGTCCATGAAACATTATTTATCTTTTTGGCATTTATTTTTTGTATTTCATTATATTAATTTTTAGTGAATATATGTTTGATTAGTGAAATACAGGGTAAACATCATTTTTGGTCCCTAAACTATGTCACTTATCCAGTTTTGGTCCCTCGTGTATCCTACTCATCAGTTTTGGTCCCTCAACTTTAATAATTTCATCAAATTTGGTCCCTCCGTTAACTTTTCTGTTAAAACTAACGGACTTTAAAAAAAAAAAATCAAAAATGTGACCATCAGGGTTTGAACTTAGGTTACATTTGTAACAAAACCTAACTACTACCACTGGGCCAAGTCTACAATTTAAACATTTATTAACCTGAAAATTACTTACTTCCTTGTTTGTAGCAGCCCCAATTTTTTTTTTTATTTTTATTTTTAAGCCTCTCAAAATTTTCAAAATGTTTAAAGTCATGTATTAGCCCCAAACAACAAATCGAATACAAAAATCATAAAAATTCCACAAGACTAATTCTCGAAAACTCAACAAAAATACACAAGTCATAGAAATACTAAACAATGTCATAAAAGTCATAAACAATACATAAGCCATTCATTAAATACATAAAACTAGTCTTAAAAATTTCTAAACATCAACATAATTCAAAAATTGATCCATTACAATATACTTCAGAGTAAAAGACAACAAGTAATTTTCGGGTTAATAAATATTAAAATCACAAACTTGCCCTAGTGGTGATAAATTAATTTTGTAAAAAATGTGGCCCAAGTTCAAACCCTATTGATCACAAATTAGGGGTTTTTTTTTTAATAAAAAAAAATTCATTAGTTTTAACAGAAAAATTAGCGGATGGACCAAATCTGATGAAATTATTAAAGTTGAGAAACCAAAGTTGATGAGTAGAATACATGAGGGACCAAAAGTAGATAAGTAGCATAGTTGAGGGATCAAAAATGATGTTTACTCGTGAAATATATATCTCACCGTATCATTAGTTTTTTAAAAAAAATTAAAATTAAAATTTGGGCCCGATACTAACTTGCATAAATGCTCGATTCTATTGCAATCCTGGTCGCGCATTTGGTATTGAATTTTGTCTCTCATCTTTGTCCCCCTAAAAATGTCAAAAAACCCCTTAAAGATGAGTAAAATTACATCCTATGGCAATGTGATGTGACAGGATTTTGTCTAGAGGTACACTTTGCCAAGAAATGTGTTCCACCAAAAACCTTCATTAACCCTTCCATCTTCTCCAATTACTCCTCCTACAGAAATGCACCTTAAATTCTTTCCAATTTGCTCCCTTTGTCTTTTCCTTGTTCAAAATGGTAAATTACATTATTTATCCAATACTTAGTTTGAATTAGTAAATAGTTGGGATTGTAGGAGAGATGAATACCAAACACAATGCAGTAGAGTAAACAATTGTAAGCATGACTAAGAGGGTGTTTGGCGAAACTTGTAAGTTTCTCAAAACATTTTATAAGATGTTTGAAAGCTTATAAGCTCTAAAAAATCGTTTGGTAAATTTTTATTTAAAGAGCTTATAAGATTTCAAAATAAGATGTTTTGGATCTTATAAGCTCTTTAAAAAAAAAGTTAACCTCCTTCAACTTTTTTCTTAAGATCTTATAAGCTCTATAAAATTAATGTGTAATTAGACAAAAATACCATCATTCACACATACACACGCTATCACACACACACACACACACATACTCTCTCTCCCTCTCCACATACACACACCCTCACACACACAAATACAGTTTCTCTCTCTTAAGATTTTAAAGCATTTTATTGGTATTTAATTTTTTTTTCGATTGAAAAGGAGAAATTGTTTCGTTACTTAATAAGTTATTATTTATGAAACACAAATAAGATTGCTATTGATATTATATTTACTAAAAAAATATAAATTAACGACATTAAAAATTATACTACTAGAAAATATTCATTTCATTAATAAAGAGAATATCAATTATATATCAATGTCGATATTCGACTAACATTAATGTACATATATTTTTTTTATTCAAAATATTAGGTAATAATTATCATCATTTTCTTATTTTTTTTAAAAAATATTATCTAGTAGATTTTTATTAGAAGTTAAACTAATGTGTACTACTCATGAAAGTATTTTCAAAATATTAAAATACAAAATATGTCAAGAAATGGCAACTTATTTGATTCTAATAGTAACATGTCATTTTTGGTCATTTTGCAATAAAATGACCTTATTATGCCAAACACCCTAACATCTTATAAGATGCAAAAACATTTTACAAATTGTAACATCTTATTTTATCCAAACACTTTAGGATTTATTTTTAAAATAAAATCCAAGATCTTATAAGCTCCTAAAACATCTTATAAGATGTAGGAACTTATAAGCTGTTTTAAAAAAGCTTAGTCAAACACCCTCTAAGTCTAGCCTAATATAGGTATTAATACACCAGGACTGTAATACTGGTATTAACTTTTTAAGGATAGTAAACGCGTCCTTACGACTTTATGTGATTTGGATAAATGGTTAATAACACCCGAATAGGATATGATAAAGTAGTAAAAGTATTATGATAAAGTAATGGATAAAAAAGTGGTAATATTGTGTATTTTGATTGATAATATGTGTGATAAATAGGTAAATTAATTGAATTAAAGTGATTTAAAAAAATTTAGAAAAATTAAGTTTTTATAATGATATAATTTATTCAAATATATTTTATCAATACACATGTCATGTCAGGACATACAGGAATGAATGAGTTGTCGAACATTTTAACAAGTATGTGCTATACATGCAATTTTCAGCTTAAATTCAAAATAGTATTGAAAAATTCAATAAAAAATCATAAATCGACCTTAATTTCATCATTTTTCAAACTTACAAGTTTAAGAACTAAAATTAATAAAGGGTAAAATTAACGAAAAAATAATTTTCCCTTTATTTTTCTATAGGCAAAGAGATCTTGCTTTGTGACGGCTCAATCCGCAATAGCAAATAATTGCCGTCATCTTTGAATAAAGAAGAATCTTAATCCTTGCTGCACAAATCATACACAAGTGCTAGTTGCAAGAATTCTAAGATGGAACAAACAAATGATCAAATGACAATTTAGACCAAAAAGCCACATTAAAGTGGTTTTTATTGAGACAACTTGGAACACAAGGGTACAAAGCAAAGTGAAATTTCATGGAGCATTACATGACCAGGTTGCATGGACAGTTCACAAGAAGAGAAACCTGCAAAACTTGGACTTGGCAAAACAAAAAACAACCCTCTCTCAGACCAGAGAGGTGTTGTCATGGCAGACCAAAACAAGCTGCCACGGCCAAAGCCCACGAAGCAAGACAACGTGAAACTGCCAAAAGCAACCGTCAAACAACCGTAAGGCACACACTCTACTACAATATCACACCCAGACAACCACTTGCGACATGGAAGACTCGGCAAAAACTAGAAGGATCCAAGGACCTAAAATTGTAAAAGGCTTCAACCAGAGCAAGAGCATCGCTCGGCCAGAAGCTAAAAACATTACGAGAGGACCACCTAGAGAACCTCCAGATCCAGTGCCCACAGTCAGAGCTCTCAGCTAAGCATGGCCATGAAAAGAAGGATGCCTCCCATCATTAAGAAAGGACACCTGTGGAACAGCTTCCTGAAGAAAGGAAAACTGCAAAAAGTGGCCATACTTGCTGGAAAAAGTAGACTCGGGACTGAACCAGTGAAGACACATGGTGATGGACCCAAAAACTGTGTCTAAATAATGCTAAGCTTCACTGAAAGCAGAAATTCCTGACCAACCCCTTCATCTGTGGCTTCCAATTCAATTCTTCAACGGGATTCATCGATTGTTTCTGCTTAAGAGAGTATATCACACCTCCAAAGATGCTCCAAGAGCTGATTAACAGTGCTGCAGCTGATTCCACAGCAATGCTGGATGTTCAGCCCTACCAAAGACTTGCCCAACAAACCCAAGAAAGGTAAGCTCTTGTCGGACACCAAAGAGCAACCTGCAAGAGAAAGTACCCGCAAAAAGAGCTGCTCAGCCCCAGCCAAGATGGCAATCCCAGAATCTGTTATTCCACACTGGGAAACATCCAGTTCAGACAACAATGAGCAATTCCTTGCAATTGCTTTCAAGCTCACATCAGTGATACATCTGCAACCATCCAGATTCAGAATTTCCAAAGTTGCCCCATGAAGCTTCGTAATTTCTGCAACCAAGTTGTCCGTCAGGTTAACACATCCACTCAGATTTACTTTCACCAAACCAACCACTGATCTCTGGACAAGAGGTAGAATGCCAGAATCGGTTATTCCCTGAAGGCCAGTAAGATCCACATGGGTCAGACCAGAGCACAATCTACCCAACACGCCCAAGCCCGTATTACCCAATCCGGGACAGTTGCGGATGGTCAATGACCTGAGAGAACAGCAACTTGATGTCAAAGGAAATTCAAAGTCTATGTCCTGAATCCCCAAGCAGTTTGTCAAGGTAAAATCCTTCAATTTCCCACTGCAGTTTGAAAGGATACCAAGAACTCCAAACTGTGTGATCCTGTGGCACTCCTCCAACCGAAGACTTTGAAGTGACCCAGCTGCTTTGGCAAACGCTACCACACCATTGTCAGATACAAGCGGACATTTTTGGAGGCCACACACCTTCAAACTTGGGCAACCTTTACCCATAGCTTCAAGCCCTACATCAGAAACTCCTTTGCAAGAAGTTACTGACAAAGATTTCAGCTTCTGTAAACCTTGACCCTTGCCCATGACCCAGAAGCCCCTCTCGTTCACATTGTGGAGGCCACCAAGTGCAAGATCAATCATTGCACTCCCATAGTGCCCTATTACAGCCAGAGACACATCACTGATGTTGAGTGCCTGAAAGTTTGCTTTTGTTAGGGTGTGACCAGCCAAAGAAAATAGACTAGCAATTCCCTGGTCACCAACAAGTGGGCAGTTTTTCACGGTAATGCACTTAAGGTTAGGGCAGTTGCGGCCCAAAGCTTGTAAGCTCCCATTACCAATGTTTACGCAAGATTCTATTGTAACTGATGTCAGATTTGGGCAGTTCATTGCAATAGTAATTAAGCCTTTATCAGTGATAGCTGGGCAATGGCAGAGGTCAAGCTTCTCAAGAGAATGACAACTGGTTGCAATTGCAGAAAGACCTTCATCACCAACTGAGGATAAGTTCCATAGAGAAAGAACTCCCAAAGAAGGGCAACCGCGGGATATGGCCTTAAGGCCAAGGTCTGTCAATCTACGAGTAGAGGTATTCCCTCGGATGGAAAGCTTGCCCAAACCTCCACGACTCGTGGTTCCGACAGAAATTGCAGCCAGTCTCACATCAGAAGCCTTTTTTCCTTCCAAGCATCTAGAGAGATAACCATGAGAATCAGCCTCCTGAAATTCCACATCTTCAGGCTTGATTCCGTTCAGATCGCCAAATTCACCCTTCTCTTTAGGCTGGGCAAACTCATCTGACTTCTGCGACTCAGATCTGTCCTCAGGCTCCACAAAATGGGTCATCGCAGTGGTGCATATTTCATCCCTGTGGATGCTACTCAAAAGCATGAGCCAACGCTTAGATACACAGGCACAGGCACTCCTCTCGTGGCCTCCAGGAAGACGTCGGAAAACCTCAAAGAGGCACTCATCAGGAAGAGTTTCAATCGATGGCTGCTGCTTCGCTCCTCCACTAACAACAAATGGAGCACTGATGCGAGATCTCTTGCGAGGAGGAAAATACACATCCACATGGCTGCCAAGAGACAAAAACAGACTCGACTCCTTGGGATTTTGGTACAGAAACCCCCCAGGACAAAAATCATTATCACCTGAAACCAAAGATGCGGCACAAAAATCAGGTAATATTCACATCTCAACTTTAACAATAGATTGAAAAACTAATAGTTCACCACAAACCAGTGAGATGTATCCATAATGATTCAGCAGTGAAACATTAAAAATTCTGATTAGCTAGGCAAAACATTATCATAAAATAACTTTAATTAAGCCATAATAAGCATTCCATAACCAAGTCTTTGAGAACAAACCAAGCATCTCCACTATGTTCTACAAACAACAAGATTCAAGAAAAAAAAAAAAAACATAAAGCTAAAGACATGAAGTTCAACTAAGCCACCATGTCTAGAAACAAAAAAGCAGAGAAATACATATAGCACGAAGATTAGGGGAACAAATTAGAATAAAAATTCCAGTAAACCAAGTAAAGCTAAAGACTATAAGCGAAATCCCAAAAGATGAGAAACCATACCAGTGAAATCGAAGACTTTAGACATGGGAGCAGTGTGAAAAGCCCAGGGTAGTCAAATCTAAAGCGTGGAACGCCAAGAAACCCTCTGGTGCGAGCAAAAACAATCGGATCAAGCAAGACGAAGAGTAAGAACAAGGGCGCAAGAAAACCTGATTGCATCAGAGAACAAACAATTCAAAGGGAAGCGATCATGAAAGAAACCCTATTGAATAGGGCAAAAAGAGGGAGAAAGGAGAGATAAAGAAGTGTGGTGGTGGTGGCCGGTGGATGTTACAAAAATGTGTAATATATGAGTCTATATATGTGGGTGAGAGAGAGAGAATGGGGATTAGAATGAGATGATGCAATGAACCAAAGTTGTTGCTATGTTCAATGTTTCTTCTATTTCATTATTATTATTCCAAATTGCTCCTAAGAACCTTTAATAATAGGGATAATTATATTCTATAATTACACTTAAATTTTCTGTGATTTGAGAAATTATATCTATACTCCTAAAGTTTGCTTTTGTCTAACAAATGAGTCCCTTCGTTAGTCAAAATTTACCGAATTTGTTGATATTAGAAAAAAAAAATGAATTAAAGGTGAGATTTGCCATCGATCGACTTATTACTGACTTATTGTAGGTCAAATGAATCTTTTTATGACCAAACTACCCTTATATATCGTCACAAGTTAATGCATGAGAGGATGTATATTTTTACCGTTTAAAGGGTAATTTAGTCATAAAAGATTTTTTTGGCCAGTATTAAGTCATTAATAAGTCAATCGATGGTGAATATCGATTTTCATTCAACTTTTTTGTTAATATTAACAGATTTGGTGAATTTTAACTAACGAATGGACCTATTTGTTAGACAGAAGCAAACTCATGGATACTAAATGTAATTTTTTAAACCACAGGGGGTCTACGTGTAATTACACCAAATCTCAAGGGAGGGGAGCATAATTATCCCTTAATAATAAGATAAACTACAACTACCTTTATGATATTCTCTTATTGTTTGAAAAATTATAAATACCCCCTTAAATAGAAAATAATTATATAGCCCCTAAACGAAAATATAAAAAATACTACTTTACCCTTACTACTTTTTTTTCAGAAAATATTTTTAATTAAATATAAAAAATATTTGAAAGTAGATAAAATAAATAATTCATAGAGAATACTAGTCCATAAAATTATTTTAAATTTTTTTAAAAGAATATATAAAGTCATCATTTATAATTTATAATCTAAAAGGGCATTTTAGGTTGTTCACCACAAAAATTGGATGAAAACCTAACGGAATGAGCTCATTGTTAGAAGAACGTTAAAGTCAGGGGTACTTATAATTTTGCAAACAACAAGGATGTATTTGTAATTATGACAAACCTCACGAGAGATGACTGTAATTTTACCTTAATAATATTAGCTTTCAAGAAATTCCAAATCCAAACAAAATACAAACTCCCTCTCTTTCTTGTTTATATTTAGGGATAATTACAACTTCTCTCTTGAGATTTGATGTAATTATACGTAAATTTTCTGTGGTTTGAAAAATTATATTTAGTACCCTGGAGGTTTGCTTCTGTATAACAAATAGGTCCATCCGTTAGTCAAAATTAACCAAATTTGTTAATATTATCAAAATTCACTGAATTTGTTGATATTAACAAATAGGTCCATCCATTGATTGGCTTATTACTGACTTATTGTAGGTCAAACGAATCTTTTATGACCAAACTACCATTATATATCGTCACACATTAATGCATGAGAGGGAGTACATTTTCAACGTTATAAGGGTAATTTAGTCATAAAAGATTTATTTGGCCTACATTAAGTCATTAATAAGTCAATCGAGGGTAAATATTGATTTTCATTCAATATTTTTTCTAATATCTACAAATTCGATGAATTTTTTCTAACGAATGGATCTATTTGTTAAAAGAAGCAAACCACAGGGATATTAAATATAATTTTTCAAACTATATGGGATTTACATGTAATTACTCCAAACCTCATGAGAGGAAAGTGTAATTATCCTTTATATTTATTTTATGCTCCAAAACCTTTTATTTTATTAGTTATATTATCAACCATTACGTTACTTAGTAGCCAAAAATTTATTAATATTATTATTATTAGCTAAGAAAAGGACGAAAGGAGAGAGAAACAGTAAATGCAATTTATCGTTTAGTAAGTATTTAATTTTGCCTGACATTGATTGTAATGAAACTCTTCTGTGTTTTTCAAAGGCCAAAAAAGATTACATGTATTAGCTAATATTATTGTAATTTTAGCACTATCAATTTCAACATTAATAATCCATCCACTTCTTGATAAACTTTGTAATACTAGACATTGTGGCAAGCAGTATCTACGTGCATAATTTTACAAATATTTTTATTTTATTCAATCTCATAATCTGTTCTTGTATATTAAAGTTTGTCATTACCTTACAATCGCACATACAAAAACTGTGTGATAACTTTTTTTAATGCATTACTTATCAATACATATTTTACTTGAATAGCGATGATTATATTTGTATGCAAGACAATTGATACTAATACGTTATTTCTATTTTAATTAACAAAAAGAATAAACAAAAGGGAGTAAATTTAATTTGTGAATGCAGGTAATCGCAGGGAATTAATTTTCTAAAAGGACGTGATTGAGTAGTTAATTAAACATGAATTGGGAAGTTAAATAGGTTCTAATTTGACGAGCATTTTTGGCATAAGTGGTATTAAAACTACCACTTTGAATTTAAAAACTCCCAACCCTGTAGTGTCGATAAAAATTATTTTATATTGGGAAGAAATATTTATATTTGTTGAAAATTCCTCTTAAATGACTTCTATTGACTTACATGTGGAAGCAAACTCTTTAGATCGAAGTAAAATTCATTCAGCTAATTATGATACGGGAGAAATAATACATATAGAAGAAAAAAAAATATATATATATATACATAGTGATTTGACACGATTGATTACACTACAAGAAATATAATATTTAATTATGATTAATTATCATAATTAATATTAAATAGTCGTAACAAATAGTTATTGATCACGATCACGCAACGATTGTCGGCCGTGGTTTTAGTAAGGGTGGCTAAATCATTTGTCATGGCTAAAAACCATAACGAATGTTTTTATCACAGCTTTTAACTGTATCAAAGAAGTTTTTCATGGTGAAAAAATTGGTTTTTGCATTGATTTTTATTTAACCATAATTAATAATAATTATTTACCATATTTTTACATAATCATAAAAAGTGCAGTCCAAAGTAATGTTTTTTCTAGTGTTAGTATATAATTGTTACAATTGTGGTTGTTAGATATATATATATTAAAAAAAGGAGGAGGGCAAAATATTATTTTTATTCTAGTACAGGTAAAATACTAATTTTAGGTGAGAGTTGTTATTGTTCTTTTTTTTTATTATTAGAATAAATTACATTGACACCCTTTGATGTTAGGTCTAATTACATAAATATTTCTTATCTTTTATAAAATTATAGCTACACCCCTGAGGAGTGCTAGTGTAATATTTTTCAGGGGTAAATTACAATGACCTCTCATGAGGTTTGACATAATTATGGATACTCCCTCGTTGTTTCAAGATTAAAAATACCCCCTGAGGTTTGTAATTTTTAACCAATGGTCTGAAATAGTCCATTTTTCCCTTATTTTTTTTTTAATTCTAGAAAAATCAGCCGAGATAAATTACATTATTGTTCCTCTGTGTAAAACACGTAAGAAACCTCTCTCTGCGCATTTTTGTCTAAAAAAATTTAGAAAATTTTAAAAAATAATTCAATCTGCATAAGAGTATTTTGATCAGTTTACCCATAAAAATGGATGGAAATGAGTTTTTTGTTAAACGGTTGCAAATCTCAGGGGAGGTATTTTTAATTTTTAAAACAACGAGGGGGTATTCGTAATTATATCAAACCTCAGGGGAGGTCCTTGTAATTCACCATATTTTCAGGGGTATTAGTGTAAGCTTTGTCATTGAATAGGAGGTTTAGTTATAATACAACTTTAACCTTAGAATGTGTAGTCATAATTTTATACAAAATAGAAGATATTTGTGTATTTTAGTCTAATCTCAAAAAGTGTCACAGTAATTTACCCGTTCTTATTATTATATAATAAGTTTGTTTTTTGACACATAATATATGTTTTATATTATATTTATGCAAGTGGATGCTCATATCACGAAGAACCCATACAATAAAGTGGAGGAGAGATAATGTAGAATCCAAGTGGATATATAAAATATTGTTCTTTTGAAAAAAAAAAAAATGAAGGTTGTATGATTTCTTTAATGATTATTTGAAATATAGAAATCTTGGTTGTTGGGAGGCATTGTCCCAGTACATCTCATATTCATGCATCAAATGAATGCTTACTCTACCCTATGTCATAACTTTACCCTCTCCCAAAAAAACAAAGATGAAGTTTTATTCTTAGATTCATTAAACCATCCAATATATAACTACTTAATTTTCAGGCTAAATTATATTTTGTCATTTGATCTATGTTATTTTTTATATTTTGTTATTTATTCTTTTTGTATTAATTTATTATCTCAATTTTGTGAAATTTATACTTTGTTATATATGTTCGTTTTTTTTCCAGTTTTTTGCTAAAAAAACATCACATACATTGCACATGTGATGTTTAAGGGCAATGCAGTGATGTTTTTCTGGCATGTACACTGTATGTGATGTTTTTTCGACAGAAAAATATATAAAAAATGGTTATATACACTACAAGAAAATAGAAGATTAACGACAAAAAAATCAAGTGATAATTTTAATATTGTCACTAATTATATATATTTAGTGACAAGAATGTTTATTTTGTCACAATAATAAACTTTATGATTTTAATAATTGCTATTATTTTGTAAAAATTATTATTAGTGACAAAAAATGTGTACAAAGTTATCACTAAATACAACTAGTGACTCATATATAGTAACAACCTAGTAACAAAAAATAATTGTTGTCACTATATTGTGTTGTCACTATACATGAGTCACTAATTGTATTTAGTGACAACTTTATACATAATTCTTGTCACTAATAATTATATAGTGACAAGATAAAAAATATTGTCACTTAATATATATTTTTAGTGACAACTTTAAAATTATCACTTGATATTTTGTCACTAGTATTATATTTTCTTGTAGTGATAAATGGCAAAGTGCAAAGTTAGAATGGTAAATTGACCAAAAAAAAAAAGTTTAGATGACAAAGAGTAGAAACAGGAGTAGTTCAGATGGCAAAATGTAATTTACCCTAATTTTTATTTTAGGGGTTTAAATGCATTTTTTCGTTTTGTATTTTGACGATTTAGTTCTTTATTTTTTTACAGTAGCAAATAAGTTTTGTAATTTTTTAATTTTTCGTGATTTTTGTCCTTCGGTCATCGGTATTTGCAAATATCGACGGAAAGAAGCATATGCACAATACATGCTTTTTTAAATTTGGGATTTTTGTTCTCATTGATCAATTTCTTTCGGTGAAAATAATTTTTTGTCTAGTATATTTATATTTTAGTATTTTAATTCTTTATCTTTCTAGAATAACAAATAGATCCTGTAACTTTTACGTTTTCGCGATTTCGTGCGGTGCACATGCCTTTTTTCAGCAACATTTACAAACTCCGACGACTGAAGGACTAACGAGAAAAATTAAAAAGTTAAAGAATCTTTTTACTACTCTAGAAAAATAAAGGATTAAAATGTCAAAATTCAAGAAATACAGAACCAAAAATGCATTTAATTCTTTATTTTAGTGTGTAAAATTAACAACTCGACTATTTTCTTTTTTATATTCTTATCGATTTCATTATATTATCTTCATTTTTTTTCTTACCGTAAATAAAACTTAGGAAAAGTAATTAACAGAAATACCATTTATTTTAATTAGCATACGTGAGTTTACATAATTGGTGATCAACTTGCATCTATTCTAATGCCAAATTGTAGCGTAGAGTGCTCCAAGAAAAATCAAGGTCCAGTGGTCAAATTAAGCTTAATCAATGATGCAAATCTTGATTAAAATAAAGTGTCACTTGTTATTGTTTAATAATACTTATAAACAAATGCAAAAAATCATTGAACCAATAATTAATGTTTTAATTGAATTGTGAATTAGGTATATATGGGGATGTTCAGACTTCACATGCATGGATTTGATGAATCCGCAATTGCTGAAAAGGAACATTCTCTCTGTAATACGCGTGTTGTTCCAACTCATTCCCAACTTGCATATTAACTTTCCCTTTCCTTCAAAATAAACTTAATTAATGCTCATAATTTTCACCACGTTAATACAAAGTTATTCTTATGCATCGTTATGTTCGTTTGCTTTTATAGCATAACAGTCGTCGTGGCACGTTCTGTCGTATAATAAATAATATTTTATATTTTAAAATATATTGATGTGATTTGTGATTTGATCGGTGCATGGCTCATTGTGTGAAGTATTGTCCGTTTTTTGACATTGTATGAGCTTTAGAGTTTTGTCATGAGAAAGACGCATTGCTAAGGGGAGGAAGATTTGAGGCTTATAAGTCGCTCAAACTCCCTATCTAAAATTAATGTGGGATGTTTGTCTATATCATCAACCCTACAGGAGGAGTTGAGACGGGCACATGGCTTCTTTCCATAGACGATCGGTGCCCCGTTGCGCGAGGTATTGTCCGCATTGACTTTGTGTACTGTGAGTCTCACGGTTATGTTCTTCATCTGGGTTGAATATGCGATCTTCCTTGAGGTTTCAATCCACAATCCTGAAGTGATCACCCAAATGCTAAGTGGTCACTAAGAAGAGGAAAGCACGTTAGGTTAACCGGGATGGTCTCCGACGAAAACTCTCCGATGCTTAAGTGATCAGCTCAAGTTCGAGATGACAATATGCGAACTAGAGAAGTAATTGTGGTAGGATGTAATAAATGTATCTTACCGTAACTGAGTGGAATGAGGGTATTTATAGGGTCAAATGTGCCCATTTGCCTGGTCTACATGGCGTCATCTCAAACCTTGAGCTGTCAGACAATATATGGCCAGATCCAGGGTCTTTAGAGCGGGTCCTCAAACGGGTCATTGGGGCGGGTCGGATCGCATGACCTTATCCGATAGATAAAGGCACGGATCCTGGATCTGGAATGTCATTTTGGTCCTCTTTAAGGGCTATTTAAGTCTTTTCTCCATAAGTATGATGTATCCCCATCAGTTTTGAAAAGACATCTTGCTAGGGCCTTGGGACTTATAAGCCATTCAAACTCCTTCTATGCAACTAATGTAAGATGCTTGTTTATATCATATATATATATGTGTGTGTGTGTGTGTGTGTCATAAAATAAGAATAAAATATATAAACAAACACATCACATTTCAAAAGGGAAAAATGCAAACAAACCTCATGTGATATTGCAAATAAGCGAATTACCCCCTTATGGAAAATAAAATAGTAATTTACCGCCTTGTGTTTTTTAAAATGGACTAATTTACCTCCCAGTATTTTTTAAACTTCTAGGGAGATAAATTGCTATTTCTTTCGTAGGGGCGTAATTTGCTCATTTGTAATATCACAGGGAGGTAAATTTCATTAAACCCCATTTAAAAAAAAAAAAAAAGAGAGAGAGAGAGATCAATTTAAGGGTATGATTGATAAAAAAAAAAAAAAAGTGTAATGTAATGATTTCACAACCACAATTCACGAGTAAAAAATGTCTTTCCATTATATATTAGTAATGATCAAGAATAAAAGTGATTCATTGCATATAATATAACTAAGCCTTATAAAATGAATCGAGTAGGTTAAAATTGGCCTTATTAAGTAGTTTAAATTTAGGGTAAATTTAAATTACAGTGACACCCCTTAAAGTTAGATCAAAATACACAAATACTTTCTGTTTTTATTAAAATTACAGCTACACCCCCTCATGTTGTAATTATATTACAATTACATCCCATATTCAAAGCAAAACTTACACTAATACCCCTAAAAAATATTATACTAACACCCCTCGGGGAGTGTAGCTGTAATTTCGCAAAAGATAGGGAGTGTTTTGTAATTGAACCTAAAATCAAGGAATGTCAACGCAATTTACCCTTAAATTTAAAATTTCAAACTTGCCCACGATCTTGAATCAATATATGAGTTGTGTCTGATAGCTCATGATCCAATTGGGCATTATTTTTTTTATGTATGTATATTTTTCATTATATATATTTTTATTAGTAGTAGATATACCAAGAGATTAATAGTAATATTAATAGGCAAATATCCCTAATAGCAATAGCAATGATGATATCAAGAAATTTACATCATTGTGCGATGCTATAACTAAATAACACAATTTACATGGGATGCATATGATAAGTGAATCGGAATTCAAATAAAACAGTAAAACTGTAAATGAGTCACACTTGATATATATATATATATATATATATACTAGCCATCATCGTACATCGTTTTTATGTGTATATAATAAATAATTTTTTACGCTTTAAAATATATTATATAATAGTAAAATATATAAACTAATACATCATATTAAACAAAAAGAAAAAATTTGAATTTAAATTGACAAATTTGATTTACTCAAACTCTTGAACTACATTATGAATAATGTGTTAGAAAATATAACAATTGGGATGCGCTTTGAAAAATAAAAAATAACAAAGTAGAACCATTTTGTGAAATTAATTTGCAAACATATAAAGTTGGATCACAAATCAACAAATACAATTAGACATTCAGTTACATAAACTGAACAACAAAAACTTATCTGATAAAGTTGGATCACAAATCACAAAATACAAATCTCATAATGGACTTATGTTTGTTTGAAGAAAGACGTACTGTATGAATTGTGCATTGGGTACTACGCCACACTTCTTTCAGGATAAGAGAGTATCAGAGTTTCAACTTTGCACTATGTTGAATCTCACATCGAACAATACTCACTCGCACGAATACTCAAGAAAAAATCAAAACCCGAAGGAAGAGATTGAGAGAGGATTTTTCGGATAGATAAACCACCTCTTTAGTTGTGTTTTTGTTCTGTAGGTTTTACGTATCTTGAGAAGTGTTCAGCAGCTTAATGTTGTATTAATTAGAAACCGAAACTGTTTTATTTGAAAACTGTTGTTTTAATATTTGAAAATTCAAAAAATCTTTTAATGTCAGATTAATCCAAATATTTTTGCTGCAAAAATATATATTTTAAGACATTCACCCTAACACCCGAGGTCAAGTAATCAATAGCAGTACACACTTTTACTCTAGTCTCTAGTAACACTTCCAACTCCAAATCAACTTTAAACTTAATATAATGAGTTCATTTCACTCATGAACTTCTAATATGAGACAACAAGTTATAGTTATTTCTAAATCTAACACACCACCTCCTTATATCCTTACAAAAGGACCAATACACCCATCATTTTTCAATTCGGGACAAACAACTCTATTGATTTTCTTCTCAATTTAACCTATGGATTGCTATTTAATTGGAATCCAAGTTTTAAATTAAGATGTTGTTGCCAATGAGACCTAGTTCAGTTGGCGAAATTGAGGTCCCATGATGTTAAAGGTCATGGGTTCGAGCCTGATCCGGGTCGCTCACTTTGATCACATGTGTTCACCTGGCTGAGTACCCTGAAGTGCGATCTGGTAGGCTCCCCAAACTAGTAACCTGAGAAGAAACAAGCACGTTAGGCTAGCGGGGAGCGTCCTCAGCGTAGACCCTCCGATGCTTAAGTCAGACTCTAGTCGAGATGATAATATGGCGATCAAGTAGAGCAATATCGAATATCCATAAATTAACTTACCTTAAATACTGTAGGGTAGGTATATTTATAGCACCAAATGTACGTACTTGCATGGTCCACATGGCATCATCTCTGAGCCTGAGTTGTCTCCTTATTAAGGGTCTGGATTTTGGACACCTAGCGCATAGTTCAATTCGGGTTGCTAGTCCGGGTCGGGTCGCGTGATCCGACCCGATCGGGCTGTGCGCGGATCCATGGGCTATCTGGTGATTCTGGCCCCTTTCCAAGGGTATATCAGTCTTTTCTTCATAAATTGGGTTACAGCCCCATCAGAACCCATATGGGTTGATGTTTCTGTTGTCTAGTAGGTTTATTTTGTATATTGTAATAGTAAGATGCTATTTAGGTTTAATTTATGTGATATTATTAATCAGAATTTGATTATTGTAATTGTCGTTAGATAGTAATATTTCGATAGGACTCATTGTAATTGATTTATTTCAATTAATAATAATTCACCACTTTCATGTTAAAAAAAAATGTTGTTATTAATTAGCAATTAATCATGTCAATTACAACATAACGATGCGTCTATTTCAATAGGGACATGAAAATAGTACATAATAATTGAAAAAAAGGAAAAAAGAAACAATGTTTTGCATATGCATGCACTAGAACTATATAGATAGGTTGAATCTTTGTATGGGGGGACTTAGTGTTTTGTATCATATTGGCCGACAATTCATTAATTATAAGAAAATTGAATTGATAGAGAAAGATGAGTCAGTCTTCTTCACAAATTAAAGGAATAAGGGCCCTTATGCCTTCACCCACTTTAGAAAAAAGTTGAACCATTAGCGATAAGTACACACACAAAAACAATATTTTAATTAAATAAAAACACGTTTGTTTGTGAAAATGAAGCAGAATGCGAAAGCTGATGATGATGATAGGTTGAGTTGAAATATTGTGCAAAGTAAAAGTGATGGATGAGAGATGCAGCCACATTATAATATATATATATATATTGAGGAGTAAGTCCTTAATTTCCTAAATTTAAATTTTTGTAAATGCATGCATAAGTATAAGGTCATAATCCTATACTTATCTTATTATTCAACCCTCCTCGTCTCAGTTTTACTAATTGCATCTTATTCATATTCTATCTATTATTATAATTATAACTTTAACTATGTCTATAATGAGTATCTAGTATAAGGCCCTTTTTCTTCTTCTTCTTTTTCTTTTAATAATTATATATTATTACATCAAGATATAAAATTGATGCGTACTGGAGTCTAACAACACCATAATGGTCGAAAAATCTTCGCTAAAATTCTAAAATTAAAGGAGGATTAACCTGCAAAACAGGGGTTAGCACTCTAATGCTTAAATCAATAATGTATTTACTGAATAAATAAAGGGAAAATGTGAAATGAAATGAGAATAATGGTTGAATATATATGTGGATGAAGTGATATAATTCGAGTGGAGTGCGACACAGTGGGCTAAAACTAGCTAGAAATCGAGAGTGAATGAGAGTGAGAATGAGAGAATGTGTTACCAAATTGACTGCACAATGCCTCAATTAATTTATAAACGCCCGTAGAGCAAGACCTACCAAGTGGTTATGATGAATCATACACCATTAGAAAGTTACATGTGTTAGCTAAATACCCAAAAAATCGGTTCGTGATTTGGATTTATTTAGATGAAGATATGATCTTTCGACCAAGTCTAGCCCAGTCTATTCGAGAATCCGAAGATCTGTTACTTGCTGCTTGAAGAGTTAATTTCAACCAGATTATTTGGAATTAGTTGGAGATTTTTTATTATGACGTGTCACAGGGTGTCAGCAACCTGTGCGACGTGTCATCCCTATTGTATGATGAGTCACCTTGCTGGATTGGGCTCATTTCTTGGGTCTGCCAGATTAGTAAGGATAAAGTATACTATGGGCTTAATACCTTGCTCGTAGGCCAGCTGGACCTAGTCTGCTGGGCTACTCGATGGAGCCTTGTTAGGGGTTGATGCAATGGATTTTCCCAATTCAAGTAGGAAATGAAACTCCAAACAAAAAGAGGAAGAAGACAGAGATAATTTTGGTGGCAAACGTTTCTGTCATTTTTTCATTACTACAACATGCTAAATACGGTACTAAGTTTTTAGGACCAGCCTACAAGTGGCCTCATCCTATCATACTAGGACTAATTCTAGTAACAACTTTTGAACTACAACTATGCTTATTTAAATATAATAATCTTGCAGTCTTGTGGGCTTCAAAGTTGGGCGGATGGACCTCCTCAGTGTTGGGCTAGGATATTTATTCAAGTGGTTTTAATGGGCTCTATCAGGCGATTAACTAGGCCAACAGGGTTTTGGCCCATATCATCACCTTCCCCTTTGAGTTGGACATTGTCCTCAAAGTCAAAAGTTGGGTGGGCCAAAAGAAAGTCTGAAAGGGGGATCCATGACACTTCAACCTTCTCTTGGCCTTCCCATTGAACCAGCAGTTGCGGCGTCAAGGTTGCTTGGCCGGAACGGCGACCCAGAACGTGAATCGACCGACGATCAATCACAGGACCCAGGACATTTGGAGGCAAAGCACCATAGATGTTTGGGGGCTCCTTTCAAAATGGTTTTAGCAGAGCAGCAAAATGTGGAAGACTGGGTAGATGCGATCTCCGACCGACAACTCTAACTAGTAGGCAACAATATGAAAAGGGCCGTAGAAATGACGGCCCAGTTCCTGAGAAGTCCTTCAATGCACTGATTGTTGTCTATGGAGCTGGAGGCGAAGTAAGTCCCAATCCCTAACTATGAAAACACATCCTTACCTATGAGAATCGATTTGAGACTTCATACGAAGCCGGGCGCGAGCTAATGGTACTTAGCTAAGGCGAGAAGGTCCTTGCGGGTGCGAAGACGCTCATCTACAGTAGCAATTGAGGATTTGCCCTCAATGCAGTGCGCAATGGTTGGGGGTGCCCTTCCGTAAAGAGCTTGAAGGGTGACATGTTGATGGAGGAGTGATGAGTGGTATTGTACCAATACTCGACAAGGTGAAGGTAACGATACCATCTGTTGGGCTCTTTGCTAACAAAACATCACAGGTTTGTCTCAATACCTGGTTTAACACCTTCGTTTGGGCGTTGAATTGAGCATGGTAGTAGCTACTAAAGGCAAGGGTGGTGCCGCTTAACCGGAAGAGCTCCTACTAAAGGTGTTGAAGAATAGGTGATCGCTGTCACTAACTATAGTTTTGGGCATGCCGTGGAGCTTGTAGATAACTTTTGTATAGACAGTGACCATATCACAGTCTTGCCGGCCGAAATCGATAAATGAGTTTTAAAAATCCATACGTAAATCCTCCCATACTCTTCGAGGAATAGGCAGTGGTGTTAAAGAGTTCCCAATTTTTTTGGAGTACTATGCTTGTTGTTTTGATAGGTAGGAACGACGAACGAAATCCTTCACATCCGACAATAAGTTGGGCCAATAAAAGAAGCAGTTAATTGTGCAAATGTCTTATGAACACCATAATGGCCTCCCACGGTGGTGGCGTGAAACTCGATTAACAGCAACTTATGGAGATTGCTATGTGCAGGTATGAAAATGTGATCTTATAGAACTAGGCTAGGCCTATATATGATAAAGAGGAATTTGGAGTATTTGCTAGAGTAGATAACAGTGACTGACCTGCGGGGTGGGATTTATAATATGCACACAATTGGTCCAGGATGTCTGGGGTGGTTGAGGTGATGGCGAAGAATAGAAGTGTTGTTGCATTTGGGTGGCGTGAAAGGGCATCAACGACTGAATTGGCTCGGTCGGAGGTATAATGTATCTCAAAGTTGTATCCAAGCAGTTTGGTAAGCCATTTTTGTTGTGCTGGTGTTTATATGGTTTGTTTAAGTAGTCCACTCAAGGTCCGTTGATCCGTATAAATGTGAAATTTCATCCCTAAAAGGTACTGCCTCCACTTCGCACAGCCTCGGAGATAGGGGACATTTCACCTTCATATGTGGACGCGGCCTGCATTCAGGGGCTAAGTTTCTTGCTGAAAAATGCTATCGGGTGTTGTTGCTGCATAAGACTGCTCCAATAGCCCATTGCGAAGCTTCCTTTCGTGACATCAAAAGGTTGGAAAAATCAAGGAGGCCGAGAATAGGCAGGGAGACCATGGCCTGTTTGAAGGCCTCAAAGGCTGCAACGGCCGTGGGTTGCAAGTGGAAAGTCAAAGCCTTTAGGAGCTTTGTCAAGGGTCCAATGATGGAAGCGTAGTGGCAAAAGAAAAGCCATTTGTAGCTCGTTAAAAACCGAGAAAGGCATGCAAAGTTGTTAAAAATGAGGCGCGGCCACTCGGAGATAGCCTGTAATTTTGGTGGGATCGGCCGCTAAAATAACATGACTAGGTAGTCAATAGATGGGGCCCCAAAGAGGCACTTGTTAAGCTTAGCGAAGAAACTATGCTCTTGAAGAACCTGCAAAACCTACGTGAGATGTGATAAATGTGAGGTCTAACATGTGCTATAGATAAGGATATCATCGAAAAAAACCAACATGAAGCACTGTAAGAATGGTCTGAAAAGGTCGTTCATAACGAACTGAAACGTTAAAGGGGCATTGGTGAGGCAGAATGGCATCACGAGGAACTTAAAGTGGCATTAACGGTGCGAAAGGCTATTTTGTGGATGTCATCTGGAGCCACCCGGATATGATGATAGCCCGCCCTCAAATCCAACTTTGAGAAAATGGAGGCACCGTGTAATTCATCCAATTACTCATCCACGGATCTATCTCAGAGAGTTATGGCGTTGAGCCATTTTTAGTCGGCACACAAACGCCAAAACCTGTCTTTTTTCTTGACGAGCAACACGAGTGAGGAGACTGATACTCGGCCTAATAATCTCCTCTCAAAGCATTTCTGTGATAATTTTGGCCATAATTTTCTTGTGACAGTGAGGATATCAGTAGGCTTGATGTTGACAAGTGGGTTGTTGGGTAGGAGATGTATACAATGGTCTTGGGCCAGTGGAGGAAAATCGAATGGGACAAAAAATAAATGCTGGAATGTTGTCAGTATGTTGTATAGATCTGGGGGGAATGTATCTGTGGGAATAATATTGGCAGGTGTGCGGTCAGGCTGTTGAGTGGGGTTCAAGTGGTTGTGAACGGACAACAAGCCATCAGTTTTGCAGTAGGTAACGGGGACACCGTGTGCAATGGTCGAGCATCTTGGAATTTGGCTTCGAGCAGCTTGACGAGCCTGATGGCCTGGCTGATTAAAGACGGGTGGAGGACAACAATTTCCCTATGAATATCTCGATGGAGACCGAAGGTAAAACAATTAAGGAAAGACTCGGGCAGAAAGTCGACTACGCGATTGAATAAGTGCTCAAACTCAGCTTGAAAATCAGTGATTGAGCCTTGTTGTCGGAGTTTAAAAAGTGTCGCATGATGGTTGTTGAAGGTTGAAGGGCTGAAATGTATCTCGAGTGCCCGAATGAAAACCTTCCACGTGGAAAGTTGACAATTAGTAAACATCCATGAACTAACTCAATGTGTCACCCATTATGTAAAAAGCAATCATGTCAGGACGTTGTGCCGACGAAATTTGATAGTAGGAGAAGTATTGTTCGGCCTGAAAAATCCAATCGATGGGGTTGAGCCGTCGAATGATTGCATATGGAGTTGGGTGGTTTTATCGGAATGGGTGGGGGAAGTTAGGCTTGATAATAAGGAGGAAGCGATGGGGGTGGTTGGTTCGATGGACCAGCTTAATATGGAGGGGAGTGGGCAAGGGTTGTAGGGGTAAGCATAGAATATGCTGCTGGAGATCTGAGACAATGGTGACAAGGTATTCATGCTTCTGTTCCATTGAAGGGTGGAGACCCATAAGGCGTTCGAAAAGGGCTAAGATGGCCTTCTCAAGGGCCTGTGTGGATTTGGGAGGCATGGTGACAATGATAGCACCGATGTTAAGAGTTGATGCAATGGATTTTCCCAATTCGAGTAGGGAATGGAACTTTGGACAAAAGGAGAAAAAAGACAAAGATAATTTTGGTGGCAGAACTTTTCTATCAACATGCTAAACACGGTATTAAGTTTTTAGGATCAGCCTACAAGTGGCCCCATCCTATCATACTAGGATTAATTCTGGTATCAACTTTTGTACTACAAATATACTTATTTAAATATAATAATCTTGCAGTCTTGTGGGCTTTAGAATTGGCCGGGTGGACCTCCTCAATGTTGGGCTAGGCTGCCTGTTCAAGTGGCTTGAATAATGGGCTCTTTCCATGCGGTCAGCTGGGCCAAGTGAATTAATGGGCTTTTCCAAGCGATTAAATCCCCGTGATATAAGAAATGAACAAAAATCTCCCCTGTGAAAAAATAATTAGCAAATTACCTTTCTGTGTTTTAAAAAATAAAACAAATTATCCCTTATTAAGGGAAAACACAGGGGATATTTTACTAATTATTTTTTTACAGGGGAATTTTTGTTCATTTCTTATATCACAAGGGTAGATTGCATTTATCCCCTTTCTTATGTTTGGGGTTTGAGGAAAAATATTTGAAGGGCATCAAAACTAATAATTCAAGATCTTTCAATAGTTATGAAATGATATATAACAATAAGTGAGATACTTAAGTATCTTTAAATAACAATAGGTGAATTTAAGATGAGTTTGAAGAAGTAATGCTATTGTCAATCTTATTTAGATATTAATAAATATGGTTGCATTATTGACGAGAAACATCATTATCCCAAGAAATTGCACTTAGGTACTTCCTAGGCCCATTTTTATGCAAAAAAAAAAAAAAAAAAAAATTATAATGAAATCCAACGTATAAACAAACAAACTCAGTATCTTTTTAGGTGAACGTCGGATCCTAATCCTGTTTGTTTATGTTTGCATTATCAATTTTTTCAATTTTGTATAAATTTTTATGCAAAAATAAGAATATATTTAAAATAGTTAATAAGGTTGTATTTTATCTTTTACCGTAGTATCAAATTAATATATTTTCAATAAGAATACATATAAACACACACATTTTCACTTTAATTACTGTTTCAAATATTGAAAACTAGAAATGAAACCATAAAACAATGGGATAATTATATTTACACACACTAACCTATGGTCTGTTTACACAAATCACCCCTGCTTTTTGAATAATTACAGACACACCCACTAAAAATATAAACATCATTTACTCAAACCACCCCTATTTTTTAAAAAATTACAGTTATACCCCTCAAAAGTATCGATATTATTACACAAATTATTCCTATTTTTTGACAATCAAGGGTAATTTCTCTAATTATGCAAAAAGCAAGGGTGGTTTGTATAAATAGACTATAGACCAGGGAGTGTAAATGTAATTATCCCTAAAACAAAAGAAGCTGGAAGAATTCCAACCAACATTTCATAAAATATATTAGTTTCTTTTATTTCCATTTTTTAAAATAAACTAACTAGTTAAATATTGTAGCAATTTGTATATAATACACAGGTAGAGGAGGTCGGGATATATAAAATAAGAATGATGAAGTTTTACATAAATTCTTTGCTTTCCGTTCAGCATATACAGAATAACAGACTAATGATGATGAAGAGTAGAAAACTTGGTCACAGTCATTAATAGTATGTTGATAGATAGGACATGATGCTTTCCTGAGGAACAACAATAACATTAATGCCACAGTTGAGTTGAAGTTTGTTGATTCCTGATCCTCTTACTAGTAGTAGTCAATCATAAAGCCCCTCCTGCTCCCACACATCAACCAGGAAGTCCACCATTTCCTGTTGTTTTAACCCCAAAAGCTCAAGAACTAAGAAGAAACCGGAATAAACTCATGAACGGCGTAAAGTGTGAACTCACCGCCAACGGGATGGGCTGGGGGAAAGGTTTGTTGGTGCCAAGCAAGCTCTCATAAGTTGCATTCCAACTGCAAAAACCATATTATTACACAATTAAGACTCGTTTTAACTTCCAAACACGGAACATCCTGTTCCTACCAACACCAGGAACCAACGAGTTGAAAATATGATATGTTTGTACTAGTAGTACCCTTACTCTCTTCATCACTGAAATAAACCACAAGGAAAGGAAATTGAGAATTGTCACCTCAATTTGGGTTCATGTGATTGTATATGCTTTTGAGATTCTTTATTTCCAACCCACTGCTGCCTTGTTTGATTCCAAAGAAGCAGCCCTTCAACACAGGAAAAAGGCAAGTTTGATAAAAAGGTAAGCAAACATTCTTGGCCTTAGATTTAAGAGCAGAAACGAAGATTATCCTCTTCTCAAGTTTACTCATTCCCGCGAGACAATGGCACATTCATAAGGTAAATAGTATGTATTCTATGATTAGAGTATCCATATGTGTTGTGCATGGATGACAGGTAGAATAAAAAATACTTGCCATGATTTACAAATTCAGCAGAGTTGCTCGGGCCACCAGTACTGCTGTGAGTATCAAGGGTTTGGTTTGAAGTGCTGATTGATGACATACTTCTGTGGGATGGAAAGGCACTGTTACCGATATCACCTGAACTGGTGCTCCAAAAGTCCTCTGTGAAACTACGGTTTTTCACACGTTGGCCTTGAATTTTCAGCCCCTTGGACGGCTCATCCACCGAAATTACAAGTGGTGGTTTCGTACAACATCCAAGACAACCTCTGTTCTGTTACAAATTAGGTTTATCACCATACAAATGATTAGTGTATCAGCAGAAACTATTAAGATACCATACGTCATAGCAAAGAAGTTTCCTCAAATACACAATTTGCATCAAGACAGGTGATAATTCAGCCTCCTAGAATTTGAGATATTGCCTTGAATCACAGACTACAATTTCTATGACAGCACTCCTCTAAGCAATACTAAACAAAACCAACAGATCTTACATTGACTAATTAGAATTCTATTTCAGCCATGCATTTAGATAAATTCAGCATTGTTAAGGCAATTGAGGGGGAATAAACAGCATAATATTTAGTCCTAACAAAAGATGATGTCCATCTGTTCAAACTCAATATTCCAAGTTCTAAAAGTGTGGCTGACCACATGAATAGACCGAAGGCCATCTTTGAGACGTCTATTAGGACTTGCAGTAGGGGGAGCAGGGCAGGGTCAAAGAAAGAGTCACCATGGCTCAAGAAATCATATCAAGGATCACCTTTACAACATCGTCAATACTTGAATCAGGATGACCACAGAAAAAATCTGAGAGCCTTTGACTAATATTAAAGAGGAGAGATTCAAGTGGGACAAGTATCCCCAGAATGTTCATCAATCCACCAAACAAGCACATGAAGTATCCACTGATTGATCACTTATCCAAGAGAATAAAGTTTCAATATCCAGAAACTATGAGATAAAGCACTCTAATTCTGCATGTGAGAAAATAGAACTTTAACATCCAGACTTGAAGAACAAAGCAGCCCCCTTTTTGTGACGCTCAATCAAAGAAAAGGCAGCAAAAGTTTGAAGTACACAAAAACCTCAACATCCAAAATAGCATAATAAGCACTTGGATCAACCCAATCAAAGCAAGTTAGGCTAATAAAAAGTTTAAGACTCATTATACCCTCTTACACGAAAAATATCTCTGCATTTATCCTTCATCCTGGCTATAATCAACCCAATGAGTGCTCGAAAATATTTCCTAAAACACCCGAAGAAAGAACATAGAGGCCGTCGTCTTTCAACACAAGCTTCCATCTGTCTAACTAAACAGCATCTATTAAACATAACCTCTAATAATTTTTCTAATATCCCTCTTCCTTTTTTTCCAAACAATACAATAGCGTGGGGTGTATGAGCACTACTCAAACAAACTCTTTACACCACCAAGCAAAGCATGATGCAAAAGAATGAGGAAAACAAAACTGTGTTTACACCCACTATTGTTGCTTGCTTAAAGTACAAGCAAAATCTAGATTCCAAACCACAAAAGGAAGAACCAAATTAAAATAAGCAAATAAATTCTTAACTAAAATATTTTATCCAAAATCTCAAGAAAAGACCCCCTACAATAAAATATGCTCCAGAAGGTTAATATTCTCATCATAGTCATCTATAATTATTCCTTCTTCGGACTTAATAACCGGGATGTGAGAATATTAGACAGACATGCACAGAGTAAAGGATAAAAGGTCTGAAATTTGTGTCTTTAAACTGGTGTCCGAGCTCCGAAAAGACCTTGGCTACCAAAAAAACATAACACAAGCTCTTCAAACTTTTTCAGCTGCCCACCAAATTTGAACTCATAGGAACACAACAATCAGCATAGGAATAAATTAATTGAAAAAATTAATCATGTCAATCAACCACACCTCCACCGCACAACACACACACACACACGCGCGCGCGCCTAAGGGAAGAAAGTGGTAGAAGAACTGACCCCATGCATGCAAATAACCTAGAGATCCAAGAGGGAACTGATCTACACCAATACTTCATTAACTGATGATACTATTGATGTAATTCACTCAAAAAAAATCGCTCCTTCATGAAGCCCAGATCTCAGTATCCATAAAAAGGGAGAGCCCACGAATCTGCAAAACAAGAAGAAGAAGAAGAAATAATCAAATTGAACCGAAGAACAAAGAAATTAAACAGGGTGGATAAATAAACTGATTACCCTTTTGATCTGATGAATCACCATTCACCAACTGGTTGACGGGGGTGGTTGATTCTCGAATATAGTAGCAGAAAAAGGCCTATAGAGCAGAGTGAGAGAGAGAGAGAGAGAGAGAGAGAGAGAGAGAAGGGCGCTTTGTGCTAGGTGGGGAATGGTGGGTTTGGAGCGCATGGGCTGCTACGCCCACTTGTTCTTGGGGTGAAAGTACTTTAATGCCCTCATCAGGTTGACTTTAAATAATTCATTCAATGCTTTTGGTTTTGGGTTCAACCATTGTTATAATGAGTACACGTGGAAATTAAAAAATTAACCGTTACTTTAAAGTGTATTAATCATATAAATAAGATATTAAAAAACGAATTAAAAATTATGAGAAAATATTGAGAAAAAGAAATTAGACAAGAAAAAGGGTTGTAGAAGTTCGGAAGAGAGAGATAAGAAAAATTGATAAGAGAGAAAGAAAAATTATCAAAAAAATAAAATAATGACATAACATAAAATCGAGCACATAAATAGGGTGCTTTTCAATTACATAAAGTATAAATTAAAAAAGTTTGAATTTTCCATTTCCATTTCCATTTTCAATTTTAATTTTGGATAAATTACAGTCACTTGTCCTAAAATTTGGTATAATTATAAATTTTCCTTATTGTTTGAAAAATTACAAATGTTCCCTTGAGGTTTGTAATTTTTAATCAAATGTATGATATTGACCGTTTTGCCCTTCTTTTTAAAATTTTAGAATAATTAGTCGAAGCAATTTGTATTATTGTTCATCTGTGTAAAAAACTTAAGAAACATCTCCCTGCGTATTGTATTCTAAAAAAATTAAAGAATTAAATAAAAAAAAATCGATTTGCATAAGGGCATTTTGATCAGTTCACCCATAAAACTGGATGAAAATGAATTATTTGTTAGACGGTTACAAACCTTAGGAGGATAATTTTTTAAATAATAAAAAATATTTATATTTATACCAAATTTAAAGAAAGGTAGGCTGTAATTTACCCTTTAATTTTTGCATCTTTCCACCAAGAAATATGGTATTAAAATGGGCTCAAATTGCAAGTCACAATGTGTAAATGGGTTGAGTTTGACGAACATCTAAAACAGTGGGCACTTTCGTTTGGGCTTTTTTCAAGATCTTAACATATACTTAGCTTCTCCATCTGGGCCTGGACCCATTCTACCTTAGAATTTAATGAGAAGATTAAAAAAATGCTTTTTAAAAATAGTTGAAAAAATAAATTCATCAAAGAAAATCAACATTTATCACTATCATTATTTCCTTTTTTTAGTACAATAGAAGTAGGGTCGGAAAAACTTGAATTCGAGCCCAAAACCCTCTGCTTCATATAACAGAGTGAAATCAATTCAACCAATTGATTGACGGCAGCATAACCCATTCCCTGATACCAAATTCCGACACTAATTTAGTTTCTGTGGTGCATACAATAAAAAGCGTCTTCACGCGCATTCATTCTATTCTTTTTATATTTTTAATTATAAGATAACATTTATACAATTATTTAAAAACAGTTAGATCTTGATCAATATAAATTAATGATTCAAATTTCATTAATAAATCAATGGTCTAGATTTAAACATTTAAATCTACGGTCCAAATTTCATCAACCTAATCAAAAGTCCAAAATTCACCTCATATATATTTAGTGATATATAATAAAATAATATAAATTTAAAATGATACAAAAAAAAAATACCTTCAACTCTGATGTAAGTTGAAATAGCTCATCTAGAAGAAGCCTTGGAGTTTTGGCTGAGTTGGGCCTCCAATGTTTACAAGTCTAAAAATGAGAACCTGCAAAAAATACGTTAGCACTTCAACGCTTAAGTCAGTAAGCAATTTTGAAAAGATAAAAGTAATACAATGTATAACAAAGTCGAAAAAGTAAAAGTATTCATAATTGCTTGTAGAGAGAGATTGCGTAGGTAAAATCAAAGATGCATTACCCTTTTTCCCTAAATGAAACTGCTTTTATAGGGGAAGTTCCATGGGGCGAAGTCTATGCCCCCAAGGACTCGAGAGATTGCTTTACAAGGGATAAGCCCTACTCACTAGCTGATAAGATGATTTCCCTTGAATCTCACACAGATAAGTTCCCTCGCAATTCCCATTTGGTTGGAGAAATTTGGAAGTAGGTTGGATGAGATCCAACCGCGTCCTTCTCAAAATTCGCGCATCCTTCTCGGGATTTGCACATCTCCCCACATCAGCTAGTAACTAGGATAGACAACACATCGCTGGCGGTCCAAGTGGCTTTGGACTCTCGCCCCACATGGACTATGGATGACACCAGTGGGCCTAACCATTCAGGCCCCAACTAACTGATTTCCTTAAAGCTCCTCTAGGTTCCCGTCCCTTCCCTTGGGTTGGGCTTCCGTGAATTGAGCCTTTTTGTTTTTGGGCTTTATCCAATTTTAGGCATACCAATCTCTAGGGGTGCTCACAGTGTAGTTTTGATTTTTTTTAAGTTATTTTCAAATCGAATTGTCATTGGTGATTTTATGAAATAATTTTTCAAATTGTCACTTTTAAAACCAAAATCAAAGGTGCGGTTTTGGGCGGTATCGGGCGGTTTAGCGGTTTTAATACTCAAAGCAAAAATAAAACGTTGAAACTAACAAAAATCAAGAAGTAAAACAAATGTTTGTATTAATCAAGCACAAAAGACCAACATTATGCATCATAACCACCAACACTCTCCACAACTTTAAGTAGATTAAAATATAAGAACATATAGTAATTAATTCTTGAAGTCATGAGTTTGATATCAATATTGACAATCTAGAAAATTAAGCAATAAGAAAACACTTAATCGAACAAAGGCCAATGGTCGGTTATGGACATATCAAATATATTGTCAAGAAAGCATATCAAATTTAATTAATCATTAATCAATATTTGATAATTAGTACCAGGTAATATTCTAGACTATACAATTCTTATTATCAATATTCTCCCAATACTTATTGAATTTATCTCTTATGTGAATAGCCATTTATGCCATGTGACAGTCTCCCTTATTCATCGTAATAGACAAACTCACATGCAAAATTGCAAGTTCACAAAAAAAAATCGTTTGAAGTGATGTAAGATGAACCTGATAACTTCAACATCACATTATAAAAGATTTTCAAAAACTTCATAAAGTTTCTGCGATGGGGCAAGCGGAGCTAGCGGAAATGCTTGGTTAAGGCGGTAGAGGTGCGGCGGACGAAGAGGAGAAAGAGAGAGGAAAAAAGGGATAAAAGAGAAGACTGAGAGAGAATAGAGAATAATAAGGGCAACGAAGAGACTAGGAGAGAACAGAAAATAGAAACGGCGAAAGAGAGAAAAGAGAGAGGAGGGAAAGGGGGAGTGAGAAAAAAAAAGAGGGAGAAAATACTAATGAGAAAGTGGAAGAAGAACCTAACGAGCTTAAAGTCCTAATGGGCGTACAGAATTAAATACATTTTTTATCAAATTACTATGAATTTTTGGCTTATATAATTTGAGCATGAAATTCTTCTAAACAATTAATTATTTTATTATTTTATTATATATATAGTTTAAAAAAATAATTATATATTTAGCGGTTCGGTTCAGTTTTTGGCGGTTTTTGAAAGTTCTAAATCAAAACCAAACCAATAGTGTGGTGTGGTTTTATTCTAAATTTAGAATCATGATTTGTAAGATAAATCATAAAAAATGATTTGATTCGGAAGATTTTGAATGATTTTAAAATTTTTTGATCAGCCCTATCAATCTCCTTCTTCCCAACACCATCTCCCACCCTTCCTCGCTGGCAGTGCCCCCTCACCCGGCTAGATTTTAGTCACGTTAGATTTTTTAAGCACGTTAGATTTTTTTGAACATTTTTCATAACACACCAAGGTAAATTGGATTTGCCCCTCCTCATAGTCTTGTGCAATTATTCCAATTACATTATGAAACTGTGGAATAGCTAGATTATTTATAGGTATAGTTGCTGAGTTGAACCCCACTTTCATAATTCATAGGGACAGAAAATGATTTGCCAAAAATTCATTGATAAGTTATACCAATAAAATAATTTTCGTTTAGATTCTCTGTATCCTCAGAGTTTGTTGATGGATAATTTATAAATATTTTTATAAGCGATTTGTAATCTTGAGGGCATATCTTATTTATGACTGGAGAGAAAATCGTGCCAATATTTTGTAAAAGAAAAGGATTATATTTAAGGGATAACCAACTTCTTTAAGTTTGATATAATTACAAATACATCTTGGTTATTTGATAAATTATAAAGACTTTTTTAGTTGTAACGTTTGTCTAATATTGGGTTCATTTCGTTAGCCTCCATTATGTTTCTATTCAATTTTTGTGGTAAACTGCACAAAATGATTATAAGTTATAATTTTATATATTTTTTTATAATTTTCTAAAATATTTTTATGAACTAATTTTCTCTATGGGTGAATTACTTTTCCCAACTTTAGATTTTTCTTATATTTTTTCAAATTTAACAAGGGTAATTTAGTACTTCTCACATCACCTTTTAGAGGCTACATAAATATTTTCCATTTGAAGGGATATTTGTAATTTTTTAAATAACGAGAAGATATTTTAATTATGTCAAATCTCATGAAAAGGAACTGCAATCTATATATAATAAAACAGAATCATCGAGACTATCCACCTAAGTGTCACGTATGCGCAGATGTGGATAACCTCAATGAGCTCAATTCTGCCAAATGGAATTTAACAACTTTTTAGATAAAAAACGAAAAAATATATTAGTATTTATCCAAAAGAACCTAATCGATATTATATATTTATATACTTTCTGTAAGTAAATAAAAAACATATTTATGCAATATATATCTACTTATTTTATAGATAACATCCAATAGTTTATCCACAAAAAAAGTGAATTTTTCAAAAACTAATTAAATATAACTATATGTAATTTTATTTTAAATATAAAAATAAGTAAACAATTAATACATTAAAAATTAAACTAATTAGTAAGTATAAAAATGCAAAAGTATATTGAATAAAAAAATGAATTTAAATTATTTTACTAACTATAAATACCTAAAAAAAGGAGTGAATCTTTTGAGTTAATTACAAAACTAGTCCCACATTATAGGTCTCATTGCAACTTTAGTCCTATGCTTTTGGAAATAGCCAAATTTATTCCCACACTTTAACATTTTTTTGCAAAACTAGTCCTGCCGTTAAAAATGTAACGGAAAAAAAAAAAACCGTTAGGATGATTGGTTGAAGGTGGGGGTTGACTGGCAAAACAGGTTTCGCTGGGGAGTTAATTGCAAAATTGGTCCCACATTTAATATTTTTTTTGCGAAACCAGTCCCACCATTGAAAATGTGATGGAAAGGCCACGTATTTAGCATGTGGTCGTTCGTGTTACCAGTTTTGGGGGAGGCTCGTAGTTTTAGGTTAAGGGGGGAATTTGGTTATAAAAAAGAAAAAAAAGAAATACCCATTAACCCATCTAAATAAAAATTGAAGAGAGAGAAAATCACTTTATTTCTTTCCAAAACAGAACCCTAATCCTCTTTGTTGACTGAAATTAAATCCGAAAGCGACTGACGTGTGAAGATGCGATTGTCCCTTGTGCTTTTCTTGCACCCGACTGTATCAACATCATCACTCAAATTTAGAACAATAGTTGTTCCCTTAAAGACAATATAGGTCTCTAAGGCACAAAAGGCAACAAAGCAGGTATAAGGGACCATAAAAATTTTAGCAAAAGCATAAGGGACAACAAAAAACTCGAAAAATAGGTAGCAAAAGTTCACATATCTCAAAACATAAACACATCAACTCCCAAAAATATATATAAAAAAAATGCTTTTCTTCAGTAACATTCGGCAAAATACAAAAAAAATCCAAAAAACATAAAGATTTTACTGAAGATTACGATATGTAAAAGTCTTTATTTATTTATTTATTTATTTGGATATTTTTGTGTATTGTGCTGAAGATTACTGAAAAAGAAGTATATTTGTTGTATGTTTTTGGGAGTTGATGTTTTTATGTTTTGAGATATGTGAATTTTTGTTACCTACTTTGTCAAGTTTTTTGTTGTCCCTTATGCTTTTGCTAAAAATTTTATGGTTCCTAAAGAGAATTAGGGTTCTATTTTGGAAAGAAATAAAGTGAATTTCTCTCTTTTCAATTTTTATTGAGTTGGGGAAATGGGTATTTCTTTTTTCTTTTTTTTTTATAACCAAAGTCCCCCCTTAAGCTAAAACTACGAGTCTCCCCCTAAACCGGTAACACTAACGACCACATGCTAAGTACGTGGCATTTCCATCACATTTTCAATGTTGGGATTGGTTTTGCAAAAAAAATGTTAAAGTGTGGGACCAATTTTGCAATTAATTGTCAGTCAACCCCCACCTTCAACTGGTCATCCTAATATTTTTTTTTTATTTTTTCGTTATATTTTTAACGGCGGGACTAGTTTTGCAAAAAAATATTAAAGCGTGGGACTAAATCGGACTATTTCCCAAAGCATGGGATAAAGTTGCAAAGAGACCTGTACTATGGGACTAATTTTGCAATTAACTCGAATCTTTTGGATAAACAAATAACCGTACACTTATCTAAATTTAAATATAAGGTAAACGGTAACTTTTTAAGTGGCAAAATAACTAAGTAAATAAAATTACAAATAATTCAAACTTTAAAATAAAATGAGTAATCTATATATAATAAAATAAAATCATTGAGATTATCCAACTAAGCGCCACATATGCGCAGATGTGGATAGCATCGATGAGCTCTATTATGCCAAATAGAATTTAACAACTTTTTAGATAAAAGAGACAAAAATATTAGTATTTATCCAAAAGAATCTAATCAATAATATACATTTATATAAATTTTTTAAGTAAATAAAAATATATTTATCCAATATATATGTATTTATCTAATAGATAACGGTCAATAGTTTATCCACAAAAGAATTGTATTTTCTAAAAAATTAAAAAGAACTATATATATAATATTCTTTTAAATAAAAAAATAAGTAAATAATTAATATATTAAAAATTAAGTTAATAAGTATAAAAATATGAAAGTATATTGAACACAAAAATGTATTTGGATTACTTTACTAACTATTTACCTAAAAAATGAGCGAATCTTTTGAATAAACAAATAATTATACACTTATCTAAATTTAAATATAAGATAAATGATAATTTTTAAAGTTCCAAAATAACTAATCAAGTAAAAATTATAAATATTTCAAAATTTAAAATATGAGTAATTGACAAATAAGTCAAACTTTAGAAATAAAATAATTAGTGAATATTAAAAATATAAGAATATTATTTAATAATTAAAATAAATTTTAGATTAATTGTATCTCTGACTAATTTGTATTTTGGATGCATTCAAATCATTCATCAACACTAAATAAAAATAAAATATTTTCTTACATAGAAAAATAAAATTCAAAGAGACACCGGAGAACTATGGTTTATAAAAGCTAATAAAATAAAAAATTATAAATAAAATAAATTTTTATATGTAAAAAAAATAAAATTTAATATGTTAATAATCACAAGTAAAAAACAATATTGAAATATGTAAAATTAAGTTTGAATTTTAGATTGTACCCCTAACCAATTTACCTGAACAAATTTGTAAATCTTTATAAAATCAAATAATCTAACATTTATCTAATTTAAATAAAAATAAAATATATTTTATTACAAGGTAAAATAAATTTCAAAGACACAAAACCGTTTTAAAAAGTTAATAAAATAAAAAACATAAATAAATTTAATTTTATAATGTAACAATGACTAATTATATAAAACTTAAAATGTAATATGATAATAATAAAAAACAAAAAAAACTAATAGATATAAAAATAAATTTGAAAAATGTTACTTATTCATTTATTTAAAAATATTATAAATCTTTTGGATAAAAATAAATTATTATACACTTATCCAAATTGTCTATTAATTATATTTTATCTATATATATATATATATAATAGAACATAATTATTGAGACTATCCACCTAAGCGCCACGTATGCGTAGACGCGGACAGCCTCAATGAACTCTATTTTACGAAATGGAATATAATATAATTTTCATATTACTATTAAAAGATATTAGTATTCATCAAAATATATCTAAATTGATTATCTAATAACTATTTGTTGATAAAAAAATTAAAATATTGGATTTATCAAAAAGGATCTAATCAATATTATCGAACAAGTTTTTTTAAATAAAAAATAAAAAATATAAATATTTATACAAAAGAATCTAATCAATATTATATTTTATCTTTTTTTAAAGTATATAACAACATGTATATCCAATATCTATTTTGACAGATATTGAATAAAATTAAAAATTAATAAATCAAATTTATTTCTAAAAATTCAATATTGAGACTATAAATATACTTGTATGTATTAAAGAAAAAAATAAATCAAATTTATTTTTAAAAATTTAATATCGAGACTACAAAATATATTTTTATGTATTTTCAGTTTTATATCTATAAATCAATTTAATCTAAGTTAAATATATTTAGTACAAAAATCATGAAAATATGATAAATATACTAATAATATATATATATATATGTATTAAGCAAGTGTGCATTGGAAGATTGAATAAGTCAAAGATACCGGCTAAATATATTCATGTTTACACACGAGGGCTGATGTAATATTTTGGCATATAAAAAAATTATGATAAAAGATAGGTCATTCAAGTGAAATCATCGATGAAAAAATTGAATATTAAAAAGTTTCTCAATAATAAACGGGTGAAATATTTCTACTCTTACATTTATCAAGGTAAATGATAATTTATACAAGAAAGCCTTAAAGTGTTCATTTTTAATCATTATTTTTAGATACTCATGTTTCTTTTGATAATATGTGATCTTTTATTTGTTTATTTGTTGAATATTTATACATGCAACAAAAGGTTCCAAGATTGGGGATTTAATAAATTATCAACAAATTGAGGGCGAAGAAAACTCGGCTCTTCCATCTACACAAATGAGGGCGAAAGACTGGGAAAATGTTCAATAAATTATTAGAAAATTTATTTATTTATTCAATTTTTCACTATTTGTGATGGATTTCAAATGTACTAGCAGTTTAACGAAATTTAGCTTTGTTTGTTTCTTAATTATTATAGGCTAAGCTTAATCTTTATCTATTTTTTAATAATTCTAGGCTAAGCTTAATTTCACTAATGTTTTCAAATTGCAATAATAAAAACAAATTCAAACTATACTTTAGCAAATCTACATATAAGCTTTAAATACAAAATCAAATACATGACTAGAAAAATTATAATCAAATAATTAATTGATTATCAAATCAATCTCTCCTCACAAGCAAATAAATACTTACATGCTCAAAATATAGTTGGTTTTTATGGCATGAACTTCATCATTTTGATAACTAATTAACGTTGTTTTTTTGGTTGAGAGAGCATAAATTGTCGTAGGAGTGTGTCAGTTCTTATTCTTTGCACTCATTGAAGCAGGAATGGAATAGAAAATTAAAGGCGTATATGAATAAACTAGATTTGGATGTTGGTGCCAAGAGCATATACTTAAAGTAAGGATTAATGATGAATAAAATAAAACATAAAATAAATTCTTGTTGAAAATTTAGAATATGTCTTTATCTGCACCCAAGGAAACATAAATTAAATAGCTCATATCAAGGTATTGACACTCATAGAACATCAAATGTATAAAATGAACCGCGGCTATACTCTACCAACAATACTATCATAAGCAATTTATAATCAAAGCGATTAAAAAAATAGGAAAAAATGCACTTTTGGTCCCACAGGACATGGTTTGTTGCACTTTTGGGCCCATTGTTTACGGGTTCAACATTTTTGGTCCCACATGAACCAAAAGTGTTGCACTTTTGGTCCTATCTCCATGAAAGATGTTAAGTTATGGATAGAAAACCACATTTGAAATTCAAAGGTGGTTTCCTATGGTTTCAAACCACTAAAGTTCATAGAGGTGGTATTTTTGTAGAATTTGACCCCAGTTTGAAGACTCACACTCTATAAAATGTATTTTAATAGCTTAATTTAGCTAAATTTATGTAAATTCGACACATCATAATATGCAATTTTATAATGATATTATTACAAATGAAATGTTAAGTTATGTGATTGCAAAACTAAAATAACTGCAAAAAAAATAAGATACTAAAATTGCAGATTATAATGTGTCGAATTTACATAAATTTAGCTATTAAAATACATTTTATAGAGTGAGAGTCTTCACATTGGGGCCAAAATCTGAAAAAATACCACCTTCATGAACTTTAGCGGTTTCAAACCATAGAAAACCATCTTTGACTTTCAAATGTGGTTTTTCATCCATAACCTAACACCTTTAATGGAAATGGACTAAAAGTGCAACTCTTTTGGTTCCTGTAGGATCAAAAGTGCTGACCCCGTAAACAACGGGACCAAAAGTGCAATATGCCATGTTCTCTGGGACCAAAAGTACAAATTTTCTAAAAAAATATAACAATCTATTAGTATGGATATTTTTCTAAATAATTAATAATAACTCATTCAATTCCAAAAAACTTATATTTTATATATTTTTTTTATTAAAATTAATATACAAAGATAGATAATTTTTATTCAACTTTATAAGTATATATTTTTAAGGGTTAATTACACTTACACCCCCTCTGAGAATGTATAATGACACTTTCCCCCAAAAAAATTTTGAAATTACACTTACACCCCCTCCGAAAATTCTCTGTTTACACCTGACCCCCATCCGTTAGAATTTGGACGAAAAATGTTCACGTCAACAAAAATAATTACACAAATTTTCAATTTTTCTCATCATGTAACATTATCATGTATATTTTTGTACTTATAAGAGGATAAGTGTAACGTATATGTATGGAGTGAGGCCAATATTATTATATTTTTTCCTTATAAGCACAAAATTGTTGCACGAGAATGTTAAATGAGAGGTAAAATTAAAAATTTATGTAATTATTTTTTTTTAAATTAACATTTTCCGCCTAAACTTTAACAAATGGAGGTCAGGTGTAAACAAAGAATTTTTAGAGAGGGTGTAAATGTAATTTCAAAACTTCTTTGGAGAAAAGTGTAATTATATATTTTTAGAGGGGGTCTAAATGTAATTAACCCTATTTTTAAATATTTTAATATTATAATCACTATTTAAATTAAAAATATTCCCCGTGCCTTAACACGAGTTTTGTACTAATTTACCCTATATTTTATTATCACGATTATGGAATTTTCTTGACTCTAGGTCCCAACACTTTCTTCTTTTCAAACATTTGCCATGCCACCCCCACTACATATGAAAAATACAAATTAACTCCCCCCAACTCCTGAAAATCTCACTTTTCACCCCTCATTGACAACCATAAGAAAAGAAAACAGCTACTAGTCTCGGCGACCAAATCTGCTGCTAAAAGCTCATTAGACTCCATTTCTCACCAACGCCACCTCTCTCTCCTCTCGTTGGAAAAAAACTCCCAAATCTCGCCAAGACCCTCCAGATCTCGCCACCGCCACCACCACCACCAGCAGCGGCAGCAGTATCAATGGGGAAAGGCGGAGCTCTGTCAGATGGGGTGGTGAAAAAGATCATCCTCTCATACACTTATGTCGCCGTATGGATCTTCCTCTCCTTCACCGTCATCGTCTACAACAAATACATCCTCGACAAAAAGCTCTACAACTGGCCTTTTCCCATCTCCCTCACCATGATTCACATGGCCTTCTGCTCTTCCCTCGCTTTCGCCGCCGTCCGCATCTTCAAACTCGTCGAGCCTGCCGCCCTCACCCGCCGTGTCTACCTCTCCTCCGTTCTCCCCATCGGCGCTCTCTACTCTCTATCTCTCTGGCTCTCAAACTCTGCCTACATCTACCTCTCAGTTTCCTTCATCCAAATGCTCAAAGCCCTTATGCCTGTTGCTGTCTACACTATTGGGATTCTGTTGAAGAAAGATAGTTACAAGAATAGTACCATGTCCAACATGCTTGCAATCTCTGTGGGCGTGGCTATTGCTGCTTATGGTGAGGCGAAGTACGATTCTTGGGGGGTTTTCCTGCAGCTGGGCGCGGTTGTCTTCGAGGCTACGAGGTTGGTTATGATTCAGATCTTGTTGACCTCTAAAGGCATTAGTTTGAACCCCATCACTTCCCTTTACTATGTGGCGCCGAGTTGTCTCGCGTTTCTCGCAATTCCATGGTTGTTTGTCGAGTATCCTCTGTTGAAGCAGCAGAGTTCAGGATTCCATTTCGATTTCGTGATTTTTGGGACCAATTCTCTGTGTGCGTTTGCATTGAACTTGGCTGTGTTCTTGTTGGTGGGAAAGACTTCAGCTTTGACCATGAATGTTGCTGGGGTTGTCAAAGATTGGTTGTTGATTGCTTTCTCTTGGTCTGTCATTAAGGATACGGTCACCCCATTGAATTTGTTTGGTTACGGGTTGGCATTTTTGGGCGTTGGGTATTACAATCACTTGAAGTTGCAGGCTTTGAAGGCAAAAGAAGCACAGAAGAAGGCACAGCCGGAGGACGATGACGAGTCAGGGAAGCTGTTGGAGCAGAGGGAAGGGGATGGAATGGGGAAGAAGGGAGACTCACAAGCTTAACTTCAGAAATTATGTATTTAGAAAGACAAAAAGAAAAGAAATTCAATTGGAATAAATGCGAGGAAGAAATCTGGGGTTTTGCAGGTTTGACTCTGGTGTTCATTGGTGGATCTGGGGATGATCTTTTAACATGCATTAGTTTGGTTGTTAATGGTGGTGGTGCTTGAGATCCAGATTTCTTGCTCACAATGCCGGTTTATCTAATGTTATTAGAGTAGAAATAGTAAATGCAGTCTCATTCCTTTGGTTTTTTTCCCCCTCCCTTTAATTCCTATTCCTGTCTCCATTCAGTATTGTTTTTGATCCTTTTATTTGAAAGAATTGATACAAATTCCATTATGCTGGAAAGTTTTCATCTTTCTTGCGTACCGGGCCTGCCTTCTATCGGGTTTTCTGGATCTTGCTTGCACATTGATTAGATTTACATTAGTTATGGGGATGGCTTATGTGATGCTATAAATCTCTAAAGAAAATTACAGTGGTTTTGGAGTTTGACTGAATCTAATTTGAGGCAGGTTGGCAATGGCTGGATGATCTGATCTGCATGTATTTGTTAGTTTTGTTTTGCTATTTAAAGTTGTTTCTTGCAGTATTATTCCACGCATCATTGAATGAGTATTTAAGAAGTTAGAATTTCGATACTTTTTCTTTTTTTAACTATCCTTCCTTCTCTAGATCTGTCTCCATAAATGTCACTTTGAGTGAAGATGTATGTATGTATCTCCTGATGTTGAATAGTCTAAAGAAATGTCAGATCCCAATAAGCTTCAGATCTTAACTCAAAGGAAAACAGATGATGGTCATGCATTAGTATGTCCTGAGAAGATTTATCTACAACTAATACACAACTTGAGTTGTTAACCATCCATATCTTATGGCGATTACACGTTTTTTCTGCATTTCTGCTGGTTTTTTCTTCTAGTATGCAATGGTTTGTAGAAAGATTTCACTGTTGATGTGATAATTCCTGCTGCTAGTATCAGATTATTGCATTGCAAATACTGTTAATTGCATAAGAACAACTGATGGTTCTTGGATTCTTTAGCTCAAGAATCAGAAGCCAGCTAGTTTTCATTCACTCTTGTGAGCACTAGCCATCATGTGGCATCAACAGAAACTTATTTTACTGATCAAATTGCAGAATTTCAGTTTCAATTGGAAAGTTGAGAAAGCAGCAGAATAGCATTCAGACTCTTGACAAGAATTCAATAATCCAAAAGCTTGCAGAGATTGGCACTAGATACAGGCAATGAATGATGCACTTGTCTTGGATTTAGCATTCATCCTCACACTACTTGTCAACACTTTCAATTGGCAGATCTTCCTAGTTTATCTATACCATTTAGCACAGAGAAGAAATAGCCAAAACTTGATGGAGCTCAATATAGCCAAGAGACCATAAAAGCAATCAAGCGCCCCGTCCCGTTGCTGATTCTGTCCACCAGCACCAGCAGTTGGGGTTACTTTCTTAGCAATTGAAACAAGCAAGCTGCTCAGGGACAACCCGGTGAGGAATAGGAGGAGGCCGGTCCTCATAATTTTCATCCCTTTTGGTGACTGTGTGATGAAGAAATCCAACTGGCCAGTGTATATGAATGCTTCTCCACAGCCCATCTGCAGCAAGAATTGTAAGATCAATAGGAAGGCACTTTGCGGTTGCATCGCTGTGTTTCCTTTGCATTGGCTAGACGATGCTTCGCTGCTGCAGCCATGCCCAGTGTGGACAGGACTAAGCCTATCCGTATCCCGATTCTCTGTAAATTGGTGAAACCTGATGAGAACAAAAACTCTTCCAAATGTGTGAATCATCAATATTTATGTTCCAAGATTGAGAGTTCTTACTCTTTTGAAATCTAAACAAGTTTGCTGCTTCATCAACTTACCTTGTCTCTTGTGATTATAGCAGCCTTGTCCAAGAAGCTACAGATTAACATGAAACTTGGTAACATTCAAGAGCATAATTCTAACAAAATTTGCATGTCAATTATCTCAAGTAGTGAATTTGATTGAAGAAGTCAGTAGTGGTCTAAAACCAGAGTTGATTATTAGGCCACCAAGGAGGAGTTTAGCAACTCATGAATAACAACACATATTCTTGATAGAACCCCACCGTACCCTATAAGTAATGATGCATAATCATTTGTTAGAGCAACAAATCCAAGTTTAAATTCCATGCCCCTTATGTATTAATTGTTTACTATGCTGATACGACTTTATCAGAGGATCCAATGTAGCGATCAACACTGCTAAAACTCATCATGTGCATCTTACAACAAATGTTTTAATTTTTTCATTTTGCTTCTTGAGAGAAAGGCAGAAATGTTCTCGGAATATAGTTTGTAAATTCATCAACACTTACAACCCTACTTGTCACTAGCACATTAATCCTTTCCTTCATATCTTCCTTTTTTTTTTTTTTTTTTCCTAAAAACATAATTTAGGGATAATTACACTCCCTTCTTCTGTCGTTTGAAAAATTACACCTAGTACTCCTAATTATAAAAGATGTAAAACTCCCTAACAAAAGTAATAAACTTACTTTTGTACCCATAATAAGTGGCTAATAAAAAATAAAAAGAAACATGAAAAATTTAAAAACTAAAAGTACAAAATTGTCCAATATGTATAGAAATGAATTGAAATGAAGAGATGCCTTAGACTAAAAGACAAAACTATAGGGAATATTTTTGCTATTATTAAAGTATCACAATGGATGTAAATTCTATATTTTGTTTTATCACAGTGATATTGAGTTGTCATAATATGTCTTCTAGAATATTTAGTTCGATTACATAATATATAATATATATAATTTTATAGTGTTTATATATGTTAAGAAATAAATTTATTTTTACCGATCTAATTTATTTATCGATTAGTAATCATGATATAATAATACTGTAATGGTAAAAGTAGCAACTTATTGAATATATTACACTATTTACTCTTATATTTTAATTTAATTATATATAAGTACAAACTCACATGCATAAGAGTGTGAAATGTATAAGCATAGTTTGGTTAAAAAAGAATTATTTGACCTACAATAAGTCAACTACGGGCAAAAATGAATTTTCATTCAACTTTTTTGCTGATATTATCAAATTTTGTCAATTTTATTAATTGAAGGATCTATTTGTTGGATGAAAATAAAAGTAAGGGTATTAGGTGTAATTTTCCAAACCACAAGGGATCTATGTGTAATTACACCAAATCTCGATAGAGGGAAATTTAATTATCCCAATAATTTTATTCACTCAAGTCCAGAGCTGGGCGAGAGTGGGAGTGAGAGTGGGAGTATAAATTCTATTCTATGTTTTACTTCATTCAATTTACACACGTCACGTATATAAAAATAAGACGGGAGATAATAAGATAATATGATATTTGTGGATGAAACATTATTTTATAAATGTCAAAACCTGGTCGACATAATTCAATGAGATATATCTCAAACCAGAGAAATAGGGGCAGTGGGTTTAGTTTAAAACATTAATCTGTTTCACACGTCAAAGTTAGGTGACCAAAAAAGTCTAATTTCACCAACCCCAAATAAATATTCCAGCAATGTTTTTGGAAATGAGGACAAGTATGGTGTCATTTCTTCACCTTCTTGTTTGTCTGTTTTAGACAAAAGACACTGCATTTGGGCTTATATATATGTAAAGAGAAAAAAATAAATTAAACCAACAACAATTTATAATATCTTTCACATCATAGTTCAATACCAAATTAAATTGATGAAAAAATAACATTAAAATATATATAGCTATAGCACTAACCTAAACTAAGATATTTTTGTTTTTGTTTTTTTTTTTTTTTGAACAAGAAGATTGGAAAGGAAGAAATAATTCTTGCACCATTAATAGAGTTGCGTCCAAGGAAGGGGCATTATTAAGATAGGGAGGGTGTCGGGAGTGTGATATCCTCCCTCCTTAATCTAAGGATTCTGGCTCCTCTTGCCAAGAATTTCTTGTTTAATGGTTGTCTATTGAAGCAAATTAATTCAACCTTCCTGGCCCTTATTTCGAAGGTGGAGAATCCGCAAAGTCCTGGTTGAATTCGGACTGATTGCTTGTTGTAATGTGATTTACAAAGTTATTTTTAGGGTGCTTGTCAACCGGTTGCATGCGGTGTTGGCTGATATCATAAATAGCAGTCAGAACGCTTTTATCCCTGGATGAAAAATCAGTGACCACATATTGCTAGCACAGGAACTCTTGTATGACTCTAATCAATGGCGTCTTCTGGCTAGGTGTGTTATGAAAGTTGACATTCGTAAAGCCTATGATGCGGTTGAGTGGGATTTCTTATAAGTAGTACTGGAGTTGATGGCTTTTCCGCCGATTATTGTTCGGTGGATCATGCAATGTGTTACCACGATCCCCTACTCCATCTTGGTGAACGGACAATCTCATGGTTATTTCTGTGGTGTTAGGGGTTTAAGGTAGGAAGGACCTATATCTCCCTATCTATTCGTGATAGTTATGGAACTATTACACGCTATGGTTAAATTCCGTATTTCTGTATCAGGTTCCATTATCATTGGATATGTAAGGAGATTAATTTGTTTATGTTGGCTTTTGCTGAAGATATGTTACTTTTGTTGGGCGCGGAATCTGTAATAGGTGAAAAAGTAGGATATTATAAAAGAAAATATTTGAATAGCTACAACTCACTCAATTTCACTATTTTACGTACACTACTCTTGTTTTGTTTTACTTGTTGCTTGTCTCTCTTTTCCTTACTTTCACTTACTTGACATATCACACAACACCTAGTTATATTGTTGAATAGAACATCCTAGAACCTAGGAATACAATGAGATAGTCAAGATAAATTTAATCTTCATCACACTTCCAATGCAAATTCTTTTTCCAAAGGTTGAATGCTTTTTCCAAAGTTTGAATGCATTACTTCAACTTGAATGTCTCTTCACTTGCAACTCTTTTCCAAGAAGGCCAAAATGGCAAATTAATATCTTTCAACACTCCTTAATTTGTGATCTTGACCTGTTTCTCAAATTTTTTGAACTTGTCAACGATAACTGCTTTTGTCAAAATATCAGCTGGTTGATCACTGGTGTTGATGAACTTTACAGAAATTTCACCTCCATTCACTAACTCTCGGATAAAGATGTCGAAGTTCGATGTACTTGGATCTTGCATGGAAGACTGAAATTTTTGCCATGGCTATTGCAGACATATTATCACAAAAAATTGTGGTTGGCTCATTTTGCTCAAACTTCATATCTTTCAAAATTCTCCTAAGCCAAATTGTCTCGCATGCTGCGTTCGTGGTTGTAATATACTCAGTTTCAGCTGAAGATAGTGCAATGGATTTTTGCTTTCTTGAACTCCACAATATCACATTCGTGCCAAGGGAAAAAATGTACCCAGAAGTACTTTTTGCTATCATCGACGGATCCAGTCTAGTCATTGTCGGTATACCCGACAAGCTTGCAATTTTCTTCTTTTTTGAATTCAACACCTTGATTCTTTGTACCCTTTGAGTACCTTAGAATCCTTTTGCTGCTGTAATGTGAGTTTTACTTAGTTCATTCATGAATCTAGAGAGAAGGCTTACTAAATGAGTAATATCAGGCATTGTGTTGAGATAAAGCAATGATCCGATCAACTTCATGTAAAGAAAAGGATCAATTTTCTCAACATCGTCATGAACATAAAGCTTCCCATTTAAAGCAATCTGAGTTGAGATTGGCTTGCAATTATTCATATTGAACTTCTTGAGAAGATCATCAATGTATTTTTATTGCGATAGAAAAATTCCTTGAGCTTTGCTTCACATGGATTCCGAGAAAATACCTCATAAGATCAAGGTCGGTCATCTCAAAGTTTTCCATCATTTTCTTTCTGAAATCTTCCACCAAACTTAAATTCGTGCCAAAGTAGATAAGATCATCCACATATAAGCAAACAATGAGAAAATCATGCCGACTTTACACACATAGAGGGAAGATTCAGTTAAGCTGCGATTGAAGCCATTTTCAATGAAATAGCTATTGATCTTGCTATCCCATGCTCGGGGTGCTTGCTTAAGCCCATATAGAGCTTTCTTCAAACGACAAACGTTTTCCTCTTTGCCATTGATAATGAATTCTCCAGGTTGCTTGACGTAAACCTCTTCTTCAATTTCGCCATTTAGAAATGCCGACTTTACATCGAGCTGATAAACTTGCAACTCCAACTGAGCGACGATGGCAAGAACTGTTCGAATTGTTTTGATTCCAGCAACTAGAGCATAAGTTTCTGTGAAGTCAATTCCAAGTTGCTGAGAATATCCTTTAACCACAAGTCGAGCTTTATATTTCTGAATCGAGCCATCTTGATTGAACTTGATTTTAAAGATCCACTTGAGCCCGATAGTCTTCTTTCCTTTAGGCAAATCAATAAGCTCCCACGTTTCATTCTTTTATATAGTGGACATTTCTTCATTCATCGCCTTTGTCCGACATTCGTCTTTTGAAGCATCTTCCAAAGATTGAGGCTCGCTAGCAAATAAATCTTGCTCGATTGATTCATAAATTTCACTTAGTGGATGAACTTTCTTGGAGGACTTTTTTCATCGGAGTCACCTTCCATTCTTTGGCTTTCACCATTTTGGACTTGAGAAGGTCTAGCTTGAGATATAAGTGGATCATGATAACATTTAGATTCTATAATCTGTTTTTTTTTTTTTTTTTTTTGAAATCCCAAGCTTCATTTTAATCATATATCATGTCCCGTGAAACAATAATTTTTCTTGTAGAAGGATCCAAAAGATGATACCCTTTTGATTCCATCGTCGTAGCCAATGAAAATAAACTTATGGCCTTTATCGTCAAATTTTTCACGCATTTGATATGGAATGAGAGCATAAGCAAGGCTGCCAAAGATTTTAAAATGGCCCACAACCGATTCTTTTTTGTACCAAGCTTCATATAGAGTTCTATTTCTGACTGCCTTCGTGGGCAATCGATTTAAAATGTACATAGCTGTGTGTACAACTTTTGCCCAATAAAAGTTTGGAACGCCTTTACCATTGAGCATGCTCCTCGCCATCTCTACAATGGTGTGATTTTTCCTTTTGGCTACACCATTTTGCTGAGGAGTGTAGCTTATTGTCAGCTGTCTTTTTATTTTATTTTCTTTGCAATATTCCAAGAGCGGATTGTACATAAATTCCCCCCTCGATCTGTTCTCAAAGTTTTGATAACAAAACCACTTTCTCTTTTAGCTTTTACTTAAAATTGCAAGAATGTAGAGAATGCTTCGAACTTTTGATTGAGGAAATAAAATCCATATTTTCCTCGTGTAGACATCAATAAAGAGAATAAACTACCTCTTATTTCCTGGTGTGGGAGTTTGCATCGGCTCACAGATGTCGAATTAACAAGCTCCAATGGTGCTGTTGCTCGCCAGGAGGTTTTTGAAAATGGAAACTTGTGCATTTTTCTGTATATACAACGTTCACACATTGTTGTTGACTTCTTGATGAAGGAAGTCCATTCACCATATTTTTCTCCTTGAGAAAAATAAGAGCTTTGTTATGCAGATAACCATAACGTAAATGCCAAAGAGTGGACAAGTCTGCATCGTCGACTTTCAATGCACGGTCATTGACGAAAGGCATCGCCAATGAGAATATTTTATTCCTCATCTCAACATTTGCAATAACCACATTTCTCTTTTTGTCAAAAATCTTGCATCTCCCATCATTAAAATAAACAAAGTAGTCTTTTTGAATGAGCTGACCAACACTAAGAAAGTTGTGCGAGGGATTTAGCACATAAAGAACATCGGTGTTAAATTTTTTGTTACCTTCCTTAGTTTGGATAAACGATGGTTCCTTTTCCCTTTGCACTTCTTTGAGATCTGTTACCAAGAATAATTTGAGAACTTACCTTTGGATCAAGTTTCTCAAAGATATCCCAATTTTTCGTCATGTGATTGCTGCATCCGCTATCCAAATACTAAACATTCTTTGATGTTTGATTATCACTGGAGCAGAACATAATTTCTTCTCTCGACTTATTCGTAAATTTTGCCTCATTTTTTCTGATGTGAGCAAAATCCGCTCAACAAGAAAGATGGCCGAAAATTCCAGCCCCTCTGGGGGGCCAAGTTCTGGCCCCTCCGCTTATGGGGGAGGTCGTCGATGGAGTATTAGGAAGGCGGCGGAAGGACCCGTCGCCTGTTAGACGAGCCCCTCGGTGAGGATGAGGTTTGAGTGGTGATGAGGAGAAGGTGGCAGATTCCTCCCCGATGAAGGGGCCGAGCCTTCTGTCACTGATGGAGGAGGGGAGAGGGCGAGTAGTCCTATTCTTCTGGAGGGTGCCTCCTCCTCCCTTTGGGTCTCCGACCTGGAGGCTCTAATGGTCGAGTACCATATTCCCCCCAACTACGTCCTTCTGGTTCCTTCTCTTGAAAGCTAGCCCGATCTTCCCCTTCCAAACCGCCTATGTTTTTTCTCTACCCAACTGAAGGCGGTCCTCCGCTTTCTCATCCCTTTTTTTTATGAGGATGTTGCCCGTAATTTTGGGGTCCCCCTGAACCAACTAACCTGAAAGTCTTTCCGTCTCTTAATTAGTTTTGTTGATTTTCAAATATCATGGTCTCTTCCCCATTGACCAGGACTTCTTGTTCTGTTTTCAATTGAAAAATCTGAACCTAGGGTCTTTCATTTCTCCCCCCGCAGAGGGGTGCAATTCCTACCCGCTCCCAATGCCCCCAAATGGTGGTTTAGGGTAGCTTATTCTTCGTTCTCCCTTATTCTCCTTGGGTGTTCCCCCATAGTTGCTTGTATGATCTTCCTCCTCTAGTCTAATTCTCCATTCACGACAGGGCGTCCGGCTTGACCGCCCTCATAAAAGATCTCAACTCCTGTCCATATGATTGCCAAAGTTTGATAGAAAAGAGGCTCATGTCTTACTTCAAGTTTGACCCTATTGTGGTCCCTTTGGAGGAGTCACTAGGTATTTATCATTTTTTGCATGGTTCTTAGATCTTCTTGTTCATACCTTGTATTGATGTTTGCTTTGTTATCTTTGTTTTTGCAGAATGCATAATGTTTAGCAAGTATCTACGAAGTGGTCTGCAGGTAGCTCAGGGAGCAGGTAGGCGACGCCTCCCAACTGACCTTCTGAGGGGACTCTCACTTCTGGCGGTTCCAGGGGGAAGCGCACTGTCTCAGCTCCTAAGAGCTCTTCCTAACGGGCCAAGGGGGCATCTTCCTCAACGGTCCCTCTGCAGGTTTCAACTCGCTCGGGGGCGATCATTCCCCTAGTCCCGCCACCTCCATCTCGGGATACTAGCAGCTCCTCCCTTAGTCGCAAGCGGTTTGCCCCAGAGTGGGGTCTCTACCCCCACCAATCTTTGGTGAAGGAGCTGGAAGGGGAGAACTCCTTGGCTGTGGATTTCTTGAAGGAGGCACTACTCCCTGGGAACAAAAAGACTCTATCCTCTATTCTCCGAAAGGATCTGCTGGGGCTCCTCGCAGGCTATGATGCTAGGGTACCCTCCTACCGCCTTCTCTTTTTAGATTTTGTTTTTTGACATGCTTACTGAAGTGAGTTTTCTTCTCTGGCGAGCGCAGTTCTAGGGGAGGTCATCTCCTGTCCCCAGGTGCTTCCTCCTCCCCCTTGGATGGCCAACGGAAGAGGCTAGAAAAGAAGGTGGAATTTCTAGCGAGGGAGGTGACCAAGGCCAGGGAAGCCAAGAAGGCATCCCAAGAGGGGGCTCGGGATGCTGAGGAGAAGGCCTAGGCGGCTGAGGACAAGATGGAGCAGCTGGTAGCTATGATCGAGAGCCAATCTACTATTTTGGCCAAGGCTAGGGAGCAGGCTTCCCGAGACTTCCCTCACTCCACAAAGGGGTGCCAATACCTGGAGGCTTACTAGGAGAGTTGCCTCACCGAGTTTAGGGGGTCGAAAGACTTCAAGGCGGAGGCGAGGTGCATAGTAGGCCCCTTCTTGGAGTACGGCTTCAGGGCCTGTCAGAGGCAGTTTGGCCCCAAGGAAATCCCTCTCAAGGGGTTGAGGCATCCTTCTTGGACTTTGAGGCGGTCTTGGAGGGGGACCCTTGATCCTTTTTCCTGGGGGTTTGGTTGGGGGGTCTCTGTAATTTTAGTTGTTTTCCTTGCTACCTTCTTCTATCTAGGGCTTGCTGCCCTTATATGCTTTGAGCTTTTTTTTGCTAGTATATGTTTGCTCTAGAGAGATGTCTTCGATTATGCTTTGTGTATGTTCTTTGTTATCATGCCTTGATGTAATTGCTCTGTACACATAGAAACAACGATGTGACAAAGTTTAGAAAAAAATGAAGATTGTTTATTTGGTTTCAATATGATTATATTTTGCTTGAGCTAGTTGCCCGTGCTTAGGACAGGGCTTTAGTTTAGACTCCAAATGCCTGTGTGAAATCAAGGCTTACATTTTGAGGAGAGAAAGAGAGGTGCCTGCTCCCGGGGACAGGGCTTCTTTTCGCCCCCTGAAGGCTCCTTAGATAAAAGAACGAAGTGATTTTAAGGATTCAGAGTGTGTACCTTGTAGCGGAGTAGAAGTCTTGTCTCTAAAACTCTTTTTCCCATTTCCTAGGTAACTATAAAATGAGTAATGACTTGGTAATACCTACCAAGAGACCTTATAGGCCAAAGACTCTCTGTCCGCCGGATCCCGAACTTGGGAGGGCCATGCCTGAGAGGGCCCCGCTAACGGAGCTTGTTTCTAAGAAGACTCCATTGAGGGGGCGTATTTCGGAGAGGGCTCCGCTGAGGGAGCTTATTCTTGAGAGGGCTTCGGACAACAAGTTTCATTTTGGAAAGATTCATGGCATCCACTGGGGGTGCTGCTGTATAAGTTCCCGTGTGGGACTCTTATTCCTTATTTGGAAGCAACAACAACACTTGCGGAAGTGATGCAAGATGGCCGGTGGTGTAGGGCTCAGATGTTACCGATGGTAATCCTCAATCTCCAATAGAACTTACCAGCTATACGTGGAGATAGGGATATGGTCCAGTGGAGGAGCTCGAGAGGGACATATAAAGCGGTGGATGTTGTTCAGTTGTTTTTCCCACTTGCACAACACAGTGGGCATCGTTGATGCATGGTCCGCTGAAATTCCATGGAATGTTTTTATTTTGTGGTTGGCTATTCACCGCCTTCCTACCTTAGATAAGCCGTGGTTATGTCATTTTGGCTCGGCGTGCATCTTATGTGTTGATAATGTTCTTGAAAGTCATGATCATCTATACTTCAATTGCTCTTGTTCTACTACATGTATAAGGGTTATCAAGAGCACGGTTCGATGGAGTTGGCCGATGCAAAGCTGGGTTCATGCATGGAGTACAATGGGCGGCGAGGAAGTGGCGAGGAAAGCATCTTGTTAATGCCGCTAGTAGAGCATTTCTTGCCTCGTTAGTGTATCATTTATGGCATGAACGGAATGTGAGGACTTTTCAGCATGCATTAGGGGATCCACAAATCATAGCTAATTTGGTGATAGATCAAGTTCGAGTTAAATTATTAGCTCACTATAGTCCGAATTCTATAGAGATTCTACCCGTCTATAAAATTTGGAGTAGCATGGGAGAACGCCTAATTTTGTAGCATATGTTCTACATCTTGTTACTTTTAATGAAATTTATCATTAACCAAAAAAAAAAAAAAAATTCATATGACTATACATGGTGGTTTATTTATACTATTATATATAAATAAAATTCCCTTTTTTACTCACAGATAGTGGTTAATCACCCCGTCGCACCGATGTTTATACTGCCAAAAATAACCTTCAACTTATAAGATAACTATTTTATTCAATTTTTCAAATTCTATATTAATAGATAGATTAGTTTTTTCTTTCTTTATCTTTTTAAATGTGTGTGTTGGTTTATATATCTTATTTTTATTTATAATGTATTTCACTCTTATTTATAACATATTTTAAAGCATGAAAAAATATTTATTATATGCACGCAGGAACGTCGTACCATAATATATAACACTATTAGGGTTAAATGCAATTTGCTCCTCTGTGAAACCAAAAAGAGCAATTACCCCCCTGTGAAAAAATAACTAGCAATTTACCCCCTGTGTTATTCAAAATGCAATAAACAACCTCCTCACAGGGGCTTTTTTGTTTCATTTTTAGAGGTTTTTTTGCTCCATTTTTAAAACACAGGGGGTAATTTTTTTCACAGGGGTTTTTTTTTTGCACATTTTGCGTATCACATGGGGGGTAATTGCATTTTTCCCAATACTATTATAAAGAAAAGAGGTGTTATAGACAAATGACGATTTTGACATTGTTGCACCAATTTTTTTGTGATCCAAAAATGCCCTTCAACTGAACAATTAACTTATTTAACTTTTCAAATTTTATATTAACTTAACTGCTTAATCAATATATTTTAATTTTATTTACATTATATTTTATAGCATAAAAAATAATTTACTATATGTACGCAAAAACGATGTGCCACGATCAAATGAAAAGTGGCAGCAAGTAAATTGGAGCAAGTGAAAATAATGATTAAAGCAGAAATTAAGAAATAGAGAGAAGTAAGAGGGATGCTGCAATGCATGTTCATCCCAGATGATTGGATTGTACACAAACACTGGAGTAGCCATCAACATTACATTATGGGGTTCAGTAATAGCTTTGCAGTTGAAAGAGCTTTTATTGCATGAACCCTCCCCCCCTGCCGACACCTTCAATTAATACCCCCTCCTTCACCTTATTCTGCACAAAAACTTATTAAAAAACTATCACAAGTTTCAAGGTTTACTCCTCATCAGTCTCCTCTTTCATTTCGACAAGAAAGAAAAAAAAAATTATGGTACAATCAAACTGCAAGTTCAGAGGTGTCAGACAACGGCAGTGGGGTTCTTGGGTGTCAGAGATTCGCCACCCTTTACTGTAAGCTCATATATAACCTCACCTTCACCGACGACCATTGATCTTAATTCTTAACCATTTGTTAATGTTGATCATGTGTAGGAAGAAAAGGGTTTGGCTGGGGACTTTTGAGACAGCAGAGGCAGCTGCAAAAGCATACGATGAAGCTGCCATTTTGATGAGCGGACAAAACGCAAAGACAAACTTTCCCATGATCCCACGAAACCCGCCGACGTCTGCAGACGATGACGGCGTCTCTCCGGTGATGTCTCCATCATCAGACATTCTGGGAGCAAAGCTGAAGAAATGGTGCAAGAATAATCCAGCTACGCCTTCAATCACTTGTTTAAGGCTTGACTGTAATGACAACTCCTGCAACATAGGAGTGTGGCAGAAGCGTGCGGGTAGGCATTCCGGGTCGCATTGGGTCATGAAACTCGACCTCAAGAATAAGAACAACAAGAACCCGACAACCTCATCCAATTATTACCACAGTGCAACCTCATCACCCTCCTCGCCTGATCAAATTGATGATGAAGGTGTTGGTGATGAAGAGAATAGGGTTGCAATGCAAATGGTTGAAGAACTACTTGATTGGAATATTGCTTCTCCTTCACCTCATCCTTCACTTACAAATGGAGGTAATTAATTAAAGCCACGCCCATAGATAATCAAGGAGATAAACCCGTGTGATATAAGAAATGAGCAAAAACTTTCCTGTGAAAAAATAATTAGCGAATTATTCCCTATGATCTTAAAATAAAGCAAATTATCCCCTGTGTTTTCCCTTGATAGGAGAGTAATTTGCTTCAATTCTTAAAATACAGGGAGTTAATTTGCTAATTATTTTTTTACATGAAGGTTTTTGATCATTTCTAGTATCACATATATATAATATATATTAATCAAGTGGTTCTGTTTCCAATGCCCCCACAAGCCTGGTCCCAAAGGGCAGGTTTGCGGTGGCATTTCCGATCGTTCTCAAGCCAAACTCCTTTTAAAGTTTGATTCTCGACTGCAGAACAAACCCTTTCGAGTCCGTTCCTTGTCCCCAATTATAATTAGTAATTGCTAATGTTTAATTTCTTCCGAGCCGGCCACTTCTCAAACTTATGTAAATAGCTATAGCATGGATGAATAGATATCGGGTTTTTATTCTTTTTGGAACATATATATATAGATATATATATATATATATATCTGCGCAAACTTCACAACAATTGTATACAAGTAAGTGGGATGGATGTACTGCATATATATATATATATATATATGGTATAAATGATTATTATGTATATTTCGTAGAGGTCTAATTAAGTAAATGCTTGTTTTTACAGATTAATCAATATATACTTTTTCACGATTCATTAAAACTCGAAAAGAAAATAAAATATCCCAAAGTGGCAAGCACATGGACGGACACTCACATTAATTAATTACTCATGAAATTATACCTCTTATCTTGTAGTTAGCATGTTGAAATGGGGTTGATCGAATCAAATTAAATAAATAATAAATATAATATATTTATTATATAATTAAATATTATTTTTATTTGTATATTAATTATATAATAAATGTATCCTATGACGTTAGAAATTTTGCGACCCACTTGAATTAAAAAAAGTTGACTTTTAAACACTTGAAATGGAGTTTCAAGAACAATTTAATGAGGATTTTCTAGGAAGTACATGTGGCCTATATTTACTGGTATAATATTCTTCATATGATCACACACAGCCTGGGGTTGGGGTTGGTTGAATATTAATGGCAATTTGTACTACAAAGCCAGTTTCAAGATGGGGGGTAGGTAGGTAGCTGGAAGGCTGTTTCATTCATTCAACATCTTTCGTAATTATTACATACATGATTACATCCACGGGACTTGTACGGAAACACGCGTTGAGTTTTCTCGAACCCCATTCATCCTATATATGTGCATGCTTGGGATTAATCGACATTTTTGGTCCCCTCATTCTCTATATATTAAAATAAATATAAATTAAAAAGATACAAGATTAAAAATAATACTGTTTTAAAGGACAAAAATATCAAATTGCTTAAGTTACATGACGGACAAAAGATGCATATAATCCTATGTACCACTTGTCCATTTCTTGAAAAGATGTGTTGCTCATGAGATCAGTTTCTTTTTTAGTCGAATATCAATATCTAAATATAAATTAACTCACATCTTAATTAATAATATCACATAAATTAAATCTAAACAACACCTTACTATTACAGTATATAGTAGACTATCATCGTACGCAGGAATTCAACCCCATGACCTAGAAGTCAGTCTCAGCTTTGCCAACTGAGTTCGGCCGTCAGATCAATTTCTTTCTACCTCAAATTGAGATATAGTTAAAAGACGGGGAAATAGTATTTTTCATCCCATAACGTAGGATCTTTCCACTTTTGGTCCTATTAGTTACGAATTCTCAATTTTGATTCTGTAACTTTCAAAAAAGAGCACTTTCGGTCTCATGACTTTCCATTAGATATTTAACAAAAAGTGCCACATGACGTTAAGTGCATGGGACAAAAGTGTTACTTTTTAAAAATTATGGGATCAAAAGTGAAAATTTCATAATATATGGGACCAAAAGTGAAAATTCCATAACATATGGGACCAAAAATGTAAAGGCCCTAACGGCCACGTGCTAAGCACGTGGTGTTTTCTGTTAAAAAATCTAACGGAGAGATGGCATGGGACCAACAATGCTACTTTTTAAAAATTACGGGACCAAAAATGAGAATCTCGTAATCAATATGACCAATAATGGAAAGACCCTAAATTACAGGACGAAAAGTGTTTATTTCCCCGTTAAAAGACTAACTCATTCATTCCAATATAACACCAAGAAACAACTTCATACCTACTTATGACAAATTAACAAAGAACACAAAGCATATATATATATATATATATATATATATATATATATTACGATAGATATTGGAGTAGTCCTTAATATTACCAACTAGAATTACACAAGATTGAGCTACCATTACCAACAAAGAAACAACAGAAACAAGAACAGGTAGAGGACCCTGAGTTTCCACGGCAGAGTGGCCTTGTAACCAAACCAAACCAGAGAAAGTATGAAACCAGAACTTCACCAAAGCTCTGAATCAGATCTTATCAGCCAAGTACCTTCCCAAAGAGTCGATCGGCTTAGTGGAGATACTATTTTCCATCATTCTGCGCTTGATTTTGATCCGAGCGAGATAATCAGCAGCAATCCAAGCAAAGCTTAACATTACTGACGACTTTGCCGCGTCATCATCATCTACTGCATGCAACTCCTTGCATTTTTTCACCCAAGTTTCTTGGTAGGTTACCTGATACCAAGCTGATGCCTTTCTCTCGTACGTAATATTTTTCTCATCGTCTGAAAGCTGATCGAATTCTGGGCCCATGCACTCAAAAACTTTCCGAAACTCCTTTCTCAAGCTGCTATAGGCATGCTTGAGTCTCTCCTTCAGTTCTCCTTGTTTTTTGCTACTGTGCTTCGGCATGGACCATATGTGCCCAGTCACAACCTCTTCTTCTCTATTCACTTTGTACTGTCCCAAAAGACCAATCAACTGTCCGTCGTAAGAACACTTACAGTTCCATGCATCAGCAATAAAACTAGTTGATCCTGTAACCTCAAGGTCTTGGTCGTATATAATGTTATCCGAAGCAAACGTATGTTCAGGTTCATGATCTCTGTCATAAGCATCTTTAATTTTACGGTAGAGCTTACCTAAAATCTTATTGGAGTAGTAAGATTGGAATTCCTCTTTTCCCATAAAATCAGGATACGTCTTTGGCTTCAGTTCACCAGGCATATTCACAACCTTTCCTGTTTTAGGGAAATCAACGGCAGTTGCTGCAAGCTCGGCCAATTTGATGCATTTCTCATCCAAAGCCCCATATTCACTAAGATCCGCATGAACCACATGAGCGTTGCAGATAGTACCTAGACTTTCATTCACCATGTTCTTTGTGAAAAAATCAATTATGTCCTGTATAAAAAGGCAAAACATGTTAAAATCTATAACAGTTATGTCACATAAAAGAGACAACTCAGATCCTCAATGGCTTAGTCGAGACATGCATAAGTACTTAATAACAAGAAGAATGGTGGCAAATTATTCAGCACTAATAAAACGAAGTCTACATCAGATTTGCAATGCGATGAATGTTTAGGTCAGCTTATCGCATGACATAGCACATCATCCTCAATTATGTCCTGTATAAAAAGGCAAAACATGTTAAAATCTATAACAGTTATGTCACATAAAAGAGACAACTCAGATCCTCAATGGCTTAGTCGAGACACGCATAAGTACTTAATAACAAGAAGAATGGTGGCAAATTATTCAGCACTAATAAAACGAAGTCTACATCAGATTTGCAGTGCGATGAATGTTTAGGTCAGCTTATCGCATGACATAGCACATCATCCTCATTCTCTGAATTATTCCAATTAAAATATGAAAGACCGAGGAATTAGATTATTTATAGGCATCGCTGCTGAGTGGACCGCACTTTAACAGGCAGAGAAAATGACTGACCAGAAATTCATACATAAATGACAGAACCATCAAAACAATCAAATTATAATCACTTCTTAGAAATTTTGACAATTAAAAATGTCTATGAATCAGGTGTTTACCATGTGCTTCACTTCACGTGGCAATAGTCTTACTTCTCCAGGTGCATATTCCATTGGGGTCCAGCTTCTCTTGCTAGGAGGAATGAGATTCTCATCCCAAGTGACAAAGTAGAGATCCCCATCCAAATCACTCCCAGATGCTTCATTTGTATGTGGTCTATCTCCCTTCTGAGGGAAGACAAGACAATCATAAAGATGATCCAACTCAGGGACATCAACTGCCTCCAGAATCCGCACATCTCCAGGGTGAAGACAGGGGTTCTTTGCAATTGCTACGAGGCCCCTGACAACTTGACGCTTTTTCTTGGTCCCTGAAAATTGAGACCCATGCTTCACAAAACTATCTTCTAAAGAAGGGTTTGAGACCTGGATGAAGCATTGCCCATGTTCAAGTTTACCAAGCTCATCCAAACAGCCCATCAACCACCTTCCTGACGGAACAAAAATTCTTGCTCTTTCCCTGAGGTCCCCAAGTTGGGCAGCTCTGATACTCATTAGCATCCCTCGTAAATGAGGTTCAGTTTGAGGCCTGAAACCAGCACTTAACATTATTGCTGCTGTGTTTCCTTGATCAGCGCATGAAGCAGTAAGGACATCAAAAGCCATGTCCGAGTCTTCAAGCATACAGTCAAGTCTTGAAACCATTGTTTCTTGCATTCTCCAGAATATATCATCTCGAACTTCCAGAGCAGATAGTAGTGTGACAATCTGCCGATTCAGAAAACCAGGCTGGAACCTAGTCCACGAACAAATCTCAAGTGTCTTGTGATTTGACTCAAATTTCTTCATACTTGGTCTAAGATATAAATGGATTCCATCATCTTTTGCAGGCCAACCTGCAACAACACCTTTGTAACCTGCATATCTGATTTGATAAGCACATGGAGGGTTTGAACCCAGCTGCAGTCTTTCTGCAACTTCCATTGCAAGATCAGCTGATATCATACCAATACCATCAGAGAAAACATAGCCATTTCTCTCAACATCAGGGAACTGAGGGTTAACTTTAGTTAATGGGACTTCAATAGTGGCATAAGTCGAAGAGAAGCATTGTCCCATCCTTGCAGCACACTTTGCAACATTCCGATTTGTAAACTTTCCCATCCAACTCTTAATGTTGGCAACCCCAGTATTCTTATCCTCAGCAAAAAACCATGCTGAACGGTCTCGCAGTTGATTTGCTGAAAATGCCAGAAAGGAGTACTTTCGGCCACACAAATAAAACCCATTAACTAAAATATCCTTTACTCTTCTGAACATGTTGGTCCGTTGTGAGTTGGAATTTGAGGTAATGTCCCTCACAATAGGACTAGCATAGTACATGAGGACATTCTTATTGAGGGTCTGCATTGCTTCATCCATAAAAGTTACTCTTAAGAATCGATCCGCAATGTTTTTGTAATTTCTCAAAACTCTATTTGACAGTTCCACTTCTGGTGGAAGACAATAAGCTTTTGATGGAGTTATGATCAATCTTCGAACTTCAACAACATCATCCATCTCCCGAGGTCTCTCGAGGAGCTTAGGGTTGCTCAACAGCCATTTCTGCACAAAATCCAAAGCCTTGATAGCATCATAAACAGGACGCTTGTAGGAACACATGTGCTTAAGTGCAACTATATTGAGCTCCTCCGGCTGACTTCTCAACAGATCAAAGAACTTCTCAGGCATTTGATGCTGATTGATTATGCCTTTATGCATGACAGCATTCACCAAAAACATAATCTTGAAGTTTATACCTTCCTTGTACTGAAGACAGAAAAAGGGATCTGGCATGGGCATCCCAAAATCAGGCTCATCCTGGACCCGAAGGGCCCGACCTGGACTTTCATCAAGAACTGGTACCCTACGTTTTCGAAGATATTCCAACGCCTTGAAGAGAGATGGACCATTCCGAGGCCGGGCTGAAATTCTGTAAGTATTACACCTACCGATAGCCCCACTGGGTGTGAAATCTGTAGTGCGGATCCATGGATCATCATCATCCAACAAATCAAAAGGTACTGATTCTTCAATGTCATCATCTGCAGTTCTATAGTAAACCAAGGGCGATGAAGCTAGCTGCAATAGAACTATTAAAGAAGAAAAATCTCTGTATTGATTTATCTCATTTATTTCTCTTGGCAAGAACTCAATCTTGAAATTGCACTTTATTATAGCAGGTCTGGCTTCAGCTTTGAAGGAGAAAGCAGTGTCCTTTGTAAAATGCAATTTGCATGTCCCATTGAAGGGGTCAACGAGAAAATCAACCCCAGTGCGAGGTCCTCTCCAACCAACAATGAACTCATCTCGACTCCTCATTCCTCCAATCTCAACGAGAACATCAGAGAGCTTATATGGTGTTGTGGTTCTTCTCCTCTCATTCATGCGGTAAGGATTTTGTGGCCCCAAACTAACCTTTAAAGGCTTCCTTCCCAATATAAGCTCACCACGGGCAGTAGCATCTAATGCTGCTTTTGCTGAATGTGCAACTGCAAAATGCACAAATGCATGGGGTTCAATCTTGACATAATCAATCTTTCTCTTTACACTCTCCGTGTCAATCTCATAATTTGGGTATGATTCTGGAGGAGTTGATGAAGTCTTCAACCTACACCTCCAGACCAGTCCAATATTATCTTCAAAATAGTCCAAAAGCATCTTGGCTGTGACGTAATTTTCCAGCCCACCAACACTAATTTGAGTGACGACCATATCTTTATCACCTATCTCCGATCCCATTGTCTTTTTCGTAAGAGTCACGAGTTTTGTAGCTAAAAGTCTGCATGAAAAATAGCCTCTGATTAGGAGGTCACAAATGGAGAACAAGAGAATATGAACCACTACGTGCAATATCAGGACCCATGCTGTAGAGATAAAGCATCTCAGAAGAACCATACTTAAAGTATGAATTGCATCAATATAAGCCCAAAATCATAAATTGGAAAATATATAGAGTAGTGTGAAACAAGCAAACAAGACACATTTACATAAATAGATCAGATGAGCTCACACATATGCACGTAAACATATGTGCATAGATGCAGGCACAAAACCTCTGGATCGATTTCCACATAGCCCATCTGTACTTTTTTTTCAAGAACACTCAAGTATCTGCCCCTTCCCTGTTACAAAGTATCAATTGTTTTAACCACATATCTCCCTCAGTTAAGACCCAATTTCTAATCTGTTTTCTCGTAAATAAATCATTGGCAATGAATTCAAGTTCCAGAAAAGTTCCAAGAAAGGCAGTGATGCACTTTTGCGGAATGAGTGCTACAAAATGAGAAGTCTAGAAGAGAACACCAGTTATTACATTGAAGGGATGTATTTTCTGGAACCAGGAAATATCAAATCCTCTGTGCTCAAAAAACTTCTCATTCAAACTTTGAAGGCAATAAATATTAACTTTGCATTACTGAGCGTGATATATTACAGCCATGAAGGCAAACCTACTCCTATTTGATGAGTTGCAAAACAAATCCAACAAACTAATGAATGATACAAAAGATTCTTACAATCAAGTGGAGCAGAAAAGATAAAAGAAAGAGGCTACACTCTTCACTAATATATTTCATATAGTTGATTACTTTATTTATCTAAAACCGATTGACAGATAGAAACCAAATCACAATAGAATCCTCCTTTTCGATAGTTTTCAATTGATAAAATTGAAAAGATAAAAGAAAACATTTTTAGGATTCTCCTAATTCTCTTATAAATTATGGTCACTCCAGAAGAAACCCCGTTGGCCATTGTACCAATTTCTTTGTTACTGCAGTGTGTGGTATGTGGGACGAGAGTTCCAATACGAAGGATCAAATGTTATTTCATATCACAATCTTTGCTTAGGTCAGCGCAAAGAATCGAAGAAGACGCGTTTACCTGCTACATTTGTTTAATCTCTTGCATTTTCCAGTAAATAAAGATAATATGATCAAAACAGCAAAGCAAGAAATTCAACCAAGAAACATTCAGTTTGCACAAAAGATCACAAGGGAAGAGCAAGAATTCCAACCAGAAAATATTTGTACAGATTTCTTTAAAAAGGCAAAATGCACTTAATATTTAGGCCGAGCAACCATATAACATTAACTGATGAAGGGAGGAAACAACGCTTCATTTGAATACGACTGGTCCCGAGATTAGACACGGATATAACTAAACCCAAATTCACTTTCAAGTCAATGACAAATTGCCCCCGAAGATAAGTATCTCCCAATAGGCCCATATACTCCAGTCCACTGAGAATCATTCATAAAATACACGATGAATGTGTTCAAGGCAGAGTACAACTAGATCATTCATAACAGACATTCAAACTTCAATCAAGAAAGACCCACCCTTGATTTGCATAAAAGGACAGGACAGGCAACAAGAACAAGCTCCCCAGAAAAAGCAAAAATTGGACGTGTTACAGAGAGCCCATTTACCTCCTGTTGGCGGCCCTCACCACAATTTACAGAGAGCCCACTTTCCTTATCCAATCAATCGACAAAATCGCACTATTTTCTCTCTCTCTCTCTCTCTCTCTCTCTCTCTCTCTGTGTGTGTTTTTGGAGTGATAAGAATAGAGTGGAGAGTGAAGCAATGAGGAAGAGGGTTTAACTTCAACTTAACGTGGGGATTCTTCGGGGAAATGGGATTGATGGAACAACTTCCCAAGGACGTTTCTTGTTTATGATATTTTCTTTTCTTTGTACTTTTTCTTTGATGAAGCCATGGAAATGGTGGGGTTGGGGTGGGGGATGTTCTGTTCACGCGGGAAGCCTGCTTTTCCCCTTTCTCTCTCACTCTCATGCTACCAAATTAATGCTGGGCTGCAAAAAGATTCTTGTTTTTTTTAATTTTATTTAGGAATAATTACTCTCCCCCCTCTTAAAAATACATGAACTCTATTTAATTTAAAAATTACATTTAGTACCTTTAAGATTTGCTTATGTCTAATAAGTAAATATTTTTGTTATCCAAAATTTATCGAATTTGTTGATATTGTCAAAAAAATAAATCAAATGTAATATTTGTCATTAATTGACTCATTACTGACTTATTGCAGGTCAAATAATTTTTTTATAACCAAACTACCCTAATATATCGGCACACGTTAATGCATAAGAGGAGATATATATTCACTGTTATAAAGGTAATTTAGTCATAAAATATTTGTTTGGCCTGCATTAAGTGATAAATAAGTCAATTAAGGGTAACTATCGATTTTTCATACAGTTCTTGTGTTAATATCAACAAATTCGATAATTTCTACTAATGAATGGACCTATTGTTAGATACAAGCAAACCTCAGGGGTATTAAAAGTAATTATTCAAACCACAAATGGTTTACGTGTAATTACACCAAACCTTATGGGAGTGTAATTATCCCTTTTATTTATAATTCCATGCCCTATTTTTCCACTTTAAAAAAATAAATAAGTTGTCTATTTTACCTAATTTCTAATTTAAAAATTAGTATTTATGGAACATTCAAAAATACGTGTACAATTAATTTAAAATTTAAAAACAAATTATGATGTTTAAAAAATATTTTTTTTAATTGAATAACTAAAAAATTGTGAAAAGGAAAATAGAGGGGAAAAAAAAAGAAGTTATAAGAAGTTATTGAGAGAACACAAATATGGGTAAAATTTGAGAAGACCAAAAAAAAAAATGGAAGTTTGAAACACCAAAAAGGTTGCTCTTACCACTTTCTTTTTATTTTTAATGCTTTTATTGTAGATTCCAATTATAATTCCCATTCCTACCAACTAAAAAATATCCTAAATACAAATATGATCAATTCATCCAATTAACCTTTTGTGTCTTATATGCTATTAATAGAAATCAGAGAAATCCAAGCAATTTTTGTGTGCAACATTGGCAGATAAATTGTTTTCATTCTAAAAGATACAGGAAGGTAAATTATCATTTATTTTTATAGTGGTTGTTCATTTATAAATTACAACAGTTGTTTGTACTTTTCCCTTTTTTAATATATCTAGTACATAAAAGCAAAAATATAATAAAATTTAATATAAAAAATTCAATCCGATCTTAAGAGTCCTTTTCTATTTGTGAAGAAAATAAAGGGGAAACATGCAAGCAATCCCCCTTGTGAATATTGCGAATGAGCAATTACCCTCTATAAAAAATAAAATAGCAATTTATTTTTCTGTGTTTTTTAAAATGAATCAATTTACCTCCCTATGTTTCTTAAAATGAAGTAATTTACCTCCCTGGTTAGGAAGGTAAATTGCTCTACTTTAAATAATACAGAGAGGTCAAATGTTATTATTTTTTCATAGATAGATAATTTATTCATTTAAATTATCATAAAGAGATAAATTGCATTAAATCCGAAAATAAAAGGTAAAAGAGATTAGGAAACCCTACCTACCTTTACCATTACCATATGCTATGGTACAAAAGGCGGTTATGGCCAATTAAAAGGTAATGAAGCTTTAGGGGTGATTTGGGTGCACAATCACATCAGCCTAATCTCGCTCAATTATTGAGTCCGTGGGTAGACTAATTACTAGCAACAACATATAATTTAGGCATAATTATATTTTCCTCCCTTGAGATTTGGTGTAATTATACATAAACCCTCTGTAGTTTAAAAAATTATATTTAGTACCCTTGAGGTTTGCTTCTGTCTAACAAATAGGTCCATCCGTTAGTTAATATTCACCGAATTTGTTGATATTAACAAAAAAATTGAATGAAAATCAATATTTACCCTCGATTGACTTATTAATGACTTAATGCAGGCCAAATAAATTTTTTATGACTAAATTACCCTTTAAATGATGAAAATATACCTCCTCTCATGCATTAACGTGTGACGATATACAAGGGTAGTTTGGTCATAAAAAAATTTATTTGACCTACAATAAATCAGTAATAAGTCAATCGATAACAAATCTCACCTTTAATTCAATTTTTTTTTGCTAATATCAACAAATTCGATGAATTTTGACTAACGGGGGACCATTTGTTAGATAGAAGCAAACCTCAGGGGTAGTAGATGTAATTTCTCAAACCACGGGGGTTCTATGTGTAATTACATCAAATCTCAAGGAAGGGGAGGGTAATTTTCCCTATAATTTACTATATGTTTGATATTGATATTAACGATAATACACCCCCTCTCGCTGAGATTTGATGTAATTATATGTAAACTTTCTATAATTTAAAAATTACATCTAATACTCCTGAAAAATGCTTTCGTCTAACAAATAGGTTCATCCATTTTTTAAATTCACTGAATTTGTTGGTATTAACAAAAAAATTGGATGAAAATCAATATTTATTCTCAATTAACTTATAGTGCAGGTCATATAAATTTTTTGCTGACTAAACTACCCTTATAACGGTGAAGATATACTTTTGCACATGCATTGATGTGTGAAAATGTACAAGGATAGTTTGAACATAAAAAGATTGTTGACTTACAAGAGGTCAAGTAAATAAGTCAATCGATAGTACTTCAATAAGTTGTTTAGCTAATATCAACAAATTCGATGAATTCTGACCAACCAACAGATTTACCTATTTATTAGGGGGGGAAATATAAGACCCCCACCCTCACGTGCACCATCAGTTACACCTCTATGATATAAAATAAAGTTCAAAAATCCCATAGGTAAGGTTGATGATGCACGTGCTTTTGACTGCGAGTATGGGTCTGAAAAGTGCGTTTTTAACGATTTTACCCTTCTATCTCCCAGCTAATCTAATATATATATAATATTAAAATATTATATTACATATATATGTAATATATATTACATTAATAAATCTTAAAATAATATATAAACATTTATTAATAATAAAATATTATTATATATGTAAATATATAATCATATTAATATTTTTAATATAGTATTTGATTACATAATTAAATTATTTAAAACTAATTTTAAAAAAATGGTGGCGACAGCTTTGCTGCCGTCGCGGCAGAGGAGGGCCGCACGCCCTCCTCACCCCTAGGCGATGTCGTCACCCCTCGGACCAGAAATAGGTCCAGGCGACGTGGTTGCCCGTGGCCCAGACCTATTTCTGGTTCGGGCGCTGGCATCGCTGCCCCCTCTGTCGGGGGTGACAGGGGGATGGAAGGGGGAGCGAGGGCGATCGTGGGGTGGGGTTATTATTTTTTTAAAATAATAATTTTATAATTATATATTATAATAATAGGTATAAATATTATATCTAATTTATAGATATATAAAGGGGTATTTTAGTCATTGTCTCTAAAAAATCCATTCAAGTTGACCAGGGGGCAGTGTGAGTCATTGTTCATAACATATGAGCGATTTTTGATATTTAAATATTCATAGGGGGTTCAAAATGAATTTCGTCCAAATTATTAGACAGAGACAAATATCAAAAGTACTAGATGTAATTTCCATCTACATATAATTACATCAAATTTCAGCAAAAAAAAAAAAAAAAGAAAGTATAATTAACCCTTGAAATTATGTTTTGTTTTGGTACATGGCATGTCATAATCATTTCAACTTCGAAAAATATATCCACCATGCATCACCATGGATGGATATGGACTCTTGAAACGATCGAAAAAAGCATGTAAAAATTTGATTCCATATATCGTTTACTTTCAAGGGAATCGAATAATAATGCAACAATAACAATGATCTTCCATGATATCACTATGTCAACACATACATAACATGAGTGTGACTAATAAAAAATAAAAAAAAATGAAACAAAAAGAGCAAGAACCATACCTTTAATTTGTCTAGTAACTTAATTACCAAACACTATGAAAAAATATTAATAGGTTGGTATATATGGTTAAAGTAAAAAGAATTTGTTATTGCTTCATCAACTCAGATTATTCTCAAAGTTAATTTTGGTCATGCTGAGCTGATTTTCCAAGGCAAAATAATAATTGGGGCTCGTGCTTTTCTTCCTTTGGTTGGAGGATCACCCTATGTTAAAGTTTGCCCAAGAATATTATTATTAATTATCAGCATTAAATAATGGATATTATGTTCGAATATATTAAATTTGTGTTTTATTGCTTAATCCCATCTATTATGTTAGCCTATAGCAATATAGCCCACTTTAATGTTTAGATTTAGATAAATTAGACATGATAAATATACTTGGTTAGAAAATTTAGGAGATAAAAAAATATTTTGGGGTTTATCTCAAATGATAATTGATCGTAAAAAAAATATTGGGGGTTTTATCCTCAAAATGATAATTGACGTATGTTAAATATTTATATGCAACAAAAAAGCATGTTGATGGTGATAATAAATTCGAAAAAGTGTAGCCTATGCACGTGCGCACCAAATCAATTTCAAGAAACTAAAGAAATTAGAAATGTAAAAGTGCTATTCTCATAATATAAAAAGTAAGTTTACAAATGAATTCACCCCCTATTATAGTAAACTAGCGTGTGAGCACGTGTATGCACGGATTTAATTTAATTCTAGTTAAAAATTATATTTTATAAGATTTTTTGAATTAAGTGAATGTCAAATGAACAATATTTTTAAAGTGCATTATAGAAATTTTGTGTTATAAAAATTGTAAAAAATTGACAATACATAAGAAATATATATAGGATATCGAACAAATTAATGATGACGTCATAATTTGTATTACATTTTTTTTCTAATGCAAAGATGATTAATAATAACATAAATACCAATAAGTATGTCCTCAAATATATATATATATATGTTTATTTTAATTTGTATACATAATTGAATATTAAATAAATTTATTTTATATATAATGAAATAAATAGAAAATACTTATATGTGTCTTATTAATATAAAACTATATTATAACATGAAAGCAATTTAAGAATTTCACTATTTATGCAAATTCAATATAAAGTCATTTACATACTTATACAAATATACCATATCAAATTTTTACTGAAACTATATATTAAATTGACAAATGAATAGGTAGTATGACTCACATAATTTTGAATATATATATTTTTTAACTACCTTTAAATAGCATCTTATATCAACGATTAGTTAACAAAATTCTATAATTTGGATGTTCAATTCATTTGTCACCAATTCTCTATGTAAAGAATGACATACAATTATGATAGAAAATTATTAAGCGCTCAAAATTATATAATTGATATTCAAAATCTATCTTGGTATACTTTTTTATTATTTTATTGATATTCATGATTTTACAATTTTGTGGATGATATTTATATTTTCTTGATTTATCTTGAATTATTTAATTTATTGTGCGCATAACTTTTGTCAACTAAATTATATATATTTCTATGTTGATCTTTTTCCTCATAATTTAATATTTTTGTGATGAAATTTTATGGGTGACAAATCATTAAATGATATAACAATTAATGAACCAAAAGTAATTTTGAATAATTTTGATGGGTCTAGATTTTTTACTTGAAAATTAAGTTGGCGTTTACAATATCTTATAAAGTTATTTTTCGGATATAATGTGAACGACAGAATAATTTTTTATTTGATAGGGTGTTTCAGAAAAAAAATATAGAAATATTTATTTTCTCATAATATGAATTAAAAATAATAAATATGACTGGAATTAGTTTTACGCGCGCCACAGATTCTAGTTTATTATAATAAAACGAATTCGCAGGTATTCGAACCAATAACCTATAGAAATATTTATTATAATAAAAAAAAATTCAGGGAGTTCGAATCCATTACCTCTAATATTATTTATTATAATAAAAGAATTCGCAAGGGTTTGAACCCATGATCTCTAGGATTCTTTATTATAATAAAAAGATTCGCAAGGGTTCGAACTCATAACCTTTAGAAATATTTATTATAATAAAAGGAGTTCGCAGGGGTTCGAATACATGACTCTAGGAATATTTATTAAAATAAAAAAAAAATTCCCAGGGGTTCGAACCCATGACCTCGAAGAATATTTATTATAATAAAAGGAGTTCGCAGGGGTTCGGACCATGACATCTAAGAATATTTATTATAATAAAAAGAATTCGAAAGGGTTCGAACTCATGACCTTTAAGAATATTTTATTATGATAAAAAGAATTCGTTGGGGTTCGAACCTATGACCTCTATAAATATTTATTATAATAAAAGGAATTTGCAGGTATTCGAACCAATAACCTATAGAATATTTATATTAATAAAGACGAATTCACAGGGGTTCGAACCCCTGACCATCTAGGAATATTTTGTATAATTAAAAAAAATTTAAAATTCTAAAAAATTAGAATTTTGGTCAAAATTAAAATATTTGGTCAAAAGACCGCCTTCAATATATATATATATATATATATATTTAATAGAAGAGATAGATAGATAGTTGTTTATTTAATTTGTATATATAATGAATATTTAAATAAATTTATTTATATATTAATGAATATAAATAGAAAATACTTAGTGTCTTATAAATATAAAGCTATATATAACATGAAAACAGTTTAAGAATTTCACTATTTATGCAAATGCAAAATAACGTCATTTACATATTTATACAAATTTACCATATAAAATTTTTACTGAAACTATATATTAAATTGACAAATGAATAGGTAGTATGACTCACATGATTTTGAATATGCAATTGATCCTTTTTTTTTAACTACCTTTAAATAGCATTTTATACCAATGATTAGTTAACAAAATTCTATAATTTGGATTAAGCGCTCAAAAATGATAAAATTGATATTCAAAATCTATCTTGATATACTTATTATTTTATTGATATTCATGATTTTACAATTTTGTGATGACATTTATATTTTCTTGATTTATCTTGAATTATTAATTTGTTGTGTGCATACTTTTGTCAACTAAATTTATATTTCTATGATGATCTTTTCCTCATAATATAATATTTTTGTGATGAATTTTTATGGGTGACAAATCATTAAATGATTATAACAATTAATGATACCAAAGTAATTTGAATAATTTGATGGGCCTAGATTTTTCACTTGAAAATCAAGTTGGCGTTTACAATATCTTTTAAAGTTGTTGTTTGGATATAATGTGAACGACATAATAATTTTTATTTGATAGGTTTTTCAGGAAAATAAAAATAAAAATATATTTTCTCATAATAAAATAATAAATATGACCGGAATTAGTTTTACACGTGCCACAGTTTCTAGAAATATTTATTATAATAAAAAAAATTCTCAGGGATTCGAACCCATGACCTCTAGTAATATTTATTATAATAAAAAGAATTCGCAGGGGTTTGAACCCATGATCTCTATGAATTTTTATTATAATAAAAAAAATTTGCAAGGGTTCGAACTCGTAACCTCTAGGAATATTTATTATAATGAAAGGAGTGCACAGGGGTTCGAACACATGACCTCTAGGAATATTTATCAAAATTAAAAAATTATCAGGGGTTCGAACCCATGACCTCGAGGAATATTATTATAATAAAAGGAGTTTGCAGGGGTTCGAACCCATGACGTCTAGGAATATTTATATATAATAAAAAGAATTCGAAAGGGTTCGAACTCATGACCTTTAAGAATATTTATTATGACAAAAAGAATTCATTGGGGTTCGAACCTATGATCTTTAGAAATATTTATTATAATAAAAGAATTTGCAGGGGTTCAAACCCATGACCTCTAAGAATATATATTATGATAAAAAGAATTCACAAGGGTTCGAACCCCTGACCTCTAGGAATATTTTATATAATAAAAAAATTCAAAATTCTAGAAAATTAGAATTTTGGTCAAAATTAAAATATTTGGTCAAAAGACCACCTTCATATATATATATATTAATAGATTTTGGGAATGAAATTACAATGTGCCCTTTGATCCTACGGTCTAAATTGATCTGCGAGGGTATGATGGTCATCTTGCTTGCGCACTCCCTTCTTAACTTCCCTTCTCTTAACTCCCCTCAACTTCTCCTTCAACTTCCATTTGGGATGCTTGCATAATTTACCACAAATTGGAGGGCCTTTTTTGTGAATAGGATTTTTCTCCACATCAATGTCTATGTCCATACGGGACTTGGTTAAAAGTTTTAAATTAATTATAAATTTATACAAAATTAACCAAGATATTCTCGCAAATATATAAATTGGATACCCAACATTGTGACTCTTCAAGTACATGCTTAACTCTTGGAAGCTACCTACAGACAGACAAAGATGCCTTAACATTGCCTTCTATATTGGACTAATAATTTGCGGCACGCTCTATATATATACAATTTCTATGATACTATTTAAAATAAATATTTTATTATTTAATAAACATATAAAAATAATAATAATAATATTAAATTTACAAGAAAATTTTGACAAATAAAATGAATATTTTTTTAAAAAAAATCAATATTAAAAGATAATAGGAGAATGTAAAGTTAGATGAGAAAATAAAAAGAATTAAATTAAATGTAAAAAAAAAGACTAGAAAAGGGAGAGACACTAAAGATGTGCTCTCTCTTAATATATAACTAGTAATTTTGGCACATCCTATGTGTGTGCAAATTCTATAAATACTTTTTAAAATAAAATATTTATAAAATTTTATTATTTGATAAAGTGTATAAAAAATAATAAATTAATATTAAGTTTATAATAAATTTTGATAAAAAGGATGAATAAAAAAATAATTATAAAAAGATAGTGGGAGAGTGGGAAGTTAAATGAAAAAAAAAAAAAACAGATAAATAATGGGAGAGACATCAAAGAGGAGCTCTTCCTTAATATGTAGTGTAGATATATTAAAGGAGATCATCAATTTGTATCTCTTAATTTTTGTTCTGCAATTTAATATTTAATTTAATTTATTAACGTTCCCCTCTCCCATTATCTTTGATAGTCATTTTCATGCATCTTTTTCCACTTTATAATATTATCTATAACTTATTATTTTCATAATATTATTAAACAATAATTATTTTATTTTAAATAATCTTAAAAAAATTATGTATCTGCACAAAATTACTAGTAGATATTTAAGGAAGAACACCTTTTTGGTGTCTCTCTTTTTTGATCTATTTCATTTAATTTTTTTTATTTTCTCATCTAATTTTTCATCCCATTATTTTTTAATAGTTTTTTTATTTTCACTTATCTTTTGTTTGTCACCATTTTATTATAAATTTAATGTAAACTTATTATTTTGTATCTACTTTATTAAATAATAAATTTTATAAAGTATTATAAAAATTGCACACATATAAATTGTGCCACAAATTACTAGTATTAGATAAAAGGTAAAACTGATAGTCTCATCTGAAATTAATGTATAATATAGGGGCAAATTAAGAATTCGCAGGAGAAGGAGGGGTGGAACCGCAAAACCTCAGAAACCAACAACGGCAAAACGACGTCCAGTCCAGGCTCCAACGCTCATATCAATGGGAATAAAGAAAGAATCATAATTCACCCCCGCCAAAAATATTCTTTTTTCTTAGATATTAACCCTCATTAATCCCCGATTTTCGCAATCACTGCTCGATCCTTCTGTTCTTTCTCTTCCAATTTCTCAAATTCTTTTTTTGGAATTTCTGGCGAAAAAATGAAGTTCTGGAAGATACTAAGCAAACTTCTTGATGAGATGTTTCCAGATTGGAAAGACAAGTTTATATCGTACAAACATCTGAAGAAACAGCTGAATTTGATTCTCCCGTTGCCGGAATCTTCTGAAGCGGACGGCGGCGGTAAAGGGAAGGAGGTGAGGGTGAGGGAGTTGGACGACTTTGTTAAGCTTTTGAAAGTGGAGATCAAGAAATTCAATGGGTTCTTCATGGATCAAGAGGAAGAGTACATTATTAGACTCAAAGTATGATTTTCCCCCTAATTTCGTGTTAATTTTTTTTGTTGGAAAATGGTGAATGATAAATTAAAGAATAAATTGTGACAAGTGATTGGTTATGATGTGCGACGCATAACAAGCTCGTGATAGTTCATGACAACTCGTGACACGAAGATGATGGATGATGGGCCCCAATCATCATTTGGTTGTGTCTGGTCAACCTAATGGATGTGTCCTTTGGTTGAAATGATGTGTCCATTGGGTGAAACCCTTTAGATGAAATAATGCGTCAATTGGAGTGAAATGGTGCGTCCATTCGAATGAAAAGTCATAACCCTTCAAAGGCATCTTTTTTGATTGGACATGTCCGTTCGAAACACCTTTCCACCTTCTATAAATAGGCTCTCCCATTTTATTTCATTTAATGCATGATAGAGTTTCAAAATATCTTTTGGTTCGCCGTTTCTCAAAGTTTGTAGTGCTGCTACTTTGAGATATAAAGTCGTTGTATCTTGGAAGACAAATTGTCGATTCCGCGAGCACCAGAACAGGACAATAATTGTCTTAAAGATAAAGAGTCTAACTCTTGCCTCGACTTCGTAATACATAATTTCCTGCACTATCCATCTCATTCATTCATACATTTTTATAATGATTTTTCATGGGTAGTTCAAATTTCACCCTCTGCCTCTCTTAGATGTCTGTTTATGGTGTTGAAGTATAGGTAATTTCATTTACCTCCGATTTAACAGGTGAAAAGTGAAAATTATGTGTGCCCTTTTTGCATAACTTTGTATACGAAGTGATGAGAGTAGATGGTTGCAGCTGGGGCTTATGTTTAAAATATCATTGCAGTGTTACAACATAGAAATATGAAGTATTATTGGGGTTTAATACAATTTAGCCCCTGCGATATTGCAAACACGTAAATTCACCCCTTATGAAAAAAAAAGCAATTTAACCCATCTCGTGTAAGCAGGGAGGTAAATTGCTTCATTTTGAAAAATACAAGGGGTAAATTGCTTTATTTTAAAAAATTATAAGAGGGTAAATTGCTATTTATTTTTTCATAGGGGAGTAATTTGCATATTTTCAATATCACAGCGAATTGCTTGTATTTTTTCCAGTATTATTGTCCCAAATTCTTGAATAACCTTGATTGACTTGTTGGTTTTTGGGGGCTGTAGGTTCTCAAAGATGAAGTAGCTGAGGCTAAGTATTCAAGAGAAGAACTTATGCAAGTAGGAAGAAAGTTGGTGGATTTTCATGGAGAGATGATTTTGTTGCAAAACTACAGCCTTCTTAACTACATAGGTTGTATACTCTTATCTCATTCTTCTCTCAGATAGGCAGGCTCTCTTTACTTGAGAAATTTTATCACAAAGTGTATGTGTTCTTTAAGGAGTTTAATGTAATTTACCTTCCCGCGTTCTTTGAAATGGAGTAATTTTGAGCAATTTACCTCCCTAAACAGGGAGTTAAATTGCTATTATATTTTTTTAGGGTTAATTACACTTACACCCCCTCTGAAAATGCAAAATTACACTTCCTCCCTAATTTCTTTTGAAATTACACTTACACCCCTTCAAAAATTCTTCGTTTACACCTGATCCTATTTTGTTCGGGTTTCAATGGAAAATGTTGACGTCAGTAGAAAAAATTGCATAAAATTTTAATTTTACACCTCATTCAACATTCACATGTGAACTTTTCTACTTATAAGGATACAAATCTAATATATATATATATGGAGTGAGGTTAACATCATTACATTTTTACATAAGAATGTTAAATGAGGAGTAAAGTTAAAATTTATGTAATTTTTTTTTGCTAACGACAATATTTTTCGTCCAAATTGTAAGAAAAGGAGATCAGTTGTAAACGGTGAATTTTCAGAGAGGGTGTAAGTGTAATTTTAGAACTTTTTTGGGGGAAAGTATAATTTTTCATTTTTATAGGGGGTCTAAGTGTAATTAATCTTATTTTTTTATAGGGGAGTAATATGCTCATTTACAATATCACAGCGGGATTACTTTCATTTTCCCGGTTCTTTCGGGATACAACTTTCTTTGCAGAATAATTCAGATCCCGGAACACAACTAGTCTATATATGTCCCTTTCTTTGTAGGTTTTGATGTATAGGATTTGCATGACTCTGGATTTTTTTTCTAGTTATCACTAACAAAGTGCAAAGCTTTATTAATCCAGCGCTCCGTGTATGGAGTAGAAACTATGTTTGCCGTTGTTTTTGTTGTCACTTGACGATATCTTCACTATGTTTGAAGTAAGCAATATGGTTGCAGGACTACACAAAATTCTGAAGAAGTATGACAAGAGAAGCGGTGATCTTATTCGACTGCCATTCATCCAAAAGGTCCTAAACGAACCCTTTTTCAGGACTGACATAATAAAGAAACTAGTGAAGGAGTGTGAGATAATGATCTCAAGCATCTTCTCAAGGAACAAGCAGTCGGTCCCCCCTGATCTGAACGACGGTTGCCACGATCAGCAACAGCCTCATGTGGCTGTGGGAGAGACAGAAAAACACCTTACAGTTCCCAAAGAAGTTGAAGACATAGAATGGATGGAAAACAAGTACTTGAAGCTTAGCATATCAGCCTTACGGAGCCTGAAGCAAATCAGAAACGGCAGTTCAACCACGTCCCCAAGCATGTTCTCTTTGGCGCCAATGCCAGGTAGTGAGTTGGATGAATCCTGGGAATGAAGTAATTGTGCTCCCATGCTCAATGTAGAATTCCAGGCTTTCTTGAAGAAAGGATGCATGGCACAACCCATAGGAAGCAAATATATTCAGGTCAAGAAAGTTTTGTTTATCCATTCATTCACCTCTGTAATTCTTGAATGCTATACAGTAAAAAGCCATCTTTAGAGTTAGTAAATATCATGGCATGAATTAACAGCACATTTCTGTCGATGATTCTGCGGCTTTAGTATATAAGTTGGTGTTTCGGGTGTTGTTTGGTTATCTTTTATTGACAAATACAAAAAGGGACCAGTTGGAGCATCAATTGGCGCCTGTAGCTCAGTGGATAGAGCGTCTGTTTCCTAAGCAGAAAGTCGTAGGTTCGACCCCTACCTGGCGCGACGCAGTCATCAAACAAATTTTTTTCACTCCCTCTTTTTATTACTATTGTCATCATGCCATCTGAATGCACGGCACCAGACTTATCGTGTAATTGGTGTACAGTTCTAACTCCAAAAGAATTTTCCGCTACACTCTTTCCAAGATTAACAATCCGCATTGCCATGATCAACCCACCATTCACCAAACACGCACCAAATTCACATATGAATCTTTACTTAAAACCCTTCATTAGCTGCAAATCTCTCTTGAATTCAACTCCAAAAGAACATGTCCTTAGTCGCAGAGGCACCAGGCTTCATCCAAGTCTTCTCTAATGGCAGTGTCAAACGCTTCATCCCTCAAACAGCCACCCCTTCAGCTGAATGGTCCAATATCTCCTGCAGATACAAGTCCAAGGACATAATCATCCATCCATCAAAACCCATTACTGCCAGAATCTTTCTCCCTACTGATCATGATTCACTCTCACAACAACTTCCCCTCCTGGTTTATTTCCACGGCGGTGGATTCTGCATCGGCTCCACCACTTGGCTGGGCTACCACGTTTTCCTGGGAAACTTATCAGCCACAGCTAAAACCATTGTGGTTTCAGTAGACTACCGCCTCGCCCCGGAAAACAAGCTCCCGATAGCTTACGACGACTGTTACTCCGCCCTTGAATGGTTAAGTAGTTCAACTTCTGACTCTGAGACGTGGCTTCGGCAAGCTGATCTTTCCAGGGTTTTTCTCTCCGGTGACAGTGCTGGTGGAAATATAGCTCACCAGGTTGCGATAAAGGCCATCAAAGGCAATATTAGAATTAAAGGGGTGGTGCCAATTCATCCCTTTTTCGGAAGCGAAGCCCGGACGGAGCTGGAGTTGGCAGACTCCTCGGCTGATGCGGTAGCCATGAATGACATGTTTTGGAAGCTGAGCTTGCCGGAAGGATGTGACCGCAATTTCTACGGGTGCAATTTCAACAAGGGGGCGGAGACGGAGTGGAGCATGTTTCCGGCGGTGATGGTGTTTGTTGCGGGGCTGGATTTCTTGAAAGAGAGGGGGGTGATGTACGTTGACTTCTTGAAGAGAAAAGGAGTGAAGGTGGTGAGTATGGTGGAAGCTGAGGGGGAAGCGCATGTGTTCCATGTCTGGAATCCAGAGTCGGAGGCAACGTACTTGCTCCAAAAGCAGATCAATACTTTCATGCACAGCCTCCTGTGATGTGATCACAAGGACCATGGATGATGCGATCATCTATAGTTGGCGTAGCACGTTGTACTTGCGTGCATATAATAAATAATATTTTATATTTTAAAAAGATAAATTATAATTTACCTACTTGTAATTTATGAAATAGGCGAAAAAGCCTCTTATAAAAAAACAAACACTAATTTACCCCCCTTAATTCTTTAAAAATGTGTGAAGTACTCCCCTCATGCGAGAGGTGTACTACATGCATGAAGTCTTCGGTTTTGTAATTTTTTTTATTTCACAGTCGTTGGATCTTATCTAAAACAAATTAATGATTCATATCTTATCAATATTAATTTACGGTTCATATAAAATCTTATTGAAATCTATTGTTGATATTTTATTTTATAAATTAACGTTCCAGATTTAATTTTAATATATAATTTATATACAAAAACATAAAATATATTTTTATAAATATATATATATATGATATGTATAACATTTATAATATTATAATAAATATATATTTGTAATATATATATATATATATACACATATATACAGTAATTGACGCCACCCTCCCCCGCAGCCGCCCGCCCACTGCCCCTTGTAGCCTCCCCGTCAGACACCCCCTTGATTTCTTGCACGGTGAGAAATCCAAGTCTAAGCAAACAAGTTGGAGAATGTAGCTGCTTCCTCATTTGTTCAATCATGTTTGCAAGAGCGTTTTGACTTGAGCATTAAAGCTTTTCAGCTAAAAACAATATTGTCTTCTTAGCCAAAGAAAAATCTTTCGTTTCATGTATTCCGGGGAGCAAGAAATCAGGCTTCCTCTCAAAAAACTTTTAACTTACATCCACGACAATATTAACTATACTTGTTGTCTTCTTAATCCATCAGACTTGTCTTAACTTAGTGAAATCACAAAATTTCTCCTTTTAATCATTTGATTCTTCAATTGAAGGTGATTACATGCATTTCTGATCACTCTGTCCCTATTATCTCATAGTATGTGCTAGCTTTTGGAGATGAAAATTGGTATTCCATGTTTACTTCTTGATATGTTTCTGGTGTTTCCATATTTTCCCGATCATTGACTTTCTGTTTGATGCAGAATGGTGTTGTTCGATTCTGCATGGGTCCCTGATGTTTGAATAGTCCTTTGCCCCTGATATGAAAATGCAGGTGGTCTTCTTAAACAACTCGCGATGGAGCTAGACACATGCAAGAAGAATCCATGCGAAATAGATAACAACCATATAGCAATCCAGTTACAGTAAAAAGGCTCAGTGATATCTCAAGAGGGGAGAAATATCAAGGTTAAACTTGAGTATGATGGGTGGCGAAGAATTCTTCATATTTAGGTTGCATATGTGGGTGAATGTATGGTGGATTTCTTGAGCCATAAGATAATCATGCAAGATAGAGTTCCTTAGCAAGCTTAATTATGTGGGCTTCATTGGCTCACTGGGAGGTTCTTGATTGGAATTTCACTTTGTATGAATTGCCAAAAGAATCTCAAAGTCAAGGGGTTAATCAAATCCACTCTAGGAAGGTGTAAAAAAGATTCAACCCAAGGTATTTTCCTTGTTTTTTGCTATAAATACTCATGTCATCAATTGTTAGCTTGCAATACTAAAACCTAGTCATCAGCTGAAAAGGAATACTTAGCTGAAATATGCACAACAACTTGGTCAGCTACTACTTACTTGTCTATGAATACAGGAGCAAGTAAAGACAAGTTTGATTGTAGGACTTAGACCAGGAATGCCAAAAGTGGTTCAAATATTCCTCAACCCAATAGTGTATATTCTTCGCCCGCAAATACTACAACTGATTTTGGTATGGAAAAAGTGCGTTTGCCGGGAGTCGAACCCGGGTCTATTGCTTGGAAGGCAATTATCCTAACCGTTGGACTACAAACGCTTTGATGTCTAAAATTTGATCTTCTTAGCTACTAATAAAAGAATGTAAATTGTAGACCAACAATGATATATAATTATAGTGAATGAAAGTTGAAGAGAAAATTAAAGGTTTGGAATTGTCAGGAGAATTGAAAAGAAGTTAGAAAAATGGGCAAATGTAAGAGAAAGGGTCAAAGGCATTGGTGATGTCTTGGAACTTGGGAGGCATCATTATATCAAGGGAGTCGAAGAAACCCACCCACGTATCCCCCGAAAGAGAGTAGATGTCTCCATATAACAAGGGTCTCAGAAGATCGACTTGTTTGAAGTTCAACCATATCTTGACAGGCAAAGAGCATTGGAAGAGCGTCCTTAGACGTTCGATAAGAATATGTTGATTATCGAGCCATCCGATAATGGAGATTTGTCTCGAATGGTGTCACTTTTACTATCTTTGTTCATGACATACCACTCAACCTCCAAACTGTGGAGCACATCGGTAATAAGGTTGGCAGGTTCATGGATATGGAAGTTTATGAGAACAGGGTAAACTGGACGTCGGCATGGAAATTGTTCTGATTAATATCTCTAAACCATTGATGCCAACCTTACGTCTCACATCACCTTAAGGAGACGACAAACTTATTTCTTTCACATATGATAAACTTCTGAATTACTGTTACGTGTGATGCGCTCCCCTTTGCCCCTTGCTTATGTGTTTCCAACCACAGCAATCCTGTCGCCCCACCTACCATTCCCATATCACTTTCCTTTACCAATTACCCCCAGCTCTACTCCAGGCCAGCCAACCTTCCCATAAAAACCAATGCATGCACTATCATAAATCACTCTCACATAATAATCACCCATTGTCCACGTTATTTTCCAACCATTCTGCAAGTCAGCGAGTTCAGTCTTGGAATTTGTTGAGAAGCTAGAGCAACGCCTCCAATCTCCCTTAGGTTTGTGCAGAGGATTTTAATGCAATTTTCACTCATTCGGAGAAAGAAGGCAGAAATCCAACCCCGCTGTGGCAGCTTTGGTCGTTCAGAAGTGCGCTCGATGACAGTGGATTTTCGACACATTAAATGTAGCGAAAATTAAAATTTTAATTCCAGAATAATATTATAAATAACAATAAAATTATCAGTCTCATTGCTATCACGATGTGAATCTCATATATAAAAAGAATGTCAATAGAATAGTTAAGAGAAAACAACATTTTAGTACTCCGATTGATGTTGATGACTTGAACGTTTCAAAAACGGCTTCTTACCTTACAAACTGCAGAACGTCAAAATAGAATCGTTTTTGTTGATTGTTCACGGTAGGAAACACAAATGTCTACCCTCTAAAGTTAGTCCACCACACCTATGATGGAATCAACCTCAAACCTATGCTAGTAGGCGTTGGAGGATTAAGGTAGATCAACTATGATCTCCGGAGAAAGGAAGGGAATTCTTCTCTTTTTGGAGATGAGAAATGAACATAATAATAAGGCTAAAGTGAAAGCTAGATTTTTTAGCTTTAAATGAGAGAAAGTCTAAGAGCTAGAGAGCAAAAAGGAAAGCAAGAGTTTTTTGTATCTTTGTATATAAAGTGGTATATAAATTTCTTACCTTCTTCCCCTTTTTATAGACAATTGTTTGCACTAAATACAATGAATGTAGACAAACCATTTTGTCTTGATTTTAGATAACACTTATCCTCTTCATAGACAAGTTCTAGCATGACTATATTTTCTCTTTCAATACTGGTCTTCCTTATAGACAAGCTCTAGTATGACTCATATTTTCTTCTCATCTAAAGATGAAAACAAGTCATGTCTATGTTCAACGAATCTTGTCTTGTAGGCTTGTGGACTTGGGCTAAGGTCTTGGGCTTTGTCTTAATTCTCAATTGGACTAAATTCAATTTTATTTAATTTCCAATTAATTGAGTTTAATTATTTAACCCATGACATTTAATTGTTTAATTAAATATAAGCCCAAATTAATTAATCTAATTAATTGATTTTCAAGCCCAAATAGATTAGTCTTAATTAATCTATCACAAGTCTTAATGAATTAAACTAATCTTGTGAATTTAGACTCCAAATTAAATAATCTTATTATTTAATTTTTTGGGATAATTATATTTACACCCCTTCACCTATTGTTTGTTTACACAAACCACCCCTGCCTTTTGAAAAATTACAGAAACCACCCCTAACAGCCTTTAAAACCCAAAAATAACCCTATTGACTTGGTGAAAATTTAATATAAATTTTGAATGACAAAAATGCCCTCAGGGGTGCTTCTGTAATTACCAAAAGGTAGAGGAGTGTCAATGTAATATTTATGAGGATGAATAATATGACCCCATATATATTTTTTATTATTTAAATTTAAGCTTGAATCATTTTATTAACTTTTTTAATTGAATCTTTACATAAATTAAACCTTTAATAATTAAAATATTAAATTATTCAATTAATATATTACTAAAAATTAGTTACTAGGCTATACATTTAAATTAAAATTATCACACTTGTATAAATTATTTTAGATTCTTAAAATTAAAAGATTATTTATCCACTATGTTTATTTGTATCTAAATTTTATTATAATTAATAAATTATATATATATATGTATTTATACATATATAATATATATATTTATATTTTTGTACATACATATTTAGATAGCGGATGAAGGTGGAGGAAGGCAACAATGAAAGCGGGCGAAAGCGGAAGAGGGGCTGGGTGCAAGCGGGGCGGCGACGAGGAGGGTGCAAGCGGGGCGGCGGGGGTGATGGATAATTTAAAAAAAAATTAATAATTTAAAATATATTTTTAATAAATAAATTGTTTGTTTTACTAATTCCAATATGATTTATATAAAATTCATAAAATATTTTGAATTATAATTATTAAATGTAATAAAATTTAGTATAAATAAAAATAGAGGATAAATATTTTTTTAATTCTAATAATTTTAAATAATTTATTCAAGTATGACAATGTTTTAATTTAAACTTATAATCTAGCATAAACCCCGTGCTATATATGCACAGAAACTTATAAACTCTATATTTTGAGAAATTTCGAATTATATAAAGTTGTGTCATATTTTAATGATTGTTTTACTACACGTAGTAGTTGTAGTACAAATTCAATATCGATTTCTTCAACTAAATTTATAAATTGAATATTTTGAAAATAATCATATAGTATTATCATATTTTTAGATATTAAGAAAATTGTATAAGTTTCAAATACAATATATATTTTCATATTCAATTAATATAGTTGTAGTAAAATAAAATATTAATATTTAAATACATTTTATAAAACATATATACCATCATATCTATTCTATGATATAATTAATAAATTTCTACTAAAATAATACATTAAGAAGTACTGAGCTTTTTTCAAGTAAATATGTTTAAATAATAAAGCATATTGGAAAAGAAATGGCAAAACTAATGGCAAGAAATGAAAGTAAAATGAAATTGAAAACTTCTAAGCACAAAACAATGAAATGGAGATGAATAAATAAATTATCCCTTGTCATTAAATAAAGGTAGAGTAAACCAAATAAAAAATATCTCCTGATGAAATCAAATTCAAGTTGAAGAGAAAAATCAATAAAAATGTATAAAGCATAAGTAAGATAATTTTGAAATTATGAATCAATAATTCAGTGACAATATAAATATATATATATATATGTATATGTAGATATATGTAGTTTATGATAAGAAAATAAGAGATACTTGGAATGAAAAATTAATGGTAGTTTTTGTAAACATTGTTAAATACTAACACGGGTGAACAAAACTGGTGGAGAAAATATCACAAAAGTTCTTAGTCTATATATACATATAATTCAATAAAAGTTTTAAAAAATAAACGTGAAATTTAATGAACAAAATATTGCTGGATAACTTAAAAAACTGAAAAACTTTAGTACAAATAAAAACATACAAACTAATTTAAGCGAAAAATTCATGTCTTCCACACCATAAAAGAAGACAACAAATGTAAGATTTCAATTGATTTTTCTAATTGTTAATGAATTATTATTAGATAAAATTATATGTTCAATATAAAATAATTTGCGGTCAACAATGAAATGAAGCTGAATAAATAAATTATCCCTTGTCATTAAATAAAAGTAGAGTAAACCAAATAAAAAATATCTTCTGATGAAATTAAATTCTAGTTGAAGAGAAAAATCAATAAAAATGTATAAAGCATAATTAAGATAATTTTGAAATTATGAATTAATAATTCAGTGACAATATAAATGTATATATGTATATGTAGATATATGTAGTTTATGATAAGAAAATAAGAGATACCTTAGAATGAAAAATTAATAGGAGTTATTATAAACATTGTTTAATACTAACATGGGTGAAGAAAATTGGTGGAGAAAATATCACAAAAGTTCTTAGTCTATATATACATATCATTTAATAAAAGTTTTAAATAAATAAACGTGAAATTTAATGAACAAAATAGTGCTTGATAACTTAAAAAACTGAAGAACTTTAGTACAATTAAAATCATACAAACTATTTTAAGCAAAAAATTCATATCCAAATTCCACACCGGAAAAGAAGGCAACAAATGCAAGATTTCAATTGATTTTTCTAATTGTAACTGCGAAAAAAGGTAGATGTTAATGAATCATTATTAGATAAAATTATATATTCAATAGTGATTAATTAAGTAGAGAAACCATGATTATTTTAACTGAAATAATACAAATGAATTATTGTAGCACATTAAAAGTAAATATCTAAATAAAAAATCATTCATCAATGAAACAAACAAAAGTAATTAATTGAATATGAAGGCTAAAAGATAACTGCAAAATAAAATGTAAAGAAGTTTAAGTAAATACTTTGGATTTAGTAGTGACAAATACAAACCTTATAAAATTATAAAACTTTTACGAAGTAGAGAACAACACTTCACGGTAGATTCACAAAAACAAAACATCATAATAAGATTAACCAAAACACATAGGACAATACATAAGAGACTTGAAATTAAGCAACAAAAATAAAAAAGATAGAAAAGCTGTTTGGTAATGCATCATGCAAAGAAGTCAACACTACTATATCAAGTTGCCTTTCACATTAATGAAAAATATGCTATCTAAGAAATATATGTAAAAGACAAAGAAAAGACAAAAAAGACGAAATAATTATGAGGAAGAACTAACAAATTTAAATAACTCAGTGTAAAGAAATATTTGAATATTATAATTGTAATTTTTAAAATAATTGATTTGAACTAAACACAAAACATTGTTATAGGGTATGCATATTGAGAAACTTTGTTACTTTCTAAAAACAATTATAAGAAAAAATTAAAATTAAAAAATTCACATATTTGTCGAGTATGAACATCATTTTTCACGGTAATGCATGCAAACCTATGAAGCTCACGATATATTTTATGTTATTTTGATAGATCAACATAAATAAAATTATTCACTGAATAAAAACAGATATTCATACGGGCGAATATGTCAAAATGTCTTTTATAACATAATATAATTGAATTTTTGTAGGAGGAATCGAATTAAGAACATTTGGAAGATAGTCTATCAATTTTTAAACGGGTAAAACTCATTTTGATACCCTAGTTATGTTATTAATATCATTTTGGTACTTAAGTAATTATAAAATTATCCATTGGTACCAAGTTTTGCCATTAATATCCTTTGATACCCACTTGTGTTTTTCATTTACTTTTTCTATCATCCTTTTATGTAATTGTCATTATACCCTTAAATATTAAACAAATAATAATTATAGCAAATAAAAACTTGCACAAATTTCTATCAATATATTTGTCTTTATTTAAACCATTATAGTTTCATTTCTATATTTGGTTATCAAAATTATTATATTTTATTTTGATATCTTTTACTATCTTCATGCCAAATATTTATCAAAAAAATAACTCATTATTAAATAAATTATATTAATAGTCAAGCCCATCAAGAAATATATTTGAAGTAGAAAGTTATTCTAATATAATAAAGAATAGGACTTAAATATTTGTTCTTCATCAAAGATATTGTTGCATTTAATCGAGATAGTAAAGTTTGATAGCAAAAGCTTAAATTTAGATTCAAAAATTTTATATTACAAATTTTCAAAAATTACAATGCATATTGAATTTTGTGATTTTGCAATGCATTTTGTAGGTTACTTGTAGTATAATTAATTACAAAGTAATGGGTTGTCTTATAAATATTAATAGATAAAGTGAGTAGAAAATAACAAAACAAATATAATAAAGATACAGGACTTCAATGTTTGTTTTTAGTCAAAATAATTTTGCATTTAGTCGAGAAATTAAAGTTTGATTGAAAAACCTAAATTTATATTCAAAAGTTTAAATTTTATATTATAAATTTTTAAAAATTAAAATGCAGATTGAATTTTTATGAGGTTGCAATGCATTTTGTATTTTACTTGTAATATAATGAAGTATTTAGTAATGGGTTGTCTTGAAGTCAAAAAAAAAAAAAAGTAATGGGTTGTCTTGTAAATATTAATAGATAGAGTGAGTAGAAAATAATAAATTAATAAAATATTATTATCAAGCATAATACTATAATGTCAAAAAAGTACAAATTAAATGGCTCCAAAGACAAAATATATTGATCGAAAATCATTCAAAATTTTCTTTAGTATATTTTTTTATTTATTTTTTGTATTATCAATGCCATTTTTCCTTAGATCATAACTTAGGGAACCTAAAGAAATTTACCCATTTAAAAATTAATATAGTGGTGGTCTTTAAGTTTTTAATCCTAAGTGACATTAGGAATTATAATAAAATCCGATAAAAAAATTGAGAAAGCACCGAAAAAAAGTCAATTTGAATAAAATTGAAAACTTACTTTATCAGTATTAGTAAAAAAAATGTCTAACAACTATAATAATGGAAGATCTCAATTTAAAAGTAACGATTTTAGCTGATTAAATTAAAAATTTACTGCATATAGTAGGAGATTTATATAAGTTTGGTGCGTGAATGAAAAGTATATGATTAAATGAAAAATAAATAATTGTTGATAAGATACATAATTTTTTTGGGATGGATATTTAAATCTAATTTTGAATTTGTTTAAGGATATATATGGATTGGATGAGTATCCTAATTGTGAAGGTGGAATTTTGTATAGATAAACACCAATATTGAGTATAGGATTTTTTACATAAATACAAATTTAATTTAAATTTAAAATAGATGATATCTTCTGACCAATGAGATTTTTTCTTGAAAATTAAAAAACTCAAAATTCTAAGAACTGAGAATTGAGTCAAACTTAGCTTAATTGCGGTCAACTATCGTTTTGCTATATATATATATATAGGTGATGTTTCTAACCGATGTTTTCTTGAAAGTTTAAAAATTCAATTATAATATTGAAAATAAGATTTCAGATAAACACAAAATAAATATTTAAGATATTTAAAAAAATAATATTTCAAACTAATAAGATTTTTTTTTAACAATTAAAAAAATCAATTATAATCCTGGAGATAAGATTTTGGATAAATACAAAGTAAATATTTTTTTTGAACATAATACAAAGTACATATTTAATATAAATAATTAGATAATATTTCTGACGAATGAAAATTTTTCTTAGTAATTAAAAAACTCAAAATTTTAAAAATTGAGAATTGAGTCAAATAGTTTAATTGTGATCAAACTTCGTTTTACTATATATATAGATATATGTATATATGGTGAAATTAAGTAGGTAGGGATAGGGGGTAGGCGGCATGATGAGTTTGTTATCATGTTTCGTGTTTCCCAGCTCCCCTCTTACTTCAGCATAATTACACAAACTAAACCAACAATCATACTTCTGCTCATTTTTAGATAATTAAAACAGGTGATTTATTATTACTTAGTATGTGTGGCACGTTTAAATATGTGTATAATTAATTTTAAATTTAAAAAATTGATTATTATTTAAAAATATATATGAATTAGATTAATAAGAAACATAAAAATATATAATATGAGAAATCATTAAAAAAATTAGAGAACAAAAAGGGATATGAAAATTGAGAAGAGAGAATAAATAAAAATTAATAGAATAATTAAAACAATAAAAATTGGTTGATCATAAATAATGAAAGATGAGTGGTTGTGTGGGGGATTAATGGGAAATGAAGAAGAATCCAACAGTGAATTAAGTGCATGAAGTTAAGGAGAGAAGGGGGCACTGCAGCGTTCTAGTTACGTTGTGGTGAAATGAATAAGGGTGGTTACAGCTCGGAATTTGATTCGGTCAAATTTTAATTAATCATATGGCAGGTGCAATATATTTATTGTGTAATTGGTGCACAGTTAAGATAAAGTGATCAATCACATAGCAAATGTATCACACTTCTTTTAAGATTAATTTGGTTCGACCAAACCTGATTCGAGTAAGAATTTTCCTAGTAACCGCTGATAAAATCATAATAAAGGAAGAAGGAAAGTAGGTCAACTTTTAAGGATAATTACACCGTACTTTCAGGACGTTTGGTATAATTATATGCAATACCGTATAGTTTGAAAAATTACACTTAGTATTCTTGATATTTTTTTTTTCGTCTAACAGAAGATCTTTTTATTAATAAAAATTTATCGAATTTGCTGATATTGGCAAAAATATGGATGGAAATCTAATATTTATGTCGATTCACTTATTACTGACTTATTGCAGGTCAAATAATTCTTTTTCCTAATCAAACTATCCTTATACATCTTCACACATTAATGCATGTGAGAACTCCAAAAGGGGTTTGGCTCGAAGGCGACCGGAAATGGCACAGCAGGCCTGCTCCTTGGAACCAGGCCTGTGGGCCATTGAAGGCGGAGCTGACCAGCTGCCCCTTGGGACCAGCGGGGCAGCGTACTTCTCCGGTAGTTGTAAACTAGCCATGACCGTAGGGAAGGGATAGTATTATTTACGGAGCGAGCACTTTACTTTTTTCTTTCTGGCGTGACTGCTTTCTTTGCTAGATGGGATCGATCCCAGACCTAGCCGCTTTGCACCACAAAATAGGTATTCACCTTCCAAGTTTGCTCACCATGCTCAACGCACGTTAGAAAAGCGTGTAAATGTGCCTTTCGAGCATCTTTTTGTCACAGGGGATGCTCAACAAAGATTGACTCAATCCGTGGTGGCCTGGTCTGCCAGCTCTTAGTGGCTCTACGTCCGGTCGTGCGTGGTATGTTCGCGATTCGTACAAATGGAACGCATCGCGTACTATAACTTTCCTTTTTTGGGCTGGGCCATTCCATCAAATCTTTGAGAAGGAGCCCAATCTCGTATTTGATGGTCGGCGTGGCGATAGGCTTTGCTTCTACGACTGCCTTCCGAGCCGTTGAAACACTAAGCGAGAACGGTAAGGGGCGCGTCGTTGTGCGGGGATGCGATTTGCCAAGCTGGGGCATCGTCCCTCAGGAAATAACTCGCTAGTATTAACTAAATGCTTACGATCCTTGCTTTGTGTTCCTTATTTGAGTTTTTGCCTTGATCAATTATGATTTCTGAAGATATGAAGCTCCTTGTTACCCATCAGGTAAGAATAAAGAAAAGATAGGACCTAGTTAGCTCTATGAAGTTTCCATTCCCACTGGGAGCTACCTTGTGGGTGTCCAATGCCGACCCCGTTGTGCTGTGCGTCTTGTCTTTCCCGACGAAAGTGATGCCAATTCAGCGTGTGTGGCCTGATGCGGTTCAACCAAGCTGAAGTGTAAGGTATAAGTGAAGAGAATAGAAGACATGAAGTCCGTCACTTAGCCTAGTCTATATCCACAGCTGACGCAACTCCGTACCGACGCCTCACTACTACAATATGTTTTAACTTAACGGCTAAGCGATTTCATAAGCTGAGCTTTCCTTAACCAGCTGTCCTTCTACCTCCTCCCTGGTTAGTCGAGTAAGTACCACACATAAGGCAAAAAAAAGCTCTTGCTTGATCCGCCCCCCAAGGCCAAGGGCTACTGATTGTGCTTGTGGCAGCTACGTCTTTCCTCTACCTAAAGGTAAGGTATTGTGCCACCTCAAACTCAAAACTATAAAGAGAAACCCTCTCCTCTTTCTACGAGAGAGCAGGGTGGAAAGAGAACAACCGGTGTTCCGCCGATCTCAAGGGTTTCTCTTCTCCAACAACGAATGTAGCAACTTTTGACTCGTTCCAAGAAAGAGATCTATTTCTGCTAATAAGTGACCTCTTTTCCTTATATGGGAAATCGTTCATAAAAGTATGAGATTACATCCTCAACTCAACTCTTTCTAGGTCAGCACACCTACATTTCCCCAAGCCCAAAGACTTACTAAATGCGGGGGGGTAGCCCGAGGGCAGAGATCCTACTTTCGAAGCTTCAAAAGAAGGGTTTTCTAGCTCGCACGTTTGACCTCAGATTATGTCTTTCGCAACGTCAAGTAATTGGAGAATCTCGACAGCTGACGCATCTGTTCTGGTCTCTCTTTTTTCCGTTTATTTCGATTTCTATCCCGGTTAGATCATGGGATGACTCCTCGAATCCTTTGCTTTCTTTCATCTCTCTGACAACGGGCTTTTGCCAATCAATATCTTCTGACTTTATCAAATGAAGGTCGTCTTCGGATTTGACTTGCTGGGTCCCTTCCTCAGTCAAAGACTGGGGCCAGATTAGTAATCTATCAATCCACCGTGGCTTTCTTTCTCCAACTTCTTAGCCCCGATCTTGGGGATTTCCTAGTGACCAAATTTTTCTTTCCGTGATAGCTTGTGATTCGAACTTCTATCTTCAGAATGTGGAAGAAAATAGACTCAAGAAAAAGACTAACTAAGAAGAATGGTCCCTTCTTAGCCCTCCTTTTCCTTCTCGGGCTTTCCATGTGGGGCCCGGTACGCGAAGGCTTCTCCTCTTCTCTTGTAGTGAATCGCGCGCTGGGACTGACCTTTTGTACGGAGCTGGAGAGAAAACTCATTGCCGAAGACCTGACTAAGGCATTTAGCTACTCGCCCTTTCGGGGGTTCCTTAGGGACCGATTCACTCTGCGTAGATTGACTGAACGCAGAAAACCTTCCACTGGCAGGCGATCGTGTTTTTCACAGGATTTCTCGTTACTCATGTCAGCATTCAGGAATGGTTTTTCTCAGAGTCAGACCACGCCTTATGACGAAAGGGGCAGCCCCAGAGGATATCCTCACTTGGCTCAAAACCAACTGTCTCAATCAGACAGCGCACACCAAGGTTAGCAGGGAAAGCAGCCTTGTTGGATAAAGTAAAGGACCAGGGGTCTAGCACTTTTGTTTTGTGGGAATACCCGGCTTTTAATATGGATATCCATGACTAAAGTCTCTTCCCACAGGCTAGGCTAAGCCCGAAAGAAAATCCTACATAGCGAAAAGGGAGATCCCCTTACGCACGTGAAATCCTTTTATGCCCACCCGCCTAATGTGCTGAAGTGGCTCATGATGATAGTCTTATGATCAGACTAGATACCCTGCGACCTAAAGGATGATATGGCAACATATCTTCCGTTGACTATTACATTATTCTATTATTCTGTTTGTATCTCTACATTTAAGAATTGCTAGGTATATCTTCGTACTTATAAAGTAGTTTGGTAAAAAAAGATTTGTTTGACATGCAATAAGTCAGTAATAATTAGTTAATCAAAGGTAAATATGCATTTTCATTCAATTTTTTGTTAATATCAATAAATTCAGTGAAATTTTACTAATGAAAGGATCTATTTATTAGATGAAAATAAATGTTATGAATATGTTATGAATATTAAACATAATTTATCAAATTATATTAGATAAAAATAAAATGTTATGAGTATTAAATATAATTTATCAAATTATAAAAAATTTACGTATAATTACTCTAAATCTTAAAAAATGACAGTGTAATTATCCCAATTTTTATGGTTATGTGTTTAGGAGAGAGTGAGAGTAAGAAAAGGGCTTTTGCCTTTGCTTTCCACGCGTAAGGGCTAAGGGGAAAGGCTTGTGCATGCAGCCACCCATAGGAAGCCCCATGTGATCCCCTGACGACTCAGATTCAGATTCAAACTCATTTTTTTTATATATATATATATATATTTATATCATAAAATTATATATTTACAAAGTAATTTTATTTTTCTTCTTCGCCTACGAATTGTGTAGTGAGATTTTCGTGCTGTATTTGTTAGGAAATCTTTTTCATTTTCAAGTGGATTGTTCCGATCAATGTTTTAAAATTCATTTCGGAATCCATAAAATTGATCGAACTAATTTCAAAATGGTTATATTTTTTTTAAATCGCTTGAACCACCGATTAAACAGGTAACTCGATGATCCTGTACCGAATCAAGTGAACCTGCCCATTTATTAAATTTTAAAAAAAAATTAAAAATTGATACAACTTGAAATTGAAACCACTATATTTCATATGAAAATTGAAAAAAAATTCCAACAAACCAACACCCATATTATAATGTTCGATTTGAATTATATATTAATAAATAAATAAATCATTGCCTACAATCTAATTAAATATTATCCTATAACTACCTACATTGCTAATTAAATCATAATTGATATAATAAGATATATATATATATATTATTTAAGAATGAGGATATCAACTATTTATTGGCAATAAAATTTAGTTATAACTTAATTACAATGGTAAATAATTCGCCAGTTTGTTATTTACATAATTCTTCTATTTTATTCTTAACTTAAAAACTTCAATATACTAATTTTACTATTGAATTTTGAAATACTTTTAATTCCTACTGTAACTTAATTATTCTTATTTATATTTTTGTATTTTTTATTATATTAATATATTTTTTATATATTAATTTTTATTATGACAAAATTAAATCGTCACAATTCACCTGATGATTAAATCAATGACTCTTTACTCAGTTAATTTTTCAATTCGACCAACGATCCGAACTTTAAACATTGGTTCCCATTTTAATGTACTACCAAATAGTTGAATAAATGCAAAATTCCAGACCCAATTTTATTGGTAAATTTCAAAATCCAAGACGCGCTTTTAATTAAATGTAAACCACCCCACACTTCACGCTTTCTACTTCACTCCTTTTCCATCCTGATTCCCCGCTTTCCCACATCAAATTTTCTCCCCCCCCCCCCCACCCCCCAAAATATGGGATATTTCAAATCAATCCCTCCCTCCAAACACTGAAACAAAAATTATTTACCAATTTCGCTCCAATTCTACTATATTTTCTTTTTTAAGAGGAAAACGATGAAATATTATTAAATATTAAAATAAATTCATTATAATACGTCCTGTCAAATATCAATATCTGAATAAAGACAATTACAATAATTATATTATGACCAACAATCTAAACAACACCTATTGATTACAGTAGAAAGATCTACACCTACTATACAGTAGAATAACATTTAACGCATTTGATGGGATTCGAACCTATAATTTCTAAAATTATGGGACCTTAGTTTCGCTAATTAAATTAGGCGTGATTGGCTACTCCATTTTGTTTTATGATGCCAACATTTATTGGATAAGATGGGATGAAAGAATCCATTCTAATTAATTAGATAGTCCTAAATTTAATTTCTTTTTCTGATATGAATATTTAATTGGTAAGTACTTTGAATTACCTATTTAAATTCTTAGAAGTAAATTTTGATGAGTAGTTGTGATCGAAATTGAAATTATCTAAATTTTTTGCAATAAAAAATCACATTTTATGATCACGATTATGGAATTTTCTTGACTCTCTCATCCCGGCACTTTCTTCTTTTTGTCTGACCTTTTTAAACATTTTCCACCCCACCCCACCACATATTAAAAATACAAATTGACCCACTCAACTCCTTGAAATCTCACTTTTCTCCCCTAATTGAAACCCATAAGAACACTAGTACTAGTCTAAGAGACCAAGTCTGCTGCTAAACTCATTAGACTTCCTCACTCTCTCTCTCATTGAAAACTCCCAAATCTCGCCAAGACCCTCCAGATCTCGCCACCGCCACCACCACCACCAGCAGCGGCAGCAGTAGCAATGGGGAAAGGCGGAGCTCTGTCAGATGGGGTGGTGAAAAAGATCATCCTCTCATACACTTATGTCGCCGTATGGATCTTCCTCTCCTTCACCGTCATCGTCTACAACAAATACATCCTCGACAAAAAGCTCTACAACTGGCCTTTTCCCATCTCCCTCACCATGATTCACATGGCCTTCTGCTCTTCCCTCGCTTTCGCCGCCGTCCGCATCTTCAAACTCGTCGAGCCTGCCGCCCTCACCCGCCGTGTCTACCTCTCCTCCGTTCTCCCCATCGGCGCTCTCTACTCTCTATCTCTCTGGCTCTCAAACTCTGCCTACATCTATCTCTCAGTTTCCTTCATCCAAATGCTCAAAGCCCTTATGCCTGTTGCTGTCTACACTATTGGGATTCTGTTGAAGAAAGATAGTTACAAGAATAGTACCATGTCCAACATGCTTGCAATCTCTGTGGGCGTGGCTATTGCTGCTTATGGTGAGGCGAAGTACGATTCTTGGGGGGTTTTCCTGCAGCTGGGCGCGGTTGTCTTCGAGGCTACGAGGTTGGTTATGATTCAGATCTTGTTGACCTCTAAAGGCATTAATTTGAACCCCATCACTTCCCTTTACTATGTGGCGCCGAGTTGTCTCGCGTTTCTCGCAATTCCATGGTTGTTTGTCGAGTATCCTCTGTTGAAGCAGCAGAGTTCAGGATTCCATTTCGATTTCGTGATTTTTGGGACCAATTCTCTGTGTGCGTTTGCATTGAACTTGGCTGTGTTCTTGTTGGTGGGAAAGACTTCAGCTTTGACCATGAATGTTGCTGGGGTTGTCAAAGATTGGTTGTTGATTGCTTTCTCGTGGTCTGTGATTAAGGATACGGTCACCCCATTGAATTTGTTTGGTTACGGGTTGGCATTTTTGGGCGTTGGGTATTACAATCACTTGAAGTTGCAGGCTTTGAAGGCAAAAGAAGCACAGAAGAAGGCACAGCCGGAGGACGACGACGAGTCAGGGAAGCTGTTGGAGCAGAGGGAAGGGGATGGAATGGGGAAGAAGGGAGACTCACAAGCTTAACTGCAGAAATTATGTAATTTAAAAAAGCAAAAAGAAGAAATTCAATTGGAATAAATGTGAGTAAGAAATGCAGGTTTGACACCGGTGTTGTGTTCATCAGTGGTGCCCGAAGGATAGGATGATCTTTTAACGTGCATTATATTGGTTGTTAATGGTGGAGGGAGGTGTTTGAGATCCACATTTCTTGCTCACAATGTGGGGGTTTATCTAATCTTATTAGAGTACAATTAGTAAAAAGCAGTCTCTCATTCCTGTTATTTCATTTTTTCCCTTTAAATTTAATTCCAATTCCATTATATGCTGGAAATGCTTTGCAAGTTTTCATCTTTTTAGTGCAGTAGTGTGGCTGCAGGCTGCCTGCTCTCTCTGGTTTTCTGGATCACTTCACATTGCTTAGATTTGTGATTAGTGATGTATTGTTATTATTACATAAACTGATGATGGGCTTTGACTAAATCTAATCAGAGGCATGTTGAGTAAGGTGGATGATTTGTATGTTTTAGATGAGGCTTGTGGTTTTAACTAAGCCCATTGTTTTACCATGTAAAGTAGTTCTCCCTTATGACAGTCTTACATTCCATGCATCATTGAATGAGTAGTATTTAAGAAGTTAGAATCTGCATACTTTACTACAACTCTACTTTTTCTTCTTTTTACTATTCTTCCTTCTCCCTCTCTCTCACTATGAATGAGTGAAGATGTAGTATGTATGTAGATCTCTTTAACTAAATGTGAAGTTGAATTTGGCATGTGAAGAGAAAGAGTGTTGTACACAACTAATAGTGCACGACGCAAGAGTTGTTAACCCATCCTTATATCTTGTGGAGATTAGTTGACTTTGCAGGTGTGCGGGGAACTCTGCTTCAATAACATGTTCATGTTGTACACTTTCTTGTATGGTGGTCGGCATAATTGACATGCAGCAGCAGACAACCTTACTTGTAGGGGTTGAAAAGTCGTTTGATCTTAATTCCCACCTTACCCTTTTAGAAGATTAGCTGCTGCATTTGTGGAAGATGGTCAAGGGGCTGCTTCTGCTCTCTTATTCAATGAACGGCAAGTGTACACTTGCCATTGATTGGTTCGGGTTTGTTCGAATCAGATTCGGACTAGAATTTGTCTTTAAATTATAATGTCCATCTCTACGACCACGACTCGTATGTAGAAATTTTACGCCTAACTTAGAATTATTGCACAAGAATATGGATTTGGAAATAAGTAGGTAGCTACATCGTTTTTAATTAAACAATACAGATTTTTCCAAAAACATAGTTTCATTTCATGTGAAGAAAGATATAGACTAACGGACACGCATCATCTATATTTAGAGTCCCTTTTGCTCGAGAATCAGAAATCTTGCTAGTTTTCATCACTCTTGTAAGCACTACTGGCAATTATGTCACATCAAACAGATAGATGTTTATTTACTGATATGCACTAACAAGTGTATAACTAACTTCCTTCACTCAATTGGAAACTTGAGAAATCAGCATCCATCATCTTAAGGAATACAATTCAGACAAGAACTCAGTCCAAAAGGTTTGCAGGAACTGATGATGCCCTTGTCTTCTTGCATTAGCATTCATCCTCACCCTTGTCAACTGCCAGATCCTTCCGAGTTGTTGTTTTTGATCTGTACCATTTCGCACAGAGAAGAAATAGCCAAAAATTGATGAAGCTCAATACGGCCAAGAGACCGTAAAAGCAATCAAGCCTCCCGTTGTCGATTCTGTCCCCCACCCACCCTTTACCAGTTGCCCTCTTAACAACTGAAACAAGCAAGCTGCTCATGAAAAACCCGAGAGAAAGTGCAGTGAGGAATAGTCCGGTGCTCATGCTTTTCATCCCTTTTGGTGACTGTGTGATGAACAAATCCAACTGTCCAGTGTATATGAATGCTTCTCTACACCCCACCAGCAAGAATTGTGGGATCAGTAGGAACACACTTATTGGCTGCGTCGCGCTGCTTTGGGCTATTTCCTTTGCATTGGCTAGACGACGCTTTTCAACCAGTGCTGCTGCAGCCATGCCTAATGCTGACAGGACTAGCCCTATCCCGATTCTTTGTAAATTGGTGAAACCTGATGACAACAACAACTCTTCCAAATGTGAATCATGATTGACTTCTTACTCTTTTGAAATCTATCTAAACAGGTATGCTGCTTCATAGACTTACCTGGTTTTCCTATCCAGGTAATGATGAAGAGGTCATAAACTGCCAAGGAGATCAGTATGGTGGCAACAAGGAAGACAGTTAAAGAGGCAGCAGGAATTTGGAAACCTCCTATGTATCTGTCCATGGTGGAAGCTTGCTCTACTGAGAAGGTAATCATCTGCGCATGTGTTGCCCAAAACGTGATCGTTGTAGCCCACGTAGGTACAAGTCTCATCATCATTTTAACTTCCTCTACTTGTGTTATTGAACACAGTGTCCATGGATTTGGAGACACAATGTTGTTCTCTGCTGCATAATCTTCTCTTGTGATTATAGCAGCCTTGTCCAAGAATCTATATATTAACATGGAACTTGGTAAATGATCAAGAGCATAATTATAACAAAATTTGCATGTTGATTATCATACTTACTTGAATTGATGAGAGTGATGAATTGATGACTCTGTGGATATTTCGTACAACAAATTTGCATCGTTGGGTACCTGATGATGCCTCTTTCTTACAGCAGCCACAAGAACTTGAAGAATTTGGATCAAAGGACTTGCTGAGGTTGTCTTATATCTGTACTTGTGACTTCCAGCTAGAAATATCAGGATTGCAATGAACATGGATATAGAACAAATACCATAAGCCAAGCATCTACTAACTTCATCCTGGACATACACGAGAACGGTAACAGCCATCATGGTTCCCAGACTAACCAAGAAAAAGAATCTACCGAAGAAAAGGTTCATCTCTGGCTTTTCCTTGTCGTCACTCTCATCAAATTGATCCGTTCCAAAACCTGATACACTCGATTTCAAACCACCGGTCCCAACTGCGATAACATACAGAGATGCATACAACATTGCCATTTGGGATGCACTAGCTTGTGCACATATCTGCATTGTTGATTGTACGTGGCAAGGAGGTGGACGAAACTGTGGAAGCCTTGTTGATACAGCTAACATGCCTGTGCCCTGGTTTAAAGTTTATGCTTATCATTATCAAATATTAACTATAAGCATATAATTAGTGATGATAATAATAAGTGGGGAAGTCTTACAAGGGTCTGCACAGATGCAAAAATTGCAACTGTTGTGTATCTGCCCAAAAAAGAGTCTGCTAGAAAACCACCCAAGAAAGACAGAAGAAGACAGGTTCCCATGAAATCAGTAACAATGTTGGCAGAAGTAGCACTTGGGAGATGCATTGTTCCTATTAAGTAGGTTACAAGGTTCACGGCTATTCCCATCGTTGATAGCCTCTCACAGAACTCGACTCCTGAGGTAGTTTTAAATAAAACGATATACATAATCAGTTTATGTTCGTTGGAGGAAACTTGAAAAAGAGTTTGAAATATTTGCACTTCACCTAAGATGAGAGTGGCTGGCAACCAGCCTCCAGTTTTAGACTTGTCAGCAGGAGAACCTCTGTGGTCTACAGCATCGGCTGCAAAACGAACCGTCTTTTCCTCCTGTTGACAGAGTACACATGACAAGTGATAGTTACCTCAGGTCCTCAACTTTGATTTGTTATCATATTTGATCACAATTACATATTAAAGATATTAGAGGGACTCATACCAATACCATGCTGTCGCAATTCACTTGCAGATCAAGCGAAGGTAACAGAACACTGTCTTCTCTATTTACTTCAGGTCACCAGTTATCTTATTTCATCCTATATATAGGCCAATGTAGGTGACAAAATTCATAGTTTCTCCAGTGTTGCTCGGATGACAACATCTTTCGTTATGTGGAATAATTCAAATGTCTAAATAACTATTTCCAGAAGCCGCATCTGGATGTTTACTGTAAGACATTGTTAGTTGGTTCGGCATTGATTTGATTGTGAAATCTGCAATATTCAAAGCAATCCGTACGCTGTCCCACAGGGAGCCGGAGCTAGTCTATCCGACCATTTCATGTTTGGTCTTTCAGTTGCTTTTCATCTTTCTGTTTTAATTTGGTAAATGAATACTTGTCCTTCAGGTGCAATGGTGCATGAACTGAATGGAGAGCATGGAAATGGGCCCGAAAGAACAGGATTCGTAGTAATTCGTACAACAGAAACAGAAATATCAGGGCTAATGAGCAGAGAATGTGATCTTCAAGCTCTCAGTTAAAGGAAACCAGCACCGGTCTAGTTGATTAGCAACTCAATAACAGGACATTCTTGATATAGAGAATATTGACTTAGATTTTCAGCAATCTCATGTAAGAATATCAACTTTTTCCCGTTGTTGTCTGTCTGTATGTTAAGGACAATGATCTTTACTTTAAATCTTCTGACATTACAAGATCATGTGCTTCAAGGAGGACAGGAGTGAACATGAGTTGAATGCTTTTGTCTTTCTGAATCATTAATTGAGAACAACAACACAACATGCTGTTGTAAAGTGAACAAGTATATTGTCTCATAAACATCATTAACTCTGTCTAAATGTATGTATATCATCCTGTAAGAAGCTAATTATTTCTGCTAGCTGACTGGGATTATCTCTCATAACACAGACAGGAACAGGATGCCTCTATTTGATGTCAAATCCTGCAAAAAAGATCAAATGAACACGTCGGCCTTTAGGAACAAAGAAGATGTGATTGTGATGATGATGAGAAGAAATTGACAGGGAAAACATATAATACTGGATAAATTCGATGTTGATTTTAGCATCAGGGGAGCGCGAAACAGCATCAAAGGCATCATTTGACATGACGATAGTGGAAGGACACGGCCTTCTCGAGCAAAAATCCACCACCCTTACATCGACGGTGCCTCCTTTGCAGGGCTTATTGCTGCCACTCAGGCACCTCAATCTGTAGCGTCGACCACAGGCAGCACCATTATCCCACAGCACCTCACTTACTTGAACAAACAGGTTTCCTGCTGGGAATTGATCTGCCCTATTCCCATTACACTTTGTAGCTGCACACATTACAATTACTCAATCACTACTACAACATCTTGACAACCTTATTAACTCTTCTTCCTACATGCATGCTCATCTGAGGTTGTCGACGCCATTACAATGCATGTGTTGTGTTATTCTTGCAACAATCACTATACGTAGACGTAGACTCAATCATTATCGTGTAATACGAAAAAACAACTGGATTATTCGGTACTTACGTGCGTACGGAGGATCGTAGGAAGTAGCTGTTCCTATATCAGCAAGAACTAGACTCACTTGTTTGCATGAAATACTTAGGAGGAGGAGTACTGCAATCATCCTGGCTAGGCGTAGAGGACTCATGTCTGATTCAGAACACAAGGGATTAGTTCTTATCTCTGTTGTTGAGTACAAAGGTTTGGACGACGGGCGCCAAATTTATAGTACAATTCGGTGGCCTGTCGTATGTTTGATTGGATTTTCTATTGTAATGTCTATTCCATTCAATGTACACACGTCACGTGTATAAAATACTTTTATAAATAGAATATTTGATGTCTGTCGTCTTTACACACGTGACGTGTTGTGTATATGTTGAATGAAGTAGAAAATATAATAGAATTTGCAACGAAAAATACAGTTCGAGCATGTCAGCATTGAACTAGTCACTTTTTGAATCATCAGTTGGAGCACGTGTGCTAATAATAAAGTGTGGGCAGCATGAATTTGGATTATAATAGGTCAACCTATAACGTATGTATGGTAGTGGGGGCACTCGTGCCTATCTATAAGTTTAGACTTTATTTTTTTTTCATAATAAAGCGATAATTTATTATTTATTTAAAAATATCGATTAAAATTATTCATATTAAATATTTTATATTTTATAATTACCAATAATTATAACGATCGATGCTAATCATCTACTATAAAGTAGAACAATATTCTAAGCTGACAGAATTTGAACCCATAACTTTAAAAGTCATGAGACCTCAACTTCCTCAATTGAACTAGACCTCGTTGACAAATTTAGACTTTCTTCTTGGGCAGAGCTGATTTTATTTCAAGTGAAGTTGTTCGAATCCTCTATTACTGTTGTCAAGGTCTTTACCTAATTATTAATGTTAAAATCTCAAAATTATACGTATTCATAAAATTCAATCCAACCATGTCTAGATACTTTTTTACGTTTCGACGAAATTGAAGCGATGAAATCACGTTTTAATCGTCACGTAATATAGTTGCTATGTGATTAATTTATATTTGACCAAACTTAAACTAGAATTGAGTACCACAAATGGTTCATTTTGTCTTTAATTTTTATTTTTAAATTTGTAGAAAAATCACCCAAAGCCAAATTATATTATTGCTCATCTGTGTAAAAAACAATAAGAGACCTCTCCCTGCGCATTTTTGTTCAAATTTTTTTTAAAAATAATTCAATTTGCATAAGGGCATTTTGGTCATTTCACCCATTCAAATGGATGAAAATGAGTTATTTTTTACACGGTTACAAACTTTAGAGGGGTATTTATAATTTTTAAAATAATGAGAAAGTGTTCATAATTATGTTCAACCTCAGAAGAAGTCATTATAATTCACCCTCTCTCTCTCTCTCTCTCTCTCTCTATATATATATATATATATATTAAATGTAATAAAAAATAGGGTAAATTACATCTACCTCTCTTGATGTTTGGCATAATTACAAATACCCCATCGTTGTTTGAAAAATTACAAATACCCCTCTGAGTTTATAATTTTCAACCAAAAGCCTGAAATTGACCATTAATTTTGCCCTTGATTTTTAGTTAAATTGCAAAAAAATCAGCCGAGGCAAATTGTATTATTAACTCCTCTGTGTAAAAAACTTTAAGAACCTCTCCCTGTGCATTGTAGTCCAAAAAAATTCATAGAATTTTAAAAATTAAATAAAATGCATAAGGGTATTTTGTTCAGTTCACCCATAAAAATGGATTGAAATGAGTTATTTGTTAGACAGTTACACCCCTCAGAGGAGTATTTGTAATTTTTCAAACAACGAAAGAGTATTTGTAATTATGCCAAACCTTAGGGAAGGTAGATATAATTTACCCAAAAAAATAAAATAAAACTTAAAATAAAAAATTTAATCCACATTTTTATCTAGCCAAAGAAGGGCAATTGCATCAACACATTCTCATTTCTTTCTTGAAAGGGTTCACCCAATTAAGGATATATCTTTATCCCATCAAATCTTCGTTAGCATATATAAATAAAACACTACTTTTTATCTAAGTAAAGTGGATTATGAAATAAATTCATTCTTGATGAAGATGATATGTCATGTTAGTGAAATATATATGTGTGTTTTTAATATTCTAATTACGTTCTATCTTAGTTTACTTTTCTTTTATAATAATATCATTTAATAATTATAACAAAAAAAATAAAAATACAAGTGTAATAGCACACGTAAACTAATAAAACAAAAATTGAAAATGGGTTCCACTAACTAAAGTGGTGCACCAAAACGCAGTATCGAGCAACTTAGAAATAATAATTAGATTGACTCAATTCTGATTTTTGTCAAATTGACCACAACATTTGAGTGGGTGCACTTGACTTTTCTATCGTGGAACCTTCTTAATTAATAAAACTCAGCTCGGATCGATAAAATTGTGATCCGACCCTCAAAACGATCCAGTTCAATCTATAAAATCGGACTACTCTCAAAACAGTTCTATTTTTTAAAAATTGCTTGATCCGCCGATTAAATCGGTGACTCGGTTGACTCGGTCCCAAATCAAGTGAACCGGCCGGTTCATGCACTTTTTTAAAATTTTCAAAAATTGATACAATTTGAAATTGAACCATGATATTTAATATGAAAATTGAGAAGAAAAAAAACCAACAAACCAACACCGACATTTTAATAATTTTTTGAATTGTATATTTATAAATGAACAAATTCATTAAGTCCGTAATCCAATTAAATTTTCATCTCATATGGTTACTTAAGTTTCCGATTAAATAATTAATAGAATAAGATTATAATATTATTTTAAAAATGGGGGATGCTAACTATTTATTGGCAATAAAATTAGTTATAACATATAATACTAAATAGTTCGTTATTTTTGTTATTTACGTAATTTTTCTATTTTTATTCTTGGCCTAAATTTTTACTTTACTTATTTTACTATCAAATTTGGCGATACTTTTAATTCTTATATGAACTTTAAAAAAAATAATTTATATTTTTGTATTTTTGATTATTTTAATATAATTTTACATATTAATTTTATTATAACATAATTATAACATCACTGGTTGACCACGGTTCACCCGACGATTGAACCACTGACCCTTGATCCACTCAATTTTTCGATTCTATCAACAATTTGAGTTTTAAAACATTGGTTATAACTTATATATTTATTTCTTAATTTCTTTCACGTTTTTGAAAATAAATATATGATAAGATAATTTAAAATAATATCACGGGTATTTATAATGAGTTAGGTAGTTAACAGCACGATATATATATTGAGAATATGCTGTAATTATGAACTAATGGCTGCTGAACATATATATAGCAAGCACGTACGGCCACAGAATTAATTAATGTGGTTTAAAAAGTATAATTAATAACGCTAATCGTGATTTGTTAGTGGCCCACACCCACAGGACCATAATAATAACCACACGCGAGCCACTTTAATTAGAAAACGACGTTAAACGTAAATGAGGATAATAAGGAATTTAACGATATGAGGGATAAAAAATACAATTTGAATTGGTTTTGGGTGCAGACGAGGTCTAGCTAAATTGATGAAGTTGAGGCCCTATAATTATAAGTTTATGGGTTCGAATTCCATCAACGTATAGGTTGTTATTCCTATTTTAATAGTAGTTAGGTTTCTACTGTAATAGTACTTGCTGATTGGGCTATGACTGTAATAGTTGTCGATTGGATACGCAACCTCCCCTCTTTTCTATTGATCATTCTTCCATCAAGCTTTAATCCTTCAGAATGTCCTCTTCGAATTCTTCTTTTGGATAGATATCGCTCTGTTGAGCTCTTTCCTCTCTAGATGTCGATAAACCATTAATCTAGTCCTTTCAGGAGTTGATTGTTGATATATCTCCTCTAGAGAGTAGTATTGTTCTTTCCCTTTGATCTCTCACTTGTAATCGCTAGTTCCTCGTGGAAGCTAGCTTGCTTAAGCATTGTTAGTTGTCGATGCGATTGTAATCAATTTACTATATATAAAAAAGGGGGTAAATTACAGCTAAATCTCTTGAGGTTTGACATAATTATAAATACCACTCGTTGTTTGCGAAATTGCAAATACCCCTCGAGGTTTATAACCGTCTAACAAATAACCCATTTTCATTCATTTTTATGGGTGAACTAACCAAAATGCCCTTGTGCACTGAATTACTTTTTTATTTAATTTTTAGAAGAATTTTGGACTACAATGTTCAGGAAGATGTTTCTTATGTTTTCTACACAGAGGAGCAACAATGCAATTTGTCTCGGTTGATTTTTCTACAATTTTAATAAAAAAATCAAGGGCAAAATGGTCAATTTCAGGACTTTGGTTAAAAATTACAAATCTAAGGAGAATTTTTGTAATTTTTCAAACAACGAGAGGATATTTGTAATTATGTCAAATGTATGGGGAGGTGACTGTATTTTAATTAAAAAAAAATGATTTTGGTAGGTGGAGTACTATTCAGTATTGATTCATCTATATCTTATCTTAGAGAATAAGAATCCACTTAATTATATGAAGGAGAGGGAATTTAGCTAGCTTGTATTCTTTGATCCACGGCGGGGTAGGGGTGGCTAAATATTAATTAATTAATTAATTAATTAAACATTGCGCACTAATTACAGATAGTGATCATCTTAAATATTGTAAGTTTTAATTAATTGCCTCATCTCCAAAAAGTTTACTTTAATTTCAAGAATGGATCCATATTTTAAATCTAAATATATTTGATAGAATGCCATTTTTTTATAGGCCTAATTACACTTCAACCTCCTCTGAAAATGTGAAATACACTTTCTCCCAAAGAAGTTTTAAAATTATATTTACGCCCCCTCCAAAAATTCATTGTTTACACCTGACTTCCTTCTATTAGGATTTGTACGAAAAATATTGAAGTTAGCAAAAAAATACATAAATTTCCAACTTTACCCTCATTCACAATTTTACTATAATATTTTTATATTTATAAAGGAGTAAATGTAATTTATATATAGTTAAAAGGATGTAATTTTAATAAAATGTTGCTCCCAAATTATAGCCATCGGATAGAAATATTACAAGAAAATGTTAAATGAGGCATAAAATTAAATATTTATGCAATTTTTTTGCTAATGTCAGCATTCTCCATCTAAACCCTAACGGAAAGGGTAAACAGAGAATTTTTTGAGAGGGTGTAAGAATAATTTTATATTTTTAGAGGGAGTCTAAGTGTAATTAACCTTTTTTTATAAAAATAAAAATAAAAAGAGATCTAAGTAGGTGGGTGTCTGAAATGTCTGTTCTGAATCGTAATTGCACAATAAAAAGTGAGTTTATTCACTAATATATATTTGACAAGCCGTGAAAGTTTGAGTGCTATGTATGCAAATTCTCATGACGTCAGCCTCCATTTGCTGATATGTCATTGACCACTAATTAAAATTAGGGTAAATTACGTCTACCTCCCCTGAGGTTTGACATAATTGTAAATATCCCCTCGTTGTTTGAAAAATTACAAATACCCCCTGAGGTTTGTAATTTTTAACCAAAGGCCTAAAATTGACCATTTTGCCCTTGAATTTTTTATTAAAATTATAGAAAAATCAGCCAAGGCAAATTGTATTATTGCTCCTCTGTGTAAAAAACTTAAGAAACCCCTCCCTGGACATTGTAGTTCAAAAAAATTTAAAAATTAAATAAAAATGATTCAGTGCATAAGGGCATTTTGGTCAGTTCACCCATAAAAATTGATAGAAATGAGTTATTTGTTAGATGGTTACAAATCTCAGGGGGTATTTATAATTTTTCACACATCGAGGGGGTATTTGTAATTATGCCAAACCTTAGGGGAGGTAGATGTAATTTACCCTTAAAATTATATTAACAAGCTAATAAGGTCTTCAAATGAGAGAATTATTGCTGGTTAAGACATTTCGATACTTAAGGCATTGGAGTGCGAGATTAAGGGAGAAGTAGTTTAAATATTTTATGTGAAAATGAGGTATCTTGGTTTGAAATAGTTATGGTTTATTTGTCGGACCAAATGATCATATTTGTACGGATAACATGTCGTAATTTCAACCTATTAGGTTGATGTGCACAGAGGTCCAGCAACATATGATAATATTGGCTTAGTCCTATCAATATTTATTAATTAGTTTGGTAAATACAAATATTAAATTCATAACAAAATTAAATTACTATGATAATCGTTGCAAATTAAATACATACAATAATATATGTACAATTAATTCTTATAACTAGTACTCTGACAACAAGGAGCCGGTTGAAATTTACGAGTAACAAATTTCTCGATCTCTTAATGACATATTTATCCATTTATTGAAAAGTAAAACTTACATTTATATAATCATAAATCTTTTTTTTTTTTTAAATCATGATCAAATTTTTATATCTAAGCTCAGCTATCTGTCCTGAGATATTTAAATAAAAATTACTAAATATAATAATGAACAACTAATTTAAAATTTTGAATAATCCGATCAATTTAAACATTCTTTTCGGCGCTCTCTTTAAAAGATCAAAAAATTGATCCAAAAAAACTAAAATTTATTTTATCTAATAAATAAAAGTGAACTACAAAACTATCAAAAAAAAATAAGTTGGTCGCAAATCGAAATACATAAATTGAAAATCAATAACAGAAAACATAAAAATAAGAGAAATTTTGGAAGAATTATAATCTGGTGTTGAGAAAATCATAAGATCGAGCAAATTTTTATTCTTGACTAAGTGAGAACTGTGAGTTTTAACTAATGGAGAGAGAATAAAAATAGAGATCTTGAAGAAATTGATTTTTAAATAATTTAATATGAATTTTGATTATTATGTTTTTAAATGGGCAAGACAAATTTAGATATAAAACTAAATAGACTATTAGTTTTAGGCCGAGGCCAAGCCCTATCGGCTGCTAGGGCTCGACAGGGCCTGCCACCACCCCTGATTTTGATGAGATAAAATATAAACTCAAGTAAGAACATGAGATTGTGATAAAACAAATTATGTAGTTGAAGGTGGAGTTCTTGAATACGAAGAATGGTGTTGAAATTCATGTATAGAGTGTAGAGAAATGAGAGAAATCAAGTAGCTTTGTTGTATGGGTGAGTTTAGTTAGCTTAGTTACTTTTGTTGACTTATCTGGATCTCTATATATTGAAGCAAGTTGTGAGTGATTTATGGGCCAATTGGAGGTGGTTGAGAAGTCCCAAAAATCATTGAAATGTCTATTTTTCAGGGATGGTACTTATCTGATTGTTGGAGCTATCATCTAATAGATATGCCAGCAAAAAGGATTCCGCTGGGTCAACCAAGAATACAGATCAGCTAGATCCGGCAGCAACAACGTCCCTGTTGGCACCCTTGTTAGGGTGGTATGACCCAGGTTGTGTAGAATGTGACTGACATGGCAGTTGTGACGACATTGGGCCTCCTGTTACGGACCCTATTTTTAGCATTGCCCAGTCAAGCTAGTTGTTAGTTTGTCAAGTGTGTTTTGACCAGCAGGGTTTGGGCTTGCTGATCAAATGGGGATCTGACTCCTTAGCTTAAATTTGCGTTGGATTTGGTTATCTGGGTTAAAAGAAATAGTTATTTGTAGGTGTTGGGTGTTTGGTCACCGAATTGGATCAGGTTGGACGAGATCTGATCCGACTAAAACTACGCGGATCCTTATTTGATGTCTTAGGGGGGTGGGGGGATTTGTCTTTTTGAAGGCCTTTTATATTAGATTTTTAAGCAAATATCGTAATAAATTCAATTATATAATAAACGTATTATATTTATTTTATAATTGATATTCACAGTTGAATTCAAAGAGAATAATTAATTACATAATAACGTAAAGTAATCTTACTATATAATTAATTGGAGTAAGAATTTTTTCTTCAGATCAATATGAATATATGACACCAAGAAATTCTGTAGTTGGTGGGGAATAACATCTGAAACTTAGAGAATTCAAAAGTTTGTGCTTGTTCACACTTCACGCACGCAGTTGACTAAATTGATTTTGTTGACTTCTATGTTTGAACTTTGAACAATATGACTTTAGTTATAACTAGTCGTCATCATCGCCCCATTTCACGCACTTTTCTTTCTTGTCTTTTATCATTGCAATTATTGTCAGAGTTTAGGGTTCGTTTGATTCAAATCAAAAGGAAGGAAAAGTGAAAGAGGGAGAAAGAATAATAGTTTTCATTCAAGTTGTTTTGTATGATTGGAAGATGAGTAAATCTCAAATATTTTTCCTTGTTTGGTACGAGAAAAATAGATTGAGAAGAAAATACTAATTTTTATAATTTTACAGTTTAACCATTTCTCTTCATTTTCTTTTAGCTTATAAACAAGTTAATATTATACTAATATCAAAGATATTAAAATCTTAGTAATAAAAATATATATCAAACAAGAACAATAATATTTTAAATTAATAAAAATATTCATGAAAATGAATATTGTTCATTTATTCTAAACTATTCTGTTTAAATAAAATAATATTACTCGTGCCGATGACAGGAAGAGGGAACACGATTAGAGGAAAGGATTATTCAATCAAGATTAATAGCAAATTAGCAATAAATAATTCTATAAAATCACAAATGCAAAGTATGTTTACTGGATTGTTGACATCTACGTAGTAGTTTTTCCAACGATTTGATTATCTTTTCTCTGGCGATTATGTACTGTATTATCAGCGGCAAGGAGAATAGAATTGGAGGAATATATATATATATATATATATTTACGGGCAATAGAGTAAATAAAAATAAAATATGTGTTTTTTTTTTGTCTTTTTGGCTTTATACTTCCACTTTTCCACCCAATTTCGAACGAAAATAAAATTGAACTCCGGAAGGATTTTATATACATCCAGTTTACTTCCCCTCCATCTCTTCCCCCGAACCAAACACTAAACTTTTTTTTGTACATTCTATTTTACTTCCACTTCTCCTATACTCCCACTTTCCCCCCAATCAAACATATTATTAGGAAAAGTTGGGTTGAAATTTTCATTTAAAATTAAATCATGTTACATCTACTATATCAATTAATATATACACATTACATATATAATTTTTTTATAAATAAAATAAATAATATAATCTTTGTTCACATAATATATATATGCATGTTAAATAAAATAAAAGATGTAATAAATTTTAAAATAGAAAATCAATTCGAATTAAAGCTGAGGTCTTAATTAACTAGTAAATTAAAAAGGGGTTAAATGTCAATTTACTCCCCTGTGTTAATCAAAAAGCGCAAAAAGAAAAAAAATCCTTTGACTTTTTTTTTTACCTCCATATGTTTCTCAAAGGAAGCAAAAAGACCTCTACGCGATTGCGTGAGGTTCATGCGCTGTTTTTTTTTTTTTTTAATTTTTAGTTCTAAAATTATAGTTATATTCTTATTTAAAATCGTTAGATTTGATTCGATCTATGGTCCATATTCGATTAATAGATCAATGATTTAAATTTTATTTAATTCAAACCAACGATACAAATTTAAATTTATAAATTTATGTATATATAATATAATTAAAATATATCGAGGGAGGGGGGCGAGGGCTGGGGAAAGGGGTACGGGTGGCGCCGGGGCCGGGGTGGGGGGGATCAGGCGATCGGGGAAGGGGGCGGGCAACTGGCCTAGCGCATCGGCAACGATGGTGTGGGCTAGCGACAGGGGGGGTAGCAAGGGATATTATAAAATTTTATATATTATTATTATTATTATTATAAATATTTAATATTTTATATATATAAATATTAATATATTTTTTATACATCCATATATAGAATATTTTTTTCTTAAAAATCATAAAAATTCACGAGGGCGTGTGCATTACACTATCTCTATTAATTTTTTTTTTTTGCTCAATTTTTAAAATTATAGGGAATAAATTGTTTTTTTTTTTTCTTCATATAAGAGCTTTTGTACATTATCAATATCACAATGGGAAAATGCCTTTTTCCCAATTAAAAATGTTTGGCATTTGCTATGAGCTTGAATTATATTAGAGAAGTCATAAATACTGGAATAAAAAAATTAATTCAAAGATAGGTAGGTCAAACTTAGAATTATTATACCAAGTCCTAATTATACATAATTGCAATTGAAGGAAAAAAAAAAAAAAAAAAAAAAAAAGAGAAGCACTCTTAATTTGTTCTGAAAGAACAAAGTAAAGTACATATTGGATTCTTTACTAGCCAGCTAGCTAGGAATTACATCAAATTCGTGTGAGATCTCCACAAAATTAAACCCTCACATGCGTCCAAGAAACTTCTTTTTTCTTCTAATCAATGCAGCGCAATATCACTTCCTCACATACATTAATATTATTTAATTATTTATATTGCTGACCCAAAATTACACATCATATCCTGCAAATCAAATCGAAGTAATAAATTAAAAAATATTATATACAAGTAAGAAAGTCAAAAAGAAAAATGATATATGCATGGAAATTAAGGGACCAGGTTTGGCCGAACTAAATCAATCATAGAGCAAGTGTGTGGTACACTTGCTATGTGATTGGTCATTTTTCTTGAACTGTACACCAATCACCGACAAGTATCTTGAACTTGCCATATAATTGATTTTTATATATGGCCAAACCGGGTTCGAATTAGAATTTTCTATTAACTAATGGTGGTTAATTAATTACTGGATGAATTCGATGTTGATTTTTGCACGGGGAGAATAGGAGACAGTGGCAAATGCGTCATTTGACATGAGGATGGTAGAAGGGCAGGGCCTTTTGGTTCTGGAGCAGAAATCGACTACCCTAACGTCCACTGTACCACTCTTGCATGGTTTATTTCTTCCACTGAGGCATCTCAGCCTGTAACGCCGCCCGCACGCCGCCCCATTGTCCCACAGCACTTCACTCACCGCCGCAAACAAGTTCCCCTCCGGGAACTGATCTTCTCTATTACCACCGCACTTGGTGGCTGCAATAATATTAGCTAATTAATTCCAAATGAATTAATTATCTATATAATAAATAATAGATAAGATATAATTGTGAATGCGTATGTAAGAAAACATAAGAAAATTCTTAACGAGGTCAGGTTCGATCGAATCAAACCAATCACAGAGCAAGTGTAATACATGTGGCTGGTCGTTTTTCCCAAACTGTCCATCAATCACATGATAAGTATATTACACTTGTCGTATAATTGATTCATGTCTGATCGAACCCAATTTGAATTAGAATTACCCGATAGGACGGAATTGAGTTACGTACGTACGTGTGTATGGAGGAGGATAGGAGGAGGCAGTGCCGATGTCTGCAAGAAGTAGCTGGTTTACATGAGTACACCACAACAATAAAACTAGTACTATACTCCTACTCCTTATTAATAAGTTATCCCTCATGGATGGATCGATCGATCGACGGCTAAGCTTACACAAAATATGAATTATTAATGTCGACGACAGTGGTAATAAGTTATGGTTGTTGTACCACTAATCACGCACGCCCATATACATTTATATACGAGTAGCTAAGCTAGCTAGGGAGAGTATGAAATGAGAACAAAAATGTTGACTATTTATGTACCTCACCTCCATTTCTATATATAATATTGAGTAAATTACAGCTACCTCTCCTGAAATTTGGCATGACTACAAATACCCTCTCGTTGTTTGAAAAATTACAAATACCCCCTAAGGTTTGTAACCGTCTAACAAATAACTCATTTTCATCCATTTTTATGGGTGAACTGACCAAAATGACCTTATGCACTGAATTATTTTTTATTTAGTTCTTAAAATTTTTTGGACCATTTTGCCCTTGAATTTTTTTTTGAAATTGTAGAAAAATCAATGGAGGCAAATTGCATTATTGCTCCTCTGTGTAAAAAATTTAAGAAACATCTCCATGTGCATTATAGTCCAAAAAATTTTAAGAACTAAATACAAAATAATTCAGTGCATATGGGCATTTGGTCAATCCACCCATAAAATGGATGAAAATGAGTTATTTATTAAACAGTTACAAACCTCAAAAGAGTATTTATAATTATGCCAAATTTCAAGAAAAATGGATGTAATTTACCCTGTATTATTTAATCTACTCCGTAGCTCCACGATCTGAAAATGGCATTCCCACCACATTAGATTTTGTGGGAGCACTTTCCAATAAAAAAAGTATATTTGCAACTATATATAATATATTAATCTCAGGGTTACCTAAGTGCATGCATGGATGCTTACTTTCAAGTGTACTAACTCAACTACATAGCAACATTGAGCCCCGCCCAACACCAAGGCTATAATTAGTGGAGATGTTAGTGGATACATCATATATATATATATAGCTAGTAGTAGTAGTAGTAATCGAGTCAACCACATTAAAATTTTCTGACAAAGGCGGCGTAATACGCGTGTTTCAAATAATTAAATTATAGCTAGTTTGGATGATATTGTACTAATTAACTTTATAAGTTCAGTGTACATAGATCGATATTGCATGTTATCCACCGCCTCCTACCACATTAATTGTACACATATATAGTGCAAGATACTGCACCATATATCTACCTAAGTAAAACATTTTGCAATGATACAACACATGAATTTTCATTTCATTGTTGGGAGCTAGGTCAACTTTTGATGCATCCATCCAATCCATCAATTCTACACTACTGAAATTATTGATTTATTTCTCTTATGGTGCATTTGGCTTAATGGATGATGGAATTGCATCACCACAAGTAAAGGATTCAACCGGCAAAAGTTGGCAAGCAGAAGAGAAACAAGGCAGGGACCTCCAGTACACTGGCTTGATAACTCATCCACGTTGGGAGACTTGGCTATAGTCGTATTTTCGCTAAAGGTGACTCTATTAGTCAAATGCTAACTAGCCAGTTGGATATATTTGACTTGTTTTCTTTTTGTTTTTATTTTCTTTAACCGGCAATTTATGGTTAGTTAGGGTTTTTCTAATTTTCTTGATTACAACGGTTATTTAGTTCATTAGTTTAGTTAGTTATGGATTAGGCGATTAGGGTTGTCAGCTACACATGCTGCTATATTCAAGCTTGTAGTTAGTAAACTTATTGTACTTAACTAATTTTGCATTCAATAAGATTCTAAAGATTTTCTTCTACCATGGTTTCTGCTACATATTTCTTATTTTTGGAGCATGGTATCAGAGTCATCATGTGATGGTCTTTGGTCCTGCCTTTTGTGTTTTACTAGAGCCATAGTAAGTAAGATTTCCTTTTAGTTTTTGCATCACTTGATATCTCTAGATATATATAGATATAGTTGTCAAGAATGGTGGGAATGATCCAAGGGCTGGGGGGGTTGATCCAAAGCCTCAGATAATTCCAAAAATTTTAAGGTTGTAGGGTGGGGATCACCCTGGAATGAGCTTGGTTTCCGTATTGTTTAATAGGGGAACTACCTATTTTAGTGTCATTCGGTCCGATTCACTCATCGTCCAAAAATGAAACTTAGTTCCATTGATAGTCTTGCAGTAAACCTTCAGAGCGCAAGGAACAAATAGAGCAATGGCAATGGGCAGATTGTATGGTGGTGTCTTGGATTCTGAATTCCATCACAATGGAGATAGCTGAGACATCCCTTTATAGCACCTCTACAAGAGAGCTATGGCTGGAGCTTGTAACTCATTTTGGTGAGAGCAATGGCCCCTTGATTTATTAAATTCAGAGGGACATTGCCTCAATAAGTCAAGGAGATGGATATGTGGTTGTCTATTACACAAGGATGAAAAAGCTACGAGATGAAATAGCTTGTCTCAACCCCTTGTCACCCTGTTGGTGCGGATCAAGTAAATCTTTGGCAAATTTGGTAGCTTCAGCCTAGTTGATGTAGTTTTTAATGGGCCTGAGTGAGGCATATGGTCATGTATGCAACCAAGTGTTGCTGATGGACCCTTTGCCTATAGTGGGAAAAACTTACTCTATGCTTCCAAGAGTTGAAAAACAAAGAGAAGTCTATGTTGGAATCTTTGGGAATTTGCAGGAAGGTGTTATGAACACTAGGTTCTTGGACTCAGGTAAACAAGTGGCCTTCAAGAGCACCCCTAAGAAGAAGATATATGGATAAAAGAGGAAAATACTGTGATAATTATGATAAAACCAATCATACAAGGGAAACATGTTTTAAATTGCATGGGTTTCCAAACTGGTATAAGGCCTTAATGGAGCAAAATAGAAGAGGTGGACGGGTTGCAGGTACAAGAGCTTTTACAATTTGTGACATGGGAAAGCAACTCCCGAGGAATAGTAGTTGTGGCTGACGCTAGAGCTAACATTTCAGAATTAATTAGATAGGAGGTTAGGAGGTTGATGCAAGTTCACACACAGGATGAACAGGCACACACCAACTTTGTGGAGTTAAAAAATGTTGCTCTTCTTAGCCTTGTGCTAATAACTGGTTTTACTTAATAACTGTTGGATTATAGATAGTAGGGCTTCAGCCCACATGTGCTCTAATTCTAAGATTAAGTGATACTATCTCTGAAAAGGCTTATGACTTGATACATGTAGATACTTGGGGGCCATACAAGCATTTCTCTCTTTCACATTGTCGATACATGCTTACAATTGTAGATGATTGCATTAGTGTCACTTTATAAACTAAAATACTTTTACTTCTGCCTACTTAATCAACAGACTCCCTACACCAGTTCTAAAATGGAAATCTCCCTATGAGGCAATTAATCTAACAATCCCTGCATATGATCATATTAAGGTGTTTGGTTGTCTTAGTTTTGTAGCAAATGTATTACTAAGTTTGACCGTAAGGCTCATAAGAGTGTGTTCGTAGGCTATGTTCAAGGAGAAAGGGTTATAAGCTACTAGACCTGGAGACAGACACTATATTTGTAAGTAGGGATGGGACTTTCCATGAGGAAGTCTTTCCCTTTAAGGAGATGCATAAAAGTGGCATTTATTGCCTTCTACCCTTAGTTGAGAATAACTTGACAGATGAGACTTCACCTAGTGAAGGGACAACACAAGAATCCGATAAACAGGTTGAGCACTGTAGAAATTGAGAAAACGGAGAGCTAATTGATTTCATGGACAAATATTTTTGAGAAAAAATTTGATTCTCTGTTATGATTGAAAAACTAACATCTAGTATGCTTATATACATGAGCTAGAAGAGAAAACAATTTTAACTACCCTAACTAACTTGTACAGCTGGCATCTAATGTTGAAACAGAAAAAAACGTCTTTCACTAATAGAAACATAATACATAAAGTGTGACTACTCCTATATGTCAAAAAAAAAAAAAAAAAAAAAAAAAGATAAGTCACCAAATGCACCAACTTGTCAACCTGCGCATTGCCATGGCTCTCTTCTTCATCATGTTCCGTCATTTTCATCACCATACTTCTACAGGCCCCCCTCAAGATGGAGCTTGGGATACCAAGCCCAACTTGAACAAGAAACGTGTGAAATCACCCACAGTGGGGGATTTTGTAAAGATGTTCGCAGTCTGATCAACCCAGGAACATGGTTCCTATGAAACCGAGCTTGAATTGATCCAACACCAAGTGACAATCAATGTCCAGATGCTTGGTGCGCTCGTGAAAGACAAGATTGGCAGTGGCGTGAAGGGCGGCCATATTGTCACATAAGACATGAATAGGCTGTTGAGGTGCAACTTGGAGGTCCTTGATCAAATAGGATATCCACAATAATTCACAAACCGTAGATTGCCATACTACGATACTCCGCCTCAGCAGATGATTGAGAGACCGTAGGTTGCTTCTTGGTCTTCCAAGAGATGAGGGAAGAGCCAAGAAAAATGCAAAAACCAGTAGTGACCTTGAGAATGTAGGAGATGACCTGAATCAACAATGAGTTTAAGGCCTAGGGGGGAAGGCGTAGAAGCTGCCTTAGCTTCATGCACCAAAGCATCACGAAGAATATCAGTCAAATATTTATGTTGAGACACAAACAAACCATGAGAGGAATGGGCAAGCTCCAAGCCAAGGAAGTACTTGGTATGCCCCAAGTCTTTAATAGTGAACAAATTGTTCAAGTATTTCCTGACCCCATCCAAAGCAAGGGTTGAAGTACAACTGAGGAGAATGTCGTCGACATATACCAGAAGGGCCATAAATTGACCATTCGTATGCCAAAGAAACAAAAAATGATCATGAGCAGACTGCTAGAAGCCATAGTCCACCAACCTTGCAGTCATCTCAGTATTCCACTAGCGGGAGGCATGCATAAGCCCATAAAGCAAACGCTTTAGCTTACACACCTGTCCAACCTTAGCACCAGTGTAGCCTCCAGGGACAGTCATATATACGTCCTCATCCAAATGCCCATGTAAGAAGGCATTATTCACATCTATTTGCAAGATATGCCAAGACTTTGCAGTAGCAACAACCAAGTAGGTTTTTAAAGTCCTAGTCTTGGCCACCGGAGAAAAACTGTCAAAGTAGTCAACCTCCTCGATTTGATTGAATCCCTTAGGGACCAACGTACCCTTATATTTGTCAATACTCCTATCTGGCTGAAGCTTCAACTTGTAAACCCATTTCGACCCAATAGCCTTTTTGCCAAGAGGAAAACTGGTAAGCTCCCAAGTGTGATTTTTGGCAAGAGCCTACAAATCTTGTTCCATGGCCTCAATCCAGTGTGGATCCTTGCTAGCCTGCAAAAAAGAGTGAGGTTCCTGCACTGAAAATAGCTAGGTCACATATGACATATTATGGGCTATAAGCAGTAGGAATGCAAGAAGAATCAGCAAGGGAACAGGCACACACATCGTCATATAACCAATCAGGTTTAGAGGCACATCTGGTAGAACGTGTTAAAGAGATTGGCATATGAGCAACGTGATCATGAACCATTTGAGGAGGTAAAGATGAGGAAGTGGAAGGAGTCTGGGCAGGAGAAGGAGGATGAGGAACAGAAGTAGGAATGAGAGTAGGAGGGGAAGAAATAGGTTACTCAATAGCAATAGGTAGAAGAATGGTTGCTGGTGCAGAAGGCAGATTCTTATAAAGAAACATATGTTCATGGAATGTAATATCTCTGGATGTGAGTAAGCTATGGTTTTCAAGATCATAAACTATGTAACCTTTGTGGAAATGGTTGTAGCCAAGGAAAAGGCATTTGTAGGCTCTCTTATCAAATTTCTATTTATATGGTTGAACATTCGTTGCAAAGCAAAGACATCCAAAGACCCTGAGATAGTGATAAGAGGGAGTTTTGTTGCAAAGAAGTTCAAAAGGAGACTTCCATTTCATTATAGGAGTAGAGTTTATCAAATATCTAGCTGCAAGAATGACTTGGCCCCAAAACTTGAGAGGAGTAGAAGACTGAAAAATCAAGCTCTAGCAACCTCAAGAATGTGTCTGTGTTTTCTCTCCACCACACCATTTTGCTGAGGTGTGTAGGACCAAGTTTTCTGATGCACAATGCCTAGAAAAGAGAACAAGTCATTGCACATAGAAGTAACAAATTTAGTCCCATTGTCTGTCCTTACTTTTTTTACTTTTGCAATGAATTGTGCGTTGATGAATTTGAAAAAAGAATTTAGAGTATGAACCACTTGTATCTTATGCTTAAGAATGAATGTCCAAGTTGCTCTGCTGAAATCATCCATTACTATCAAGAAATAATGACAACTGATAATGTAGGCTATCTATAGGGACCCCAAACATCCATACGGATGAGCTTAAATGGTTGTGTAGAATGTATTTGATAGGAAACAAAAGGTGATCTATGTTGTTTGTCAAGAGGACATGTAGTACAATCAAAATTGCTCACAGAATTGGAAATTTTATTAATAGGAACATGCTGTAGAACAGGCAAAAAAGGATGCTCAAGCCTTGTACACCATGGGGAAGATATTTGAGAATCAATATGTACACAATGTTTTCTGAATCAAAATATGTAGCATCTAGGACGTACAGATTATCCACCCACTTTCTGCAAGAACTTTTTTACTCCTTAGGTCCTGACAGAGGCAATGAGTGGAGTGAAATGTAACCTCAATCTGCAAACAGGAGCAAAGTCTAGGAAACAGACATCACACTGAATTTGGAGCTAGGTATTAGAAGTACATTAGTAAGTATGAGAGGTTTATGTAATGTCACTATGTCAGTATGTGTGATAGGTTGGACATTTCTATCAGGTAAGTGGATATTGATGTTTTGTGATGCAACAGATAAGCAATCAAATGAACGGGGGTTAACACACATGTGATCAGTGGCCCTAGTATCAACAACCCAAGAACCTAACACATAATATTTAAAGCTAACAAGCTTACAATTTTTATCTGCATAGTCTTCTAATTATGCAAATTAGCTTGTAGGGGATCATTCTATACCATTCCTCTCATAAGCTTAATCAACTCTTGTAGCAACACTTCTTTCGTATCATTTTGATGTGGCTAACACTTAGGTTGTTGTGGCCATTTGTCCTCAGCATCCGCAACACAAGCCCTTGCATCTCCAGGATTCTTTCTCCTTTGTTCCAAGCTCCTTAGACCAATCCGGAGTCTCGTGGAGGTTGAAGCACGTATCTTTTGTATGGCCTGTTCTATCTCAATTCTCACAATATTGTGCTCTTTTAACCACATATCCTTTATTCTTTGAAAGCCTTGATAACTTGCATCCTTCTTATTTCCCATCCGAGCCTGTAAAGCTAAATTTTCAGAACTATCACCAAGCTCAATGTGCATTTGTTTTTGCTTTCCTACTCGATGTACCATTGAGTATGCTCGATTTACTGAGGGAAGATCCATGACCAACAGTTGGTTTCTAACGTGATCAAATCCTTCGCTTAACCCCATCAAGAACTGCATTAACTGTGTAAAAATCACTCTGTCAGCACGGCCTAGGGGCACCACAAGTACAACCGCCACATGTGCATTGTGGTGTTGGCATCAAAACCTCATCTCATCCCAAAGTCGTTTCAACTTAGTAAAGTAATCCATCATAGATAGATTTTTTTATGTCAAAGATGCAATTTCATGTTGTATTTGGTACTACCTTTCCTCTAGTTCCAGCCATAGACATCTAGCCAATTTTGTGTACATGAAGGCTCCTACAATCTCTTTAGATAAAGAATTCAAAATCCAAGTAGTTATCATACTGTCTACTCGGATCGATTGCTCAAAACTAGCATCAGTAACAACAGGTTTCACAGATGTGCCATCAATGAACCTCAGCTTCATCTTAGAGCATAAGGCATGTTTAATCGCCCAAATCCAATTCAGGTAATTCTTATTGGTCAATGGCGCACTAACTAGGACCATTCCTGGATGACCAACTTGATGTAACTACAACACCTCCATCGTTGGTTGCTCTTTCTCACCACCAGTTGCATTTCTCTGGTTCTCCTCAGTAGCTGAGGTTGCGACCATCTCCATCGCATAGTAATTCCTTATTCAGCGTAAGAAAAACAAGCTCAGTAATAAGAGACCTTCAAATGAAGGCTCTGATGCCATGTAGGAATTGAGAAAACTAAGAGTTAATTGATCCCATGGCTAGATATTTTTTTTAGAAGAAAATCTCATTTTCTGTTATGATTGAAAAACTAACCTCCAGTATGCTTATAAGCTGGCATCTAACGTGGAAACAGAAGAAACGTTTGTCACTAATAGAAACATAATACATAAAGTGTGACTACTCCTATATGTTAAATAAAGAAAGAAGATAAGTCCACTAATGCACCAACTTGTCAACCTGTTTCATTGCCATGGCTCTCTTCTTCATTATGTTCAGTCATCTTCATCACCATACTTCTACAAGCAGCATACACAAACAAAAGCTAAATAACTTAGAAGGTCCAGCAGGGTAGTAGCAAAGCCTGTATGGATGAGAGGCTTTATATGTGAGGTTTCAGATGAGCTTGACACATTGCATGTTACTTCTATATCACATGCACACTCTTGTTTTGTGGAATCCTTATCTACCATTCAGGAACCAAGGACCTTTGAGGAGGCAGAAAGCAAAGAGGAGTAAAGAGGGGCCATGAAGTCAAAAATTTAGGCATTAGAAAAGAATGGTATATGGCAGCTCACCAAGCTTCCTCCAGGACAGAAAGCTATTAGATGTAGGTGGATCTATAAACTTAAACTCAGACTCGATGGGGTGGTGGACAGACACAAAGCTAGACTTGTGCTGCAAAAGGCTACAATCAAGTTGAAGGTGTGGACTACAATGATAGCTTTGCACCTGTGGCAAAGACAACAAACAGTGAGAGTGTTCTTGCAGTAGCAGCCGCAAGGGAATGGCCACTTTATCATCTCGATGTGAACAACGATTTCCTCCATGGAACTTTGGAGGAAGACATCTACATCGAAGCACTAAAAGGCTATAAGATGGAACCAGGTCAAGTGTGCAAGTTAAATAAGTCATTGTATGCTTTGAAACATGCTTCACAATAATGGAACAAGGAATATACAGGAAAAATTGAAGCTTTTGGTTTTAGCAATCAAGGCATGATTACTATTTGTTCATAAAAAAGGTAGATACAGGTATGGTGGTATAACTAGTTTATGTAGATGACATACTTATTACAACACCTACAGAGGATCATATACAAGAAGTAGGTTACATTTTTTGTCCCATTAGTGGACCTGTTTTCACGTTTGGTCCCATACTGTAGATGATTCGCACATTGTATCCCATAGGTATATTTGTTTTTCAATTTTAGGACACAAAAAGAAAATCGTTAAATTGCTAACAACTGATTTTTTTTCCGTTAAGTGGATGCAAATTTAGAGGGGAAATTTTGTGGGAAAGTTCTTCTTATTCTTCCTCCTCATATAAGTAGGCTTCTTTTTTTTTGGGGGGGGGGGTGGTGTTCTTCCATTTAGTAGGAAAGAAGTATAAACATAGCTGCAAATGGAGAATTTTTTTGTCAATTTTATACATGATTATTAACATAAGATCGTGTATAAAATTGACAAAAAATTTCTCATAGGATAGGTCTTGTACCTGAGCTTTACAAGACCAGATATCTCCCACGCAGCTCAATAAATAGGCCAATTCCTCCAGTCTCCATGTTAGCAATACTAAGAGGCAGCTATTCACTTAGTACGACACCTGGAGGCTTGCCCTTCAACAGGTTTGTTATTTCATCAAATAGCGATTTACAACTAACAAGCTTTTGCAATGCAGATTGGGCTGCTTGTTGGATACAAGAAGGTCTTTGACCTATTTCGTGGAAAACTAAGAAGCAAGCAACAGTTTCAAGATCAACGGGAAAAGCTGAATACAGGAGTATGGCCTCCACAGTGTGTGACTTGATTTGGATTACCTATTTGCTACAAGATCTTGGAGTCACCATCAAAACTCCTATATCTTTATTTTGTGCAACAACGCGCCTTACACATCACAGCAAATCTAATTTTTCAGGAACGTACAAAACACCTAGAGTTTGATTGTCATATTGTGAGCGACAAGTACAAAAAAGGCTTCATTCAACCCACACACATCCGTTCGATGAAGCAGGTAGTAGGTTTGCTCGCGAAGCCTCTTGCAGGAACATCTTCCTTTCAATGCGGTCCAATTTGGGCTTGGTTATACCCCAAGTCCAACTTGAGGGGGATTGATGATTTTCATCATCACAAGGAAAGGATTCAACCAACAAAAGTTGCCCAACAGAAGAAAACAATGCAAGGACCTCCAATAACCAGCTTGATAACTCATCCATGTTGGGAGACTTGGCTATAGTCACATTTTCACTAAAGGCGACTCTATTAGTCAAATGAGAACTAGCCGTTGGATATATTTTATTTATTTTGTTTTTCCTTTTATTTCCTTTAGCCGGTAGTTTATGGATAGTTTGATTTTCTTTAATTTTCTTGACTAACAACATACGCACGCGGTCCCCGCGCACATAAATTTTTTTTGATAATAAATCAAAGCAGACACAAAAATCTTCTAATATAAACAAATTAATCCATCAAATGTAGTCTCTGCGAGCATATCTTAGCATAATGCAAATATGATATGTATTCATGGCTTTATTGTATGAATATCTGATTACATCAACTTCTTGAAGTAATTCTTATAAATATTATTGCCTTATGTTTGACATTAATTTTTAGCTTAAATATTGGCAAGAATTGTATCAAAACAGTTAAATAGTACATAATATTTTTATTAATTTGAATAAATGCATCTAATACCGATTCAAACAGTAGTGAAATAAGATTACAAATTACACCATTGAGAAATTAAAATACAAATCATATTCCCTCTAGAAAACAAACACCTATCATTAGTAACTTATTGAAAAGTTGCCAAAGCTTTAAAAAAGCTCCTTTCACCTGTATTAACCGAGAAAGTTGAATATTTATACAAGGAAGTAATCTTCCTCCAAATCTTTTAAACATGTGACGTGAAGAAATATTATGTCCATCTCTTGTACCTATGAAACAAAAATAGTCAGGTGTATATTAACAGGAACAATTAATAAGATTCAAAATGGAGATAATAGAGTAATGAATGTTAAACGGTAACATCAATGTGGCTCTAATATTATATTTTGATCTCCTCTTCCCGAATGAATGTCTTTGCCATGTAAACCTCATATCAAAGAATTTATATGTAATTCCGCCAAGAGGAAATTCAATTTATATATTGTGAACAGATAAAGACAGACATTTCAATTTATTCAAGAACCCAACATTTCAATCTCCTATGTAGCATAAATTAATTAAGCCTCAATACAAACACATGAAGACCTATATTTTAATATTTTCTTTCAATACGAAAACGTCCACAAATATAGGAGAAAATGAAAGGAGTTTTAAAAATCTACCAACTTCTTATTATGCATGAAATCAAGGGTAAATTTTGTAAAAAGTAAAATAAAACTGTCACTTTAGACACAAAAGATGGTTTGCTTTTATAAGTAGTATAGATTACAACGGTTATTTAGTTTATTAGTTTTAGTTAGTTATGGATTAGGCGATTAGGGTTATCAGCCACACGCTGCTCTATTCAAGTTGTAGTTAGTAAATTTATTGTACTTAACTAATTTTGCATTCAATGTGATTCTAAAGATTTTCTTCTACCATGGCTTCCACTACATATATATTTCTTGTTTTTGGAGAAGTGGATTTGGATTTGAGATAATGACTTAAAAAAAGAATTTCAAATGACTCTATTTGAAAAGAACTTGAATCCATCAATATTCAATAAAACACAATTTAAAAGTATTTGAAATTCTTTAAATTTATGATGTTTAGGTTCGAGATAAACATAAAAATATTTATATGGGATAATTACATCTACACCCCTGACCTATAGTCTATTTACACAAACCACCACTCTCTTTTGGATAATTACAGAAACACCCTTGATAGCCAAAAAATAGGGGTAGTTTGTGTAATAATGTCGATACTTTTGAGGGGTGTAAGTGTAATTTTCTAAAAAAATAGGGGTAGTTTGTATAAATGATGATTGTATTCCAGTAGGTGTATGTATAATTATTCAAAAGGCAGGGGTAATTTGTGTAAACAGTGTAAATGTAATTATCCCTATTTATATTTAAGTTCATTTAGCCGACTCTACCTATGCATGCGCATGGGCTTTAAAAAATCTCTTGAGAGTTTAGATGGAAGTCAACTTGAGGGAAAAATTTCATTTTTGGTCCCATATCTCAAGGGTTTTTTTTTATTTGGTCTCATTTGTTCAATTCGTCTCACATTTAGTCCCATTTATTAATTTTTTTTCTCAAATTTGGTCCAAACATATTTTTCGTCAAATTGTTTACAGAGCCGTCAATAATGGCAGAGCCCTGCCCCAATAACAGACTTGACAGCTTCGTTAACAATTTGACAAAAAATATTCTTTGGGACCTAATTCGAGAAAACATTAAATAAATAAATATTAAATGTGAGATCAATGTAACAAATTAGACCAAATCAAAAAAGACCCTACGATATGGGACAAAAAAGCAATTTTCCCTCCACTTGACATTGAAATGATCCAACTCCAGAGCTACTTTAATATAGTCTTACAAGTTAAAGCCCAAATTTCCAATTAGGGCTTTTGCTCTTAGCCCATTAAATATATTGGGCTTCTTAATGTGACTGCTTTTTTTTTACTTTTTCCTTTTATTTTTCTCTTCTTTCTTTTGTTGGGGTAGGTTATGTCTTATCTTAGTCAAGAAGCGGTCTGAATTTTGACGAAAGCTGATTATAGTCTATATTTTATACCATTTTCAGGTGTATCAAAATCTGCGAGTCAAAGATCTCCCAAATTATTATGATATGAAAATGAAATAAGAGGTGAATATCATCATCATGTCTTCACAATCATTTACGGTGCACAAAAATATTTTGGTAAATTCATTATAAAAAAGGATAAGAATCTATTGGACTGAGCTAGTATCAGTAGGGTTCTTGTAATTTTTTAAATAATAAAGAGATGGTTGTAATTTATTTTAAAGGATAAATTACAGCTACATCCCCTGAGGTTTGACATAATTACAAATACTCACTCGTTGTTTAAAAAATTATAAATACCTCCTGAAGTTTGTAACTGTCTAACAAATAACTCATTTTCACTCTTTTTTATAGGTGAACTGACCAAAATGTCCTTATGCACTAAATTATTTTTTATTTAATTTTTAATATTTTTTTGGACTACAATATACAGGAAGATGTTTTTAAGTTTTTTACACAGGGGAGCAATAATGCAATTTGTCTCGACTGATTTTTCTACAATTATAATAAAAAATTCAAGGACAAAGTAGTCAATTTCAAACCTTTGGTTAAAGATTGCAAACCTCATGGGATATTTTGTAATTTTTCAAAAAATGAATTGATATTTATAATTATATCAACCCACGTGGGGGTGGTTGTAATTTACCATATTTTTTTTTATAAAAAAAAACAGAAAGATTATGATGATTATTAATATGGGAAAATCTGCTTTTGCAGAAGGAAAGGGACGAAAAAAATATAAATGGGATTTTAGTATTTGATTAATTTCCAGTGTGGGGTTGAAAAGAGGAAGACCTTTGCTGCTCTCTCTTCCTCAAACAACACATACAGAAACCCTTATTGAATCCTCCGCCTCCATAATCTCAACCCTTCCTTTTTCAGATTCCCTCACCTAATACACATGCCCTTTATTATATACTCTGAAATTAGCAATTTCTTCCTATTATCTTGATAGAATCTTTTGCCTAATATAATCTCACCTACCCTATTGTCAAGAATGGAGTTTTTGCCTACCAATTTCCCCAAAATCAATTCTTTTGCTCCTTCACCCTTCTTGCCTTATTGCCTGGAAACATGAAATCTCTCGAGTCCGGGTTGTTTTGAGTTCACCAGGAGAGAAAGAGAGGAGGGGGAGTTGAAGAGCGAGTAAGAAAAGAGAAAAGTTCAACAGGGTTTTGGTTCTTGACGTTTTGACAGTGTGGAATTATGAGCAGGAGCGTGAAAATGCAGTCTTTGGAGTTCAAGAACGATGGATTTTTATCAAATTCTCATCTGGGTCTTCAGTGCAATCTCCAAGATTGCAACTTTTACCCGGGCGGTGGCTTGTTTGCGTCTGTGAGTCAAATGGGGAACAACGAAAACGGTGGTTTCAAATTGCCGTGTGCAGATTTGCTTGTTAAGTATGTTTCATTGCCTGAGGGGTTTAAGATTTTAGGTATGACGGAGGAGGAAAAGGGGTTGGCGAACAAGAAGAAACAGAAAGGTGGGCTTAGGCTTAAGATTAAGATTTCAAATCCTTCTTTGAGGAGGTTAATAAGCGGCGGAATAGCCGGTGCCGTTTCGAGGACTGCCGTAGCTCCATTGGAGACAATTAGGACCCATTTGATGGTGGGGAGCAGTGGTCATTCCTCCACGGAGGTCTTCAACAATATCATGAAAACTGAGGGATGGAAGGGATTGTTTAGGGGGAATTTCGTTAATGTGATTCGGGTTGCGCCTAGCAAAGCAATAGAGGTAAAAAAGGAAACTAGAAGAATGTCTGTCTGAGTTACTTAAGATTAGTTTGCTTCTCATCATCTATTTTCTCTCATGATAACTTTATGATAAGTTGTATTTTTCTGCTTCGATTTTGTTGGTTGTAGATATCTCTCTGTGATTTTAGCTTTGACTGTGCTAAAGTTTAGCTGCTATGTGTTTCCCTTATAATGCTTTGATATTTTCTTACTGTTGTTATGTGTTATGGAGAGCTTGAGAGTCACTGTTCCATCACTTACTACTAGCCCAATGTCTTCTAGTTACAGCTTTGTTCTGTATTGATCATGAGCTGGACGATTCTGCTGTTTGGAAAATCCAAACTGCTTTCTGGTTTTATGTCATCTACCTTTTGATGGTCACTGTTCAATAAGAACTCATCGTTTGCCTTGTCCGTTTAGTATCTAACGCAGCATTTCCTTGAAGATTAGCCGTTTTAATTTTCAAATTTGTTCTCACCAGAGTGAGTGTTCACCTCATTGGAGAAAAGGGGAAGGGTAGGAATGGATAAAGTTTTCACTATCTGACACATTTCTTACTCTATCTCGTTGGTTGCAACCAAGGTTTTGGTAAGGAAGGAAACAGGAGAGAGAATACTCATCATTGGTATTACCTTCTTGTTTCTTGTTCTTTTTCTGCTTTCTTCTCTCTCTATTCCTTCAAATTTGTGACCGGAAAAACGATTTGGCCTTGCAACATAGCATACCTGTCATGCAGTATCCACCAGTTCTTTTCCTTAGTCCTGTTTTCACGTTGATTGCTGACATGAGCAAACTATGTTTTAGTGCTCTCTATATATTATAGATCTTCCTAGAGTTTATTCTAGGGGCACAATCACATGGTTCATGTCATATTCTAGCAACGGCAATAGGATTGTCATCTATGGGTTCACACCTTTCTCTTGGCCCGTTGATTGATAACATTTGAATTGAAAGAGTAGAGAGGAAAACAGCTACTGCAGAAGACAGCTAATTTGAATAGCCTTCTTGGACGGAACAAATTTCTTCTATTCATGAAGTCTCTAACCTCTCACAATATTGGTTATGCTTGTGTCTTGGAGCTGTCTACTTTTGTTTGATTTCCGCCAGTTAAAAGTATTGCTTCTGCTCAACATAAGCCATCTTTTCTAGTATCTACTGTTTACCCCTCTATATATGTTCTTAATCACACCTCAAGTCTGAGACCTTTTTTTTCAGTTATTTGTTTACGACACTGTCAACAAGAATTTGTCGCCAAAGCCTGGTGAACAATCCAGACTACCCGTTCCTCCTTCATTGGTTGCGGGAGCTTGTGCAGGAGTCAGCTCAACTTTGGTCACATACCCCCTTGAACTAGTCAAGACTCGATTAACCATCCAGGTAAAACACAAGACACATCAATCCATTAATTTCATATTCGATCAATTTATCCTTATTGGCCTCTATTTCCATGATGCAGAGAGACGTTTATAATGGTTTGCTTGATGCTTTTGTGAAAATATTGCAAGAGGGTGGGGTAGGGGAGCTCTACAGAGGTCTTACTCCTAGTCTTATTGGAGTAATTCCGTATGCTGCAGCCAACTATTGTGCATATGACACTTTGCGCAAAGTCTACAGGAAAATTTTCAAGCAGGAAAGGATTGGCAATATAGAAACCCTCTTGATTGGTTCTGCAGCTGGTGCCATTTCTAGCACTGCAACATTTCCTCTAGAGGTGGCTCGTAAACACATGCAGGTCGGGGCCGTCAGTGGAAGGCAAGTTTACAACAATGTGCTTCACGCCCTTGCAAGCATACTCGAACAAGAAGGAATCCAGGGATTGTACAAAGGGCTAGGTCCAAGCTGTTTGAAGTTGGTTCCCGCTGCAGGTATATCTTTCATGTGTTACGAGGCCTGCAAGAGAATCTTGGTAGAGAAAGAAGAAGATGCGTGAACAGATCCCTTGAGAATAAAACAAAGGCATGGTTGGTTTCAGAATCCACTATAGACAGACATAGATCAAAGACACAATACAAATTTTTTCGCGCAAATGTTGCATTTTTTTCCCCATTTGGAAGAGTTTTGCATGGGATTTTCTCTAATGTCTGAAGTTTTAGATGAGAACTGATACATGTTATTTTATTCAAAAGGTTTCTTCAATTTCTGATGGGAGTTTTTAGTTGGTGGTCTGAACTTGAAGAATCTTCTGCCTCATGCCTTACCAATGAAGGTTTTTGGTTGCTATTTGTCTGGTGAGTAAAGCTTATATGGTGAATGATGGAAGCTAATGATTTGATGAAAATTCTGCCTGGTAGTGTATAATACAGAGAGCTGGGAAAGCTAACAAGTTTCATTTGCTCATAACAGAAATGGTAAATTACATTGACACCCGATGATGTTAGGTTCAATTACACAAACATTTTATGTCTTTTGTAATATTACAGCTACGCTGCCTGAGTGTTAGTGTAATATTTTTCATGAGGTATTAGTCTAAGTTTTGCTTTTGAATAGGGTGTGTAATTGTAATAACTGTAATTTCACAAATGACAGGAAATGTCAGTATAATTGAACTTGAGTAGGCCAATTGCTTTTAAATAAGGGGTATAGTTGTAATAACTGTAATTTCGCAAATTTGTATAATTAAACCTAACCTCATGGATGTGTAATTTACCCTAATAAGAATTGGCTCTCTTGCTTACTAGTAGCTTATTTGATTCACTCAGACCAATATTTAAGGTACAAAGCCCTTTCACTATTAAAAGATGCAAAGAAAACCACACCTTTAAGGGAGTCTTATTAAACAAGGTAAGGCCATTAGGCCACATTGCTAAAACTATGTCAAGTTTAGACAATGGGTCTCTATATTCTATTCTTGCTTCAAAACCATGTGCATGGAGAAGTGATGTTCTCATTTTATTGTTGACTGCAAACTGGCTTTTGTAAAGCCTATGAAATTGAGAAGCTGTAAAGCTTTAGACACCATGATTTTCACGTTTCAATTAGGAGCTCCATAGATTTAATTGGTGTAGCAGGAAGCATATAATGCAGTCCAAACATATTCTCTGCTTTCATGAACAGATATTATATGACCCCCAGCAAGCCATAATTAACTACATATAATGGTTGGGATGGGATAGATATGGAACGCCATCGGACGAGTTCACATGTAGCTACAGTCAATTGGGTTCGTCGCCTTCCCCAGTTTCCTTTTGGTCTTCTTCAGCCGCCATTAATTCATCGAAGTTGGCTGATTTGCCCAGTAATATCTCAATCTACAACATAAAGTATGAGAAATGAGAAGGGCAACTCTTCACCAGAAGAAAATTTCTTAGAATACAACTGGCAAAATCATTTACCAAGGATGCATGCAAACAAACAAACAAATGTATTATTCTGTAGAAAATTTATCAACGCAAAAGTGCGTTATCTTAGTAAAACAAGCAAAAATAGCTAGAGATAACATAAAAATAACTTCTGATAGTAGCATAGATTGTTACCACAGAATCAAACATTAAGTTTTCATGCTTCTGTGCTTGAAGTCTAAACAAGTAATTGCAAGAAGGCTGAGAGAGAAAGGTGGATGGATGGTAGCATAGCATACAACAAAAACTAATTCAAACTACTAAAAAGACCATTGAACCTATCGCAGAGACACAGATATAAATCAATCAACAACATGGAGTGGAGCACGTTATTCCATCACATACCTTTGCTTTGGGCAGTGGTCGTGCTCCTGGATCATCCCTCATGTCTACTGTCAATGTCCTGATTTCTGTATGCATAATAGGCACCACATAATGTACAGATGAGATCAGTAAAATGCTTGTACTAAATGAGGATAGCAAGCAAGAATCAAAAGCCAGAAATAAAAAGGAGGAAACACTACTCAACAAAATTAGAAGAAGAAGAAGAAGAAAATGAAAAACCATCTTATCTTACTCTTCTCAACAGCAAATCCGTTGTTCTTTAAGATTTCAGCAATACTCACCACGGTGGAAATAGCTGTGGACAGAACATAGTACAAGTTGTGAAGCTACAGAGAAGCAACTGAACAAAAAACTATAGGTTTAGTCTCTGGCTGTAACAACAACTAAGAAATCCTCCAACTTAGCTAAAAATGAAGATAGAGAAGGAATACCCATTCCAAGACCAGAGAGTTCCACCTCGTTGTACTGCTGCAAGTACCTCTGCAAAACATGTTCATGAACTCATTAGATACAAAGTATCTTTTACAACTAAGAGCTCAACGTTTTCCGGATTTCTATAAATTAAAACACATAAACGAAAAGGTCCACAATATTTACACGAAACAGACGAGTCAAAACAAGCCCGAATCAGAAAATTGGCTTCCAAACCATACCATTTACCCTCTTCAAAGGTAATCCAAACTTGTATTTTTTTAACTTTCCATATCCCAAGGGAGCATCAACTTCTACTTTCCCTAATATTAGGAAAGTGTCGAAACATTCTTTCAAATGAAAGAGTTGTCAACATGTATATGGTCAACAAACAAACACCCCTTGTTTCAACCACAAGAGCGCAGCACATTTGAAGAAGCATTTGATTCCTATATTCATCTAGAATAATAATTATAATGTATAGTTCTTAATTATGCAGGTAGCTTCCAAGGCAATTGCAATTATCATCAATCATACGACAATGACATTGAAATACATTCCATTTTAACTTCAATCAGAAAGCCGAAATGATGAATATAGAAAAGATCCAACTACTTTCCAACAAAGGTATCACTTATCATAACAGCAAAAGCTCAAACGAAAAGCAAATGGTCTCAGTCCTCAGCTAAACCCTCAAGTGAGAAACCCTTCACAACAGATACATATATATTTAACGCATCAGGAAAAAGAACATTATAATGCAAATCTACACGTCTAAGAAACCAGAAAAGTAAGAGGAGAAAGAAAACCTTGGACAGATTAACATAAAAGAAGAGGGATTTCTTGGAATTGGAGACTTGGATTCTGTTTTTCTTCACTTCTTCTGCTGTTATCCCCTTCTCCATTTCTCTACAAATTCTCGAAATCGAAATCGAAATTGTCTCAACCAAACAAGCTCAATGTTCATGGACGGGGCTTTTTATCATACTCGCCTCTGGGGTTCGGTTTTTACATGGAAGTCGTTATGTTCTAGAAATGCGAGTTTGGCATGAAGTTGTGGCAAGTCAACCAGCATCATGTAGCTGAAAACACGCTTTTCTACCCTCGTCAGGCGTAGTCGTTAAGAGATTCCAAAATTACTTCTAAACTTCAAGCTCACAACAAACCATAAATGCAATTTAATAAATTAAAGTTAATTACACTTAAACCCCATCTGAAAATACAAAATTACCCTTTCTCTTAAAAAAGTTTTAAAATTACACTTACGCTCTTTCTAAAAAGGGTAAATTACATCTACTTCTCCTGAGGTTTGGCATAATTATAAATACCCCCTCATTATTTGAAAAATTACAAATACCACCCCCCAGGTTTGTAATCCTGTAACAAATAACTCATTCCCATCCATTTTTATGTGTGAACTGACCAAAATGCCCTTATGTATTTTATTTAATATTTAAATTTTTTTGAATTGTTTTGGACTACAATGCGCGGGGAGAGATTCTTAAAGTTTTTTACACAAAGAGTTAATAATGCAATTTGTCTTGACTGATTTTCTGCAATTTAACTAAAAAATCAAGGGCAAAATGGTCAATTTCAGGCATTTGGATGAAAATTACAAACCTCAGGGGGTATTTGTAATTTTTCAAACAATAAGGGGGTATTTATAATTATGTCAAACCTCAGAGGAGGTAAATGTAATTTACCCTTCTGAAAATTCACCGTTTACACCTGACCCCCCTTAGTTAGGATTTTGATGAAAAATACCGACATTAACAAAAAAAATTACATAAATTTTTTATTTTATCCCTTATTTAATATTCTCATATTATAATTTTATACTTATAAGTGAAAAAATATAATAATGTTAACCTCAAATTCTGTATATATTACATTTAGGGTAAATTACAGCCACCTCCACAGAGGTTCCGCATAATTACAAATACACCCTCATTGTTTGAAAAATTACAAATACTCCCTAAGGTTTGTCATTTTTAATCAAAGGCCTAAAGTTGACCATTTCGCCCTCGAATTTTTTATTAAAATTATAGAAAAATCAGTCGAAGCATATTGCAATATTGTTGCTCTGTGTAAAAAAACTTAAAAAGCATCTCCCTGCACATTGTTGTCCAAAATATTTTTTAAAAATTAAATAAAAAATAATTCAGTGCATAAAGATATTTTAGTCATTTCACCCATAAAAATATATGAAAATGATTTATTTGTTAGATAGTTACAAACCTCAAGAAAGTACTTGTAATTTTTCAAATAATGAAAGAATATTTGTAATTATGTCAAACCTCATGAGAAGTAGATGTAATTTACCCTATATTATCCCCTTATAAGTACAAAAATATACATAAAAATACTAAATGAAAGACAAACTTAAAAATTTATATAATATTCGTTCAAATTCTAACAAAAGAGAGTCATGTGAAAACGAAGAATTTTTAGATGAATGTAAGTGTAATTTCAAGAAAAATTGAGAGAAAGTACATTTTCAGAGACGGTGTAAATGTAATTAACCCATAAATCAAATATATAGTAGTACCAAATCCCTCTGAAGATTTCAAAATGCTCATACACAATTTCACCAATAAATTTAAGTTTTTGACAAAATATTCTTGTAAGGGTCCCCCCAATGGACAACAGTTTACAAAGAAATGCAGCAGCAGTAGTTGGAGATGGCCAAAATTGGACACACTGACTATGTAGAGAGAATGGTACAACATAATTTAGGAACCCCCCCAAAACATACAAGACTTTGTCTTACTTCTCTTCATCTGTCTGTCTATATACTACTAATACACCAACGCAAGAAGCCAGCAGAGGTCGAAAAACGGAGCTCGAAACAGCGCTCAGCAGTTGACGCCACATTGGCCTTGTGCAGCTCGCCTTGTAGCTTCCGATGTAAAGGGGTCGATTCGGACCCAGAGCAGAGAGAAGATGGACGCCAGCAGAATGGACCAGACAATGACGATTGTAGGCGTGCGATTCTGTCGCCCCAACAAACCTTTGAGGAACGGATACAAGTGGACAATGACCCAAATGGCGAAGAACAGCTTTCCAAAGAGGGGTCCCCATGACTGGTATCCGCTGTTAATAGCGTATGAAACGCCAGCAACGATTCCTACCATGTTCACAATTAGGACTGTGGTGGGAGGAATGATGAGGGACGTCCATTTGAACACGTAAAGTTCAGCAAACTCCCCATCGTCATCAGACGCTTTTGAAGTGACAGTGAAGTTGGTGTCGATCCCAGCTAGTACTTTGAGGAGACCTTGGAAGACGGCAAACAGATGAGCAGATGTTCCACCAATGACCCAGAATTGTTCGTTTCTCCACCAGTCCTCGACGCTGACTCCACTCCACCTCATTTCGAGTATGCCAGTGGCGAAAATGGAGGCAAAGAGAAGAATAAACCACATGCTAGCAAAATTGCTTATCTGCACAACAAAAGACAGAGTTACGACCAACACCTGCATTGTCATATGGTCCAAAACACCAAGATTCAAGATTATGTGTTGCTTACCTCGGGAATGATAAATTTGTTAGTTAGAAGACAGATAGAAGGAAGAATGCAATAAGCAAGCAACGGAATAGAGGTGAGTGGATAAACGATGGTGTTGATATAAGCGAGTCTCTCCAGGAGCTGCAGTTTCCCGTTGTAGCCATACCATATAGGACAATGCCTGCTTAGAAGAATTTCAATGGATCCCAGAGCCCACCGAAGAACTTGGTTCAAACGATCCGACAGATTGATTGGAGCAGAACCCTTGAACGCTGGGCGAGGAGGCATACAGTAAATGGAAATCCATCCTCGTGCATGCATTTTGAACCCAGTTAAAATATCTTCCGTCACAGAACCATAAATCCACCCAATCTGAATTCAAGAGTTAGGCGAATGTCTCAAATGCAAAAATTATCAGAGAAACATAAATCTTCACTGCAGAAGACGATAAACTATTATTCATAAATGGAAAATAACAGTAAACTACGTACCTCTTTGCCCCACTCAGTCTTATCTTCATACCCACAGCTAATGACATGAATTGCTTCTTTCAAAAGAGTAGCAGGATTTGTTGTTGGTGGAATGCCTCCCTGTTCCATAAAGGTGGCAGCAATGAAGACAGGAGATTGACCAAACCGCTTCTCCAAGCTCTTCTGGGACATAAGAAGTGACTTCTCGTCATCATATCCTGTCAATAGAAAAAGAACGCAATTGGTGTCATTAAATGCTCGCAACAAAACTTCATTGACTATAGTATTAGGCAATTCAAAGACAGCAACGAATCGATACCTTCAACACCCTCTTCTATGTCCTCCATGTTAAAGATTGGAATGGTTGATTCAGTCCTTTTTGCTGCTCGCTTCTTATCAATGTACTTCTTGTTGGAACTCTTTCCTTTCTTCCTTGAACCACAACAGCTTTTGACAATAATGTTTGGTTGAAGATCTTCTTCTGTTAGCACTGGATCGTACCCATACAAAGCTTGCCTGTTAAAGCAACACCCAGTTCCCACATAGACAGGACCCTGAAGACCATCCAATCCTTTCAAGTTGATCTGTATAGAGGAAAAAAAATTTCAACATTAATAATTCGGAATGACAGAGATATCATGTGTTATAACTCAAGAGACACCTACATCAAAAAAGACAATGTTGCGGTTAGCATATCTATCGTGCAAGTCAATGCCATCAAAACGCTGTGGGAACTGAACGTAACAAGTCTTCCTTCCATACGCTGGGTCCATCATAAAGCACATAGCTTCTTTAAGAGCTTTGCTGTTATTGAAGTAGTGATCACAATCGACATTCAACAGATATGCTCCATTTGTGAGGACAGCAGAGACACGAATCTGAAGCATATAATAACACATCAGATCATTGACTAGGGATCAGAGAAGAAAATCACATTAAAAAGAGAAAAAGGAAAGTAGAGAATATAAAGGAAGTTGACTAAGAAAAACTTCAGCCAAAAAACCTCCTCCTTGTAAAGTCACAGCAGAAAGTAGGGGGCATCCCATGGAGAAGAATATGTGCAGTTACTTCTATTCACAATAGGAAGTTAATCAAAGAGCATATGCTTACTCATCATTAACTTTAAGTTATCCCATGGATGTTTGAACAAGTTGTTCTTATCAATTATATTTGCACAGAATTAAGATGCCATAACTATTACGGGAAACATCAAGGACCTACCAAAGCATTCATAGCTCCTGCTTTCTTGTGATGTTGGAAACCAGGACGCTTCTCACGAGAAACATAAACTAGTCTAGGCAGCTCATTTCCATCTGTATCAAGGCCTCCACTGTGCCCCAGAAAGACCTGTTAATCAGAGCCAGTGTGAAAGAACTATAACAGGATGTATAGATAAGGAAAGATATTGAACACTCAAGTGCCAAAACAGTACCTGGATCATTCCTGGATGATCCCGTGTGTTGTTCCCAGGCCAAGGAGTTCCATCTTGCATTGTCCATCCTTCTTCAGGCATCTTTTGTGCCTTTGCAACAAGAGCATTTATCCGTACCTTAAATTCTTCGTATTCTCTCTGCAACGATAACATGTTTGGAAATACAGTTACATTCCGTGTTACATTTGTTTACTGCTTTAAGAGACGAACTCATTTAGGTAAAGGGCCAACTCAAGAGACTTGCAAAAAGTGTTGTACAATCGTTCTACAGTGAACAACTTGAATTATGATATACAAGCTTTTAGAAACTCTCTCTGGATGATTGGAAATTTCAACTCCAAATAAGATGGTGAAGAAGAAATGTGCAATGCTGCTTAAGACATATTTTTCAGTTATTGGTATGAATAACTCAAATTTTATGAGCCAATATTCATATGTTGTTCTCTAACACTAATGGTTTATTGGTAGTGGTAAGCTTCAAAAAACACTCAAAATTCTTCCAATTGGTTCTCTGTGCTATGTTTAAAAATGGGTTGACATCTCAAATAAGCAAATACGCCAGGTTAAGAGATAACATAGACTATTTGAAGATTAATAATCAGCAATTTTCTCATTCACCTTCATTGCTCTGCGCTCTTTCACAAAGGAAGGCTGAATCTTGTCCTTCAGGTAATCTATCTTCTGCGCAAAGTAGAATTCAGGGGCCCTAGGCTCAATATTGTGCTTCTTGCAGAAAGGTACCCATTTCCTAGCAAACTCTGCAGTCTCAGAGAGCGCTTCAAATGTCAGCATTGCTGCACCATCATCTGAAACATAACAAGAGACTTTGTCGACAGGGTAATCCACTGACAGGATGGACAGCACAGTGTTTGCAGTAACAAGAGGAGGCTCTTTCATTGGATCCACTGTACTCACAAACACATCAACAGGTGCTAACTGGGAAGGCTCACCCTCTCTATCATATCTGCAAACAGGACAGACTAGAAGTTAGAACAGGGCCAACAAAGCCCATAAAATCATATGCCAAAGAACTCATCCTGATTACCCAAGCTTCAACATGTGGGGCTTTCACTATTAAGAATTCGAGGAAAACAGAGGTCTACTAACCTCAGTGCAAGTCTGTCAAGATAGGTCTCGCGATCAACAGGATACCATTTTGGAAACTGGTCCAGAAGCCAGGATAAGGCAAACCAGACCTCACAGATAACTGATGTCAGCCACAAAGGATAAGCATCCTTCACCGGATGAGTACACCGATATTGCAAAAAAAATCCCAAGATGATTAATCGAAGAATGATCACAACACGATACGGAGTAAGATGAGTGGAAGAAATAGGAATGACACGGCTCAAAGGTTGGCGAGCATCATCAGCCCTGTCACCAATACAAACTATTAGCATCCTCTGAGATGTACAATCAAATGAGTGTCCAGGACTAACATTCATGAAAGTTATGACATGATATTAATTCCACAAGCAAGGAAGTGCTGCAGAGAAATATGAACTGAGATGAAATTTGAAATAAAAAGCTAAGGTTGTCTTGATCATCGTGCCAATCAATAAAGCAGACGAGAGAGAAGACTGTATCTGATAATGTGATTGTTCAAAAAGAAAATAGCCTAGTTATAAAACAAGTTCTTTGCTCTTTACATATATCGAGCAAATGCCAAAGAACAATAAATTGATTCCAGTTTCTTCTATCTATATGCTTGACAATACACCTCAGCATTATAAGCTTACATTTGTAGTTCTTCTCCATTTGAACCAGTGCCTTCAACATCTCCTTTCCCTTCACTGTATTTGTTGTTCATATGCACAATATTTTTCTCCTGTTTTAATTTCCAACCTTCCACCCTCTCCTTCCAGTCAACATTTCCAAGTCCATAAGAATTCAGGTCTTTGGAAGGGTCAACTATTCTTACAGGAACTGCATAAATTAATGGCATTGTAAGTTGTTCGTATATAACAATGATTGAGGACATATTAGCACATGCATATGCAATGGTAAGTAGCTGGTACCTGGCTGCCGTGGATCAATATAAGGAAGGGAGTGAACACGGTCACCAGGACCCAAAGGTCCCGATGTACTTCTGACAGAATGAGTGTCTTGCATGGAAGGAGGAATCTCGCCAGAGACCTATCAATTATGGATAAGATGAGAGAAAATGAGAATCCAACTAGAAGACAAAAATATAATAGACATGCATCATTCCACAAGAGGCAACATATATAATTGGTTTACCTAAAGCTAGTTAACAAAATGCGAAACACATGTACATCCATCAACAGCGCCCACAAAGTTTCAGGAAAGGAAGCAACACTAGCTAACGTTGCATGCATAGTTTAAGTTGCTTGAAATAATTAATATAAATGACAAGATCCTCATTCGTCAAGTGCTAGCACAGGTGGTAAAGGGAGTTCAATTGTACTCGACCAATTGTTCAAACACACTCAACAAAGTGCCATCTAAGAAGTATTTGGGCCTTGTCTCTCGTAGATATGTAAATGTAGTTCATCGGCATGCAAAGGCATAAAAATTAGGCTACTCCTATATCTACATAAGCTTGACCTTCCAATAAAAATAGACCAACCATTGCAATGCCAGCAAAAATTATGGTAAAACGACGAATTCAGGTGGCAGTGTTGGAGCTGCATATGGCAGAGGCAAAGTAAACTACTACGATTATTGTCAGGAATAAAATCTAATTTTTTAAGCATCATTATGCATTCGGATATCATCATCAATTTGCAGGTAAAGAATGTCTTATCCATTATGACCTATAAACATATCCATCAACAAAGAGGTTACTTGACTCACTGATTGTCCATTGGTAAGAAGAGGGATTGGTTGCTGAGATTCACGTCTGGACGATGCCGATAGCTCAGCATCATCACCATGCCATTGAGATCTCGCTTTGACTTTTCCCTGAGAGTAACTAAACTCGTTTTCCAAATCGTCAACGTCATCCTCATCATCATCACCATCAACTCTTGGACTCCCTAAGATAGCAAAACCATAAGTTTCTACTGTCTGTATAAAAGAATCTGACGGCGAATCATGAGAAAAAAGACTAACCTTTGTGTCTCTTGTACCTAGTCTTACACTGGGGGCAAGCCTGATTTCCATCTTTCCTCTCATATTCATAACAAGCACGGCAAACCGGAAAGGCACATTCATTGCAAGCAACAAAGACATCACCATTGGCAGCCAATCCAACAGTATCCCCACAGATTTGACATATCTGGCCATTTAAATTCTTCAGCGGCTTCGACTACATCATGAATGTGCATTAAGAGTGATCAGTACAGATTCTCTATCCATAAAAAACCATGTCAATCTACTGAAAAAATCAATGGCATCAGATGTGCAAAACACAGGACAAGAAAGACCATATGTAATCACTACAAAATTACCATAAAAGGAGGGTTTAAAGTAACTAGCTTCCACTTCCTAACTTCAACAGAAAGACCAAAAATTTCACTCCGACGCTTCAACCAACACACAGATCTAAACAGAAAATATGCAAACTAACACAAAGAAAATGCTAAAAAACAGCTCCAGTAACACTTCAAAACTCGTCTGAATCGATGTCAAGATCCAAACTTTAGCTCCTAAAATCACTTCAAGACTACTAGCACTCAGATCCGAACCTATAATACCGATTAAAAACGACAACAACAAAAACTAGAAAGTGAAGAACTAAAACCCAAATGCGCGTTCACTGGATCAACGGGAATGCATACCCCAGTATCAGAATCATGGCGAATTCTAACAAGCTCATTCCTCTTGTGTGATCCAGCCACCATACCCGCATTTGCCTCCATCTTGTCTCAATCACCACTATTGTAGCAAGAAATGCTGTTACACAATGGGGTTTATCTTCTTCTCAATAAAAATCCTCAACATAAAATGCGAGTATGAGAATGAGAAGGGCATTGATATTATTATGATGCTCAGGCTCAAATCAAATCAATCAATCAGGCCTCTCTCTCCCTCTCTCTCTCTCCCCTTCTCCTTCGTGCTTACTCCAAGCTTTGTCTTTTATCATTTTCTTGAGGAATTATTTTAATAGATTTTTTGTTTCTTTTTTCCTTTTTTTTATGATAACGTAAGGATTTTTACCCGCTGAACCAGTCGCCGGTACTCAGCTGTCGGCCTATAGTCCAATTTTACTACGAAACCATCACCCAATCAAAAACAAAAGGAAAAAAAAAAAGAAAAAAACTTCTTCCCCTATAATAATAACGTACGTTTCTCCAAGTTATTATATTTACCTTTCTTTATAAAATAATTATAAATCATGGCACGTAATTCGTATGTGCATATAATAAATAATATTTTATATTTTAAAATATATTATAAATAAGAATAAAATATATAAATTAACACATCATATTAAAAAAAGAAGAAAAAAATAAAAAACTAATTTATTAATTAATATAAAATTTAAAACGTTGAATAAAGTAGTTATCTTATCAGTTGAGGGTTATTTTTGACATTACAAAAAAATGATGTTGCGGTGTCATTAACCGTCATTTATTAGTAAAAAAATTGGTTTTTTTTATATAATAGTATAGATTAAAAGATTAAATTTCTTCACTTTCTCCATTGAAAAAAAAAGTATTCAGATTTATAAAATACTTTTACAATTATAAGAAAAAATAAAGAAATTTGATGAAATAATTATTTTACCAAAATATGAGTAACCATATTTCTTATACTTTATAGAAAACATATTCAGTAACAAAAGTGTACAATTCATCAAATAATATATTAAAGAAAAGCATACATCGAAATATTTATTTATCATTCTGGTAATATGTATTATGATAAAGTGAATTTTTTCTAATATGTTCTATTATAATGTAAATATAGACTAATTTTTGTTTTATATTTTATAGGGTAAATTATAGTCACATTTCCTGAAATTTGACATAATTACAAATATTTCTTTGTTGTTTGAAAAATTACAAATACACCCTGAGGTTTGTAATTTTTAATCAAATGCCTGAAATTAATCATTTTGCCCTTGAATTTTTTACTAAAATTATAGAAAAATCAGTCGAAGCAAATGCATTATTACTCCTCTGTGTAAAATCTTAACAAACCTCTATCTCCTCATTATAGTTCAGTTCACTCATAAAAATAAATGAAAATGTGTTATTTGTTAAACAAATACAAATTTAATAGAATATTTATAATTTTTCAAATAACAAAAAAATATTTATAATTATGTAAAACCTAACTGGAGGTATTGTAAATTATCCTATTTTATAAATGGACATGTTTGATTTAAATTTAGTAGTGTTAAATTTAAAAGTAACAACCATGGTGACGTGGCAGTTTGATGGTGGTGGTACTAGTACTGAAGCTTGCTTGAAAGTTGTACCATGTTCCAGTGCTGCTCCATTGGCTGTGAACAGGCTGTACTCTTTGGACTACCGGCTGTTGCCCGTTGCTCTTCTCCGACATAAATTAACTAGCTGTCGGTGCACTCATTTCTGACATTGCTTCTTCATTCAGTTTTTATCCAAATTACCTTTTCACTCCCCTTCTCCTTTACATTTCATAAGATTAATAGGGGCAAAATTCTGTCTTTTGCAATTTTTATTTTTTTTTTTTGAAATAAATATATTTAATTATGTAATTTTATTATTTTTAACATATTAGTCATGTAATTTGTTATTGAATACTTTTAGTTTTGTATGTATTTTATTAAAAAATATTTGGTTGTGCAATTTATAAAAAGTGACGCTTTTAGTCCTGTTTTTTATTAAAAAAACCGTGTGATGCTCAATTTATAAAAATAGCTATAGTAAAACCTCTATAAATTAATAACTATGGGACCATGAAATTTTATTAATTTAGAGAGATATTAATATATCGATAAATTATTTTTTTTTAATTAAAAGAGAGAAGACTTTTTAAATTCAGCAAATTTATTACATATGTATTGAAAATAAATAAATTCATATATGTTTCATTGATTATATTCATGCATCAACCAATTCTTTGTAATTAATAAAATATATTCATGTATAATATCAATTCATTGTATACAATTAACTATTATATTCATGGACGCATGTATCAATTCATTGGAATTACTCAAATGTACATATTTACATTAATTCATTGCACTTAAATAACTATTATAGCCAATTAAATATATTCATGTGTGATGAATAAAACATATACTATATAAATCTCAATATGGAAATAAAATAATTCTAAAACCCAACCATGTCTTCTCATCTAAAAGACATTGCAAAATCATCCATGAATGATTAAATGTGTAAAGCATTATGTGAGTATAAGAGATACCATCCCACATGCACTCAAAAAGATTTACAAGAGTGGGTTGATGAAAAATATCGTTTGAAAGTTAGTCAAGGTACAATATCAACACTTGGCTGTAATTAAAAAAATTAGGGATGAAATCCAATTAGATTTAAATTTTAAGAAAAATCAAGTAACAATAGATTCATATTTTAGCAAATTACCATAATATTTATAATAGTAATATTTATGAATTATTAATATAGAATTTTAATAGGACCTAATATCTATAAAGGGATTTTTTGAAAAATAATTATCTTATTATCTTATCGAATTCGATGATTTTTTACAAAGGCCCAAGCCGGGATTGAAAAATTTTATTATTTTAGAGAATTTATTAATTTATAAAGTATTAATTTATAGAGGTTTTACTATAAATGTGTCATTTGGTCTTCACAGGAAGAATTCCTTTCTCATTTGAATATCACATAACTAAATTTCGTTTATTCAAAAAAGATAAACGACAAAAAACGCAACACACCTATAATTACAGGATAAAATGTGAAATTTTACCATTAATACCATTTATCATGAGCTCTTTTGTATTTGATAAATATTACGTCATAATAAATTTAAGATAGTATATTTAAATTTGAAATCTTTTGATGAACAATTCCGTATCATAAAGATTTTTAAAATACTGAACTCCCCTTTTAATTATACTAGTATAATGCACACGCGTTGCTTGTGAAGTATAATTTTTTTTGTAAAAATATATATCAAATTTATACAGAATCTCATAAAAAAAGTATTCAAAATTATTTAATATCTTACAATAGAAGATTACAAAAGTAAATAATTTCATTAGCTAACTTTGAAATAATTTTAATTGTAATACTAATATATTTTTCATAATATTTATGCTTTTTTTAATTTTTCATCCTTGTATTGTTATGTTGTTGTCCATTTGTGGACCGTGTTATATACGTATATTGATCCATTGCATAAACACAATACTATACGCATAATATATGTTTGTTTGATATTTACACTTGCTCTATAATAATTCTTATGGATTCAAACTATTAATTTTTTTATATAGTAGTTACATTTTTATTATTTTTTTAAATATTTTATGTATTTATATTGACTAATTATGTTCTTGTGGGTCACCAAAAAAATGCTGGTAAATATTCCGCTCTTCATTTGCAATTTAAAGAGAAGAAATCATCTTTATATTTGTTTAAAGGAATAAAAATAGATGCACATAAAAATTTTATATTTTTTTGTATTTTGGGATACAACTTTTTTTTTTATATTCTTTACTATTTTTATGTATGAGCCGCACTTCTGTTTAATTAGATTGTTTTTATAAGAAATTTCAATTTGATAAAGTTGATCATTTTTTATTTGTAGGTTTTATTATATCTATTTGCTATTTTTTTAATTTAATTTTTTTTATATCATCTCTGTATACGTCATATTTTTTTCTTTTACTATTCTATATCTTGAATGTCATTTATTTTTAATTTATTGACATTGAATGATTTTAAATTAATTATTTATTAACTATTGTTGATAAAAATATAATCGAATTGGACCATAGTATCAACATTTGTATTGCAAGGTCCTATTAAAGTAGAATTATGTTTCAGTATCAACTTTTAAATATTTTTAAAGTATTATTTTCATGCGTTATTACCTTCTAAAATTGAAATATTATTGCATACAATTTTATTTTTGCCTTTATATAGCAATTTTTTAAATTTCATATTTTTAGTTTGACTTCTTGATCTTATTCATATGCATCTATATATTCAATTTCTAATTCAATAATATATTATAATACCATTTAATCTTTTATGTCATATTTGTTGTTGTAATGCTTTTATGTTATTAAATATAAAAAACAATAGATATAAAAGTATTAATGTGCATTCAAGATTATCTAATTAAATCAAATTAAATCAAATTAGTGTTGTTATTTTCATACATTCAAGTTTTATTTTTAGTACTCACACTTTTAAAAACTTTTAAGTTATTTTTATATATTCCTCGAAAAATATAGTTCTCTTTGGTTTATTTATTTATCACCGTTTATTTCTAATTTTAACATAATTAACTCGTTTTCTGTTCATTACTTTATTGTTACTAAGTTGATTTTCAAATTTTTTTTGATTACTTAATATGAAAAATATAATTATACAATCGGATAATTAATGTGTTAGTATACGATTATTTTAAAATCTTTCTTTTAATTGTTATGTTTTTAATATTTATTTAACACTTGACTTTCCTTATTTTTATAATATAAATTACACACCATACATTTCTTTTTTGATGAATATCTTTTTGTTTCTAAATATTTTTAAATTGATTGATATACCAATTGTTAGTCATATTTAAGAAAAAAAAAATAATTCAAATAGAATAAACCCCTAGTATCAAAATAATTACATTTTACATCTAGAGGTCCAATAGTTATGTTAATTATATTTCAATAGCAATTACTATATTTTGATCTTAAAATTTAGTTATTTTTTATTGTAATTTTTTCCACACTATTCTTCTACCTCGACTCATTTCAATTGTTTTTATTGTTATTTTACTTGTATAGTGAAGGGATAAACAAAACTAATTTATACTTTCATCTTAGAGAAAATACTTTATTAACTCATGCTCTATCCTTTAGTTCCACTTCAAATAAAAAAGTTAATTCATGTGTAAATTCGATCTTGATAATTATATTCATTATATATTCTGAAATAGTTTAAAAGTTTTTATAGATTTCTATTTGTTAATTTTACTATAAATCAAATTATAATTGTAAACAAATAATTAAGAAGTAAAATAGAATCAATTAGTCATAAATTACTCTTTTCAAAATTTTCAATAGCACATATAATTTAATATGTAAGATTGATAATTTTATTGCAATTAAATTTTGATATATATTATTATTATATATATATATTTAAACTTAGATTAGTATTTATTTATTATTTATATGTTATTTATTTTAATCTTTAACGTGCCATCAGATTTTATTTTAGCAAAGTAATTGCATCAAAATATTATTTGCATATTTATGTTTTTAGTTTGATATATTTTACATTGTCCAAGTAATTTAGAGCAGTCAGGAATTTAGGACTACTAGATAGTTTCTTTTTCCTTTTTTAATAGAATTTTATTGTTTTATAATTAATTTTTATATATTATTAAAAAAAAGTATTAAGTAAGGGTTTAAATTTAAAATTATGGTATTTATTTAAAATTTTATTGTGCCATATTAAATTGAATTTTATTAACACATTTAAGATTTTTTACCAATATAATTGCATTGAAATATTATTTTCATATTTATTTTTTCTGTTGGATATATTATTTATTCTCTAAGTTGTTTAGAGCAATTAGGACTACTAACAATTTAATCTTTTTATATATAATTTTATTCTTTTATCACTAAGTTTTACTTATTATGTACTTAAGTAAGAATGTAGTTGTCCTTTCACAGTAGAGAACAAACACTTCTGTATTCACACTTTTATACATAGTATAGATATAGATATTTTGGACGTTATAATAAATTTCAAATTCATCTAATTTGCAGTCCCTAAAATGTTTTCCTCGAAATCTTTCGTCATATTCAAATTCTTTCATTCAAATATAACATACACTAATATTTTTATATACAATTGAAATTTCTGCACTCACAATTGAAACATATCAACATGAATCATCTCTCTTTTTGTTGAAACATACATAAGAAAATTCTAACCTGACCCCAACTTGATCAAATTCGAGGCAATTATATGACAAAAACAATACACTTGTAATGTGATTGATGTACAGTTCAAAAAAAGTGATAATTGATTTGATTCGATCAAACCTGATTCGCGCAAAAAATTTCCAACACACATAATAAAAAGTCAGGTAATCAATCTAATCTTCCCTCTGTATAACAAACTTCCCCTAATACAAATACAAGAGTTTGAGCCATCAATTCTCATCCTAATACATAAATAACACCTACTTGCTGCATAATATACCTATCAACTGTCAACAAGACAGTATAAATTTGAATAATAGCTCATCTCATACAAAAGCCGAAAGCCGACGACCTCTCTACTAGCTACTGTGCCTGTGCCTGCCTCTCTTACAACACAACAAAAATACCATAACAAAGCTACTACTTTCTTCCCTCTTGGGAGCCTGCCGTTGTGTTCTTCAGTATCTGCAAGTCATGACAACATATGGTGAGTACATCTCGATACGATACTTTTTCCCTGTTCTACAGAAATTATGGATGTTTAAGTGGACGATCGGATCCTGTTTCTAAATGCTGCATGCCAACAAGCTAAGAGAGTTTTACAAGAGTCCATCAAACTAGCAGCTGGTGCCGTAAAGACGATGAACTGAACTGCACAAGATTTTCCTCTCAAATCTATTGAATTAACGATGATTAGTGGAAAGGGAATTACGACTCACACAGAGAGGATAAGAGGAAAAGCTTCGTACTGAGTTTAAAGGGAAAAAAAAAATGAAGTATAAGCTAGTTTTATCTGCAAGATTTCGTCTTTAGAACATTATGTAATCCATTTGCTACCTTATTTTTGTCGTTGGAGCAAAAGATCGTCTTTTAAGAAATAAATACTAGGACGGACTTAATAGGGAGCCTGTGAGTCATCCATCAAGGCCTCATACGGAGACTTCTCCATCCCCACAATGCATGCCATTCCAAATTGCTTAAAAGATGAAAAGGTAACTAAAGAAAGAAAACTATACCGAAAGTTGCTTGCTTTATCGCCAAGGACGAAATGGCATTTGCTACGTACGATCATTGTCAACTTATGAATTGACAATGTATATGGAACGATACGATAGCGATGTGAGCATTAGTGAAACCAAAAGGTAGGATGGAGTGGCAAAGCTAGACTATTATTACCTGTCTAAGAACTTGCATCATCTCATTTTGTAACTAACAATGAAGATGGAGGAGGTTTAACATGATCATCCACTTATGAATAACTTTCATAACGATAACGATGGCGATGGCGATGAATTATTAATAATATATAATGGATTTTTTTAACAGAAAGAAAGTTTTAGTTTTACCTGTCTAAGCATTTGATTCTCATTTTGCAAAGTGGAAAGTCTTTCTTCAAGCTCAGCATTCTTAGTTTCCAACTCTTTAACTCTTCCCTCCAAATCAATCAGATAAGCCTTCTTCCTCTCCCTTGCTTGCTGTGCTGATACTCTATTCCTCAACAACCTTTTTTTTTTCCCATCCCAAAAAACACCATTTGTTAGGTATGACTCATGTATCGAAAAAAGAACAGATGATGAAGTGGGCCGGGGGTGCGGGGACGGAGCCCCTGCAATATGATATAGGGACAATTTTGTAAAATGTACTATAGGACACTTATATATATATTGTAGCCGTCACCGAGAACGTAGACACATTGTCGAACCTTTTTGTATCGTTTACTCCTATGTTCAATAACATTAATTTCTCAACACACCAAAATGACACAATTACAAAGCTTGCCCCTCTTGGACAAAAGAGTCCCAATCTCCTATGAAACCAGCCCAAGTGCATGACCAGTCCATTTCCACATGCAACTTTTAAGTGGGGTTCCAAAGGATATATTAGTGGGGACCATAAATGAGGTGGCAGGATATCATTGGATAAGGATAGGCATTATTCTTCGTACCTCTTTAACCTCTTGTTTTCTTTGTCAGCTGGGCTTCTCCCTCTCCTCCTCGAACCGCTGCCTGAAGGCTGCACAGCTCCGGCAACTGAACCTCCGTCGCGCCCCGAAGCTGTCGGACCCGCAGCCTCACCTCCCATCTCCGGCACTCTTCTTATTTCATCATCACTCTCCATGCCTACACCACGTGTCGGGCAAAAAGACGAAAATTAAAGCATGATGATCTGATGAGAAGGAAAAGAAAGCAAGATTTTCTCTCTAACGCCAGCTTTCGTGATCAAGAATATACATGTGAATCCGAGCAAAACTCTCAAGTAATTCAAAATGAGAAGGCCTCGTTAAATCGAAACAGCTAAGATATATAATTCAAAATAAACAATCACATCACAGCTAGCGCATGATCATGATTTCCAGCTAGCTGCAGAAATGGCCCCAAATATCACCAAATCAGGTTACCTTTTTTGGCAACGCCAGATTCAACTTTTACCACAGAAAAACAATGGAGTAGACTTCTTCCACTCAAATCAACAAATTCACAAGGCAAATTTTGCAGCCCGCTCAAAAATGCAAAAGAGGAAAAGAAAAAACTTAAACAACTACAATTTTCGCAGCATCGATCACATTAAAGAGATTGATTCTTCAAGACCGCCCATGAGCGAAAAAGGAAAAAAAAAAAGGATCACAAAAAGAAACCTTCTTTTACATCAAGGTGAAGAGCAGAGCTAGAAGATCTCTCGCTACTAGAAGGCAGAGAGCTGGCTGCAATAGAACTTGTAGCTTGTTCTTGCATTTCTCTTCTAAATCAAAACCGGCAAAAAAGCAAGAATGGAGAGAGAGAGAGAGAGAGAGAGAGAGAGAGAGAGAGAGAGAGAATATAGGGATGGGATATTTTGCTGTAAGAGAGAAAAAGAGCGGGACGTTAATGCTGTACTCAGTAGGTTAGAGAAAGAAGGGAGAGGAGCTGATGCTACAGAAACCGTAGATTGGATTTGATCTGACGAACAAAATATAATGAGCGTGGCTTTGTGTGAGCCATAAGGTGCTGCATTAATCAAAGGTGGATTTGTCGGTATCGTGGTGCAATAATTAACCTTGGATTGAATTGTGATCGGACGGCTGGGAGGGGTTAGGTTAGGTACAGTTAGGAACCGATGTTAATGTTTGCTGGCTACTGGCTAGTAAAGGCGAATTGGATGTTTTCTTTCAAATTTTACCGCATCTTTTTATTTATTTAAACTAGCAGACACAGCATTTTTATGTGTATATAATAAATAATATTTTATATTTTAAAATATATTATAAATATATATATATATAAACAAACATATCACATTTTAAAAAAAAAATAGAAAAGAAAAACCAATTTAGGAATATTTTTTAGATTATAAAAAAATAGTGTTACGATGTAAATAATCATTTTTCGTAAGTTAAAACAGGGTTTTTATTTTCTTATATTAGTATATATTATAAATAAGGAAAAATATATATAAACACACATAATTTATACTATTATATAAAAGAAACCTCTTTTTTACTCACAAATGAAGGTTAATGACACTGTCGCACCATTTCTTTGTAATTCAAAAAATAACGCTCAACTGATATGATAACTACTTTATTCACGTTGGTTCAAATCGAGCTCGGCCCAATAATTCGCCAATCTACATTTTCCAAATTTTATATTAATTGATAAATTAGTTTTTTCTTTCTTTCTTCCGTTTTTTTTAATGTGATGTGTTAGTTTATATATTTTACTCTTATTTATAATATATTTTAAAGTATAAAAAATTATTTATCATATGCACGCATACAGGAAAGGCATGCCACATACAACTAGTATTTTAAAAAAGGAAGGAAATAAAGAAAAGAAAAGAAACCAACTTAGGTGTATTATTGGTATATTAAAAAAACTGGTCTCACAGTGTAAGTAATCACTCTTTGTGAGTTAAAATAAGGTTTTCTTTTATATTAGTATAGACTAGCCGTCGTGGCACGCTGTTCCTGCGTGCGCATAATAAATAATTTTTTATACTTTAAAATATATTAGAAATAAGAGTAAAATATATAAACTAACATATCACATTAAAAAAAAGGAAGGAAGGAAAGAAAAAAATTAATTTATCAATTAATATTAAATTTGGAAAGTTGAATAAAGTAGTTATTTTATCAGTTAAAGGTTATTTTTGACATTACAAGAAAGTGGTGCGATTGTGTCATTAACCGCCATTTGTGAGTAAAAAAAGAATTTGTTTTATATAATAGTATAGAAACAAAAAATTATTGTCGGCGTGTAAGTAACCGCTCTTCATGAGTTTAAAATAATATATTTTTTATATTAATATATATATCGCGTGTATAAAGACAACATTATATTTTTTATATGAAAAAACTATATATACATAATGTGTATATATTAAATAAAACAAAAAAAATACAACATAGTTTGGAATATATTTAAAAAAAAAAAGACCACATATTTTTGTACCACCAACTATTGCAGTATAAAACGCCCCAGAATGAGGGGGGTTTAGTCTTTGGGAATAAATGAACACTTATTAACTTGTGATCTAACACGTTTTTGACTGTGTTCCAATTTGCGATTTATTTTTTTTAGTCAGTAATTTGTATATATCATTAAATAAAATAAATTATTATAAATTATAGGATGAATTACAATGATATTTTTTTTTAGATTATGTCAAAATACACAAATATTTCCTGTCTTTTACAAAAATTACAGCTACACCTTCCGATATAGTTGTATTACAACTACACCCCCTATTTAAATGCAAACCTTACACAATTACCCCTAAAAAGATATTATACCAATAACCCTTAGGGGGTGTAGTTATAATTTTATAAAGAGATGAGGGTATTTCTATAATTAGATTTAATTTTAAAAGATGTCAATTTAATTTACCCTAAATCATAATAAAGAATAATAAAGATGTATGGCAGTTGCATATTGATATGATACAATTTGTGTAGTACTATTGACCCTCAATTAAGACCCTTTGACATATACTATTGATGCAATAAATCTAACAAACTTTTTGAGTAAAGGCATATTGTTTTCACATGAAGATAGATGGGAATAGCAAATGATGTCTACTTTTAATTTAGAAAGCTGGTTAACATGATATCCAAGCCACCTATGATTTTATTTTGGCAAAATTTGACTTTTCGTCCTGTAAGTATAGGAGTATTGCATTTTTTATCCTTTAACTTTTGAAAAAATATTTAATCCTGTAATTTTAGTTAATTTAACACATTTAGTCCTGTAAGTATTGATTAAACAGATTTAGTCCTGTATCTATTTTAAGTAAACACATTTAGTCCTGTATGTTTATTGAATGTGACACATTTAGTCCTATTTGGTCGGCGAGTGAAATGAGAAGCTGGAGTTTTAACGCGTGTGCTCACGCATTACACAAAAACACATTATAGAGCACTTTACACAAAAGTTCTCATTGCAATCCCTAATTTCCCTCCCAAACCCTCTGTCTGCGAACCCTTAATTTCCAAGCATAAACCAAAAACCCTCTTCCTCTTGGACAACTTGGAGTTCGGTGTGGATGAAATATTGCGGAATGGAGACCAAAACACATGGCCAAGATCTAAATACAATAAGTATTGTTTAATAAAAAGCTTTAAGCTTTATAGGGTTGCAAGAAATTTCTGAATAAAGAAATAAAAGGTGTTGATTAATGTTTGTTTACAGAACTTTTTTCCCTTATTTTATGAATGTAGTGGATGAATTTTTAATGATTTTTTGCCAATTAGTTGTTATTTAGTTTATTGTAGTTTAGTAATACCAATGATTTGTGGAATATGAAATGGTTTATAAATTCTGACTGTTTGCTTTTATTTTGTTTTTCTTTCATTTAACATATGGTGTGTTGACTGTTGTTACTGTTAAATTTCACCATGGTGATAAATTCTGCAATATTCCTTCTGATAAATATGTGGGTGGAAATGTGGTTGTTTTTTATTATGTTGATATAAACCATATGTGCCTTAGTTATCTAGATGAGTTGGCAGATGAAGCAGAATTAGTGGGAAATAAAAAATATTTCGCATTGGATGATAAAGTTTTTAAAGAGATAGAATGTACAGAAGAATTGGTTAGCATTTGTTTACAAAATGAACTGAACAGGGGATTGATATATATGTAGAGGTGATTGGCAGTGGTAATGAAATTGCACCTGTGGATGGGGAAGGGATAATTGAAGATTTAGAGGGGTTGTTTGATTGTGACTTTGAACATTTTAAGGAATTGACAGAGAATGACACCGAAAATAATGTTGTTAGGCCTGAGAATTAGGACATCAACTTAGTTGAGAATGAAATAGGGCTTGATATGAACAGAGGGAATGGGGATAAAAGCAGTGATATGGGGGAAGATGACTTATTGGACAGTGAAGATAACTTGGATTCAGTTTTAGGCAGTGATGGAGACAAATCTGATAAGGAAGATGACCACACACATATTCCTGTGTTCAATGCTGAAGAAACACATGATCCAGGGTTTGCTTTAGGCATGTTGTTTAGTACAAAAAATGAGTTCAGAAATGTTGTTCATTCACATGCAGTCAAGACATATAGGAATTATCAAGATTACAAAAAATGATAACATTTTCAAGGGTGTATGAAAATGTGACAAGTCTATTGTGACATGCTTTTGAATAACTGTTGTGAAACATTCAACAATAACATTTTGGAAGCAAGGGACAAGTCTATTTTAACAATGTTGGAATGGTTGAGGGCATATATGATGATAAGGTTGCAGGAAAATAGGGATAGGGCCAAAAACAAATGGGATGGCAATAAAATATGTCCAAGAATCAGAAAGATAGTTGAACAAAACATGGCAAAAGTTTCATATTGCATACCTTTTAAGGCTGATGATGTGCATTATGAAATCATGTGTTCTGATGGATCAAGGTTGGGTGTGGATCTTGCTACACCGTCTTGTGCTTGCAGGAAATGGGATTTGACAGGAATCCCATGCAAACATGCTTTAAGTGCTATCTTAAGCAAAGTGCATGACCTTGAAGATTATGTACATCAGTTCTATAGGGTTGATACATTTTTAAGGGTATATGAACCAATCATACAACCTGTAAATGACCCTGACTTGTGGGAAAAAACAACATACATACCACCAATGCCTCCAAACTTTGGCAGAGGTGTTGGCCGGCCAAAAAAAGGCAGGAAGGAGAGAAACCGATGAGGTTGTTGTGAAGCACAAAAAGGGGACAAAAGGGACATTGAAGAGATAGCATAACACAGTTAAGTGCAAGCATTGTGGGCAGGAGAAGCACAACCAGAGAACTTGTCATCTGAAAAGGGCCTCTGAAAATGAGCAGACAGGTGCAGCTAGGAAGCTAACTGTGAGTTATTGATTTCTTAACTTCATTTTTAAGTTAATTTTCAGTCTATTTCATGTGTTTATCTTGCTCCAAACAAGTTTATTACATGTGTTTATCTTGCTCCAAACAGGTGAAAAGGAAGAAAACAATTGGAGGGAGTTCTTCATTAAACACAACTTGTGACCAACTGGAGGCTGTGGCTGAAGCACAACTTTTTACAACTTTTGAATCAGAAGCACAAGATTCTTTGGCTGAAGTTGCTACTGAAACTGAAGTTTAACCACAAACTGAAGCTGCAAACTAAATGACTGGGAAGGTAAACTTACTTGTTTTGTGATATTGGTAGAACTTGCAAGCCTGAAAATGAGCCTGAACTTGCAATTTTCTTGTTGTACAGACAGTTGCACCCAAGCCACCACTACTAAGACCTTCAGGATTGAGGGCACCATCTGGCTCAAAACTGAAAGGGAAACAACCTCTAAGTCAGGAATCCGACACAACTATTGGACCCAAATTGCTCAACAAAGGAGGAAAATAATATGTAATTCTATCATACCTTCCGGGAGTGTTGCAAAAGAAAAAGGGGGAAAGCAAAAAAGGAGACTTCATTGGTTAGACGTTGAAACCATTTTGTCACCTTTTGTTTAAAAGGTTGTAAAGGGTAATGTGTCACTTTTTCGGGCCATTTTAGGTTGATCAACATGTTGTCTGTTTTTTGTTTTTAAGAATTGTGAAAACAAGATACAATATGTTGATCATCTTTTTGTCGATAGTGCAGAACACTTTGACGTAAATTTTCATTGAATTACAAGTTCAAGTTATATATGTAATTCTCAAGTTTAACCGCAAAAATGTTGTTGTTATATTACAATGTACGTACTTGTATACATAGGTTGCAATATGCCAACAATTCTCAAAAAAATAAAAAAGCCAATGCAACCTCTTTGATTCCAAACAAAAACGAGAGGTAAACTCAAAGAAGGAATGCCTCATCCCACTAAAATTCATGTCAAAACCAACCAAGAAACTATTATCAACCACCAAAGTACTTTGATCTCTCTCTCCAACTGATATATAATACCATCTTTGGCTCTATTTTTTGCTTCTAATTGAATAATTTCAGCTTCTAAATCATGCTTCAACCTTTTAAATTCAACAATTTCAACATCTTTCAGATTGCTCTTTCGCAGCAATCCAAGAATTATGACCTTCGACATTGCACACATTGGGGATCTTCCCATGAGAAGAAGCCACATACTCTATTTTTTCTCTACATGAAAAATTTAGAGCAAAAATTAAACACAAAGATATCACACAACACCAACATAAATTATAAAACCAAAAACCATTGGCTAACCCCGCAACTTTCGCATGAGTAAAACCTCTTTTCTGGATTATCATTTACCCAAGATGTCCTCAACCGAGCAGGTTTGTCCCAGTTGCAATTGCAGAGAACATTTGAAGAATTTTCGGACATTTTGTAAAGCTTACTGTGTGGTATTAAGTGAGCAAAAAACAACACCTTCAAGATGGATTAAGTGTGGGATATAAGTGAATCATATAAATTTTCTCTCAATTCATGAAGGGCGCGAATTGGTGGATTTGGATGGAAAATTAGGGCTCAAAGTGGAAGAGGAAGCTGGTATCAATTTTTGAGGATTTGGGGATTCTTGTCCCAAAGTGTGTTTTTATTCTATTTTTTCACACCACCGACAACTCCAGTGAGTGAGCATCACGCATTTTTTCCCGGCTACTGTCCTTTTTCCCGACAAAAATAGGACTAAATGTGTCACATTCAATAAACATACAAGACTAAATGTATTTTACTTAAATAGATACAAGACTAAATTTGTTTTGCCAATACTTAAAGGACTAAATGTGTTAAATTAACTAAAATTACAGGACTAAATGTGTTTTTTCAAAAGTTAAAGGACGAAAAATGCAACACCCCTATACTTATAGGATGAAAAGTGAAAATTTGTCTTTTATTTATTTACTCTCTCTCTCTCTCTCTCTCTCTCTCTCTATTTTTTAATGAGTACTTAATTGCTTGAACTGTCTTCATCAAATAATTATTTAAAAGATATAAAAGTAATTTTTGTATTGAGCACCCTTAAAATATGTGTAAAAATATTTAAAAAAAATAATATTTAGGTACTTAATATAATTATATATTTGTGACGGGTAATCATAATAATAATCTCCATATTTTTAAATTGTATCTATTTAATTTTAGAATTTAAATAGAATAAATGTAAAATATTACAATTTTTTTTGGTAAAGGCTAACACAATTAATGTAAAGAAAAAAAAACATATACAAGTGGGTGGATCTATGCGCATACTATCTTCTAGATTCTAAACACAACAATCAAAATATTACATACATTTCATGATACTAAATTACACTTACTTATTTAAATCATTAAAAAAAAAGTTCTAACACAGATAATCCTATTTTAGATCTAATAACACAAATAGTGCAAGTCGTCGATTGGCACTATTTTTTTTTTTGAATTTTTTTTATGTTGGAGTCGACGACTCCTTTTTTTTTTAAAAAAAAATAACAATATATTATTATTATTTTTTAATTTTTTTAATAATTATAATTTATATATTTACTAATTATCAATAGTAAAATTTAAAAAATTATTAATGAAAAAATACAATCAATTATTACAAATATTATTTATCGTCTACGACACTGCACTGACACATTAGGTTGTGAATTATTCTCGCTTTGTTGGGATTGTTATCTTTACACGTTTGTGGCCAGTCCATCTCATTTTCAATACGTGTTGTTTGGCTTCAATCAGGACGAGCAGAGATACAAAGAGTAGTATCATGGACCAAGTCAAATTTCGGGACATTCGTATAATTTTCCCCCATCAAAGGTTATAAAGACTTAGAATATGTCCTTTTGTAAGCTCTTAAATCATAATAATCGCTAACCATTAATGACGCACTAATCCTATATTGCACTGCATACTTTTGAGCAAGAGAGCAATGGATCCCAAATTGACCCCATTTGTCACATGAACATTCTTGTGTGAAATTTTTGACAACATGGGTATTAAGTCTATGTCCATTGGTGCTTTGTCACAATCGACGCGTACTGTTCAAACTGATGGTATTATCGTCACCCCCATGCTCAACACATTTTTTCGTCCAAAGTTTGAACAACTTGTATGCATAGTTTGTCCAGAGTTGGTTGTTGTTTAACATTGCACTACTCTTTGTTATCCACTCACGAAAATAATGGATAGAACCGACAAACGTTATTTCCACTATTGTAGTCACAGGCAGCGGCAAACCCATTTCAAAACTCCATTAATGCATTATGACATGTTGGTTATCAGAATTTCGCACTGCCATCCACCATCATAAAAAATGTCCATTTTTTTTAATCTGGTATAAGTATACAAACACTTCTAGCTTGTGGCTCTTTATCTCGTCCATAGTTCGATTAAACTTTTTGATTTGAATTCAGAACTAGCTCTCCGATAAAGATCCTTCAATTGCACATTCTTGTAACGATCATTAAAATTAGAATATATGTGTCTCAAGCAATATCGGGCACACTGCGAGGTGGCACAAGTTCGGAATATCGGCTACTACTCTAACGAGATCGGAATGAAGGTCAGAAATAAGGCACATCCCAAACCGTGCTCTTATAATATGTTTGCTCAACATTTGTAAAAATCATTTCCAAGATAAATACGATGCTTCATCGACAATTGCAGACGCAAGAGGGAGTACATGTTGATTCCCATCCATGACAGCTACAATCAATATTTTGTGCTTGTACTTCTTGTATAAATGAGTTTCATTTACACTGATGAGTTTGTGACAGAATGGGAACCCTTTGATACACGGTTTGAACGCCCATAAGATGTATTTGATCACTTGATGACTCAGAATGCATTATAGCCTATGCAACTGAATTTGACCCCAATTGTGGACATCAACGTGTCCTCTAATCTTTTATGCCATTGTGGAAATGAATTATTCTGAACGGGTTTGATAAGTGTGTAATCTGCCATGATTTGATGCTTGTAAATGCCTTATTTTAAGGACTAATTACTCTTAATCATGTGGATTTATTGTATTTTCAGGAAATACATCTTGTAAGGAGTAAAGGATGGTGAATTGAAGCTAAGAATGGCATTTAGAGACATTTGAGGGAAAAAGTGAAAACGAGTGGCAGATTCGAAATTTTCACTAAGCGTGCCCACGCTTAACGCTGCAGTCAACTTAAGAGAAAAAGGAAAGTTGCAGATTTTGTTGAAGGAAGAAGGAATGAATGCTGAAAAACCTCTTGAAGAATCTGAAATTTGTCCTTTAGATTGCTAGGAATTAAGTTGTTAACATGTTTATTAGCAATCATGTGTCTATCCCTTTCTTGTCTAGGTTCGTGAGGTGCTAATAGTATAAATAGGAGGCACCTCACAACTTAAAAACCATCTCTTGTTTTACATTGAATTCTAAAGTTTAATCCATTATTCTACTTCTTCTATCTTCTTTTATTTTTATTAACGTTGCCCAATTGCTAATGGAATTCCACTTTTTAGTGTGTTCTTCTATTAATATGTTAGGTTAAGTTCTTAATTTTCCGGTTAAAGTAGAGTGAATGCTTGATTCCTAAAACGTTGTGAGATCTAATAGTGCTTAATTCTTTTATTAAAATCCGTATTCATGTTATTCTCTGCGCTCTTTTTACAAACGTCTGATTTTTGAATAATATGATCACTTATTCATTATCAAGAAAGTTTGTTTAGCTATTTGAACTTAAAATCCGTAATTATTGTTTAGTTCAAATAATTAGTAGCAACATAGCATGATTAATCGTGTCAAAGTGGTTAGTTTTGTTATGGTGAATGCATGATCTGACTTAAATGAATCCTTGTAGGAATTTATTGGTTAGGATCAGGCCCTTCTAATTCTTAATGCTGTTAATAAATTAAATCTCGTGGACGTTCCCGAGGTTGTTTATTGATTAGAGATCTAGCCAACGGACATTCCTTGGCTGATGAAAAGGTAAGGAAGGGTGAGGTTGTTAGGTCGTAGCAACGGCCATAACTGATCTACGTGTTTTTAATAATTGTTATATTTGCATCGATGATCAACGGAAAGAATCAAGCATGAACCCACTTTAACCGGAAAGCTTTCTTATCTATTAACCTTCCCCTTTAAATTATACTTCGTTATTTTCTCTTAAAAATTCAAAATCCAAACCCCCCCTTTTTCTTTTATTTCTTTTAGAAATCAACTTATCGCTGATCCCTGCGGATTCGACCCTATTTGCCGCTTTCGCAAGAAAGTAATCGTAGGAATTATTTTTGGTGGTTTCTACACCCATCAAATTTTGACGCCGTTGCTGGGGATTGGTGTCCTTAAGTTAATTTCTTTTTGGTTACATGAGGTAAATATGGATTCCTTAGTTGATCGTTTGGACGAACTTACATCCATTGTTCAAAGAATTGTAGCAGAAAGGTTCCAAGGAGTGAAGGCTTGTGGAGTCTGTAATTCCACCAATCACCCTATCGATTTGTGCCCTGCTTTCCAAGAAGCACCCACTGAACACGCTGGTGCCGTAGGAGGATTCTTCGGACCATCGCAAAGGAGATATGGCCCCTATTTTCGACATGTACAATCCAGGATGGGGGGATCATCTCGACCTTAGTTATGATTCTCAACCTCAAAGTTGGCCACCACCTCCTCCACCTAATCCCAAACAAGGCACATCTCTCGAAGATATGATGAAGTCATTCATCACTGATGCTCAGCAAATTCAGCAGAATACTCAGCAGCAGATCCAACAACTTCAGCAGAACACTCAACAATACCAACAGAACACCCAAGCGAGCATTCAGAACTTGGAGTCTCAAGTCAGTCAATTGGCTTCATCTGTCAATAGATTGGAATCTCAAGGTAAGCTACCGTCTCAAACTGTGATTAATCCTAAACAAAATGCTAGTGCTACTGTCTTATGTAGTGAGAAAGAGCTGCAATCAAACAAAGACGAAAATAGCACTAAGCGTGGGCATGTCCAGCACGGTGAATCAGAGCAGGAAATTGAGATTCCACAAAAACAAGCCGACGAGCCCGATTCAACCAAAGAGAATCATTCAAAGAAAGTTTTAGCAAGCAATGGGGAGGATCACATAACGTCAGCAATAAAAGAAAGCCCCACGTCAGTACAAGTGCAAACTTTAGAGGAGAGCACGACACCAACACCAGAATTGAAGGAATTACCTGGACACCACAAATATGCCTTCTTAGGGGAGGACGACACATCAATGGTAATTACCTTCAGCAAGCTCATTACCTTGGAAGAAGAAAAGGTAGCTCGTACAGTTCAAAAGTTTTGAGAGGCCATTGGATGGATTATCGTCGACATCAAAGGATTGAGTCCAAGAACTTACAAAAATAAAGCTTTTCACGACAAGATTAGTTCAAGAAAGAATTTTCTCATGGACCTCAAAGTTTTCCTAGGTCCACATCATCATCGGGTGTATTACATTGAAGAAAAGGACTTAGAGTGCCCAACTTATTCAAGTTGAGGCACAACGTCTAGCCAAAGACATTAAAGAAAGGCGCTACGTGGGAGGCAACCCACCTTTCTCTACCCTTCTTTGCTATATTTGAATTTTGTGAAAAACGAAGTCTATAAGTCAGTTCATTAGACGCGCCCACGCCTAGCAGATCAACCAATTCTGTTTAGATCTTTGGATTCGTTAGTTCTGTTAAGCGTGCCCACGTCTTATGATCCTTCTCAATTAGAGAATTGTTTAACCCACTAGACGTGCCCACGTGTCACGGGCGGACTCTTTTATCGCAGCGGAATATTTCATTTTAGCCCGTGATGCCTCTCAGGTTGCTCACAACCTTCGACCGACCTTCCTCCATTCGAGTCCTCTCGGTCTCCCGACCATGTGTCTTCGACACTCGCAGCTTACTAGCGCGACATCCGAACGCATCCCTGTGCAGCGCCTTGCGCCCAAGCACTCGCCTATTCGGGATGCCCATGTTCGTAAAGGGTCGCGGCTCTCGCGCCTTGCTCGCTTTCATGTCCGGCCCCAACTAGCTAGCTTGCCATCATGCATCTCGCCCACAATCTCGGGCCCTGCCGATACTTCTCGCAATGGCTCGGAGCATCTTCACCCCGTCTCAGCATTATGGGCCAACTTACGCCCACAACGCCTATCGCACGCACAATAATCACTCGGTGCATTACCGGCGCATGTTTTCGCCATGCCCGTCTCGCATGCCTCGCCCGAGTAGGGCAGCATCATCCGTCCGTGGCCCAACTCTTATGCCGACATCTCGCATCAGTCTCGCACGGCATGCCCAACATGCCTCCTTGCCTTTCGGCGTGGCCTCATAATTTGCCCACAGTCGGCGTCGCCCCATGACCGCATATCTTGGCCAACGGATCATCGTGCATGGCTAGAACCCAATAGCTCATGACACGAGTAGCTCACGAGGTCTTTCAATGCTTCGCCTCGATCGCTCATTCCGCCCGAGAGGTATTGCCTATGCCTTCCCGTAGCCCGTGGGACATCCTCGCAATCACACGGAGCCTCTCGACGCGTTGCTTGCGTGTGCCATCCTGGCCCCACGCCGCCCGTTCGGTTCCCATACTGACCGGGGACTTTAGCCCTCCCTTCGAGGTGCCTAAAGTAGGCCCTTGAGGCCCCCATCATGCCCCAAGGGAATCGCTCATTCAGTGCCTCACTGCACGGGGGGGACTGGCTGGAGCTCACCACTGCTGTCCCCCTTATAATAGGCTTAAAAATAATTTTCCTTGTTCTAGCAGTAGATATTCAAAGTCCTTGAAATGGCCGAGGAGCACACCTTTTTCACAACTCCTACGTGCCGGGCTACGTCCCCTTATCGCCTGCACGTCCTCCGCAAGTCACAGCCGACACTCCTAGTTAAAGGACGGCCTGTGACATCCTCCCCCACTCGATCTGTTGACGTCCTTGTCAACACATACACAAAGAATTGAAGTGTATGCAGTGCCTGATACTCGTCCCAGTATCACGCAGCACCAGACCGACTTCTGGCTCTTTCAAGCCCATCTTCGTGAGTGCCTCTTCAGCACAACACGTTGTCTCCACCCCGATGGTGCCTCATCTGCACCCCATAGTGGCCTGCTCAACACAAGTGGAAGTCCGTGTACTTCATCTACACCCTCTCCCTCAATTGGTGGTTGGCTCCCCCGAATAGTGCCGCAATTCACCCAATTCGACACAAAAGTGTAAGCTGGAAGTCTGTACCCTCATTCTGCGGTCACTTCCTCGGTAGCTGGGTTGCCTCCACAAATAGTGCCTTGATGCACTCCATTTCACATTCACCACAAGTTGAAAGTCTGTGTACGCCCCTACACTCTTCCCAAACTGAACACAAGCTGGAAGTCTGTGTACGTCCCTACACTCTCTTCCCAGACTGAACACAAGCTGGAAGTCTGTGTACATCTCTACACTCTCTTCCCAAACCGACTGCAAGCTGGAAGTCTGTGTACATCCCTACACTCTCTTCCCAAACTGTTGCCACAACTGATGGTTGCCTCCTCGGATAGTGTCTCTATACACTCAATCCCTCAAGCCTGAAGTCTGTGCCGTCACGCTGCACTCTCTCTCTCATCTGTTGCTTCAACTGATAGTTTGCCCCCATGGATAGCGTCTCAATACACTCAAATCCCCAAGTCCGAAGTCTGTGCCGACATTCTGCACTCTCTTTCTGTGACTGGTGGGTAACAAACTGTGCCGCGAGTTTCGTCAAGTGTGCCGTCATACTGTGTCGTCCCTTAAAACAGTGCCTCATATACACCCGGAATTGAGCTAGAACGAATCATGTCCCTCAAAACAGTGCCTCATATACACCCGAATTGATCTGGAACAGGTTTGAGCTTGAAGTCTGTGCGTGCTGGACGCACTCTCTCTCCCACTCGATGTGTTGCCGTCCTCGGCAAGCACGCAATCCGCCTCTGCGGTGGCCACACTTAAACCCAATTGTAAAGCACTTGGGCCTCGCCCAAACATCGGAACCCCGCCGCATGCTGGTCCCATTCTCTCCTCAACGAGTCCTCTTGACTCTGCACAACTGTTGAGGTCTTCCCCCCAACTGACCGCAAGATTGGGATTACCCTCCCCCCCCAATCCGACGGAAGGATGGGGATTCTTCTGCTCTCCCATCCAACAAACAAGATCAAGACTGTAGTCCTGACCCAACAAACGGGGATTGAGATCTTAGTCCCAACCCAACACGACCGCAAGATGAAACTCTCAAGTCCCATTCCGGCCAACAGGATTGAAGCTTGTGCCCCAACCCGACACCGACAGCAAGTTTAGGACTGTCACGTCCCGCTCCGCCCCGGCTGTACCATGCCGCTCACAGTGCCAATGGAGCCCGATGCTCCTTTCCAATCAACTCGGTTGTCCCTCTCGGAAATCCTTAGACCAAAGAGCCCACATAAGGTTTCAGAACTTCTTCAAGGAACGTGCTCAACTCAGCTCAACTTGTACTCCTGATGAGCACGCAAAACTGCTTGGTGGCCTTCTTCCACACGAGCTCCGGACAAGTTGCCTCAAATCACACATACGGATCTCTACTCTCTGGTTCTTGGAGCGTGTCATCTTTTTGCTCGATGCACCCCCATCTCTTCCACGAGAACTTCATCCCAACATTCTCAGCTCTGCCCAAACACATTGTTTGGAACACTTTCCATGCGCAACACTGTCCAAGAAAAGGGGTCTAGGCGTCCACTCCTTGCAACCCCAAGGGTGGCTTGCTTTGTATGCACCTGATGTGCAACTGTGCCTCAGCACCTCAATATTTTCTCGTTCTTCCCTGCTGGAAGGTTTCTCAACAAGGTGGTACATCACCCACCGAACGGCCTCAACGCTTGATCGTCTCCTGACTTGCAGCATTCCTGCACACATGGTTGCTAAATCGCGCAAACGTGGCTCTCGCAGTCCATCCGACGCATCGGCATGTCTCCCTCTCTCATAGGGAAGCCAAGATGAATTCTGAAATCTGATTCACACATCCTTACCCTAAAACAAAATTTTGGGAACGACCGACAGCTTGCTCAAACACATATTGTGCCAACAACACTGCCAACCCACACAACATAAGGTTGGACCGTCGCTACTTACTCACAAGCAGCCCCAACGCGCGCAAAAAGATGCCACCGACTTCTCATTCTGTGGCGAACATCCCCCAAAACCATTCCGTCTTGCAATCGGCTTACTGAAGCATTCCAAAGCCACACGCAGCAAACCTACACCACGTGCCGTAATCCGGTCTGATTCTATCTCAAACGGTCTCAACTCGCCTCAAATCGCCTCTACCTGATGTAGAGCTCGTGTGCCACACTTATCCTTCAAGTGCGCACTTCGTCCTCTGGGAGCCCGGGATTATCCGGGCTCTGATACCAAATGTCACGGGCGGACTCTTTTGTCGCAGCGGAATATTTCATTTTCGCCCGTGATGCCTCTCAGGTTGCTCACAACCTTCGACCAGCCTTCCTCCATTCGAGTCCTCTCGGTCTCCCGACCATGTGTCTTCGACACTCGCAACTTACTAGCGCGAACATCCGAACGTATCCCTGTGCAGCGCCTTGCGCCCAAGCACTCGCCTATCCGGAATGCCCATGTTCGCAGAGGGTCGCGGCTCTCGCGCCTTGCGCGCCTTCATGTACGGCCCCAACTAGCTAGCTTGCCATCATGCATCTCGCCCACAATCTCGGGCTTTGCCGATACTTCTCGCAATGGCTCGGAGCATCTTCGCCCCGTCTCGGCAGTATGGGCCAACTTACGCCCACAACGCCCATCGCACGCACAACAATCACTCGGTGCATTACCGGCGCATGTCTTCGCCATGCCCGTCTTGCATGCCTCGCCCGAGTAGGGCAACATCATCCGTCCGTAGCCCAACTCTTATGCCGACATCTCGCATCAGTCTCGCACGGCATGCCCAACATGCCTCCTTGCCTTTCGGCGTGGCCTCATAATTTGCCCACAGTGCGGCGTCGCCCCACGACTGCATATCTTGGCCAACGGATCGTCGTGCATGGCTAGAACCCAATAGCTCATAACACGAGTAGCTCACTAGGTCTTTCAATGCTTCGCCTCGATCGCTCATTCCGCCCGAGAGGTATTGCCTATGGCTTCCCGCAGCCCGCGGGGCATCTTCGCAATCACACGGAGCCTCTCGGCGCGTTGCTTGCCCAACGTGTGCCATCCTGGCCCCACGCCGCCCATTCGGTTCCCATACCGATTGGGGACTTTAGCCCTCCCTTCGAGGTGCCTAAAGCCGGCCCTTGAGGCCCCCATCATGCCCCAAGGGAATCGCTCATTCAATGCCTCACTGCACGGAGGGGACTGGTTGGAGCTCACCACTGCTGTCCCCCTTATAATAGGCTTAAAAATAATTTCCCTTGTTCTAGCAGTAGATATTCAAAGTCTTTGAAATGGCCGAGGAGCGCACCTTTTTCACAACTCCCTCGTCCGACGTCCGAATTGTGTACCGCTTGAACCATTGCGCTCCCACGTGCCGGGCTGACGTCCCCTTATCGCCCGCACGTCCTCCGCAAGTGACAGCCGACACTCCTAGTTAAAGGACGGCCTGTGACACCACACCTAGTGAGTCGAACAAATCTGTAAATACCACACTCGTAAGGCTCGTTCCCTTTCACATTTTCTGCTTTCTTTTGTTATTTATTTATTTATAAAAAAATCAAAAATCAGAAAATTCAAAAAGGGAAGTTTCCTATAAGGGAACTAGGACACACTTTTCCTCACCCTTTCATCTCTATTTCAGCAATTCAAAGGAACCCACCCCCCTTTTGCCCAGGAACTCGCCGCCGTTGCCGTCGTCGACCGCATGCACTCAGGGACGTTCTCCTCCCTTACCTCTAATTTTTTTTCCGTTCTTGAATTGCATGCATGTGTCCACATTGAGGACAATGTGGATTTGAAGTGTGGGGGTATGACTATGCTTGTTGAGATTGGCGGATAATTTTTTTGCATCAATGGATAATTTTTGTTGGTTGTGAAATATTTTTGTGGAGATCCTGAAAAAAAAAAAAATTGGCTTGATGAATTCCTTCTCATTTTTGGACTACTCTTGATTGGAAGCATTATGTGCAAAAGGATACATGTTTCATGCTTTAGGCAATTCATGGCTTGACAACTTGTTTTTCTCTCAATAACCTGAATTGAAAATTCTTTTGTATGGAATTAGTGGACTAGACAAAACCTTGTGAGCTTTTGAGCCTAAATACATTGATGAAATATTCCATCATTTCTTGAGAGAAAGATGCTTCTATGGCTTTGTGTTCCTAGAACTTGCTTTGAACCGCATCGAGGCTACGTAAATGTGCATGCATTTGGATATGATAAAGGCCCTAGGATTGAAACTACTTTGGCCTAAATTGACCACCCCATTACATGTTGACCCTAGTAAACCCACTTGAGCTTTTTTAGCCTTGTTTTGTTGATATGAACCGTTGACTATGAGCCTAAACTGTCATTCTTTAACCTTGATTTGGACCCTTCCAAGAATCATTAAAGCATCAAGGAAAATGAGTGTCTTTATTAAAAAAAATGATTCTCAAAGCAAAATGAGGAGATTGAAACATTGCTATTTCATGTTTTAAGGGTGTATATCAAAATAAGTGTGGGGGTTTCAAATTGTGGTTTCATATTTTGTGGGAGCTAGCATTGTTACCTTGTTCTATGCCTATTACAAGAAAGAGAGAAACAAAAGAAAAGAAGAAAAAGTTGGCAAAAGAAAGAAAATTCCTGCCACACACAAAAAAAAAAGAAGAAAAAAAAAGAAAAAAATCTCTCTCAAAAGAAACGAAAAGGCATAGTTCAAGAAGTTGTCAAAAATTGATTGGGGAATTGAATTGAGAGCTTTGAATTATTGTTCGCTTAATTTTTTTTTGGTGCTCTAATATCTTGGAACTTAACTTCATTATCCATAAATTCCTACCCACAAACCAAAGCCCCATTACAACCAAATTGAAGACCTTTTGATCCTTGTGTATGCATGTTTTTGAAGTGGTGGAGATGTGGTGTATAAGCAAGCTTATGGTGAAACATTGTTGTAGCAATGCATCGAGGGATACACTTAAGCCATATATACTTGAGGGTTTGAAAAGCGGTGAGCAAAAGTCCACTAGTTTTGTATGATTGATTTTTGATGATGGACATTGAGTGAGAACTTGTTTGAAAGCATGTTGAATTATCCTTGCACATGATATAGTTGTGCGTCGACCACCCATTTCCAATGGAATAGATAAATAACGTGGATATTGGGATTGGTATAATAACGTAACGCCATTTCATATCATCTGCTACTAATAGGCACGTGCAATGTGGGTACCAAGCGGGAAATGCATCCACGTTGCAAATTATGGTACGTTATATAATAAAACACACTTTATTTTAAACACATTTTCTTTTACATTAAAAATTCACTATTTTTATGTACTTCAGGCTGAACAGATGCAATTCCTTCGATTAAGTTGTCGTCCTAGACCACAAGATATCAAAGGGTGCAACCAATTAGTTGACCTAGTCGAGGTCGGATTACAACATGTTCATGAGATTGACACACATTATCAACAAGCACAGAATATGGCTGGTCAAAATGCAGCGTCCCACGAGATTGCCCCAACCATGTCCCACAGGGAGAGAAAAAGTCATAGAGAATATCTACTAGTTTAGTTCCATACATGCCAAGCCATGCAAAAGCTTATTCTGGACTTGTTGATCTTGACCTTGGTGTTTGATAAAGTGACAAGAGGGACCAGTGAGCTTAGCAAGGAGCATTCACAGGGTATCACATAGCCTTGCTAATAAGTCGTGCCTTTATTTTAATAGAAGTGCTAGCACGTTTCTTTTGTATTCCTTTTGTACTTAGTTAGCTGAGCTGCAGTTATTGTACACTAACTTCTAATTGGTTGGGTTTAGGTTTAGTTAGGGTTCTGTTAATTAAGTCAGTAATAGCGGCTAGTCTGTTAACCAGCTAATTAACTGCCACTCTCACTCCTATTTTATTGGCAGCATCAAATGTGGAAAAGATATAGGAGGTTAAGAGGCACTTGGACAACCTTTTCACTATTAAGGACTTGGGGCCTGCGAGATACTTTCTTGGGGTTGAGATTGCAAGATCAGAGGCTGGATTGGTTGTAGTGCAACGGAAGTACATCACAGATATTATTCGAGACATGGGGCTCATGCAGGCACGAGCCACACGCACTCCGCTGCCACCTGGAGTCAAGTTTACAGATTCTGGAGCACCATTGGAGGATCCCACTAGATATAGGCGCCTAGTTGGGAGGATTTTGTACCTTGGGTTCACTAGGCCTGATGTAGCCCATGCCTCACAACAGCTAAGTCAGTATATATAACACCCCTGCAAGGAGCATTGGGACGCAGCCCTGCACTTAATCAGATAGCTTAAGGGTTCACCCTCAACAGGTTTGTTCTTTCCAAAGGATAATTCTTTGCACTAACGACATATTGTAATCCAGATTGGGCCGCGTGTCGAGATTCGAGGAAGTCACTAACAGGGTACTACGTTTTCCTTGGACCTTCCCCCATCTCTTGGTGCACCAAGAAACAAGCAACGGTGTCTAGATCAACTGCTGAAGCCGAGTATCGAAGCATGGCGTCAACAGTATGCGAGTTGGTTTGGATCATATACTTACTGGAGGAGCTGAATGTCACCGTCCAGAAGCCAATTCCTTTCTTCTGTGACAACAAAGCAACCCAACACATTGCTGCAAATCTAGTGTTTCACGAGTGAATCAAACACTTGGAGATTGATTGCCATGTTGTGAGAAACAAGTATAAGGAAGGCTTCATCAGTCCTACAAACAAAGCATTAGGTGGCGGATCTGTTCACCAAGCCACTCACAGGACCTTTCTTCTCTTCTCTTTGTTCAAAGCTGGGCCCGTACACATTGCTTCCAGGTCCACCTTGCGGGGGGGGGCTGATAAAGTGACAAGAGGGACCAGTGAGCTTAGCAAGGAGCATTCGCGGGTATCACATAGCCTTGCTAATAAGTCGTGCCTTTATTTTAATAGAAGTGCTAGCACATTTCTTTTGTATTCCTTTTGTACTTAGTTAGCTTAGCTGCAGTTATTGTACACTAACTTCTAATTGGTTAGATTTAGCCGTTTAGGTTTAGTTAGGGTTCTGTTAATTAAGTCAGTAATAGCAATTAGTCTGTTAATCAGCTAATTAACTGCCACTCTCACTCCTATTTAAAGCAACCTGAATGTGAGAGCTGTACATTAACTACTCATACACTTCTTCATTTTTCTACTTCTTTGAGTTAGTAAAGAAACACCATTTTAATTTTTCAGCTATGACGTCTTTGGTTCTGGGTTTTGAGCAGTGTTAACATTAGTCAAATATATGCACCAGGATATAATGTTTCACCAATTCTATTTTCATTATTTACTTCATATCGTGATTATGTGGAGTCTAGTTCTACAACATCATCAAGTCGGTTGCATATTAATATTGGAGATGTGGGTGAGGAGATAAAAAGACCTCGGTGCTAACGACATTTATGCACTTGTAGAACGGACGATCATTTTTAACATTTGTAATTATTGTAATTTTGTAATAGTTTGATTGTACTTTTTTGGTATGTAAAAGTTTAAATTTATTAATAATTATAATTAGTTGAATATTTAAATTTATAATTATAACCAATAATAAATAATATTTTAAAATTTAAAAAATATAGGATTCACGACTCCAATTCAAACTAATAAAAAGTTATTTTTGCAAGTCGTGATGACATTCACGACTTGTAACTTTATTTTCATTGAATAATGTAGGTACTTATTAATAAAATTGAGGAGGACATTTTAATAAAATAATATAAAAAGCATAGCAAAAAAAGAAAAAAACATTTTCGGCATTTTATAAATAGTATTTTAATATGATCAAATTTGATTTAATAAGATACTTTTTGAAAATTATTGCTTTCCCCCATCCAATTCTAATTTCAGAAAAATCATTGGACAAACCCTCTCTCTCTCTCTCTCTTTCTCTCTCTCTCTCTCTCTCCACAGGGGCAGTCAGGCACGGCCGATAGCAGAGAAAGTGTCGCACAATTTGCAATGGCGAATCCTCCGACGGCAATTCGAGCAAAGGGGAAGTGGTCCAACCTATCAAAATACGCTTGTCGCTTGTATTTCTTACTCGTCATTCTTCAGGTGCCTCTTTTCAGGTAATCATTTTCAGTTTCACTTTATTGATTATGGGTTCAGTTGAAGCTGATGTTTTCGACGTTTTTTAAGCATCTTTTCGGGGGGCGGAAATTTCAAATGAATCCTAATTTTCACGCTTTTAGATTGTATTTTTGATTGATGCTGTTCTTCATTGAGAGACGAATGAAAAGGCATTACGTTCTCAGTATTGTTCCTAGATCTGGGTGGATCATATTTTGTTGGAATCCTTTACTTTATTGCTTTTATACCTAGCTCACTTATGTAATTATTAACTCTATTTGTGATATTCAACTGTTTGCTGTTTTCGTGAGAATATCTACCACCTTCTAATGATTAAGATCTGATTTTGCAATTTAAACTTGCTTCGGAAATCATATTCTCATGGAACTTTGTTAGTGAAGTAAATAGCATTTTGATGGTCTGGCGCTAAGAGTTAATTTTTCATGTGTATATTTAATTCGGAAACGCCACTGATCTGCATCTATAGCTTCGTTTTAAGTTCTATAGAGCATTCTATGGTGGGTTGCAATGGGGCGAGACTATGGAAGAGAATGTTATCAGTGTTGATCCTTCCTCCCTTTTCCTTTTTACTTTTGGATTCAGAGAATGCCCCTTAATTTTCCATCTAAGATCATATTACAGCAAGCATGTGGGAGTGTTTCCCTCAAGAGGAGGACAGTGTGTCTTAAGGTTTTCTTTGCATCGAAATAACCAATAGACGTTTCCACTGATTTATTCTTTCATTTTTCTACATGTCCCAAGGATTCAGTGTAGATCCGGCATGTGTACAACACCTATTCAGGTTACATCTTCGCAGTTGATTTCTAGTGATGTATTCCCTCTTCCAGTGGTTAAGGCTCTTCTCTATCCCGGAGCTGTTGTAAATGGCCTCATAAGTAGTATGACCGTGCCAAGCTGGGATAACCTGCTGAGCATGTATAACTTGACTGGCATAAAGGAGGCTTCAGCAGTAACAGACCTACAGCGTTTGGAGGTTTGCTTTGGCTTCTCATCTCTCTCTTCCTCTTTTACTGTTCTGTTACTGAATCTCGATAAATATATACACTCATATATATATATATTCCTTTATTCAGTCCCAACAACATCCCTCAGTGGTAAATCACCTGTAGACGTTTGTTTTTAAGCTTGCTGTAATTCCTCTGCAGTAGTAGCAGTCACAAATAGGTGAATGCATCATATCCTTCCGATAGGGCTCTTAAGAGGCTTCTGGAAGTAGTTGAATCATTTGATCGAATAGAGTTATGATTGCTTGTTCTTTATCATGTTATTATAGCTACGTGCACGGCTGATTATTTTGTAGTAGAAAAGCAGCATAAGCTTTTAGAGTCTTTAACGAACTTTGAACATGTCGATCTGCTTTTCCATCCTTCTGAAGTGCTCCTAATTCTTTTCACCAGGTTCTTGCTGGAAGTTACTTCTGTGTGGCTGGTTCCCTAGTTGGTCTTGTAAAACCTGGGAGGATGAGTATGTTTGGAACTCTTCTAGTTATTTGGGGTCTTGTCAAGGAAGGGATTCTTGGAAAGCCAGTGAACACAGATCCAACGAAAGCAGTATTTGTCTACCCTACAATGTTGCTAGCTCTGGTTTGTGCTTTCCTATCAGTAAAATACGATATTAAGAAGGTTGTCAGAAGTGCTCCAGCTCAACCTGTTGCGAAACCTCTCAAGAGCTCTTCAAAATCTAAGCTGAAATGATTCTGGGATACAACACTGATACCAGCAGCACAGGATGCCATTTGCATTATCGTCTTGCTTTCAGTTTCTCACTTGAAGTTTATCGGCTACTGAGATGTGTTTGTTAAGCGATCCAACTGCTTGGCAAGTTAATTATACTGGGAATGCAACGATATGAATACCAGAAAGGATTTTTTCTGTAGCCCTTTCGCTTTGATAGAAACATGGGACTTGAATTGTAAATGTCGATGGGTGATCTTCACTCTTTATTTAACTGCTTTACGTGCAAGTCTCATATGGAAACAGCGCTGCGTTCAATAAATCTATTGATTTCAGAGAATCAAGGAAGGAAAACAAAGAAAAAAGAGACCGAAAAAGAAAGGTTCCAACACTATGTGTTATACCTTCCTATCTTCCAGTTTCTAATTTTTGCCAAATTGATACTTGCAGAAAAGAACTTGAGGAACATTCAGTATGTATGACTAGTGAAAAATGACGAAGCTTCAAAAAAATTCCTTTTATCATTACATTAGAGATGTATCCCATGTAAAAAGTATATATTTCCTCTATATTGTAGAGGTCTGCTCTGAGCTCCAACACACCACAAATGGCCTTGCAGCTCCAGATCTCCTTTCATCCCTGCAGTCTCCCAGACAAACTTGAATAACCCAAGGGCCCTGTCTAGTTGCCTCATCCCATTCCAGACCACCGTCTCCTCGTCCGATGTCAAAATTTTCCCCATATACAAGCAAAACTTACGGCCACCACCAACCGCATGCAACCCTCCACGAACTTCAATTTCAACATCTTTAACAGTGCCATACAGGTAATATAGCAGGAGTGTGAATAAACATCGAGACGAGTGGCCTAACGTCTTTGTTAGCTTCTTCTGTACCAAATTTTCCTGGTGCCGACTCTCCTTGTATCCAATGTTCTTATCAATCAACACATCCTTAATCTGATACAGTCCTTCTTTCATCACCTCAAGCTTTGAGACATGGGAAGCTAATTCCGTTTCATCACTCAGGCAGTTAACAAGATCAATTGACATCTCAAGAGCATCTTCCCATTTGGGAGAATAAGGTGAATTTGCCCCTTTAGTAGGCGTGAGACGCATCCATGAACTGGTCTCAGGGTCATAAGACATAGCGGATTCAAGAAACTTTAGACAACCAACAACAATTTGTTGAGCCAACGTTAACTCTTTACTTGGTCGCTGATGGATCAGAATCTCAACCTCAGATTTCAATCCGTTTAGTATCTCAACAAGTGCACCGGTCCATATCTGATGCTGTGTTACCTGTGGGCAAATTGTATGCCTAACCACCTTCCGTTGCTGCGCTGAAATGCTCAAAATATCAGACACTTTCGCTAGCGAATTCACTGTAAGTGCCTCCCTTTCATGTCGTTTACAGAAATACTCAAGTTCTATGCACTGTGATATATCGGCAGATGAAGCCATCAAATCCTTCTTTATTGTTTCTTGCATGGATGGAAGCCCTATCATGAGCCTAGCAATGGACTTAAAAGTAAGCATCTTGCGCTCCAGCTTATCATCAAAAACTCTTGAATGGTCATTGATATTCACAAGTCTTCCGCCAATCAAGTCCAATTCTTTCAGCAAGTGGCTCCATTTCTTCATCTTTAGAAAGGCCATTTCATACCATTCAGAGGGCAAAATCTCTTCTTCTGCTTCAGGGGATTCTTCTCCTCTGCAATGATAATACACTAGCCTCCCATGCATCCAATTATTTTGTCTGCTTATCAAATGCTTTGCTCCAAACAGAAAATTCCCCACACGTTTACAGGCCATTTCAAGCGTATTTCTCAGCTCCCTGCAATAGGTTTCCGCCTTCACACTCTAATAAAAATAGCAAAATCCCCACACAGACATTTTATCGAACAGGTTATGGACAGTGACACTGTAGAGAAATCTCGATGACGTCTCCACACATGCTGCACAAATCAACTTCTAGAAGCCATACCTTCATTTGGGCCTTCTCCAAATTTTATTGCATTAGTTCCAGTACCAATTAATCCACCATATGAGTCGAAAACAGCCAAGTTCGGTTCAAATAAGATTAGATAATCAAGTTTTTACCTTATTTTAGCCGAACAACCCCGATTCTTTCTTCCGCTTTTGTTGTCACACGACTGGCTTGGATGAGAGGAATTCAAACTGGAAATTGGGCCGGGCTAGAGTTGGTGCGATTAAAATCAAATATCGATAGTATGACGAGAAAAAGTTCAGGTGGATGCTCAGAAGTGCTCTGCGTCTGCCGTGTATATAAAATGAAATAAAATTTCTTCAGTTGGAGTTTATTGCTAAAGTTTATATTTTTATTCACACTGATAATATCATATCTGTTTGTTGTGCTGCTAAACTTGTTCTTAATCCATATTGTCGCATTTGAGCTTCAAATTAAGGCCAAGAATTAGCAATCATAACCTCAAAACTTCCCTTCAATCATCTTTTCTTTAGATCAATATATCACCCGTAGATTAAAGAGAAAAACCAATAGCTAGCTGATAAAGACTGTTGAAATCTCTACACAACATAAACTGAGTTACAAAACAAGAACCACAAATGTTTTGATCACAGACAAGAACAAGAAACACTGCCACTTCAAGATCAGCATTGGCCTATAGTTGTTGAGTTCCTACTTCCTAGTCCCCATGATGCTCGCGGTCTCTCTGTATTCCCCACGATTGGATGCAAAGGCGAAGTTTTTTGGCAGCAATTATGTACTCCAGAGCTTGCAGGGGTTTGAGTATCTTGCACAGTTCCTTCACTGTGTTAAGCCTCAAGTTATCAGCATCATGCATAGCAGAATGCATGGCCTGTTCAATTTTCCCGAGCCCCTTTTTTACATCGGGATTGAGTTCGTGTCTCGGGCTCAATCCTCGTGCTATCAGAGCCAACGGCATGTCTGCCATGTGCTGCTGCAAGCTAGCCATCTGAGCTGTTAGCATTTCTTCCTCAATCATTGTTCTTCTCTGTAGTTTGTCAATTGCAGAAAGTTGGGAAGCTGAGAGCTTAGGGAAGTCACTGTTGTTGCCATCTGAATGAATTTTTATGTTTTGCTCGATTAGTACAAGACGGTCCCCATACGAGGTGGTTCGTTTAGTATGCATGGTAGTAAAACAATATCTATCATGGGTTGCTGTCAAGAATGAAAAACAGTATGATATATATAAGGCAATAGCAGAGGAAGATTGATATGTATAGAGTAAACCTCGGAGAAAGTGTGAGAGCCTGGAGTCGATATTTGATCCACAGAGTGCATAAACGAGGTTGAAGAATGAAGAAGGCCTACAGCCAGCTATCCAAGACATTGAATTCTCCAAGGTGGTGCACCATGTCGGGGAGAAGAAAGCTGAGACGTGGCTGTGGGCAAGGCGGCGCCGGTTGTCACAATAATCTTGGAAATGTTGTATGATTTTCTCAAGGAGTTGAGTCATTTCAGCATCATTAGTATCATCAGTAGTGTTGTTAAGGTTCAAGGAATGGTGGTGGAGGAGCTCTGAGAGCTCTTGCTCTTGCAACCTCATCCATTCCTTGTACAGGCATTGTTCTTGGCTTTTGTCACTGCTTCCCATGTATGGTTTGGTTTATGACAAAAGAGAAACACCTCTAAGAAAGAGCTGAAAACTACATGTAGGAGAAAAGTTTGCTTCACCTATATAATACCAAGTTTACTTCAATGCTAGGTTTCGTATGTGACACGTGCGTGCCCGGGATGTAGTTCATCGCCTTCTTTTTAGGTGATGAAATCGATTATAGTAAACAAAATCGGACTAAGGGTAAATGACAAAGTGCAGAGTGCGGCATGACACAGTTGATGACCATTTAAGAGTCCCTTCAGCAGTGGATCAGGCATGACAACCGTTTATGAGTCCTTTCAGCAACCGATCGATTCAAATTAGATGGTTGTAGATTTGATTTCTTATATCCATGTGTAATGAGTAAGTTGTAAGTAGTCTGGTCGATTACTTATGATCTTGAGAGTATGTCCTAACCGTCAAAGTCAAAACCACTTGATTCTTCGTTTACGTATATTTAAAAGTAAAAGAAAAAGAAACTAGGACCCCAAACGGTCCCATCCAAATGTCGTGCCAATGGATCTCAGTTAAATATAGGAGGAGACGTGGAAATCACATGAGAGTCTGCCTTGGTTTTCAGCAAAATCCCACCTTGTGACTCGGATGATGGCATTGTCTGAACGTGACAAAAACAAAATTTGAGAAAACACTTGTCTTTCAGGCGATATATGTCCTAAGAAGTCAGCAACTGTTAATCTTTTCGTCCTCAATGAGAAAATTGTACTGGTACAAAATTTGTGCTTTCATGTGAATGAATTCTGTCACTTACATCTGAATTTTTTTTAACAGGAGTAATGAAGAAAAAGGGTACAAAATTTTACAAGAAAAGGCCGTTGCAAAAATCATTGACAGCTACAAAAACGTATTCTTGACTTCACAGTTAAAGGTACAGAAGTCTGCCTTCTCTTTCCCTTTTAACATCCTTCAGTTTATTTCTTCTCCCCCTGTGCAGATTTTTCCTAGGATTTTGTCCCATTTACAGATACAAGAAATTGTTCTTTTTCATGTATTGACATGGATCCTGAGAAATAGTGTCAAAAATCTCCTATAGCTTCCTAATTCAGTATATGACAACTCGGAGGAGGCCGGGTTGTGGCTCAGAGTAGTCGAGGCCCTCTTCCTCCAGGAGGTATCGCTGAACAGCAGTGGGAAGTCTTGCAGGAGTGCGTGAACCCCTCGTGTGGTGCCCTGTCCCAACACATATGTAGAGGAGCAAGCGTTGGTCTGCAGACCTGGCGCTACTCTTCAGAACTGCGAGTTCACGCTTGAGCACATGAATAGCCTCACTGACATGTAGGCCATGTAGGTCGATCATCTGCTCTCTCCCGTTGGCCACCATGCCCGGGTTCCTGCAAGATTATGGAAACGACTCTCAAACATCCAAGAGATTTCTAACATCTCAACAAGCCGTAAAGCAGACAACGTCTCAAATCAAGAGAGCTGACATTTAACATGAAAAGAATTCAGTGGATCAACAAATGACAAACCTCTGACGATAAATTGACTCTTGAGCTTTCCCATGGGCTGCTTTCATCTGCATATTGTGGAGGTGTCCTTTTATGCTCAACTCCTTGGCTAGGGCCTTGTTGCCGATCAGGTACGCCTGCCGTGCCTAATCTCAAACATTTTTTTGGAATTTATCATGCACGAAATTCTCTAAAACAGATAGGTTCTACATGAATACAGGATAAACCCCAGCATGTCATTCCCCAGGTGTTAATAAGTAGAAACGGATAAATCTAATTCGTTCTTTTATTTAACCTCTTATAGACATAGTCATGAACATACCTGCTCAAAGTATGCATTACGTACACGTGCATGATCACGAGCTTCTTCCCGCATTTCAGAATACATATTTGCTGCCATCTCAACAATGTTAAAGGATGTAATAAATACATGCATAAAGCATTTTCTCGTAATTAAAAGATTTACAGAGCAAGTTAACGTTATTGCTTCAAGAATATTACCAACTGCTTCTCCAGTTTCAAGCCAGACAGGAGATGAATGAGCTGATCCACGATTTTGCAATCTATCACCATAGATGCCCCTGGCCTGGCTGTTATTGTATGCGCTTCCGAGGACTTGTGAATTTCTACTTGATCCAATGCTTGTGTCTGGAGAACCATTTCTGTCAAACTTCCATATGCTAGAATCTTGAGATGCCAATTTTTTTACGGCTGAAGCAAAATCTGTAGCACCTCTTGATGGAATAGACGAACTCGATCTGAATAATAGTGTGCTTTCCTTTCCAGAAGACCTATATGGACCAACATTTTGATGAAGATCAAACTTTGCCAAATCGTTTTGACCATCTGTCGCAGTGAGAGCAGGAAAATCCAACGCACTAAGATTTGGAGTAGAAAGGGCCTTTGAATTAAGAGTCTGATTCAAGCCTCCTCCATCAACCTGCAGCTGCAACCAAGTGTAATACACAGTGAAAAACGGATAGGAAAATACATACACCAAGTATCTATACACGCAACAATTTCTGGAAAGCCATATAGGAAAAGACTGCTCCTTCAAAAAGCTATTATCGGTACCAGATAAAATGATAAAAGAGACAATAGAGATCGCAAAAGTCTTTCCATATGAAAACAATAAGCCAAAGATTAAATGCCTAATATTCATCCAGGCACCGAATCAGCAGTGAAATACAAGATAATATCACTCTAGCTAGCAAGCACCTCCATTTTGTGAGGTCTGCTTCACACTTAACAGTCGGCAAAAATGCATGGCGTTGTCTAAAACCTGCAAGGAAGAAATCCACTACGTGCAAATCAGGGATCAAAGAAACATTCTGCTAACCCATTATAGGATTTCACAGAGCATTTATCCCCTTTATTTATCACAGGCGCTGAGGTACTGGAAAAACAACCGTAAAGTTAATAATAGACAAATAACACATGGTCTCCATTAAAGGGTTTCCAATTTTGATGCATTCACTCCAAAGTTAAAACAAAAAGTACCTTGTACGGGAAATTAGATAGATTCTGTTTTCTAAGCTGTCAACAGCTTGAGAGTCCACAATTCACAGTTAAAAGTGAATGTACAGAATTCTACCGAACTTGTCATCCACAATGGACCAGATGACATGCAATATAAATGCTAAGGAAATAGCCTACCTCAAGCTGAGTAAGCATCTCGATTGTTAGGTTTAAGTCGCCTCCATTGGCAAAGTACACTTCTGAAAGACTTTCGGTTGCAAAACCAGGAAATTGCGAAGCTAAAAACTCAAGAGGGCTCACATCTGCATTCTCCAATAAATGCTCATTTGACATGTCAGCTAGGAAATCATGCCTTGAGTTTCCATTATAAGGATGTTCTTCTCGTGCAAGAAGCTGATCATTGGCGAGAATGTGTTTGTCCCAAGGTTTGGCAAGAGAAGGCTGGAAACCTGTAGGTGATGGATATTCTCCATAAGATGAGACAGGATATCTCAGCTTCTCAGGAAAACTGCTACCATTAACAGAACCGTGCTGCTCCTTCAACATAAAGCTACTGCCTTCTGAATAAGTGTATCTCGACCCATCATCAACGTCAGTCAAGGATAAACTTGAAAAGGGTAAGTTGTTGATCCCTTGAGTATCATTTATGCCCATGACCTTAAAGTCGGGAGTAATGTCATCTGGAAGTTGATGGTGCCAGAACTGCTTGGCCTCATCATCAGAGTTATTTGAAATGGATGATTCTGATCTATCTAATATAGCTTTCCCTGGGATGGAAGCTGCAGAGGTAGCAAATATAGAAGATGCATCTGAACTGCTGATGCCTGCAGCAGGTGACCTCAGAGCGAACGGAACAAATTCTGCAGCATTTGGATTCAAAGTTGCTTTTGCAGCAACATGCTTCTTGTCACCTCCATTTCCCGACAAGTTCATTTTTTTTCTTTTCTTTTTTGGGTTTTTGAATACGTAGACGAATTGGTATTCACATACAAAAGAAAAACCTTCAATGAAAAAAGAAAAAAAACTCGCCGTAGTATCAAGATTGTGTTAGCCGAACCCTGCAGATGCATAAATTCTTCTGAATCAGAACCAAAATGCTGCCAACACCCGACATTTTCAACCCTTATTGGCACACACCAATTAAGAAGAGGATCATTTGAAACACACACATTACAATTTACATGCGTCACATCGATTCATAAAGCAATGGCTCATGTAATTTTATGCATAGTGCAAAATGCATCAACCAATTAATAAAATTCCAGATTCTGGTCGATAAATCTAAATATCATGCAATCCCATCACTAACTGTAGATAACACAATTTAGAAAAGATAACTTTTTTTTTCTTTGACCACCATGTTTTCAATAATACCACATCTTGCATTAAATACACATAAAAAAGACACTATAAAAGCACCCATAACTACAATAGCTAAAAGCTATAATCATACAACATTAATATGTCATAATAACCTCAAAATTAAGACAAAGCAACAAAAACAAGTAGAAAGTTTCAACCATTTATTATCTGGAAACAAGCAATTCAGCATAGGCATTAGCTATTATTAAAGTGAGTACAGAAAGAGCTGTGACAAGAAACAAAAAGAACAGAGCTGTTCTACTAAAATTCTCACAATTCAGCAACCCAAAGATTAAGTAAAGAAAGTGAGAAGAAGCAAAAAGACACGACTTTGAACTTCAACCCAAAAGCCCACAACTTAACTCCATAGATCTCTAAAAAAAAGCAGCATAGAAATGGAAAACAAAATTCAAAGAAAAGAAAAGAAAAGAGATAAAAACAAGATCTGGGTTCTGTGGATATACCTTTGCGAAGCTCTGTGATGAAAGAAACCATATCAGAAACATCCATCACCATACAAAAATAAAAGATGGGATTTTATAAAAGATTCAAAGCAAAAAGAGTTGAGAATTGTACAAAGAGAGAGAGAAGCAAGCAAATATGTGTGCGTGTATGTGTTCACAGACACAGAAAAAAGAGAAAATATCTTGACTTGATTCTTTTTTTGCTTCTATTTTTGTTCCCCTTTGAGAGTTGTGAGCTGAGGCAAAGGCCTTCTCTAATCTTTCTATCTCTATTTCAGCCTGCTCATCTCTCTCTCTCTCTCTCTCTCTCTCTCTCTCTCTCTCTCTCTCTCTCTCTCTCTCTCTTCCAATTTTTACTTTTTCAGGGTTTTTTTTTTTTGTTTTTATCTTTTTGAACAGCCTTTTAATTTTAGGTTTTGACGCTGTATCATAAGATGTCTTCTCTCTCACTTTCTCGTGAATTACGATGACCTCCAAAATTTAATATAATTATGGATATTTTTTTTAAAAATTATTGATATTTTATGAGATTTGTAATTATCTCACAAGTAAATTTATATTTATAGGTAAATTATTAAAATGTCAGGATGCAAATTGAATTATTTATTTAATTTTTAATATTTTTTGAATTTTTTTTTTGTCTAAAATATTCTGGGAGAGGCTTCTTACGTTTTTTTACAGAAAGGGACAATAATATAGTTTGCGTCGGTTGATTTTTTCTATAATTTTAAAAAAATAGCAAATGGAAAATTTCAACCTTTTGATTAAAAATTACAAATTTCATGTGAGTATTTGTAATTTTCGAAAAAACGAGGGGGTATCCGTAATTATGCCAAATATCTATGGAGGTTGTTGTAATTCACCATTTTTCTTTTTCTTTTTATTTTTCTCTTTCTTTTTTCATTTGATTTTTATATCCTTTCATTTTTAACAATATATATATATATTGCAAAATATTAGAATTATTACATAACAATCTTGTTATCTATGCTGCCCATCTCCAAATTGACACTAAATATTAATTGCTTTGATTTGATACAATACACTTTTTATTATTATTATATGATAAATTTGTCTGTTGTATTTTTGGATTATTTTCATTTCACCTTCCCATCAATCAAAATGTTTTTAAATTTAAAAATTAAAAGTTACTTCATATGATCTAATCTGTTAATATAAAGTCAAAAGTCTTCTCATATTTTTAAAGATAAAATTAATTCAAGTGGGCTAACAAGGTTGCTGCCCAAGTCCAAGTTGAAGTCAACCATTTCAAAGAAAAAAACAAAAACAGTAATACATGAAATGGAAGAGGATTGAGCTACGTTTTCTTCTTCTTCTTCTTCTTCTTTTTTTAAAAGGAGAATTTATCCAACTCAAATTGAATTTGGTCAGAATTAATGAAATGATAAGTGTAGTATACTTATTTTATGATTGATGTACAATTCAAAAAAAAATAGATCAAATAAATTACAAGTATATCACACTTAATTATTATGTGGTTAGTTATGTTCAATCAAACCTAATTTAGATAAGAATTATCTATTAATAAGTAAAAAAATGTGATACAATATTAGAATCCTGTATCCATAACTAGCCTAGCCGGGATTGAGCTACGTCGTGTGAGCCATACATCAAAACTCCACTAGGAATATGGGTTTAAAGCAAATCAACCCCCCTTCCCCCTAATAGTTGAAAAGAGCAAATCACCTCCATGTGGTTTTTAAAATGTAGCACACTGCCTCCCTATCGAAATTAAGTGTAAGTGTGAAGGGGTAAAGACAAATATACCCCTCCTTGTATATGAAAGCTTGAGTTGTTGCCTGAGATTAGGGCTCCTATTTTCGATATTGTTTCTGGAGAGAGAGCTTGAGAGACAAAAAAATACGAACCCTAGAATTTGAAATCCACTGCAAAATCAAGGAAAATCCACCATTCAATCTGGGGGATAATGAGCGAATCTGTTCCCGGCGCTACTTGAGAAGTATTTTAATATTACTTTTTTCATTTTTTAATTTACTGATTTTTTTTTGTTTGTTTTATAGGAAATCTGTAGACTTTTGCCTGAACTCGTAATCCAGATCCATAGGAAAAACTTGTTATAAGGTAGATTTCGAACTTTTTTTTTTCAATAATTTTTTTTGTTATGATTTAATACTAATTTGTTGTTTCTGCTTCTCTTTTGGTTTTATGGAGGCTTTTTTGATGGATCAAGAGGCGGAGCTTCATATCTGGAAGCAATGAAAATAGGTCTTCGCACTTTTATACTGATTCTGTGGATTCCCTTGGGTGGGTTCTATGGGATGCTTTTTATTCCTTTTTTTTTTTGGATTAGAGTTCAAACATTCGTTTTGTGTACTGATTGTTGTTGGGGATTTCTTATTATGCTTTATTCTTGTTTTAGGGGATTAGGGTTTTTGTCATGTGGTCTCAATTGTGTCGGGTGTATTCTATGTTTCAATAATTTATGGTCCCCTGTTATTTATGAATAATTTATAATTTTTGATGGTATCTGTATGTGAATTATGTTTGTGTTTGGAGAATATGATGTGCAAATCCATGTTGACATTGTAAAGAAATCGCATCTTGTTAATGCGTTTTCTATGGTTATAAGCAATATGTTTTTCTGGCTTAAGTTGTATTGTATAAGTAGTGGTAAAGTTGCTAAAGAACACTAAAGTCGTTAGTGTGTTTTTTAATTATTTTCAGCACTTTGTAGGTTAATTAGTTGAGCTGTTTTAACAGCTCATGTGTCAGGCGGTTAGGTTAGTTAATTAGCAGTTAAACCTAACTGCTAATTACAACTCTATATATAGAGCTCCTGTAAACACACTTCATATATGAAAATTAATTCTCTTCTTACTCTACTTCTGAGCGAAGCTTACAAGAAGCTCCTTTTCCAGTTCTTGAAATATTCTTACTTCCATGGTTGCGTTGGTCTCCCCCTCAATTCCTTCACATGGTATTAGAGCCATCAATTGATGGTCTCTGGCACCGTTCTCATCTTCTTGATTGTGCAATTACACCTCTTCTACGAACCTCAATACATTTTTTGAAATCACCATGGGAAGTCCTGTCAAGCTAAAAGAAAACGGGAAGAAAGTCGAAGAAGATAAAGATGTCTGGAAAACACAAGCTACAGATAATCCAGGAACAGTCCTGGTGACTAATGTGCTGGATGGAACCAATTTTTTGTCTTGGAGCCGTTCCATCCGCATTGCCCTGAAAGCCAAGATGAAAATAGGTTTTATCACGGGAAAGCATCCCAAACCGGATGAGCCCTCAGAAGAGTTTGAGCAATGGGAGAGGGCAGACAACATGGTGCTGTCTTGGATTCTCAATTCTATTTCTAAGGACATTGCGGAGTCCTTCCTGTATATTGAGACGGCCAGAGAGCTATGGGTTGAACTCGAAACCAGGTATGGGGTCAGTAACAGTCTTATGGTTTACCAATTACAAAGGGAAATAGCATCTGGTTCTCAAGGGAACTTATCAGTTTCTGCTTACTTTCATAAACTCAAGAAATTGTGGGATGAGTTAGGTTGTTTGGTTGCTGTGCCTTCTTGTAGCTGTGGAGCTTCGAGGGAAATGTCTGACCTGGTTCATAGAGATCATTTAATGCAATTTTTAATGGGTCTTGATGAATCTTTTGATGCTATTCGAAGTCAAATTTTGATGATGGAGCCTCTCCCTAATGTGGCTCAGGCTTATGCCATTGTTCTGAGGACAGAAAGGCAACGGGAGATTAGCTCCACATATGCAAGTGCTAATTAGCACATGGCAATACAGACTAGAAACTTTAATGCTTCAAACACTCAAAATTAGTGGAAGAAAAGGAATGCACAGGAAAAGAAAGCTCAGTACTGCACCCATTGCAAGAAAACTGGGCATTTGAAGGATCATTGTTTTGAGATCCTTGGATATCCAGATTGGTATAAGAGTCTCATGGAACAAAGAAAGAAGGGTGCAATGGTTGGATCCAGGGCTCTGAGTGCGGCTGATAGTCAAGAATCTGCTCAGAACACCCTGGATGATGAATGCATCACATACTTTATTAGGACTCAACTAAAACTGATGATGGAGAATGGTGATGCCAACACATCAGCAAGAGAGGACACTTTTTGAGGAATATGATGATTTCGCAGGTATGTCCCTTGTAGACTCTGTATTCAAGAATGCTAGATATTGGATTATAGACAGTGGGGCTACCTCCCATATGTGCAATGATATTAACCTGCTTAGTCATAAAAGAGAAAGAAAACATCCTAAGTCCTATGTGCATCTTGCTGATGGCTCAAAATAATATGTAGATACCATAGGAGATGTGCTTTTGTCTAATGATATGAAATTGAATGATGTATTGCATGTCCCTTCCTTACGTTTTAATCTATTATCTGTTAATAGGATATGTCAGGATGCTAATATAAGAATCAAGTTTCTGCCATCTTGTTGTTTTTTGCAGGACCTCAAGAATGATAAGGTTCTGGCAGTAGGCAAGGTTCTAGGAAAACTGTACATCCTTGATGACAACTCTTTCAAGATACATACTATTAGACACATGTTGCAGTCATTGCCTGAAATAGGGCTTCCTACTAGTAGCATAGATGCCAATTTATGGCACAAACGATTAGGACACACTTCTGCCATTGTATTGAATCAGTTAGGCTTCTTGAATAATAATAAAGTGCCTTTGAACCATTGTGAAGTATGTCCTTTAGCTAAACAACACAGAATGCAATTTCCTGTTAGCCAAACTAGATCTAATGAATCTTTTGATTTTATGCATGTCGATATTTGGGGTCCCTATAACCAACACTCTATAAATCACTGCACTTATATGCTCACAATTGTGGATGATTGCAGCAGATGTACTTGGACTTTCCTTATGAAATTTAAAAAACAGATTGTTCCCATATTAAGGAAATTTCACCAAATGGTTCTAACTCAATTTGGGAAAAGAATTAAAGTGTTAAGGACTGATAATGGCACTAAGTTTGTTGGACAAGAATGTCAAGAATTCATGCAAAAGGAAAGAATTATACATCATAAAACTTGTGTTTATACACCACAACAAAATGGTGTGGTGGAAAGAAAGCATAAACACCATCTTCAAATAGCTAGGGCATTAATGTTTCAATCTAATGTACCTAGCATGTTTTGGTCAGAGGCTCTCTTAACAGCCACTTACATAATCAATAGGTTGCCTTCACATATTTTAGAATGGAAATCTCCTTTTGAGTTATTACAAAAGATGGTTCTTGATTATGACTCAATGAGAGTGTTTGGTAGCCTTTGTTTTGCTACTAATACACAGCCACATAAGAAGAAGTTTGATACCAAGGCAGTAAAAGGGATCTTTGTGGGATATGTCCCTGGTCAGAAAGGTTATAAAATCTTTGATTTTAAAAATAGGGCTCTTATTGTTTCTACAGATGTTGTCTTCCATGAAGAAATATTCCCTTACAAATGGAGGCAACTGGATCCTGTAACATGCCCCATACCTAGTGAAGATATTGATGAAGATATGGGATTATCTAAAAAGAGTCCAACACAAGAGCCTGTAACCCAATCTGAACCCACAGAAGTTATTCAGGCTATTCAGGAACCAAGGCCCCTTAGGAGGTCCTCAAGGGTCCCCTCAAAACCTGTGTGGATGGAAGATTTTTACTGCAACACTATGGATAATGAATGTGATACATTAACTGTAACTGCCTTTTCTTCTACACATTCTTGTTTCTTGGCTGGACTCACCCATGTATAGGAACCTCGAAGCTTTACACAAGCATGCAGACACCAAGAATGGAAGGAGGCAATGCAGAATGAATTGGATGCATTGAAGGATAACCAGACCTGGGAAGTAACTCCTTTACCACAAGGCAAGACCACTATTGGGAGTAGACGGGTCTATAAACTGAAGTTCAATCCAGATGGCACAGTGAATAAGTACAAGGCACGCCTGGTTGCTAAAGGCTATACTCAAATTGAAGGTGTGGACTACTAGAAACTTTTTCACCTTCGGCCAAAACAGTCACTGTAAGAACCTTTTTAGTTGTGGATGCTTCATTAAATTGGGAATTGCACCATATAGATATTAATAATGCATTCATCTATGGTCACTTAGAAGAGGAATTGTACATGAGGCCGCCTGAAGGTTATACAGTATCGGAAGGGCATGTATGCAAGCTTAAGAGGTCCCTATATGGACTTAAACAGGCCTCAAGACAGTGGAATGTGGAGTTTAGTACACAGATTGCCAAACTTGGTTTTACTCAATCTAAACATGATTATTGCTTATTTACTAAGAATGGTGTTGGAGGTTTGATAGTGCTATTGGTATACGTAGATGACATTCTCATCTCTGGGAACTTCAAAGAAGGAATTACTGAAGTTAAAGACTATTTACATAAACTGTATTCCATTAAAGATCTTGGAACAACAAAGTATTTTTTGGGCCTGGAGATTGCTAGGAGCTTAGAAGGAATAGCAGTAACACAAACAAAATATATCAAGGATATACTTGAAGATCCATGCACAACACAGGCCAGACCTGTTACTACCCCATTGCCAACATGAATCAAATTCTCCACAGAAGCAGGTAACTTACACACCCTGAAACATATAGAAGACTAATTGGTTGTTTTTTGTATCTAGGTTTCACTAGACCAGACATCTGTCATGCAGCACAACAGTTTAGTCAATTCATGCAAACTCCATGCAAGCAACATTGGGATGCTACCTTGCATTTGTTGAGATATCTCCAAGGCACCGGCTCTAAAGGATTGTTTTTTCCAGCAAACAATACTCTCAGTCTAACAGCATACTGTAATGCCGACTGGGCATCCTGTGTAGACACTCGAAGATCACTAACAGGATACTGCATATTTTTAGGAACAACACTAATCTCATGGAAAACTAAAAAGCAAAACACAGTATCCCATTCAACGGCTGAGGCAGAATACAGGAGTATGGGCACAACTGCATGTGAGCTAACATGGATTTACAACCTCTTGGGAGACTTCAGGATCACAGTTTCAATACCTATCCCTCTCCTCTGTGATAACAAGGCTGCAATGCACATCATGGCTAATCCGATTTTTCATGAACGCACAAAGCATCTAGAAATCGATTGTCATTTGGTTTGAGACAAGTATAAAGAAGGATTTCTTGCCCCGAATCATGTTCCTTCCAGGTTGCAATTGGCAGATGTTTTTACCAAAACGTTGACAGGACCAATATTCTTGAATCTGAGCTCCAAGTTTGGACTGGTGGACTTCGCACCAATTCCAGCTTGAGGAGGGGGTGTTGACATTGTAAAGAAATCGCATCTTGTTAATGCATTTTCTATGGTTATAAGCAATACGTTTTTCTGGCTTAAGTTATATTGTATCAGTAGTGGTAAAGTTGCTGAAGAACATTAAAGTCATTAGTGCATTTGTTAATTATTTTCAGCACTTTGTAGGTTAATTAGTTGAGCTGTTTTAACAGCTCATGTGTCAGGTGGTTAGGTTAGTTAATTAGCAGTTAAACCTAACTGCTAATCGCAACTCTATATATAGAGCTCTTGTAAACACACTTCATATACAAAAATTAATTCTCTTCTTACTCTACTTTTGAGCGAAGCTTACAAGAAGCTCCTTCTCCAGTTCTTGAAATATTCTTACTTCCATGGCTGCGTTGATCTCCCCCTCAGTTCCTTCACAATCACCCCCTCCCCCGTGATTTATTGTTGTGCAATTTGTCCCCTTATTGATTGTGAGAATGTGATTTAAATTTCTATGTTTGTTGCTTTTCATTTATTGTAGAGATTTGAGCATCATGACATACATTGTTGATGGGGTGGGAAATTTGTTTCCAATTCCAAATTTATATATGTAGGGGGGAGTTGAAAAGTTTTCACAAATGTAGACAGCCTGTCTTGAGTGGTAAGAATTAGGAGAAATGTATGAAAAAGCAAAGGGGAAAAAATCCATCTTAAATTTATTACAAGGTACGTACCCTTTTTGGATATGGGCATAAGAGAAATAAAGGAAGAATGTGCTAGTTTTTGTATGGTGGATTTACGAAATAATTATAGGGAATTAGATGTTCCTGTAGAAATTTATGTAAAGGAAGAGGAAGGTGAACCTCTTCAAATGGTAGACAGTTAGGGTTATGTATTAGAAACATAGAAGGTGGATGCGATTAAATACTTATTGGAGGGAGTAGGTTTTGAAGAGATGGATGAGGTTGAGATTGAGGGAAATGGATTGAGAGATTAAATACTTATTGGAAGGAATAGATTTTGAAGGGGAAATTGCAATTTACCTACCTGTGTTAGCTAAAAATGGCAAATAGTTCCCCTGTGAAAAATAAAACACCAATTTACCTCCCTGAAAGTTGAAAAAATGAGCAAAATACCTCCTCACACGAGTGTTTGTAATACACACGCCACTTCTTATTTTTTTAATTTTTTATTTGAGTCTTTATTTTATAACCGTTAGATCTTATTTTTACATATCGACGCTCTAGATTTAATTTTGCATATATAATTATTTTTTATAAAATTTTATATAATACATAATTATAAATATTTATTAAAATATATTTCTATAATATATATATATATATATATAGCCAACCCCCACCTGCCGGTCATCCTCTCCTCCATTGCAGCCGTCGGCCCCCACAGCCCAACAGATCTCTGCCATCACCGCCTCCCCCTTAGCCCAACAACCTCTTCCGCCATTACCCCTTCTGCATTCCCTCCCTAGTCCCCTGTGCATTCCCTCGTCGTCGGAGCCGAAGCCCGACGCCCCCCCCCCCCATTATCTCCCTCGTCGCCGGAGCCTGAACCACTTCCCTTCCCCCAAGTCGCGACCTCCTTTGCCTCCATCCTCCGCCCCTGGTTTCGCTCTCCTTCCCTCTCCTCATCTGTGTCGCCTCTGCTCTTCTCCTTCCCCACCGCCACGCTCGCCTCTACGCTTCTCTCTCACTGGTGTTGCGCTCCTTCTCTCTCCCCCTTCTAGATCGTTGGCCGCCGCTTCCCCAGAATCTCAAATCGGCGTCCGCCTCCGCCTCTCTTCCCAGCTCCACCTCTGCCGCTCCCCCCATTTTTCTTTATTTTTCATTTATTTTTTAATGTTGTGTGTATATATGGTATATCTATTTGTATATGTATATATTTTATATATTATTTATTGTATAAATTTATGTTTATTAATTTATTTTTGTAACCAAAAAAATTTGAGCCATTGATCTAATCTAAGTGGATGTAAACCATTGATTTATATATCAAATATAAACCATTGAATTAAATCAACCATCAATTTGTTTATTAAGTATGAATCATTGATATATATATATATATAATAAGATCCAACGGTCTACGATTAAGGATATAACGGTCATTTTATAGAAAAAAGTTTTGCAAAATCGCACTGAAGGCGCGTGCAGCACACCTCCTATGCAAAGGGGGTATTTTGCTACTTTTGTTAACATTGAAGTAAATTGGTGTTTTATTTTTCACAAGGGGGTTATTTGCCATTTTTAGCTAACACAAGTAGGTAAATTTCAATTTGCCTAATTTTGAAGAGATGGATAAGGTTGAGATTGAGGGAAATGGATTGAGAAAGGACTGTGAGGGGTCGGGGGTTAGTATGAGGGGGCTGATTGTGAGTAGGACTGTGAGGGGCAAGGCTTAAAGGGATAAGGCGTGCATGGCGCTAAGTGTGATGGGCAGGGGGATTGGGGGCTAATGTTAATGTCACTCATACTGAGGATGTAACTGTAAATATAACTGAGAATTTCACTAAAATTCCAGTTCAAATCAACATTGATTCTGTAACTAAAAATATAACTGAGAATTTCACAAAATTCCAATTGAAAAAATGACTGATAAAGGCAAAATAAAACTATATGAAAGGTTTCCAAATGGGTCCTCATCAGAGTTTGATGATTCATCTGATGAGGACTATGTGCAGTCTAATAAGGATAGTGATAGTCCCTAGTGTTGTCTTAGAAGACATTGAATGTGAATCTGATGATGGTCTCTTCTTGAATAAAAATCCAAGTAAAAAGGAATTGATGGTGAAATTTAAAAAGGTTATGAAGGATAAAATGAAAATAAAAATAATAATAAAACAAAAACTGAAACAGTACTTGAAGTAGGGGACTTTGAATGGGCTAGTGATGATGGGATGGGAGTGAGGATTATTTAGAAAGTTTGGAAGGTAACATATGATGAAAATGAAAACATCCTGTTTATAAAGAATCAACCCGCATTAAATCCTTAGAGTTAGTGGTTGGGATGAAATAAAACAATGCTTCACAATTTGGGGATATTTTTAGAAATTGGTGCATAAGAAATGGGTAGACATTGGATTCATTAGGAATGAAGTTGCAATAGTTACAACAAAATACAAAGTTGAAGGATGTGAATGAAGGATCCATGCCTCACCAATACTGGTCATCCTACATTCCAAATTAAAACATTAAAGGGCAAGCACACATGTACAAAAACTTATGAAAACAGATTTGCAAATGTACCTAGTTGGCCAAAAGAATTGAAAATTCAATGAGAGATATGCCCTAATATTTTAAAGAAGATAAACAAGCAATTGCAACATGCAAGAAATTTTTTCATTAGGTCATGTGGTGGAGCAGAGTTTGAGTTGGACCATTTCTTGTCGAAATATGTGGTTGATTTGGACAAAAGAACATGCACTTGTGGTATGTTTCAACTGACAGGTTACCCTTGCTGTCATACTTATGCATCAATCGGTCCAAAAGGGCAAAAATAGATGACTAGGTAGATGATTGTTACATAAAGTTAATGTATTTGATGGTATACAATAACATGATTCATGTTGTCCCTGGGGAAAATGATTATATAAAAACAAACTTTCAACCCTTCAAACTACCCATGATTAAGAAAAAAAAAAAGGGTAGGCCAAAGAAGCTTAGGAGAAAGGGTCCGGATGAGATTCAAACAAGAACATTAACAAAGAAGGAGTTGACACATACGTGCACTAAATACCTTGAAACTGTCCACAACAAGCAATATTGCAATAATCAATACATCCTAAATCAAAGTACTTCAAGGTTCATATTTTCAGTTTTATTTTATTTTTCTGGTTCCATGCTGAATTCTTTAACTTACTCTGATTGTTGTGTTTTGCAGGCAAGTGTACCTGATGAGATTCCACATGGATCTCAAGCCCCTCAGGCAAGTTTTGAATAAATTGCAAAAAGAATTGTTGGAATCCTACAAGATCAAGGAAAGATAAAAAAAAGAGATAAGAGAATGACTGAATATATTGCCAGAAGAATTGTTGGAATGTTGTTTTATGTGGGATTAGAACTTCTTGTTAGTCTTTGTACCTTGAATGTTATTTTTTGTACATTAAGCTTCATTTGGTTCGCGTAATTAGTCATATTAAGGTTGCTTATCATGCATAATCACATATTCGGTCCACAATATTAGAGCCCGTGTTAATACTAGCCCGATCTTAGCAATCCTAATTGATGGGATAGTGTATCAGGTGGGATATACTATCCCTCGGTTAGTAAGGTAAGATTAAAAAATTTCTTCCTTATATATGCCTTTATTTGTGAAATATATGCATGCTTAAAAGAATGCACGTCAAATTATAATAATTTAATAATAAAATATAATTAAAAAATATTACTTTATTTTTTTTGAGACTTTTGAAAAATATTTGAATTTTGATTAGTTATTAAATTTAAAAAAGTAGATCTTTTTCCAGTCCTTTATAATATTTTTAAAAAAATTAAATGTTTGTTTTTATTATTATTATTATTATTGAATGTCTATTGTTGGACTCCTGCTTCCTAAGGTAGGATTAAAAGATTTCTTTCTTATATGTCATTATTTATCAAATACATGCCTGCTTAAAATAATGTACTTCAAATTATACTAATTTAATAATAAAATATAATAAAAAATATTACTTCATTTTTTTGGGATTTTGAAAAATATTTGAGTTCTGACTAGTAATTAACTTTCAAAAATAATTTTTTGCCATACTTTTATAACATTTTTAAAAAGATTAACCCTTCGCCCTTTTTTACTTTTAATTGAATGTCTATTTTAGACTTCTGTTTCATATGAATGTAGAAACGAAACGAAAACTTTCTCAAGAGTTACTATTTTAAAATTTGTATTTCAATAAATGTTAAGAAGTATTTTATATTTTATAATTATTCACAAGCTACAATGTTAAGATAAAAATAATTTAAAAAATGATACCATTATTAGTCTTTTTACATTTTATCGTGCTTTGTAATCCTTTCAATCAAACACCATATCATATTATCACATGGGATATCACCCATATAATAAGTCAAACCAAACACTATATAATATATAATGGGATTAATTATCTTTCTATTTTCCATTACACCTAATTCGATTATGCCTAATCCTATTATACAAACAAAACAAGGCCTAGGTAAACAATGTCAATGCGCAACTCTGGTGCCTCAAGAATACTGAACACATGGTTGCAATCTTTGGCAATGAAATGGATTTTATGTTTTTTACAAATTCTTGCTATTAATTTTATAACCTTTTATCCGAATGGACACATCATTTACCCAAAGGACATATCAATTCACACAAATGGACGCATCAATTCACCCAAAGAGTTTCACCCAATGGATACATCATTTCAACCAAATGATACACCTTTTCGGTTGATTAGACACGATCGAATGATGATTGAACGTCATCAACCATCATTCACGTGTCACGAGCTTGTTATGCGTCGCACATCGTAACCAATCACATATCACAATTTAATCAAATAGACATAAATAAATTTATTGTTTAATTTATCATTCACAATTTCCAACAACTTCATCACTATCAATCTCCTTTTCTTGAAACCCAGACCCACACTGCTCCTCAAAAGATCCAACACTAGTGTGTCCATGACCATGGAAAATTAGGGGAAGCCCACTAGGTGCTCATGCCGCTCTCTCATGCTCTATCCAACAGAAAATTAAAAATTTGATATCTGCAACGATAATATAATTTATTTTTTGAGGGCTTTATTTGAAATTCCACGATTCTAATTTCAGCCTTCAAATTGCATCCACAAAATGGCGTTTTTGGATACTTCAAATATAATCATTATGTTGCTCGATCTTGATTTGCTTTTTCGGAAATAGGGGTTTGATATTTTTCTAATGTTTCAGCAAGCTTCATAGAAAAAATAAACTGAAAATAGTAATTAAAAAAAAAAAACACGTGATTGAGTGTTAAGAGTTGATGGTTTGATGTGGAGAGTGTTCAACATTTTTATTTAAGTGAGGAAGGGGAAATATAATACAAACATGATGTGAAATTGTTGTTCCAGCCGCATCAAGATCGCGTGTGGCACACTTTTGGCATTCAAGGGTTTAATTGCTATATTTTATATAACATAAGGAGGTAATTTATTTTTTTATTTATTATAAGGGGGTAATACGTCCTATCACAAGGTACCGTACATTTTCTCCCTAGAAATATGCAGTGTTTCTGAATATTTGTCTATTTACATAATAATTACTTTTAAAGAAATTTGAAGAAGTACATATATAAAATATATAATAGAGAGCATTTATAAATAACTAGCATCCACGCACACGTGATGTGGGAACAGATAAAAAAAAAATATGATAAAAATATTAATATACATTAATTAGTGTTTTCAAATTACATACTTTGGTCAATTTTAATATATAACCTAATTTAGATCACAGTTTAGTAGATCATTAATTATATATTTGTTAATTATGTGACCTAAAATGATATTATAGAAAAAAAAATTAAGTAAATATTTTATAAAATTAATTTATAAAAGCGCTTAATGGATGGGCGTAATCTGTTTATACTATATGTACCATTATAAAAGAAAAGGTGTGTTTTCCTCTAATAAATTGTTGTTGTCTCATATTTTTAGGATTTCTTTTTTCAAATTTTGCCCTCCAAAATTAAATTAAATTTTAAGTTGAAGAAGTGTAGTTATTAGGTTTGTCAAGGATAAAAATGAAGTTTGAAAAATGTGAAAGAGTTTTGATTTTTTTTTTAAAAAAAAAATACAACTGCAACTCGATTTTCCATTTTTTTCCCTTTTCCTTTTTTCTATTGTTGTTTGTGCAGTTTTTATTTAGTTACAAATCTACACATAATTTTGTGGTATATAGTGATGGAAAAATCGGATTAATGTTATTTTTTTAGTATAAGAACTACCTTATTTTTGGGTTATTTTCATTTTTATCCTTGACAATTCTAATAAATACACTTTTTTAATTTAAAATTCACTTTTATTTTGGAGGGCAAAGATTGGAAAAAGTCCTAAAAATACGAATAACCACCATTTATAAAAAAAATAACTTTTGATTTTATAATAGTATAGATAGATGAGCTTTAAAAATTGGGTACTTTGGCTGTAAAAGCGTAAAATTGTAGTCTCTTCTTGTTATACCAGATTTATAAATTAGTAATATGATGATATAATACATGTTTGCAGTATTCACTAAAAGCCAGAAGACGTCCTCCAAATATTGTTTTTGACTCTTTATAAAGTTCATATTAATTTGAATGAGTCGATGTGACAAGTCGTTCCTCCATATATATAATAAATAACATTGTACGTTTTAAAATATATCTATAAATAAGAAAATGTTTATATAAACCAGCACGTTAATTTCAAAAAAAGAAAGAAAGAAAAAAAAAAAAAGAAACCAACTTAGCGGTATTATTAGCATAACAAAAAATTAGTGTTGCGGTGTAAATAACCGTTCTTTGTGAATAAAAATAGATTTTCTTTATATTAGTATAGATTAAAAGAATTAAAAGCAAAACCACCACAATAAAATATGCAAAAATAAAATGCTTACATAAACTAGAAATTACAAATCAGTTCTTTTTTTTTGTTTTCATTTTTCTGGCTTTCGGAACATTAATGCTATAATGCTTCCCAAGATTTTCAAATAGTTCTTATATTGTTAATTTCGTACTAAAAGTATTGTAACTTAAATATAATTATAAACATCATAAATTAAAATGATGATATCATATATGATTTGACAATTTATAAACAAAATTGTTGAGTGGTTATCACGTAAATTAAATGATATAGAATCAATTATTAGGTGGACTAAAACTCTCAGTCTTATCCATTCTAAAACACTTTGATCATTATAAAATAATAATAATAACAATAATAATAATAATAATTCAAGAACCATCAAATCTATTAAAAATTGAGTCGAGCAACGAAACAACATACATTAAGCTGAGTATATATTTATTGAAAATAGGGCAAGTGCCATTTTTATAACTAATTGGTCATTTTATAACATGATCATAGTAACTTATTGTTCTACTTTTATCAAATATCTTATATTTAATAATTTACCAACAATTATAATATATTTATGTTAATCACCTATTATAAAATAGAATTACACATACTGTTAAGTAGAATAACAACCCACATTTGGCGGAGTTCAAATCCATAATTATAAGAATCTGGGACCCTGAGTTTCGCCATTTGAACTAGACCTTATTAACATAATAGACGTCGATTAGATATAATTATTTAATATTAATTATTAGTATATATTATTATAATTATCGTTAACCTTGATAATTGTAATCAACTTATTCAAAAAATAATAGTTCATGATGTCACTTAAATAAACAAATACAACAAGGAGAACAAAGTTTAAAATATAAATATTAGGTAGTGGTGGAAAATGGAAAATGGAAAATGGAAACGGTATCGTACACGCAAACTATATATACTTAATGTATGATTATATATATGTGGAGTACGTAGATTAATATAATAAGATTAGGCACTCATTATATTTTGATTGTCGTTATCGTAAACCACTATTTTTATGATTTTTTTAAAAGTGAAAGCGATAAATTATTATTTATTTTTGAATAAATCAATTATAATATTTCGTATCAAATATCTTATATCTAGTAACATACAACTGTAACATTTTGTACTAACCACTTACTATAAATTAAAACTACACCTACTATTAAGTAGAATAACATCTCATACGTTAATGGGATTTGAATCCATGACCTTTAGAGTAATGTGATTTCAGCTTCGCCGATTGAGCTAGAATTTATTGGCAGCCGCCACTGCTTTTATGTAATGCATGATTTTGTATATTTAAATTGAATAAATTCTAGTGGTGCAAAATGTTCTAATTTTAAGGCTCATCTTTGTGTTTGTGTGTGTTTCTTATTCTTTTGTTCCTTTGCTTTTTTATGTCCCACAAATTGCACAACTTGGTGAAAAAGGGCAGTGAAGGCCATAAATGAGTGTTTGCGGGTCCTAAAGGCAACAAATATCAACCTGACATAATTATCGATATTTTTTTATTATTTAAAATATTAAATTTTTATTATTATTTAAAAAATTATAAATATTCATTGAAACTAATACTTGTTAACAAATATATCTTTGTGACGACCTATTATAAGAATATTTGTTAGACGGTTGTTGATTTCATACGATACCAACGAGGGAATATTTATAATTATGACAAATTTCCAAATAATCAGTTATAATTTACCTTGATCCATGTGCGATCAAAGCCGCCCCCTCTAATTCAAATTAATTTGCTTAATTTTATGTCTTTACAACTTCAAAACATAGACGAAAATAAATGGTTCAATGCGCCGAGGAGGCTTAACTTAATTGGCGAAGTTGAGACCCCATGATTCTAAAGATCGTGGGTTCGAACCCCTGCATGGGTTGATATATATTATTTCCACTGTATGATGGGTATGATTTGCTATTATAATAGTAAGGTGTTAGTTTATGTGATATTATTGATTTGATTGTTTGTAATTATGTTTGTTTGATATTGATAGCCGACAAAACTGAATATAATCAATTTACTTTCGATTAATAAAATTAATTGCTTTCAATTCAAAAAAAAATAAATTTCAACGCGTAAGCCACTAATCATGTGACAACTCAACCCTTAATATTTCTTAATTGTCATATATCTAACAATAATAATAATAATAATAATGAAATCATCAATCATACACTAATTAAACAACCGATATACTAATCACATGCCAACAAAATTATTATCGTCTATATTATATAAACAGCGAACACATCATTAATTGCCTAACTAACATTAATTTTCTCACATTTCATAATCAACTAAACAAATTTTATTTGTTGAAAAACATTCGTGACCCAAAAGAAAATTATAATTTAGTTGAAAATTAATGTGCAGTGAAGGCATTAATAATTGAATTAAAGAGCATTAATTAGGACGCAATTAGAGTAGCTAACACGGTACAATCTTTATAGCAGAGAGTGACACATTGTTGGCGGCATTACGAGCAGTGTGAAAATGCATGTGGCCATTGTCTTCGCGATTGGCCACCACGACCCGCAATGTGTCCCCGTCAACACAGCCTGGCAGGCGCCGTGACTTGTTTTAGTCACCCGTGATTCCGAAAAAATTCTTATCCAAATTAAGTTTGATCGAACAAAATTAATCATAAAATAAATATAATATTGATTCGGGTCGAGATACTCGATCTGTGAAGTTAGTTTTGTATGCCCTCAATAACCTTAAGTGGTTCCAATCCAACAGCTCGCCCAAACAATAAGGTACCTGAGAAGAGAGCAAACATGAGTCTAGTCGGGATGATCTTCAATGAAAACCCTCCGATGCCTAAGTCAGATCGTGCTCGAGATAGAGGAAATCGACCACAATTCGTTCCAGCTGTAATATATGTCAAACGTACCTGTAATAAATGAGGGCGTCATATATTTATAGGGCCATATGTATGGATTTATCCGATCCACATGGTACAATCCTAGTGATTCCTCAATAATAGATCGAATGCATATGGTTGACCCACGCGGCCGGATCGATAGTCCGGGTTGGGTCAAGAGTACCCGACCAGCCTGGGAAGTGCGCGGATACTATGGCGTAGGCGTAATTTATGTCCCTTTCGAGGGCATTTTGGGAATAACTCCCATCAAATACACTATTTATGTGATTGATCATTCTATTCGAATTGTATACTAATCACATAATAAATGTCTATATATATTATATATTTGATTCAAGTTTAATTAAATTCGATTTGAATTAAAATTTCAGGTGCAGCGGATCAAATCATGTATATATATATATATATATATTTTTGTAGTAGAAGCTGGACCACATATCCTAATCAAGGGCGAAGATCGAATACTTGAGAGCAGAGAATTCCTGGACCCAAGAAGAAAGCGGCAGATCCTAGGCCCTGCCATGCCAGTAAAAGATGGCAATGATTGGTGATGGCCTTTTCTGTCTGTATCCCAGCTGCACAGTTGGCAAAGGAATTCTCAAAATTTGTCCAACTTTTTCATGTTTTCCACCACATTATATATTCATCATCATAATGTTGAATCTGCTGAAATCCCAGTTCACACACACACACAAATCATATAAAATTCTCAGCACAATTAGTTCTTGAACCTTCATTTCAACAGTGAAGAGAGAGAGAAGAGAGAGAGAGAGAGAGAGCCAAAAGGGCTCGCTGGAAATGTATATAGTATTCAAGCCTTTGATCATCGGCGGAGAGATTGTTGAGGAAGAAGGCACTACTAACTGGGAGAAAGAAAGATAGACCAAGAAATCCTACCAGCACAAAATCCAGTGGGTTTTCAAGATTCATATCACTTAGTGATTCTGTGGTAATGGAGAAGATTGGACAAAAAACAGTAGCAGGAGCAGGCGCGGCGATGAAGGGAACTACTGATGTGGCGATATTTGCTAAATGCGAGTGCTGCGGGCTGACGGAGGAGTGCACGGAGGAATACATAAAGCGTGTTCGGGAGCGTTATTCGGGGCGGTGGATATGCGGGCTTTGTGCGGAGGCGGTGAAGGATGAGATGGTGAGATCGGAGAAAAGAATCGGAAATGAGGAGGCCCTCAATCAGCACATGAGCTTCTGCAACAAGTTCCGGAGCCCGCCCAAGAATCCTACTGAAGAACTGATTTGTGCGGTGAAGCAGCTGGTTCTGAGGAGCTTGGATTCGCCCCGCTCACGGAAGCCTGCAGGTTTGGTTCTGGTTCGATCCCAAAGCTGTCGACCTGCTCTGCAATCTTCCTGCAGCTTGAAGATGAATTGATTAAGTATTTATAATTCTTTGAGGGAAGATTGTAGCATTGCAATTGCACGTACGTAGTAGTACTATTTGTTGAAGGAATAATTGATGGTTTTTCGGGGTTAGCAAGACAAAAGAGGGCATCTTAGTGTTCTTGGCTGCATTAGAAGTTTCGTCAAACCAGATCAATCTTGATTGGTCACTTTTCCTAACTGTACACCAATCACACGATAAGAGTATTACATTTGTCATATAATTGGTTCATGTTTGGTCTAGTCGGGTCCGAACTAAAATTTTCTGCCAATTCAATTATATGTAGTACTGTAGTAGTAATTGAAGGATGCTTGTGTCAGGAATGCAATATGTATTGATCATGCAATATTCATTGAACTTATTAGTATTGGATCAATGATTAATATTAGTTGTTGGAGTGTTTGTATGTTTGTTTAATGATGTTGGACCTTCTCTATTCATCTTATAGTTTCTTCATTCGATTTTTGGAAGCACGAAAAACATGTCTTTGCTCTCTCATGTGCGGGTTGGGCCAAGATTGAGACAATCAACTGATCTCCTTACTTCGCTTTCGGTTAAGTGCCAGTACATGAAAAGCGACCTACAGATTGATTTTCGAACCACCAGCAGTATTTCACCAAGGAAAACAGGAAAGATGGTCTATTTTTCTTATCTCTTTTAAGTCAGCTAGCTAGCTGCAATGAGGCTCTAGCAATCTCGAGTGACTGATCGAAGAGGAAGGAGCAATCAATACTCTCTAGAGGAGGTATTACCAGCAATGAGTTCCTGAAAGGATGAGATTGATTCTTTATTGACATTTAAAGAGGAAAGAGCTCGATAGAGCAACGTCTGTCCGAAAGAAGGATTTTTTTAAGGCTATTCTGAGAGTAATAGCACGACTGAGAGCGATAACATGAAGGAGATTAGGAGCTGATAGAGCTCCCCGATGTACATTAATCAAAAGTAGCTTGTACTTTGTGCACTAGAAAAAATATGATTTTCGTTATGGTTAATTATTATGGTCAAAAGAAAAAAGAACCATAGCGAATGCAAATTAACTATGTTTTGCAACGACCATTAGCTGTTGTTTCTGCAAGGGTGATAAAAACATTAGCCATGCCAAGACCATGACAAATATTTTGGCTATGGCTAAAAACCATGGCAAATATTGATTAATCGTGGCAAAAATTTTAAGTTTTGGCATTGATTTTGTTTGACGGTGGTTATTAGTATTGATTTAACATGATTTTTGACCCGTAATCATTTATAATGTCGCAAAAAATTATTTTTTTTGTAGTGGTGTACATGTTAAGACAGACTTATATCTAAGCAAGGATTAGCTGCATTCTGTATCTATAAAGCATTTGGGGCTTTGAGAAATACAGTAGAACCTCTATAAATTAATACTTCGATAAATTAATAACTTCTCTAAAATAATAATTTTTCTCGGTCCCGACATGGGTCCAATGTCTAAATTAATAATTTCGATAAATTAATAAGATAATAATTTTTCGAAAGACCCTTATATAAATTTATGGTCCCTTTAATATTATAAATTAATAATCCTATAAAATTACAAATATAAATAGAACAACTTAGTAAAATATGATTTTATTGTTGTTTGTTTCTTCTTAAAATTTAAATTTAGATGTATTTTATCTCTAACTTTCCTTACTGCATCCAAAAGCTCCGGTGTTGCGTTCTTATACTGCAACAAAAAATTGCGAAGAGTTATTGCCGTTATAAGTGCTTCCTTCAGCGTAATTGGTTAATTTTTGGACACTTTTTAGATGTGAAACCATGATTGATTGGTTTTGATTTGAATTGACTAATTAGGACTGCTTAATATTGTTTATATAGTAGTTGATTTCCTTACCATACATGAACGTGTATTAAGTTTTAACTAGTATACGTACCACAATATACTTTGGTTTTTTTTTTTTTTTTCTAGGGGGATGTATAATATTTAATTAGTCACGTTGTACATTAATGTCATTCAATTAGTCAATACAATGTATGTGTTTTATTAATGAAGAATAATGTAGGTTTTTTTATTCGAAAAAATCTCTTCAAATTAATAAATTATTAATTTATTGATTAGTTAATAGCTCTTTAAATTAATAATATGGTTAAATACAGTTATCACTCCTGAATTATCCACCCTACATCAATTATCCCCCTTTAGACCCCCTCCCCCTGACCTTCTAACCCTTTTAATTTTTAAGTTTTAAAAGTTCATTTTACCCTTACTAAAAATTGCTTTCTGAAAAAAAATAAATAAAGGGATTTCTAAAATAACAAAATCACCTTTGTCGAAGTTCTGTCTAATTCTAGTTTCACTTATTCATCGAGCTCTTTTTATTTTCATAATCCTAAAGTACTTGGATCTCATTTTATTTTAATATCACTTGTTTGTCAAATTAAATTAAAAATAAATTTATATATGCATATATATATACTTAAACAAATATACAATTAATAAAATCAAAAGGGTTGATGAATTAATAAAAAATATACAATTAATATATATTTATATATACTAGAAAGTATGACGTGCGATGCATGTGTACAAATATATTTTTTAGAAGTAAATATATCATTTATGTTAAATCCATGATATTATTCAAATTTTTTTTATTGAAATATTAGTATTATACAATATTTTCAAATAAATTGATAATAATTATTAAATTAATAAGGAAATTATTCAATTCTATTATTTATAATTCACTTTTTAAATTTAATTGGTACTATTAATAAAAAGATATTCCCCAAAATTAAAATTTTGTATTTCGTATGTTCACAAATGATTATTTCATTATTATCTATCAAACCAATGAATATAAAAATATAAAATAATGATATTAAAAAATTTAATATTAAAATAAAAATAATTAGTCAAAACTCCTTATCTTGGATAGAAGAAATTCCAGTTTAATAAAATAAATTGATCAATTTTATTTGTAGGTTTTATTATGCCTATTTTCTGTTGTTTAATTTTGTTTTATTTTTGTTACATTTTGTATGTGTGTGTTGTATGTTTTCTTTTACTACTATATTTGAATGTAATTTATTTTTAATTTATTGACACTATTACAAACTAGTTATTTATTGACTACTGTTATAAAACTATAATCAAATTGGACTATAGTACCAATATTTATATTGTAAGATCCTATAATGTATGTTAATCATATTTCAGTATCAACTGTTTTATATTGTCAAAGCATTATTTACATGCTTTATTAGTTTCTAAATTTTGAAATATTATTGTATAAAATTTTATTTTTCACCTTTATAAAAGAAACAATAGATGTAAAAGTAAAACATTCAAGATTATCTACTACTAAAGAAATCAAGTTTTGAGAGATTCAATCGCTAGTTGAATTTTCATAAGCAATTTTAATTTAATAATATTCTATTCATATATCAATTTTTATTCTATTTAGTACTCATGCTTTTTAAACTTTTAAGTTATTTTTGTAAATTTATTATTGAAAAATATATTAATCTCACTGGCTTATTTATTTATCATCTTTTTTTCTAATTTCAACATAATTAACTCAGTTTTTATTTATTATTTTATTGTACTAAGTTTATTCTCAAAATTTATTAATTTTCTTAATATGAAAATGTAATTGTACTAATATGTTAGTGTACAATTATTATAAAATTTTAATTGTTATTATGTTAATGTTTACTCACCATTTGACTTTTCTTATTTTCGTAAGGGAAAATAACATTTTTCAATCAGTAACTTAGGTCCTTTCCATTTTAATTTGGTCCATTGAATTTGGGATTCTCACTTTCGGTCCCGTAAATATTAAAAAATAGCAATTTTGGTTCCATAACACCTTTCCCTCTGGATATTAAAAAAAAAAAATACCATGTGGGCATTAAGTGTATAATAATACAAGGGGACCTACAATTATGTTAGTTAATTGGGAAAAAAAAATTTAGTACATTAACTTGGCTCTCGTTCAATTTTAGTACACTAACTTTGGTAATTATCACATTTTATACATTACGTTGCAATTTTAATTCAATTAAGTCCAATTGACCGGAATTTGCTGACGTGGCCAATTTTTGCTTATGTGTCCGGCGAAATTAACCATGTCAGTTGCGGGATGACTTGGATGTATTTTCTTCCATAAGGATGAATTTTAGTACACTAACTTTTGCATGGTTTAATTTTAGTCCAATAACTTTGAATGAGGTAAAATTTAAGTCCCATGTCATTGTGTCTAGGGGTTGTCACTGCCCATTTATATTTATATTATAAAAAAAATTAAATATAAGTGTACCGCTGAAAACAGTACACTTATATATTTATTACTGGTCGCTAGTTGCGAGCTGCACTCACGACCAACCCTCAAATTTTTTTAAATTTATTAATTCTTTATAATTATTAGTTAAAGTTAAAATAATAATTATTAATACTTAATTAGATATAATTAATTAATAATAATTTGATAATTGTTAATATAGCTATTAAATTAATTAATTAGAGAATACTAAATTTAATAATATAGTTGTTAATGTTAATTAATTTGATATATATATATTAATTATTGAAAATTTGATAATACAGTTGTTAATCATAATTTAAAAAATAGATAATTATATATTTTATAATTATTAATAATTTGATAATATATTTGTTAATTATTTATAATTATTAATAGAGTTGATATTATTATAGCCGAGATCTTTTCCTTTTCACACTTATCAGTTCAGTTGGATCATCTATTTTTTAAACTATAATTAACAACTATATTATTGAATTTCTAACAATTAATCTATATCAAATTAATTAATATTAACAACTATATTATCAAATTAATTAAAATTATCTTAATAATATTACATTTCTTACGAAAAAAATAAAAATATTATATCATTATTATAATTATTATTCTGTACTTAAATTTAACCTCATTCAAAGTTATTGGACTAAAATTAAACCATGCTAAAGTTAGTGTACTAAAATTCACCCTTATGAAAGAAAATACATCCAAGTCATCCCGCCACATCAGCCGTCTGCCACGTCATGTGCTCACGTGGTTAAATTTCGCTGGACACGTCAGCAAAAATTGGACACGTCAGCAAATTCCGGTCAATTGATCGGAAAATTGGAACAAAAACCCTCAATTGGACTTAATTGAAGCAAAATTGCAACATAATGTATAAAATGTGATAATTATCAAAGTTAGTGTACTAAAATTGAACGAGAGCCAAGTTAGTGTACTAAAAAAAGTTTTTTCCCTAGTTAATTTACTACTCAATAAGATAAGGTTTTAAATTAAATTATTTATTATATTAGTATTTATACTGTTCTTCAATGTCAATGTCTTGGGGTGCATGGGAAGGGGGGACATGGTGTTTTAGGCCTATTAATATTGAAATAAAATTAATTAGTTAGCTCTTTTTTAAATTTTCAATAGCACTTCTAATTTAATTAGATTGATAATTTTTATTTGTAATTAGATTTTGATACTTATTTGTTATTCCATTCTAGAAGAAAGTCCATTTGAATAAAATTGATCAATTTTTATTCGTAGGTTTTATTGAGTCTCTTTGCTATTATTTGATTTTGCTATATTGTGTCTGTAATATATATATATTTTTTTACTATATTTTGAATGTCGTTTGATTTTTAATTTATTGACACTAAATGATTACAAACTAATTATTTATTGACTATTATCATAAAAATCTGATTCAATTGGATAATATTACCAATATTTTGTATTGTAAGATCCTAATGTTAATTATATTTCAATATCAACTTTTAAATATTGTCAAAATATTATTTACATGCTCTAGTACCTTCTAAATTTTGAAATATTATTGTATAAAATTTTATTTTTTGCCCTTATATTGCAATTTTTAATTTTATATATTTTTTGTTTAACTTCTTAATCTTATTTTCATATGTACCGATTGGTATAATTTATTTCTTATGCAATAATATATTATGTTACAACTTAATTTTTTTTATGTCACATTTGTTGTTGTAATACTTTTATTCTATTCATTAATATAAAAAAAGAACAATAGATGTAAAAGTAAAGCATTCAAGATTATCTAATACTAAAAAAATCAAGTACTAAGATATTCACTCAATAGTTGAATTTTTACAAGCAATTTCAATTTAATAATATCATATCCATATATGAATTTTAATTTGTAATTAAATTTTGATATTTATTCATTATTATATATATAAGTTTAGATGAGTATTTTATATATTATTCATGTATAGTTTATTTTAAATTATAATGTGTCATGGTAAATTAAAACTTTCTTAATATAATTAAGATTTATTCTAACAAAGTAATTCTGTTGAAATATTATTTGGCATATTAATTTTTTTTAGTTGAATATGTTATTCCCAAGTAGTTTAGAGCCATTAAGACTCTTAAATACTTTCCTTATAGAATTTTATTTTTTCTATAACTAATTTTATAATATAATTTTCTGTGAATATTAAAATTTAATGCGTGATAGGTCTGTGTAATTGGGCTCATTCATGATTTACGATTAGAAGCAGGTTATTAAAATTTTGTGTAATAAAATTCATTCATGATTCACGATTTAGGTTTTTTATCCTAAATTTATATGGAGGAGGTTTAGAATATTTAGAATTCTAAATTGTTACAAATTCCAAACTTTGTAATATAATAATTAATAATATTTAAATGAGTGTATATTTATCTTTTCACAATGGGGAACAAACAACTTCAGTATTCACACATTTATATAGAGTGTAGATGTGGTAATGATATAAATGTGGTAGTTATATGCATGCATAAATTTATTTTTCACTTGCATAGTGTGACAAATAAGTGAAACTAAAATTAAATAAGCTCTAAATACTTTAGGATTATAAAAATAAATAGAGCTCGATGAACATGTAAAATTAGAATTAGACAAAGTTGACAAAGAGTGGATTTTGGATTTCAAAAATATCTTTTTTTTTTTTTTTTCAGAAAGCAATTTTACTAACGGTAAAATGAACAATTCAAACTTAAAAATTAAAAGAGTTAAAAGGCCAGAGAGATTTTGAAAATTTTAATACTTTAGATAATAATTAATGTAGAATGAATATTTCAAAAGTGATAACTATATTTTATCCAAAAATAGAATATTATTTTGCAGCAAATAAGAGGGGAAGACGAAGAAGGATGGCGAGTATTGTACCTTTCTATTTCGGGAGAAACGAGGTCAGGCTGATTCATCATTACATTGCCACGTTAAACTGAGGAGCAGCTTAAGACATTGTTGTACTACTACTACTACCTATTATGTACTACGTACATTGTATGTACGTCCCTCTTTTGGACTTTTTATCGGGAATGATAGCGGGACGGGTCTATTAAAACTCGAGACTCATTCAACCAAGGAAATTTTGGACCTAGATCCGGACCCATTTCGACTTGGGAACTATTGAGTTGGAATCGGTATATTCGATTATAATCTTTAAATATTAAAAATAATATTTTTTAATAATAATACTACTAATAACTTTATAAATAGGGTTAAATATAGTTACTATCCCTGAAGTATTCACCTCACATCAATTACCCCATAAAGTATTAAAAACTTTTAAAAAAAAATATCCTGGCCTTCTAATTCCTTTTATTTTTAAGTTCAAAAAGTCCATTTTACCCTTACTAAAAATTATTTTTTGAAAAAATTAAAGGAATACCACGCTTTTTTGAAATTTTGTCTAATTCTAGTTCCATTTGTTCACCGTGCTATTTTTATTTTCGTAATTCTAAAGTACATGGAGCTCATTTTATTTTAGTTTTCCTTGTTTGTCAAACCAAATTTAAAATAAATTTATACATGCATATATATAGATATATATTTACTTAAACAAATATATAATTAATAAAACTGAAAGAGCTGATCATGAGTTAATAAAAAAATATATAATTAATATATATTTATATATATGATAATTATATAAATGTAAAAATTATATGAATGTATAAATTTATTTTTAACTTGGTTTGACAAATAAGTGAAACTAAAATAAAATGAGCTCCAAATACTTTAGAATTATAAAAATAAAAAAAAAACTCAATGAACAAGTGAAAATAAAATTAGGTATAACTTAAAAAAATAGTGGTTTTGGTATTTTAAAAATCCCTTTAATTTTTTTGTCATAAATTAATTTTTTGTAAGGGTAAAATAGATTTTTTGAACTTCAAAACTAAAGGTGTTAGAAGGTCAAGGTTTTTTTGTTTTTCGAAAATTTTAATACTTTAGGGGGATATCAGATGTAGTGTGGATACTTCAGGAGTGGTAATTGTATTTAACCCTTATAAATATGATGTAATAATATTATGGGTTAAATACAGTTACCACCCCTAAAGTATCCACCCTACATCAATTACCCCCTAAAGTATTAAAGCCTTCAAAAAAACCCCTACCTTCTAACACCTTTAATTTTTGAAGCTAAAAAGTCCATTTTACCCTTACTAAAAATTGATTTATGAAAAAAAAATTAAAAGGATTTTTAAAATATCAAAATCATTCTTTTTTTAAGTTTTATCTAATTATATTTTCACTTGTTCATCGAGCTCATTTTATTTTTATAATTCTAAAGTATTTGGAGTTCATATTATTTTAGTTTCATTTATTTGTCAAACCAAGTTAAAAATAAATTTATACATTCATATAATTACCACAATTATATAATTTAGCATATATATAAATATATAATAATTTTATATTTTCTTATTAGCTCATTATCAACTCTTTTGGTTTTATTAATTGTATATTTATTTAAGTAAATATATATATATATATATATGTGCATGTATAAATTTATTTTTAATTTGATTTGACAAACAACATAAATTTAAAAAAATGAGCTCCAAGTACTTTAGGATTAGAAAAATAAAAAAGAGATTGATGAATAAGTAAAACTGGAATTAGACAAAGTTTCAAAAAAGAGAGGTTTTGGTATTTTAAAATTTTCTTTAATTTTTTTTCAAAAAGCAATTTTTAGTAAGAGTAAAATGGAATTTTTGAACTTAAAAATGAAAGAATTTAAAAGGTCAGGGTTTTTTTGTGAAGGTTTTAATACTTTAGGAGGGTAATTGATGTGGGGTGAATACTTCAGGGGTGGTAATTGTATTTAACCCTAATATTATTGAAAGGTTAATATTATTTTTTATAAGTATATGTGCGTGTTTTAGCCGTTGAAATAGTAAAAATTTTAGGGCTAGTGCACTAACCTCTCCTATTACTATGAGAATATACAAATTTCCCCCTCTACTATGAAAATTACATAAATTTTCCTTTCAAATATATCCACCTTATAAATTGCCCATTCTGTTAGTCAACTTAACGAATTTTGCTAATATCATAAATTTTTTTTATCTAAACTTTCTATAATACCCTCAATATGAATATCTCTAAATTCTACGACTTAAATACCACTAAGGGGTAATTTGTTATTTTTAAAGTTAAGAGGGTGTATACTTGTAACTTTTATTAGTATACTATTTTATAATATTTTTTTAATCACATATTGTGTAAGAGTAGGTTGTGATATTAAATTCTATTTTTAATAATCATCAAAGCTTGCAAATTTTGTTGAAATTATATTATTTTATAGAAAGTAATAAAATAAAGCTTATATTATTCAAATGTTAAAAACATGGAGGTAAATTTTCAATAGTTTAGAACCATGCCTATCGTCATCAAAGAGCCTTGGCTGGTGGAGATAGATACTGCAGTGGTGGTGCAATTTGTAAATTTGCAATGACTGGTAATGGAATGGTGATATTGAGACTAGGAAGAATTGGAGAAACAAGGAAAAAGAAAGAGAAATGTAGGGTGAAGAACACGATGGGAAGAAAAGAAAAAGAATTGATTTGGAATATAAAATACTTGAGGATATTTTGGTCCACTTCTATTTTCAATTTTATTGAATTATTTTTAGTTTTATAAATGAGGATAAAATAGTCATTTAAGCATCTATTGTTAAATTTTACGAACACCTGTTAGTCAGAGGGGCTAATTTGTGATTCTCATAGCAAGAGGGGGAATTTGTATATTCTCAAAGTAACAGGGAAGGTCAGTGTAATTAACCCAAATTTTTGTAATATGTGTTACTTATGTAAAAATTAAATCGTTTATAAACTATTTATATTGTTATCGTAATTTATAAAAATATTAAGTTTATGCATTATATATAAGTATAAATAAATTATACATATTTTCTATAAATTAGTACAAATATATTTTACATATATATATATATATAATTTACAACAAAAAAAAATGGGTACAGATTCGGGGCAGTCTGAGTCCAATCCACTAAACCCCGGATCGCCCCAAGACCCGTTTAAAACTTCAAAATCCATTTTTCTAATATTATTACCATTTTATATATATTTTTTTACAAAAACAATAATTTTACTTCCTCACTTTTTATTTTTAATTTACAATTTGGTCCCTCACACGTAAATTTAGAAAAATATGCCTGTTTTAATTGAAAATTTTACCATTGGGCAATTATTTATATAATAACTTAATCAATTACATATAAATATAATAACTATAAATTTAATGAACTCGATTTTTTCAAATAAAAGAGCAATTTAATAAATAAATTAGAGAAAAAAGTTTAGTAAAAAATAGCAAAAATAAATTTTGAAATTAGAAAATGAATATGTTAATTAAAATGTTGAAGAATGGTGTGTATTTTCAAAGCTTTTACTTGAGATTTAAGAATAAACAGATAAGCTTTTTTGTCATTTAAAGACTTGTCGTGGAGCTAAAACACTTGAGATTTAAAATATTCTCGTGCATAAAAATGAGTGAACAGATATACTTTTTTATATTTTAATAAATTTTTGTAAGAAACTAAGTGAAAATAAATCTAAAACTAGAACTATCGACTTTTAAGAATAAAAAACATTAAAAATAAAAGATTGATGTGAAAATCAACATCGAGTAAATGAATAAGTACAATTTTTGTTGCTAATCTATATTATTTAATATATATTTTAAACAATTCGATGCTAAATTCGTTAACAAATAAATTTTTATTGCTAAATTCATTAGTAAGTAATTTTCTCGTATTAAATAATGTAGATTAACAACTAAAATTTTACTTGTAAATTAATTCGACGTTAATTTTTTTCATTGCTATTGATCAATTTTCTTGTAGTGAAGAATTGAAGATATATATTTTAAATGAGCTAATTAATTAATTTGGTGAAGCTGACCTCAATATTACAAGTTATGGCTCCGAACCCTATCAATGCGTGGCATGCCATTTTATTTTAGGATAAATTACATCTACCTCCCTTGAGGTTTGGTATAATTACAAATATCCCTTAAAGTTTGTAATTTTTAACCAAAGGCCTAAAATTGATCATTTTGCCCTTAAATTTTGAGTTAAAATTGTTGAAAAAATCAACTGAGGCAAATTGTATTATTGTTCATCAATGTAAAAAATTTAAAAAACCTCTCCCTGCGCATAGTAGTCCAAAAAAAATAAAAAAAATTTAAGAATAATTCAGTTTGCATAAGGGCATTTTGGTCAGTTCACCCATAAAAATGGATGGAAATGAGTTATTTATTAGACGGTTACAAACTTCAGGGGGATATTTATAATTTTTCAAACAACAAGGGGTATTTATAATTATACCAAACCTCAAGAAAATAACTATAATTTACCCATATAGTTATTTGATATCGATGATTAGTGTATGATCTGTCCATAGTTATTATATATATATATATATATATATAAATATGATTGTAATCAATTTACTTTAAAAAAAAATTAATTTGTCTTCACTGCATGTCCCCTTCTTCTCCTTCTTTACCTTTTCTTCTCCAAACTCCAAAAAGTGTATGCTCTTTTAATTAACTTTTTAAAAGAACTATATATATCAATCAATCTTTTCACCTTTTGAGTTAATAAAAACCAGCTTAATTTAATTGGGCAGCAGAAAGAATAAAATCCATTCTCATCAGAGTGATTCGATCCCACAACAAAAAACCACTTTTAATTGTGCATTAATAATTTACATGGTTATTTAATATTAGAGTAAACCCCCAATATAATTCAAATGCATCTAATGAATTTACCTTTCTTGTATTTCCACAAGGCTTAACATATATTTCAATTTAATACCTAATAATTATATTAAGCTACCAATTAAGTTTTCACTAAATCAATTTCTCTCATTTAAATTTAGTACTTTATAAATTGACCAACATATATATACTTTTGAAATTTAAAATGAAATAGCATGAAAATTAAGATCTTACAACTCTACTGTCTCTTAATAATGAAAAATTCTAACCCAAACAGAATTTTGTCAGACCTGAATAATTATACGGCAAGTGCAATACACTTGACGTGTGATTGGTGTATCGTTTAGAGAAAATAACTAATCACATGACAAGCGTATCACAATTGATCTATGATTGATATGGTTCAATCCAACCTGATTTGAATAACAATTTTTCCAAAATGACTGACGCTAAAGGAGAAAACAAATCACTATGTTTGGTTTTGTTTTCAATCCGTTTTTGAGATGGGTCGAAAACTAAATCAAATATAACTTATCCCAAAAACACCTTCACTGGGTGATTTTGGCCCAATTCCCCATGAAGTATCATTTGCCATACAAATATACACACAATAATATATTATATAATTCAATTCTCTCACAAACAAATAAATATTAATACATACATATATATTTATATTTATAAAAATAATAAAAATAATATAATTAGATAATAAAAAATATTTTTTAGGGTTAATTACATTTAGGCCCCCTCTGAAAATGCATAATTACACTTTCCCCCAAAGAAGTTTTGAAATTACATTTACACCCCCTCTAAAAATTCTTTGTTTACACCTGACCTCCATTCGTTAAAGTTTGGGCGGAAAATGTTCATTTCAACAAAAATAATTACATAAAATTTCAATTTTACCTCTCATTTAACATTCTCGTGCAATAATTTTGTACTTATAAGGAAAAAATATAATAATATTGGCCTCACTCCATACATAGATGTTACACTTATCCTCTTATAAGTACAAAAATATACATGAGAATGTTAAATGATGGGAAAAATTAAAAATTTGTATAATTATTTTTGTTGACGTGAACATTTTTCGTCCAAACTCTAACGGATGGGGGTCAGGTGTAAACAGAGAATTTTCGAAAAGGGTGTAATGTAATTTCAAAACTTTTTTGGGGAAAGTGTAATTATACATTCTCAGAGGGGGCGTAAGTATAATTAACCCTATTTTTTATCTCTTATTATACAACACAATACATACAATAATTCTCTCTTGGTTTGTTTTTGAGTTGCGTTGATGATAAGCACACCACACCCTAACTTTCTGAATAATAACGTACAAGACTGTAATAAGAAATAGTATAGTTAGTAGTACAACTACAATCAAATACAAACAGAGGAATAAAGGTAGAAATCCTCTTATCTACTTCCCAACAATATAAATCTACTCTTCCAATCCAACCCCACCCAGAAAAAACTTGGACTTGTCCCAATTCCGCATCTTCTTCTTCTTCATTACCAAACAAAAATCGAATCGAACTCCGAAGAACAACTCTTGGTCTCGTCTCAGACAAGATGATGCACATGACATTTTACTGGGGCAGGAGGGTTACGATCCTCTTCGATTCTTGGAAGACCGATTCATGGCTCAGCTACTTCCTCTCTCTCTTCGCCTGCTTCCTCTTCTCCGTCTTCTACCAGTACATGGAGGACTGCCGCCTCCGCCTCAAGACCTCGCCGCCTCCCTCCGCCGGGGCCGCCGCCCCTCTGCTGTTGTCGAAGATGGGTGGTGCCCGCAATTGGTCAGCATCGCGATTTGCAGGGGCGATCTTGTTTGGGGTAAACGCGGGGATCGGCTATCTTCTGATGCTGGCGATTATGTCCTTCAACGGCGGCGTGTTTGTCGCGGTGGTGGTGGGCTTGGGCGTCGGGTACTTGGTTTTCAGGGGCGGCGATGAGGGTGTGGTGGTGGTGGATAATCCTTGTGCCTGTGCTTGATGATCAGATCGATATATGGGGTTCTTGATCTTTACTTTTTTTTTTTTTTTTTCTCCTCTTTTGGTTGGATCTGTGATGAAATCTTGATGCTGTAAAAGTCTTTAAATTCAAATGGATGGATGCATACAGTATTACATAATTTCCGGATCTGTTCATTATCTCTCTGTCTCAGTATATTTTGAATTATTGTTTGCTATAGTTCCATTTGCTTTGTCTCCATGATGATAGATTGTTTGTATTGGTGGAGTGGAAAATGAAAACATATGGTTCAGTGCAGATAGAATGGGACAAATTTGTGTTGTAAAATTGGGGCCTACTACTTTGATCACCATATGCCAAGAGAAGTTGATCTTCAAAAGTTGCAATCCGTATTGTTCTTCAGCTAAGGGGTCAGATCCCATATATGAGCTGTAAAAATAGGGAAATTCTATGTGGAATTTGACTCGGCTGAATCTGAATAAATCGTATAACAAGTATAAATAAATATATTGTATAATTTAGGGAGACAAACTAAACACATAGTGATTGATTAGGTTCGATCAAATTTAATCGGGTTCAGAATTTTTCAGCTGATTAAGAGAAATATAAGCATAAATTGTTCTTCAGCTGATTAAGAGAAAAAGAGTGGGACATGTGTTTGTGATTGTACATGGATTGCATATGTTAGGTTGTAATATTATGTGACATGTGTAGGGCAAGAAGTCGCTTTGGCCGAGTGGTTAAGGCGTGTGCCTGCTAAGTACATGGGGTTTCCCCGCGAGAGTTCGAATCTCTCAGGCGACGATTTAGCTTTTTAAGCCGCCCCCAGTTAATGCTGAATGAAAATGGGGCTTTTGTTGTGAAATCATTTTCATTTGTGTGTTTAAATTAAACAACATGTACGTAGTTGAAACATCAATTGTTTCAAAAGCTAGCAAAACACCATTTTAATACTACAGGGCTCGTTTGGTTCGTGTGATAAGATTATGCGTGATACGATTGGGTGGGATAGAAAATTGAATGATAATTAATCACATCTTACATTATATGTTGTTTGATTTGAGTTATTATATGTAGGATATCCCATGCGATAACATCATATATGGTTTGGTTGAAAGGATTATAAAATATGATTACACATAAAATGACTTTTACGGGTATCCGCTTTTAAGTTATTTTATTTTTATATTGTAACTTGTGAATGATCACAAAAAAATAAAAAACCTCTAAATTATTTATTAAAATACAATTGTTTAAACTAAAATTAATTTTAGGAATATTTATTTTTTTTCTTCTATATTTATATGAAGTAGAAGTTCAAAATACACATTCAATTTAGAAATTAATTAAAACTCAAATATTTTTCAAAAATCCAAAAAAGAAAGAAGTAATATTTTTTATTATATTTTATTATTAATTATTATAATTTGAAAGGAAAAATTGCAAGCAACCCCCATATGGTATTGCAAATGAGCAAATTACCCCATATAAAAAATAAAATAGCAGTTTATCTCCTTGTTTTTTTCTTTTAAAAATGAATCAATTTACCTCCCCATATTTTTTGAAATGGAGCAATTTACCTCATTGTCTAAGGGGGTAAATTGCTCCATTTCAAAGAATATGAGGAGATAAATTGCTATTTCTTTTTATAGGGAGGTAATTTGCCCATTCGCAATATCACAATGAGATAAATTACATTAACCCCTAATTTGAAATATATTTTTTTAATCATGCGTGTGTCATTCTCAAGTAACAAAAAAAAGTAAAGTTAAAAAATTCAAAAATCTTTTTAATTTTCACATGTATTTAAATAGAAGAGAGAAAGAGTGGAAGGATAAATGAGGAAAAAAAAATTGATGTATAATAATTTGTAGGATTGTGTATCCCACCTAATATGTGAGATCCATTGTCCCATAAAATTTTGATAAATAAGATCGAACCCAATATTAATATCGAACTTTAATAATACTAATCAAATATATAATTATGTATGATAAATAATTCATTATACCTAATCACACGAATCAAACTGGTCTTAAAGGTTTATTGAGCTAATAATAATAATTAAGTACACGACAAGTTCTAACCATTACCTTTGCCTTATTCCCCCAATATTCTCACCTACTTTGCATTGCCCGCCCACAAAGACTACCTTTTTTTGTCTCTAATTTTTAAATTAATCAGCATATTTAGATGAAATGTCAATTGTTTACTAATATATTTAATTTCAAGCTAGGCACTGAAGAAAGAAACTTAAGCAGATTTTTTATTTTTTTTGAACAGAAAAATTAAGCTGGTTACAACTAAAAAATTTGACCAAGAACTGATTTCGTCTTAATATTCATGATCAACTACCGACTGTTTTAGTAAATCGATTATAATCATCAATATCAAATCTCTATATTTAACAACTATCAATAATTATAATAATTATATACTTATAATCATGAATATAAGATAATTATGTCTAATCAATAATTATTAATTAAAGTAGAACGACAACTACTATTAAAGTAAAATAACACCCCACATATTACTGGGATTCAAACTCATGACTTTATAGTTATAGGGTTTCAACTTCGCTAATTGAGCTAAGCCTCATTGACTACTACGTACCATCTCTATCTTGCTATTCTCTTTCGTAAATAAATAATTGAGATGATGTGGGCATGCATTTCTCCAACTCACTCTAACTTAATACACAATAGTCATTTTTTTACTTTAAGGCCCCGTTTACTTTGAGGATTATATTAAATTAGTGAAAGGATTATTTTGAACTAAATAAATGATAAAAAAGTCATGTATTAATTGTAAGGTGTTTACTTATTATATGTAGTATTGAAATTGGATAAAATCTGTGAAGTATTTACTTTGATGTATATAGTTAGGATTGTTGGCAAAATTACCTATTTGCCCTTGAAGCCCTAACCTGCACAATTTTTTTACTTCGAAGCAAGCTGTGTTTGGTGTAAGGTATAAACAAGTAAGTAGTAAATATTGTTTGGTCTATTAAATTTGTTCTAACCTACATATAAACATATTATGTAAGTAAGAAACCTACTTAAAAAGCGAATAAAGGGGTGACACTGAAGTATAAATCGAGCTGAAAATCATTAAAATAATCAGTGAAAAGCGTTGATTTTAAGTTGTAAAGTAGTTTACAAAGTCATAAGGAAGAAGGAGTGTAAAATTTTCGAACGAAATTGCTCCATTCTCACATGGGTCTTTCCTTCAACTCGCCAAGGCTTTCTGAGAAGAGCAAGAAGTGAGAAGAAATGAGCTAAACTAATTCCCGATTTTGGTAGGTGAGTAAAAGTAGTTTCTATCTACCAACTTGAGGGCATATCGGACTTTTGCTAGATGCGATAATCGTTGTACTAATATTGGGATAACTAATACCACCGAAGGTACTGGTATTAATTATGCAACCGAAACAGTATTTAGTATTGAGCTTGATTTTATATCGGGCTCCCTTACAGGAAAGTAAACACATTATTAACCTATATTAATTTTCTAATTCAAGCTAATACACTAAAGTAAACGGGGCCTAACTCCATTATTCAATTTTAAGGATACACGCTTTTTAATTTGGCAATATATACGATTAAATTAAGATACAACTAGGTATGTAGCTATAATGCACGAACACTTCGAAAAATTACTCGATGCAGTGTCGGACACGGACACGGACACGGCTCGGACACGCCTCGAACAAGGCAAAGGCGTGTCTGAAAAAATAAAATAAAAAAGAAAAAGAAGGACACGGTGTCGGACACGGTTGGAGGAGTGTCTGACACATTTTGGATTTTTTTTTATAATTTTAAAAAATTTTGAATTGTCTTTTTAAAAAGAAGAGTTTTGGGCTAAATAAACAAGAAAAAAATTTATTTACTTCTCTCAAACTAAAAGTTTTTGGATGAAATTACTAAAAAATTGAGAGATGGCCATGATAATTTAACCAATTATGTATATTTTAATATAAACCAAAATTGGGATGATTAGAAATATTTTTATTGCGTAGTTTTAATATAAACTAATTATGTATATTGTTGAAGTCATGTATTTTGGTTAAAAATTTAGATATAAGACATGCTTATTTTATGTATTATCTTGATATTTATTATATTGCCTAAATTTAACGAAAAAATTAGAATATATATATATATATATAAATTATATTATATATAGTCGTGTCATTGCCGTATCGTGTCCTAATTTTTTAAAAAAATTTCGTATCGTCGTATTCGTGTCGTATCGTATCCGTGTCCATACATCATAGGTACGTAGTATATTTTTTAAACACACATTTAATACACTTACACACATAGTCAAATTTGAATAGAAAAATCTTCTCTTTTTTGAATTGGAAGCGATGAATTTTATTAATCGATAGTAAAGTGATTACATTTTATCCTATCAGCTATCAATATCGAACAAAGACAATTACAAACAATCAAATCAATTAAAAATATCACATAAATTAACACCTAACTATTACAACAACAAATCATATCTACTATACAGTAGAAATAACATTAACCCACACAAGGGTCCGAACCCATTACCTCTATGATCATGAGACCTCAACTTCGCTAACTAAATTAGAATTCCTCGACGAAATACAAAATCTTCTATAAAAGATTTTTATAAACACTTTAGTTTTGTGTAATTCACGTAAAAACTGAAAACGCGACATATACGTATATCCATGCAAAGAAGCTCCGCAACCAAACAAACCTACCACTTCTTGTCATTAAGTGTTCTTATAATTACGTAATGTTGTAAGAATTAATCTAGTTATAATATATTGCTTTTACATCAAAAAATACAATTATCTCATTTGGGGCTTACAAAATATTATTAACCCAATTAAAAATTAAAAAAATGTAAAATACTTAAATAAAATATTATTAAATAAAATTCGGTGAAACAAGCAAAAACATACAATAATATCTAGTATCCATTTTGTTTATTAATAGGGAAGATTAATAAAAACTACAAGATATTTTTCCTATTCAGCAAAATCCATATATATAGACATACGCCTTTCACAATATTTATATATACTGGTTTATAATTAATTCCTCCACTAATTGTTATTAATCTTCTCGCCCTAAAAAATTAATTTCATGTGATGGGAGCCTTCGCCTCCTGTCTCAGCATCGTCTCCCTATACGGCCGCTTCCTCCGCCGCTCTGTTACGGCGGCGGGACTGTCCTCTCAAACTGTTGAGATCGACGGCGACACCACCATCCACTTCTGGGGTCCCACCGGCCGCGCCGCCACTTCCAAACCTCAGCTAGTCCTCATTCACGGCTTCGGGCCTCCGAGTATATGGCAATGGTGGAAGCAAATCTCCTTCTTCGCCCGAGACTTCGACGTGTATGTTCCCGATCTAGTATTCTTCGGCCACTCCTTTACTAACTCCAGCGAGAGGTCCGAGATTTTCCAGGCGACTTGCGTCGCCAAACTCCTCGAGAAACTCGGGATTCGTAGGTAAAGTACAAGTTTATTAGTTTTTAGGGATAATTACATCTCATCGCTTGATGTTTGATATAATTACACATAAATTTTTATGATTTAAAAAATTATATTTAGTATTATTAAAATTTACTTTTGTCTAATAAATAGTCTATCAATTATTTAAAAATCACCAAATTTGTTGATATTACCAAAAAGACTGAATGAAAATGGTTTATCATCGATTGACTTATTACTGAATTATTGTAATTCAAACAAATCTTTTTCGATCAAATTAGCTTTGTACATCTTCACGTGTTAATGCATGTAAAGAGGTATTTCTCCATTGTTATAAGGGTAGTTTAATAAAAAAAAGAAAGTTGTTTGGCCTACAATTAGGGGTGCAAGTTGAGCCGAGCCGGCTCGCGAGCTGGCTCGAGTTCGAGTTCGAGCTCGAGTTGAGCCTGCTCGAGCTCCAGCTCCTAGCGAGCTCGAGCTCAACCATTTATGTTTGTGAGCCAGCTAGCGAGCTCACCTTTTTTTTTAATTCTTTATTTATACATATTTATATATTTAATTACATTTCAATATTATATTAAGTTTATACTAAAAATTCACTATATATTAGAATTAATAGACAATATATCTTTTACTTTAATTTTATATAATAAAAAAATATGATATTTTTATTTATATTGTCTAAAAACAAGCTTAAGCAATATTTTAGTAAGTTTTGATATTCTTTTCGTAAATTAATATTTAGTATAATGCATATGAATTTTATTGTTATCATTTAATATCCACTCCATAAAATGTATTTATTTCAAAATTCATCATATATTAGAATTATTAGTCAATAACTCATATTTCAGTCCTAGATGATATTAAAATATGATATATTTAGTTTATATTATCTAAAAACAAGTTTAATCAACAATTTAGTATGATTTGGTAAATATTGTGTAAATAAATATTTATTATAATGCATATGAATTATATCGTTATAATTTTAATATCTACTACAACAAAATGAATTTATTTCAACATTTATCATATATTAGAATTATTAGTCAATATCTCATATTTTACTCTTAAATGATATTAAAATATGGTATTTTAGTTTATATTATCAAAAAACAAGATTAATCAACAACTTAATACGATTTGATATTTTTTCTAAATAAATATTTAATACATTCCGTACGAATTTTATTGTTGTATTTCAATATTCACTACAACAAAATGCATTTGTTCAAAATTCATCATATATTAGAATTATTAGTCAATATCTCATATTTTAGTTTTAAATGATATTAAAATATGATATTTTTGTTTATATTATCTAAAAACAAGCTTAATCAACAACTTAGTACAATTTGATATTTTCTTTAAATAAATATTTAATACAATTCATACGAATTTTATTGTTGTATTTCAATATTCACTATAATAAAATGCATTTGTTTCGAAATTCATCATATATTAGAATTATTAGTCAATATCTCATATTTTAGTTTTAGATGATATTAAAATATGGTATTTTGATTGATATTATCTAAAAACAAACTTAATCAACAATTTAATACATTTCGATAATTTTTTTGTATCTTGTTAAAAAGTTTAACGATTGGACTGATGGGGTTGTTGACATTTAGGTGAACTTAATTTGTGGGTGTTAGTTCGAAATTGAACTTATTTTTTTTCATCGTATTGCTTTTTTTTGCTTCTTGTGAATGTTCTCTTCTTGATCCTTATTTAATTTTTTGAATAATGTATTCCAGATTGTAGAATAGACCAAACTCGAGCTCGGCTCACGAGCTCGTGATCTATGAGCTCGAGCTCAGATTTTTGGCCGAGCTCGGCTCATTTGCACCCCTACCTATAATAAGTCAAGTGAGGGTAAATGTCAATTTTCATTTAATTGTTTTTGTTTATATTAACAAATTTATAAAATTTTGACTAATGGAAGGATTTATTTGTTATATAGAAGCAAATTCCAAGTGGAACTAAATGTAATTTTTAAATCACAAAAAATCTACGTGTAATTACACCAAACTTCAGAAAAGGAAAGTGTAATTATTCCTAATTTTTATTTGGATTAAATGCATTTTATCGCATGTGAAATTCATAATACTTAAAGAAAATGACAAAAGACCCTTTGTGATAAAAATATATAGGCAAAACACCCCTTATAGTTGAATTTGTGATACACGAGTCCATTATGCGTGGATTTCTCATTTTTTCCATATAAAATGACAAAAATGTCCTCTCTCAATCATTGGATATAACTTGATGTAAATTAGTGGTTGATACTTAAGTAATACAAGCCAATGGTCTAGATTTATCAAATTAATAATCCAACGGTTTAGATTCAACAATAAGTCAATGGCTTATATTTTATTAGATGTAAATTTTTGTATAAATAAATACTTATTTTATAAAAATATATATTACTAATTTCACATGTATAATATATATATATATATATATATATATATTTAAATGTCGTTTTTAGTCGGATCAGATCTACTTAATTCTTTGATATCACATGGAGGTGGTTTTGCGACTTACTTTTTTACGGGGAGCCTTTTTGAACATTATGAATTTTACAGGGATAAAATGCATTTAACCCTTTTTTATTCTTAATCTAGTTAGAATATCGATCTTTGAGTTGGAATTAATGTTGGTTGGTATGATGTAGTTACTCAGTAGTGGGGACGAGTTACGGAGGATTTGTGGCGTACCGCATGGCGGCGATGTGGCCGGAGAGGGTGGAGAAGGTGGTGATCGCCAGCTCCGCCTTGAACATGCGGCCAGGCGACAACGACGGTCTGCTGAAGAAAGCAAATGTGGAGAAGATTGAGGATTTGTTGGTGCCGGTGACTGCTCAACATCTCCGGAAGTTGCTTCACTTTGTTGTTCTCCGACGTCTCTACATTCCTAATTTCTTGCTCAATGATTTCATTGACGTACGTATGACTTACTTTTTTCTCATACATCATTTTATTTACATATATACAATACATGAAATTTTATTATTGGTTACGGACTAAAATCATGATAAATAATAATTATTAATCATGGTTAAATAAAAAACGTTGCAAAAACCTAGATTATGTACTATGAAATTTTTTTTTGTCATGGTTATGAGTCATAGCAAATATTTTTGTCATGGTTTTTAGTCGTGATAAATATTTTAGCCACACTCGCAAATACCACGGTTAATAACTTTTGTATGACCGTGGTGAATGACTCTTCACTGGCTACTTGTTTTTAATGAGATAAATGCAATTTACCTCCTTTGATATAAGAGCAAACCCCCCCGTGAAAAATAATTAGCAAATTACCCCATGTGATCTTAAAATGAAACAAATTACCCCCCTGTGTTTTCCCTTAATAGGGGTAATTTGCTTCAATTCTCAAAACATAGGGATGTAATTTGCTAATTATTTTTTTGTAGGGGGGTTTTTGCTCATTTCTTATATCACCGGGGGATAAATTGCATTTATCCTTATTTTTAACCATGGCAATTAGCCATGGTTAAATGTTAAATTTTTTTTATGTATCTTTCTAGCTAGTGGGAAATTTTGATTCAAATTGAGTTTGGCTGGACTTGAACCAATCATATAGCAATTGCAATACACTATTATGTGATTGGTGTACAATTTAGAAAAAAAAACCAATGATATAGTAAGTACATCATGCTTATTCTGTGATTTGTTTGATTCGACCAAATTTAATTCGGATAAGAATTTTCTCGGGCTAATTAATGGATAATATCTAGAATATAATTTCCAATTAATGATAAATAGAGACTGAGTGGTTGGGTTGCAAATGGGTGCAGAAATTGTATTCTGAAAATAGGAAAGAGAAGCTCCAACTCTTGAAAGGATTGAGCATTGGACAGGACCATACTGTCAACATATCTCCCCTTTCTCAGGTATCATATTACATCATATCATATATATGTGAAATTTTAATTTGAATTCTACTCAAATAATTAAATCATATTGTGAAATAATTATACTTGATATACCTTGATATATAATTTAAGAAGAATAATAAATCATATAATAAGTACGTGAGCTCACGCTATCAATGATGTCTTAGCCTAGTGGTTAACGTTGAGATCCAATGAATAAGTTTAAAGTTATGATTTTGAATCCCAACAGATGTGTGGGTATTTGTCTTACTTTATCTGAGTTTATTGTAATTTATTTTATAGTTTTTAGTTATATTGATGTATTGATCGAACTAATAGATTGATCAATTACTCAATTTATTAAGAAATTGATGTAATTATATAATTCACTTCTAATAATATAAGAAGTCTGCCCACACTTACCATGAAATTAGCTGGATTTGGCCATATATATTTTAAGGTAAATTACATTTTACCATCTGAACCATCCTGTTTTTACACTTTGCCATCCAAGTATTTTTATTTTTATTTTTTGTGTCAATTAATCATCTCAATTTTGTGAAATTTGTAATTTGCCACATATGCTCCTTCTTTTGTTGGGTTTTCAGCCGAAAAAATATCACATACATTACACATGAGATATTTAAGGGCAATATAGTGATGTTTCTCCGATATGTACACTGTATGTGATGTTTTTATTGCAGAAAAATCGATCAAAAGATGGTCATATATAACAAAGTGCAAATTTCGCAAAGTTGAGATCGTAAGTTGACAAAAAAAAAATAGATGGCGCCGTGTAAAACAACCATAATTCAAATGAAAATAAATATAATTTACCCTATATTTTATTTGATAAATATTTTTTTTCTCACTATGTTTACATGTAGATAATTTATAGGGATTTTTTTTAGTCCATTAATTTGGTTCGAATTCAATTTTAGTACACTAACTATGTCAATTATCAATTTTCTACAATATGTTGTAATTTTATTTCAATTAAGTCCAATTGAGGGTTTAGTTCCCATTTTTCGATCAATTTGAATGGAATTTGACGATGTGGCAAAATAGTGCTTACTTGTCCGACGAAATTAACCACACCAACACTTGATGTGGTTAAAATTACAAGTGACAGATGATGTGGCCAAATATTGCTTCCAATGTGGCTTAGTTATATAAATATATATATAATTAAAATAAAATTATTATATAATAAAAATTAAAAAAAAAATTCCACAACCCCCCCTTCCCCCCCTCCCCCCCCCACCATGCGCCGCCCCTCCGTCAACCATAGAAGGGGCGGCGCCACCCCTACATCTTCCCGTTGAAGGGGGCGCTGTCGCCCCTTTCACCATGGGTGACTCGCCGTCGGCTACCCTACGTCTTCCCGTTGAAGGGGGCGCCGTCGCCCCTTTCAGCATGGACGACTCGCCGTCGGCCAACTGAGGCGACGGCGACTCGCCCAGATTTTAGGGAGGGGGAGGGGGAGGGGGAGGGGGTGGGGAGAGGGTTGGTTAATTTTTTTTTGTTTGTTTTTTTAAATTTGTATTATATAAATAATAATTTTATTTTTCATAATATATAATACACTTATTATTTTATGTATTATATATAATACACTTATATGATTAATAATAATTATAAATACTTATTCCATAAATACATACAGATAATAAAAATAATAATAATTATTTTTAAATTTGTATTATAAAATAAATAATAGTTTTATTTTTATAATTTTATGTATTATATGATTAATATAAGAATTTTATTTTTTTATAACTTATTATTATTTTTATTATCTGTATGTATTTATGGAATAAGTATTTATAATTACCTATAATATTATGTATTTTTTATAAAATAATTTTTTATGTATTCTTTTATCTATAATGTTATTAATAAAAAAATAATTCTATGTTTTTTTTTCATAAAATAAATTTTATGTATTCTTTTATCTATAATTTTATAAATAAAAAATATTTTTTTTATAATTTTAAAAATAATTTTATGTATTTCTATAAAATAATAATTAATTTTTATAATCCACTTCAAGCGCCAAGTCATTTTTAGTGCCATATGGAATAAAAAAAATATCCATTTCAAGTGCCAAGTCATTTTTAATGCCAAATGGGATAAAAAAATCACATATATTGCTAAGTCAAGTGTCACATCATATGTTTGTGCCACGTAAGAAGCCTAGTAAACATAATATCCATGTAAGACACACACATGTCTCCTTTCGCCGGACGAATAGGCAACCTAATTGACACATCATTATTTTCCGTTCATTTCGCCGGTAAATTGACAGAAAAATCCTAAATCGTACTTAATTGCAGCAATTGTGCAAAATAATGTATAAAATTGATAATTGACATAGTTAGTATACTACAATTAAATTCGTGCCAAGTTAATGGACTAATTTTTCTTTTTCCCTAATTTATATTTAGCATTCTTTATTGTTAATTCTTTTTCTTAACCTTTGTGTGAGCAACATTTATTTCTTTTTTGGTTCAAAATGCAGGAAGTATTGATAGTGTGGGGAGAGCAAGACCAAATATTTTCATTGGAGAAAGCCACACAACTCAAGACGTATGTATTATTCTACTAATTAACCAATCATACTTATCATAATTTCCACTCTATTCCTTAATTTTTTGAAACTCAATATTTAAGGGCAAAATTTCATTTTTAGTCCTGTAATTTTAGGTCGTTAGCATTTTTGGTCTTATATTTACTTCGTTTATACATTTAGTTATTTTTTTTTTGGACAAATTTAGTTCAACACATATCAGATTTGGTCCTTTTTTGGCAAATTTAATCCCGTGTTGACAAATTTGGTCCTGATGACATATAATTACAGGACTAAAAATGAGATCTACTCGAATGAGAATGAGATCAAAATTATCAACACATGACTAAATTTGTCAAAAAAGAACCAAATGTGAGATGTTCAGGATTAAATTCGTCAAAAAAGGACTAAATGTGTAAATAGAATAAGTTACAGGACCAAAAGTGCTAATGACCTATAGTTACAGGACTAAAAATATAATTTTGCCATATTTAAGTTATAGTTTTATGTCCTATTGGGTATATTTGGCTAATATTAATTGACATAATAATTAATGGTTTTGTAATTGCAGATTGGTAGGGGAAACAGCCAGATTACAAGTCATAAAAAACACTTCACATGTTCCCCAACTTGAACAACCAGCCCACTTCAACAACATCCTCGACAATTTCTTACATGACCTCTCATGATTATGGGGATAATTGCGATTTTGGTCCTCAAACAAAATTATTATGTAATTTTGATTCTCAAATAATTTGAAATTACAATTTTGGTTATCAAATTATTATTTTTTTTCGCACTTTTGATCCTCGAATATCAGTCCATGGGTTTGACTTGTTCATAAATCCAATTTATAGTTCTTTCTAATACTTGTGGAAGAAAATTACGAGCTTCTTTAAAACTTGGATACATTCTCCTTGAAAAATATAATGCCAAGAAAGTTGTGAAAGCTTCACAGTCGAAACACTTCGACATGGTATAAAATTTTGGACTGCATTTATTCTGTATTGATACATAGCCTAACTGCCCTTGTATATGGGCACGAGTTAGGTTTTATTATTAAGTGAGAACATCCTTTTGGTGTCTCGATTAATTTTGATATGTTATTATAAAATTTATTTAATTTTTTATTTATTCATCTAACTCCCACTCCCCACCAACTTTAGATAGTTATTTTTTTTTTTAAATTTTCATATCACCATTTTTTATAAATTTAAGATTAATTTATTATTTTGTATATACTTTATTAAATAATAAATAATTTTTTAAAAATAATTTTATAGAATGTGCACACACATAGGGTGTGCCACATATTACTAATTCCTATTAAAATTGAACACCATAGATTATTTTCTTCCAAACGAATTTAAATATATTCTGGTTCAATTAATCAACTCAAAATAAAAAGAAAAAAATTTCAACTTATTTTGGATCTATTCATCTCAAAAGTTTATAAAGGCCAAACTCAATATTGACTATTGTTGCTCCGATTCATAACCAATTTATTTAGATTATTAATTAGTAATTTATTGTAAAGATTCTTTTAGAACATTAAAATTTTAAAAAGGTCCTACAGGGAGTCGAACCCAGGTCGCTGGATTCAAAGCCCAGAGTGCTAACCACTACACCATAGAACCTTAACGAGGAATCTGTGAAAGTTTAATTACAATTTGTTTGGCACAGTTTGGTCAAAAGAAATGCCAAGTATCTTTAGAGTCGACACTTGAAGTATTTTTCCTGTTATAAACTTTTTTCTTTTTGGTTAAAGGTAAATCGCTATAAATGAAAGAAAAACTGTACACTCCAAGAAGCATGACAAAACCATGCTTCCAAAAAATCGTCCTAGCCAATCTATGTCTCAACTCCAGGCGATTTTCCAGACACGGAAAACCGTGAGTACAACAATTGAATTTGGGGTGAAACGAGCCATGAGTTTCTGTTGCATTTGTTGTATCACCAGCTCCACAACTTCCTTGGAGTCCCTTGCCTTGTTATGAAAGATCCTATAGTCACTGCAAAAAATGCGGGATTAGGAACGATTTTTTTGTAACGGCCAAAAAGCAGTTTCAATATCTACGGTCTTTGTAACAAACGTGGAACGAAAGTAGTTTTATGACATCACAATTTTAGATGAAAGGAAATTGTATTCTGGACGTATAAAGAACCGTTACAACGACCGTTACAAAATGAAGGTGTGTGTAAAATCGCTACAAAAATAAAGTCGTTACAAGTTGTACCGGCATTTGGAATCGCTTCTTAAGTTTGTAACGCCTGACAACCTTCGTGATATAGTCCGTTACAATAGCCGGTAGAATATCCTAAACCGATACAATTTGGGATGGTCCTTTAAACGGTTTTTTTTTTTTTTGTTACATATTGTACCCAGACACCATTACAAACGCTAACTAAAGACTGATACAAATACAGTTACAATTGCAGCGGCTTGTGTATTGAGGAACTAGACGTTACAAAGATCGTTCCAAAATTTTATGTATCTAACGGCTATATTCAAACAACCATATTTCGATGGATAGTTTTTTGCCACAAAGGCCGTTACAAAATCCAGTACAGATTTTCCTATATATTATGTCGCATGTTGTTTTCAGTTTATTTCATTTGTTCTAGTCTTGATTAACCACACACACTCTCAACTCTCTCGACCACAATTAGTGCAGATACAGTTGTTCAGTTACCATTGATCAATTGAGTTGCTATGACCAGGTAACAACTTGAACCCTTTGTTTTAAAGTAAACACCGTTTAATTATTTTTATAGGTTAGCAATATATATATTATTCTAAATGTATGTATATGTATGCTTGCCTATATGTAGTTCTCATCATGTTAAGGCAATTGAGAAGATGGATGTATGAGAAAAACCTCCCGAATAGGGCGGGTATTACACCGGAGTTTGAGGATGGTGTTAAAACTTTCACAGAGTGGGTTCAGTCTCAGCGTCAATATATGGACGGAGATAAGATTAGGTGCCCGTGTGCGAAGTGCAGAAATGGAAGGTTCAAAACACCTGACGAGGTCAATTTTGACTTATATAGGCGCGGGTTTATTCTGGAATAATAATTGGACTTATCATGGTGAGGAGATGGTGCAGGAGTATTTTGATGCTGTGACCGCCCCTCCAGCGCAGGAGGAGCAAACCCCAGCTACTCAGGAGGAGGGTAGTTCGCATTGGGTGATCAACAACAGATGGATTGGGTGCAGAGGATGTTTTATGATTAGGGGTGGCAACGGGGCGGGTTTGGGTGGACCCGAGACGTGCCCCGCCAACTCCTGGAAGGACCCGGGACCCGCCCTGCCCCGCCCTGGTACAAAACCCGCCGGGGCGGGTCTAACCCGGTAGACCCAGTGTTTTTAAATTTTTTTATTTTTTATTTGTTTCACAAATTAAAAAAAAATAAAATTTAATATATCAATTACAAATAAAATTATTTGTTCATGATCTAACTGAAATTCAAGTCGAAAAAGAATTTCAAGTACAAATAAAATTGTTCATAATAGAACAACTCAAACAATTCATATTGAATTATGTATTAGAGATTAGGAACAACTTTTTCGTCTTTCTAATCGTTAAGTATTGTGGGATAATTTTTCAATTTATCAACTATTGAAGATGTACCTAAAATAAATAAATTAAATGATACAATATTTTGTTAGTGTTTATTCTATCATAATAAAATAAAATATATATATATATATATATATATATATATCTAAACGGGGCGGGTCCTAATTCTTAGGATCCGTTACCCGCCCCATCTTCAAATTTTTGGACCCGGACCCGCCCCTAATGGGGCGGGTCTGGGGCGGGTTTTGTCGGGTCCGGGTTGAATTGCCACCCCTATTTATGATGCAGCTGGGCCAGGTTATTTTTTCTTCTTACCATGAGGGTGTGCATGATGATGGTACGAGATCATGCCCTACTAATATCAGTCCTAGTTCATGGTACGGGGGTGGGCCATATGATTATGTTTTAGGGTTGTCAGACCATTTTTTCGATGCAGTGCGCGCTGCCAACTAGCTGTTGTGGAGTAGTTGTACCCAATCTCAGTTGGGGGCAGTTGCTAGTTTGGTAAATATCAAGGCCGAGGGCAATTTATCCAACCGCAAATATGATCAAATGTGCCAGTGGGTTTGATCATATAATGCCCTGCGATCACACTTTCCCTCTTGATCACTACAGTACGAAGAAATTCATTGGATACTTGGGTTTACCTGTTGAGAAGATTGATGTGAGTAAAAAGGGTTGCATGTTGTACTGGAAGGACGACATTGATCTGGAGTATTGCAAGTTTTGTGGAGAGGCTAGGTACAAGCCGACCATGCAGTGAGACCTCCGGCCAGAAGTCCCCGTATGCCGTTCTTAGGTACCTGCCGCTTACTCCCTGATTGCAAAGGTTGTATGCTTCGACAACGACTGCTAAGCACATGACGTGGCATGCCACACATCAGATGGAGAAGGACTCCATTTTTCATCTGTCCGATGCAGAGGCTTGGAGGTATTTCGACCAGATATATCCTGACTTTGCATTGGAGCCCCGTAATGTTAGGCTGGAGCTGTGCATAGAGGGGTTTGCGCCGCACGGGCAGTATGGTAAAACTTACTCATGTTGGCCTGTTATACTCATACCGTACAATCTCCTGCTGGGAATGTGCATGAAGTATGAGTATATATTCCTCACGATGGTAATCCCTGGCCCGTCAAATCTAAAGCGTTTGATCGATGTGTATGTGGCGCCGTTGATCGAGGAGCTTTTGCAATTGTGGCATGTGGGCGTATGGATGCACGACAATGCCACCAACCAAGCATTCATGATGCCCGCGGTATTGATGTGAACCGTGAATGACCTACTTGCTCATGGGATAGCGTCTGGATGGAGTACTGCTGGTGTTATGGATGATACACGGCATTCCATCTGCAGCACGATAGGAAGGCGTGCTACTTTGACTGCCACAAACAATTTCTACTCACGGACCATCCTTACCGCAGGAATAAGAAAGCCTTCACTAGAAATCGAGTGGAAAAGAAGGTTGCACGCTCGCGGCTGACTGGAGAGCAGATTCGCGATTGGGAGCAAACTTCAGTCCTGTTGTCAAAAACCCTATGACACTCCCACTAGGATATGGTACCATGCAAAAGTGGACGAAGAAAAGCATATTTTGGGATCTTCCATAATGGTCAACGCTTCTGATACGACACAACCTTGATTCATGCACATTGAGAAAATGTGTTTGACAACATATTCAACACAGTGATGCAATATTTTTAAACCTGGATCGGACCAGCCGGTCCGATCGGAAATCGGACCTGCGTCTGGTCCGGGTAACAATACAAAACCCCGGGTGGTCAAACCCGGAGTGAACCGGTCAAACCCGATTAAAACCGGTCAAACCCGGTAAAAACTCGGACCGGTCAACCCGGTGCAGTTTAAAAAAAAAAAAGATTAACAAACCTGTTGCTTGAGCGGCGATGCAGCGGTGTGGTTGAACAAGGAGAGCCGCTCAAGCAGTGTGGTTGAACAAGGCGAACAAAGACTTTCTTCATGGTGGTCGTTTGCTCTCCCCCTCCATTATTGCTCTCCTCCTCCAGACCTCTACTTTCTCTCTTATATATATATATTTATACTCTCAGTCTCTCTGTCTCTCTGTCTCTCTCTCTCTCTCTCTTATATCTATATATATTTATGGGGTAGGTTTCTTGGAGGATGTGAATCAATTAATGGACATAACTTTGTTATTAATTTTAAAACTTAGTTTTTAATAATTTTTAATTGTTATTATTTTAACAAAGTTGATATATATTTTTTATAGGGTTGATTTTTTAATTTATTTATTATAGATTATTGAATTTATTTTTGTGTGTTTTATGTTAAATGTATTATTGTTGTTAATTGAATGAACTATACTTTGAAACCTTTGAATGTTTTTTACTTGAATATATTTTGTCTTTTAAATTAATTAACTAATTAATATATATTATATTCATAAGCTACAGTATATACATATATAATATAGTTTGGGTTAACCGATTTTTTCAATCCGGTCCAACCGATCGGACCAGTGACCCAATAATTTATCCGATTTTATCTCCGGTCCGATTTTAAAATATTCACGTGATGGATATAAAGGGAAAACCAAAGACAATGTGAATACACGCAAAGACTTGAAAACTATATGTAATCGGCCAGAGCTTGAGTTGGACGAACAAAGACTGAACGCGATGCCTAAAGCGGTGTATACCCTGACGAAGGAGTAGAAGATGAGGATATATGATTGGATTCGTTGTCTTAGGTTTCTTGATGGTTACGCATCTAACATTGCCCGTTGTGTCGCTTTCACGGAGTTAAGGATGCACGACATGAAGAGCTATGATTGTCACGTATTTATGCAGAAGTTGATCCCAATTACCTTCCGTGAGATGCTTCCTGAGCATGTGTGGAATGCATTAACGAAGGTGAATTTGCTATTCCAGAACATATGCTCGATTATGCTTGATGTCACCAAACTACAGGAGTTGGAAGATAGCCTAGCCATGATCATGTGTAATCTTGAGAAAATCTTTCCGCCAGCTTTCTTCGACTTAATGGAGCACCTTATTGTTCACCTGCCATACGAAGCTCTTGTGGGAGGGCCAGTGTAGTATAAGTGGATGTACCCATTTGATAGGTAATTAAGGCTACTCTTAATTATTTTCTGTAAATTTATTTAATTTGTTTTCTTTTTGTTGTCAACCGTATGTTAATAAATATTTGTATTAATAAATTCCTTCACGGTTTGAAGAAAAAGGTGAAGAACAAAGCACATGTGGAGACGTTAATTATCAAGGCATACATTGTGTAGCACCCTCTAACGGCACTACGACTATATCTTCCCTAAATATCACACTTAATGTAAACCCTGATTATATGTATAATTATGCACATAATCTAGCCCCTGTTGAGTGTAATTACACGTAGCCTCATCATCACAACAAGCATATCTATCATCTCATCCACAAAATCACATATACATATATATCTAGTACGTCAAAATGGAATTGTTATAATTTGTTCACATGCTATTCTTGCTTTTAATCCAAAATGAGACTTCTATTTCTATTTACAATGAGGAAAAAACTGCATACTGGCCCGACCTGACTGGAATGCAAAATGTGGACCTAGCTGTCGTGAGTAGGCACAACAAAATCTACACCTGAAAAATATTAACAGAGGGATGAGCCTGCAACTCAATAAGTAAATAACTAGTACCAACTATACACGCACCTCAATTATATCAACAAGACAAAAACAAGCAACGTATATAAAATATAATCAACTTGATCAAGCACATTTCGTTTCATTTCTTCACGTAATCATTCCATAACACGACAACCAATCAAACTTGTCTTTTCCTAGTTGGCTTACCAGAAAGGTGATATAGTGTTTTTCTCCACCAACTCAACCTCACTATTCATTCATATATATACATGAATCCCCTTGGCATGCCACACAGGCTCAACAATCTCATTTCCCATCAAAGCTCTTTCATTTCGCATCATAGCTCTTTTCATTTCGCATCATAGCTCTTTTCACATCGCATCATAGCTCTTTTCATTTCATTTCGCCACATAGGCTATTCAACAACATCAAGGGGTATTCATTTCATAATTACATTTAATTTCCATCACTCCCTCGATTCCACATATCACCATTCTTGTAAGCCAACTAGTCAAGTAATAGCCCATCTCAGCACATTATCATTGACAAACACCAACAACACATCATTCAACAATAAAACATCTCAATACATTTTGTCATTTCACCTTCACCTTCCACATTAATCAAATGAAATGACGAATAACTCATAGAATTCAAAATACATTAATTCTAGCACGGATCATAGACTTACGTAACGATAGTATCACAAGGAAAGAACACATATGTAGATAGTACTAATTATTTACTTACCTCGACTTACAACAATCTACTTGTACGTAGGGAGTTGCTCAATCATTCACGTTATCCCCCTTATCCTATAATAAGTTATAATGCATATAATCAACACATCAAAAGTATCGTAATTTCTAAATAAAATATTAAATAGTAATTATATATATTTTTCACCAATCTCTCAATATTTCATTAAACCCCTCATCCTATTATAACTACCATTCATAATAACAATTCTTGGATTATATTTATCTCAAAATATACTTATCTTTACTAAATATAACATTTTCAAATATATTCTATAATATTTCTCAAATAAAATTTTCAACCCGATTAAACTAAGCCAATCAACTGTAGAAATTATTAAATCTAGTAAATTAAGCAGTTTAAGCCATTAATTATAACACCCCTAATTTAATTAGGACATTTAACCAGGCACTAATTATAAATACTCAAATTCATAAAATTTTCCGGTTAAACACTAAATCAAATAGTATAATTAATATTTAATAAATGCACTTATTAAATAATATCATTATATAAATTAAAACTAATTAAAATTAAAAAATTTCGTACTTGTTTGTCGCCGAATTGTGTGTGTGTGTTTAGTATGTGTTATGTGTGTGTTTAATACGTGTTGTGTGTGTTTATTGGAGTGTGTGTGTGTTTATAAATGATGGGGGTGGGAGGCCCATCATTATCCCACCCTCTTTTTCCTTTTTCTTTGAATTTTTTAATAAATATTTTTAAAATACCGATTACGTTCTTTCTAATTTCTTAATTAATATAATTTGCTCCCAAATATTATATAAAGCTCCAATTCACTTCGTTCAAGTCTTAATATGATCACAATTTAATATATAATATATCTACTAATTAACTAAATTTCTTAAATAATTATCAATTAACCCCATAATTATGTATAAAAATTTGTGGGCGTCACACATTGTGGAGGAAATAAGGCTATTCACTTCCCGTTACTTTGAGCTGCATGTTCTTTGCAAATGAAGCAGACCCGCTAGGAACGATGATCTGACGACTGACGATGACATCATCCAACTATCTATTTTCAACTACCCTGGCCGAATAATGGTGCCTCAAAGAAGAGATGGCTAGTGGTCCAAAACGGCATATAATTGAGACGTATGTGTTGTGCAATTGTGAAGTAATCACGCCTTATTACGAGTAAGTATATACATATATATGGGTAAATCCTGGTGCTGAGCGTGCATTTTCGTTAATAGGTATTTGCAACTATGGAATTCCTGAACGAACTATATGGGCGCGGCCACCATTCGAAAGATCCAATTATTGATCAAATGGTAGCAATTGATTTCAAGGGTTGGTTCAAATATCGTGTAAGTTGATGAATATTTTCTTATGGATTGATTTGGTTCCAATGTCCTGTAATTATATAATTTGTATTAATACGAGATCCCAATTTGCAGGTTTATCCTGAATTGAGCGACACAGATCAGGAGCTCCTTAAATGTCACTATTGGGGCCCATGCGGTGAGGTAACAACATTCCCGTGTTATTTTGTGAATGGTTTCAACTTCCAAATGGAACAACACAACGTGGGCAAGTCAACAATGAACTTGGGGTGTGTGTGAGGAGCTTATCGTACACAGACACGGACAATGACTTCTATGGAATACCCGAAGAGATAATTCAGTTGACATACACATTTATTCTGAACTTGCATGTCGTGCTGTTCAAGTGTCGTTGGGCCGATCCGATTAGAGGCATGAAGGTACACCCTCGGTATCACCTTGTTGATCTTAATTTCAAGGTATATGCATATACAAATTTATTTCATTATGTGACCATATATCAATCTGCATTCAAAATATTTTGTAATTTATAATGTGTTATTCACACATTATACAACTTTATCTAACATTAATAATTCCAAAAATGGGTTATTATGATATTTTTAATGATTATTTTTTGCAAAATGATTTTATTTTGTAGCGTCTTTTGTAAAGACTTTTCCACTACATAGGCAAAATGACATCGTATTCTTTTTACTGCAAACCTTGTATCTCACTTTGTAACGGCTATATAAACGGAGCCTGATTGTGTGTGCGTACAAACAAAGATATTTCAATATTTGTAACGGCTTTAATAACAGTTTTTGGGTGTTCCTAAATATATTTCGTAACGGCTATGCATTAGAAGTGTATTACAAAATTCGTTCCAAAAAGTCTTAGTATAAAAAGGGACACTTAGCCATTTTTGTCTCCCACCAGCTGAACCTCCGCCCCCCCCCCCCCAAAAGGCAATTCTCCTCCCCTTTGTCCCCCCACCTGCTGCCGACCACCACCACTTACCGCTGCCACCAGTCCTCACCACCGCCATCACCACTCACCACCACCACTCACTCACCACCACCACCATCATCACCACCGCAACTCACTCACAACTCACCACCACCACTGTCACCACTCACCAGTCCTCACCACCACTTGCCGTCGCCAGTCCACCACCACCACTCTCCATTTTTGTTGCCACCGATCCTCACTGCCCATCGCCGCCACCACCAGCACCACTCTCCTCTGTCACTCTTTCTCTCACCAACGCAAACCAGGTATTTTTTTTTCCTGAAATTGTTTATGCAATTATTGCTGAAATTATTATGCAAAATTTTAAAAATATTGAGTTGTTTCTGTAATTTTTGAAAATATTCCTCTTTTTCTGAAATTATTGGGTTATTTCTATAATTTTATGAAATTATTGGGTTATTTCTATAATTACTAAAATTATTATGCAATTTTGTAATTTTTGGAATTATTGAGTTATTTTTATAATTTTCTGAATTTATTATGCAATTATGTAATTTATGATATTATTGGGTTATTTTTGTAATTTTCTAAAAATATTATGAAATTATGTAATTTCTAAAATTATTGGGTTATTTTTATAATTTTATGAAATTATGTAATTTCTGAAATTATTGGGTTAGTTTTGTAATTTTTTGAAATTATTATGCAATTTCTATAATTTCTGAAATTATTGGGTAAATTATGTAATTTCTGAAATTATTATCCAATTTATGAAAATTTCAGATTATTGTAATTACAGAAAATTTTCAGATTTTTGTAATTTCTTTAATTTTTGCATGTATCTAATTTTAGGAATTTTTGTAATTTTAGGAAATATATGTAAACTTTTTGTATTTTTGGGAGTTTATGTAATTTTAGGAAATATATGTAATTTTTTTGTATTTTTGAGAATTTTTGTAATTTTAGGAAATATATATAATTTTCTGTAATTTTTTGAAAATGTATGTAATTAATTTTCTGTAATTACATTGTAAATTTAGTACTTTTTTGGTAATTTTAGGCCATATACGCAATTTTAAGTAATTTGTTGGAAATGTATGTGAATTTTAGGGAATTACAAATTTTTAGGGAATTTATGTTAATTTAGTAAATTTTTGGTAAAATATAATCAATCATTTACTACTTTATACAAAATATAATCATTATTTTTTAAATGTATAGCCCCTCCCGGACGTGGTCGTGGCCGCGGAGTGGCTAGAGGACTTCTTCTCCAGCTATTGGAGCGGCTGCACTCCCACCAGTCCCACAACCACCAGCACAGCCTCCAGTGCCACAGGCCTCGCCAGTCGACCCGGCCACTCTGGTGTCATCGACCGCAGAGGTGGGCAGCGGACAGGCCCAGGGGGCCTCCAATTCTCAGGCCCCAGGGCCTCGACCATGGGATTTACCACCACCACCACCAGCGCCTCTAGTGCCATCTCCGTCTGCACAACACTACATCAGCCTCCGCGATGCGAGGTAATTTAACACAAAAAAGTATTAAATTATTTTCATTTCATTTTATCCAATTTTAATTTGTAATTATCTTTTCAGATCGGACTGAGATTTCCACAGTACCATAAATGCGACGGTGAAAAATCCCTATCCTTATCCTTGGGGATGCATAAAGAAGATTCCACAGAAGCACATTCTGTTTTGGCAAAATAACGTTAATATAATTAATATTTTATTATATTTTAATTACGTTTTATCGATTATCATTACTAATGATTTTTTTTTAATATGTGAATATGCAGCTTAAATACTGGCGGGGCTGCGACAACGAGTCGATGTACAAGGTCGTCCGGTGGCAGACCGAGCAGATTTGGCGACAGCTGCTGGAGTACTGGGACAGCCAGGACTTCAAGGACATGTCGGTCAAGAATAAGGCCAATCGGGCAGCTAACCCCGCCGCAGCAGCGACCGTCCACAGAGGGGGCTCCTCGTCCGTTGGCCACCACAAGAAGAAGATGGTAAGTATAAAGTATATTTTTGGTTATTTCATTATTTTAAAAGCATTAATTAATTGTTTAAATTTGTCTTTGACAGGAGGCACAACTCGATCGCCCGGTCAAACAGATGGAGCTGTTCTCCAAGGTCTACAAGAGAATGGAGGATGGCCAATGGAGCGGCCCGAGGGCGGCGCAGGTGGCGGTAAGTTTATTTTCAGTTTTCTTTCCAATTTATATTATAATTTTATTTTTTTCATACTAAGTCCAGTATTCCAATCGCAGGAGGCATTTGAGAGGATGGTGGAGGAACAACAAACCCAACCACCAAATGGTCATCCAGATCCTCCATCATCTTCTCAAAGCTCGGTGGCCTTAACTGAGAACCAGATGTGGATGGCGATAGCAGACGGCCGGAAAAGGGGTCGGGTATTCGGACTCGGCTCCGAGGGCCACCACTTGATCGCTGGACACTCGTAGCCTAGCTCGTCATCTGCTTCACCGCCCCGGCCACCACAAGAGCAACACCCCAACCTCGATGATCGGGTCAACAGGCTCGAGGAGATTGTCCTGTGTCTGACGACTGACAGGTCCGAGCCTCTACCGGCGCCACCTACACAAGATCTAATCGATCCCTTGGAGCACGACGATCAGGCAGAAGACGGGGAGCTCGATCTGGATCTACATTAGGGTCAGGTTTTATGGTTTCTATCTTTTTCTTTTTCAAAATTTGTATTTATACTTTAAAACTAATTTGATAAAGACAATTTTAATTTTGTTATTTATATTGTTATTTCTTCTTCCTACCAAAATTCGATATATTTTTATATTCAACAAATTAAACAAAAAATTATAAAAATAATATTATAATATAAACAAAAATTAAATTAATATTTTATTTTAAAAAAATTAAAATAATTTTTTGTAACGACCTTAGCATGGGTTTTAGGAATACACCAACACACAAATTGGGAAGTTCCAATGACTGTTACAAAAGACAAATGCAACACCGTTACACAAATCGCATGTAAAGCAGTTGCAAGAAATGATACCACACTAGTTAAATCACTGCTCCAAAGGGAGGTACAAAAATCGTTTCAAAAACTGCTACAAACCTATAACAAACAAGCGCAGGAGGTGTCGTAATAACCGTTACAATATTTGTTACATGCACATTACAATAAGAATTACAAACATCGTTACAACGAAAAGCCCAACCGTTACAAATACAGTTGAAAAGACCGCTCCAATAGTGATACACTACTATCACATTCTTTGTAACAAAAGCCGTATCAATGATCCATTTTATTGATTCATCCGGGCAGTTCCAAATGGAGATACAAAATCATTTTCTGGTTTAGGTCAACGTGTGTAATGGTTTATGTGACCGTTACAAAGACTGGTGAAATTTGTAACGGCTTTTATGTGTGTCGTTACAATTATTTTGTAACTCATGTTTTTGGCTCGGAAGGGGTGACCGTTACCAAAAGGGGTACAAAATTTAAGAAGTCGTTCCAACGTTAAATATGGTCATTCCAAAATCCGCTACAATAAATTAACTTTTTGTAGTGAGTTCCTCTCCTGCCAAAGATGGTACACAAGCGACGCGAGGTCGGCTCTATTGGTTGCGTTCATCAAGTGGCGCCCTCGCCATCGTCTAGAAGCCTACAGTGCATGGGCCATGCCACCTTATCCTTCTTTTGAGTAGTCGGAGGCATGTAGCGGAGTCCGAGCACTGGGAAAACAAATGAGTATGGGTCTTTGTTACTGGTTGACTGCAAAGGACGCAGAGAGGCTCTAAATGCCGAAACCACGGCTTATCGAACGCTGGAGATTATGAAATTTTATGAACTTTCATCGTCTTTTTCATACTTCAACTAAAACTCACGTCACCTATTTATATAAGCTATTAAGTGACAATGTATTACTAACTTCATTAACACTTCATGTACAATGAAGTTGATGTTTATCCGAGTCAAGTAGCATCATAAAATGTCGAAGTACTGAGACTGAAGATGCTATAATTTTTGGGAGGCTAACTTGCAAAATCGATGTTAGCACTCTATGCTCCAGGTTGTGAATGTTTTAGCTAGAATAAAAAAATGAATGTTTGGAATTACTTGAAAAGTAGTAGGGTAAGTGAAAGAATGAAGACAAGGTGAGGAGGGTGCTAAAAAATATGCTAAAACAAGAGAATGGATAAAATGGAAGACTAACTCCCTTGTCATTTTAACAACTTGTTGAGAAATGTAGCAGTGATTAAGCATAGTCTCCACTTCCCGTGATTGTAGGGTTAGTCAAATTTCGTGAGATTCAATTAGCCCAATTGTACACCACGTCAGCCACATCCCGCATAAGCTTTTTATAAAGCTGCCATGTTAACAATTATGTCCCTATTTAAGAGAAAATTGTTACCTGTTAGGCCCAACTCAGCCCTTATCTCGAATTTTCTTGTTAGTTTAGTTACTCCGTACTGATGGTTTTTGGGTCTATGTTTTGTCTGGTGGATAGTCATGTTTACATATCAGATGTGTTGGTCAGGTCACACTATCGGCTGCCAGTAGACCTAGGTTGGATTTGATTCCTCAACAGGCCCCAACTGGGCCAGATGATACCTCATTCCTTGGGCATTGTGTGTCTTTACCTTCTGATCTTTTCAAAAATGGGCTTGGATTTCCTAACTAATTCGATTGTATAATTTTTTGGGTTTTAAAAATATTGATGTGAGCAAAAAGTGCTCGTCAAGATGAGTCCAATCTTGCGGTCTAGAATTTTGCAAGCTTCCAGGGAGGGGGCTGCAAAATACATGTTACCACTCTGACACCTAAGTAAATAGAGAATCGGTTTAAAGACAACTGCGAATAATTTAACAATAATGAGTACAAAAATAATTGAGAGAATAATACTAAGCTTGATTGCTTTCATCGATTTCTCACGTGTGATTGTAAAGTTCAAAAGTTACCCTTTAAAGTGAGGTGATGTGAATATTTATAGCCGTCTCCTCCAACAGTTAGGAAAAGCCCGACTCGATTTCGGACAAAGAGAGGGGTTGCGTTTTAGTTTAACCAATTCCCTTATCTTTTTGGGGGGCAGCCTTTTACGGATAAGTGTTCCTTAGCAGAAGGGATTATCCCCTTGGATATGGTTGTTTTTCCAGCGAATAAAGTTATTCCCACATTTCCAACTAGATGATTCGGGTGGACTCTTTCGTAAATCTCTAAGGGACCCAGATACCAGTGGTTGCCCACTCCGCGGAGATAGCTGGTAGAGCCCTGCACGTGACCGCCACATCTCTATAGATGCGGGTAAGCTGCCATTGTGGCAGGGGGCAAAGGCTCCTGGATTCGGGCCTGATCTTTAACAAGGCCCTTGGCTAAGTAGGGGTCTTCCAATTTGTAGTGGGTTTTTCCTGTTTTGTGTCATACGGGCTTCCAAGCAGGCTTTTGGTTTTTAGGGATACAATTTAGTCCGCCCCCACTAATAAGTGGGGCAAGAATAGATGCTCCCCCAGTGAGACTTGTGGGTGCTTGTAGCAAGATTGGTGCGTGCCTTCAGCAGGACTAGTAAGTGACCTCAGTGGGACTCCTCCAATGAGGGCAAAAGTAACAACCCATTTTGCGATGTGACCGTACAATGACCGACGACCTTACTTGATGGCCTACGACGTCATGATGGCGCGTGGGTGTGGGGCTCCAGGTCATGCTGCCAACGATTACCAGTAATCGTCTAGCCCACATACTAGTAACCAGTAGTAGTAGTGGGGTACCCCTCTTTTCCGGGAGAGAAAAAGGGATTAATGCCCTAACTTCCCCTCATTCTTCCTTCAGCAGCTATTGATCTTCCTTTCTTCTTCGCACTCTCATCGATTTCTTGAGGGATTCCTAGACGTTTTTCTTTAAATAGTCCCTTCCGCTTTGCCATCCTTCATAAGTATTTTATTTAATTTTGTCTATCTTTTCCTCCTCATCTTCCGTTTTCCTTTAGAGTTGGCATTTATTTTTGTTTTCTTTGTTTTGGGAGATGGCATCTTTTGATGAGTCAGTGCGGTTCATGGGAGAGAATCTTGTGGTGCTAAGCGATGATCCTAATTTGCAACCTCAGGGTACTGGGACACGGACCGTCGTGTTCCTAGTTGCCTAATAGGTGGAGTCTTCACCCCACAGGTTACATTGTTGATTAATGGATGATTCCTCTGAAGAGAAGAAGGAATGGGGAGAGAGAGAATGTCTAGAAGAAGAAGAAGAAGAGAAAGAGAGGAGAGAGAGAGAGAGAGAGAGAGAGAGAGAGGGAGTCGTCGCTCCAGAGAGAGAGGTCAAGCTCCCCTTGGCCGACGCTGCAGTGGACGAGGACGTCAACCAGGTTTATGTGGAACGGTACATATCCACTGTATGGTAAACATATTCCCACCAGGTGAGGGAGGATTTGAGTATTTCGCCTTGTTTTATGATTCTTATCCCTAACCCATACGATTACCTTGATCGTCTTCTCTGAACAGACTATGCTTTTTTTACTATCCAACTTCATGGAAGTCTCCGCTTTCCCATCCCTTTCTTTTATTTTGAGGTTGCCAATACCTTTCGGGTGCCTTTAACCCAACTTCCGCCCCAACTCCTTTCGCTTACTAGACACTCATGTTGTAGTCCTAAGTTATAATAGGGTGGAGCCTTCCGTGAGGAACTTCCACTCATTGTTTTAACTGAAAAAGTCAGACCTAGGTCTTTTTCACTTCACCCTCAATATGGGGTTCACTTTCTTCCAGCCCCCACACTGTCTTTAGAATCCGAAGAGTGGGTACTTCTTTGTTAGGCCCCTTTTTTTGTGGGACTTCCCCCAAGAGTGGTAAGTTGATCTTCCCCCACTAAGAAATTTTTCTTGTGATAGAGAGATGACGATCTAAGAGACCTCCTCGCCGTGTTAAACTTAGACCCATAAGATCGTAAGAGGTTGGTGAATCAGAGCCTTCTGTCCTATAACTGGTTATGCCGAAGGGAGGTCTCCTTAGAAGAGCCTCTAGGTATATTCTAGATTTGTTTTATATTCCTGCTAGCATTCTTTTTGTTGGTACTAGAATTCTAACATTTTCTCTTTTACTTGCAGCAGTGCTGATATACAAGAATTTACTTTAGAAGAACAATTTTGGGCGGGGAAGCTTCACGGGCCACCTTCGCACGCCAAGCCTTTCTGCACGAACCTCCAAGGGCACTCCGGCCTCTAACGAATCCAAGGGAAGTGCCCTGCAGTGTCTTATCAGGGAGCTTTGAAGCGGGCCAATGGGAGCTCTAGCCAGCCTATTGTTGTCGTCCCTCTCCAAGTTTCTACACGCTTGACCCTACCCTCTTCGAAGCATTAAGGGGATCAACCATTCTTCCGCCTGCATTTCTTCCCTGACTAAAACATCTATACTACCAACTCTTTGTTACGGGAGCTATAGGGGGAGTCCACTATCATGTTGGACTTCCTTCAAGGAGTGGTACTCCCAACAGACAAACGACACTTAGCTTCTTCTTCTTGGAAAATATTCTTTACTATCTCTATTGACGGTCAGAATATGCTAACAATTAAAGGTATATCGTTATAACAGAGTAAAATTCTTTTAGACTCAAATGAATATAAAGTATCCCTTATATGGAGCTTAATGCCATAAGGTAGCACTATATTGGCTCTTCCGTAACTTTTAATTGGATCTATATCCCTTATATGGAGCTTATTATTAATGATGGAACAACTATCAGAAAAATCCACGTTCTAACATTAAATAAAATTATTAAAACTCATATAAATATAAGCACATCAATCATAAAAATTTAAATATTAATTCATTCACTTATTTACTTAATAATATTTGTATTATTCATTATTTTTTATGGATCCTTCAAGAAATCAACAACGGGAAGATAGTTTAAATGCTTAGGCTCAATCAAATCTTCCAGATTAGAGTAAATATCATGATTTTTAGATCATAGAGTTTGGAGAATATTTGTCTCTATCTCTTTCCTCTTTTGGTTAATAAATGCATGGTACAAGTATACATGATAGATGACCTCGTAGATCATAATTGAAGCATTTTTCTTCCTATTACTTCTAAAGCTTAGTTTGTGGATCCTTTTAATTTCCTATGTTAGCCAATTTTCTTTATACTTTTGGTGATATGGACTATTTCCTTTGGCAGAATTTTATTTTTTCTTTCTTTTTTGATTGAAACTTGTTCTATTGCATTTAACACCACCATGATTTTGATTATTATTGATTCTTGTGTTATTCGATGGCTTTGAACCGATAGGATGTGATCGGTGATTTATCTTCAGGATCGTGTTATTTTATTCTGCCATCAGAACACCTATGATCAATTGAGAATATTTTGTATGTCATTTTTTTACATGTTGCTAGAGAATGTTGATAGAGGTATGGAAAGTATGTTTTATCTAGCATATCGATATCTGTAACTGTTTCATGATTCAATTTCACATGTCAAAAGATTTTAACGGGTGCAGAATTATAATCAACTACATATTTAAAATCTTACAATCTTAAATGCATCCATTCATAACAAGCCCTAGGAAGAATTAAAGACTTTTGGATGCGTATCTCTCCATTTAATTTATCCAAAGGACAAGAGGATCATTTACACTTGAATACTCTGCTTTTAATTCCTCGTTAATGTGATGTTGTAGGAATATATCGCTTTTACACGGTTCTGCCGAAATGATCAATTTGCTTCTTTAATCATGTCACCAAGATTGACAACTTCTAAGTGAATTTTGGCATCGATGATCAAATTAACCAACCCAAAATAAGAAAAAATTTTATAACTTATTTTGGATCGATCCATCTCAAAAATTCATAAAGGCCAAACTTGACATTGACTTCTATTGGCCCAAATTCATACCAGTTTATTAGGTTATTAATTAGTAATTTATCGTCAAAAAAAATATAATCTTAAAATTTTGAAAAGGTCCCACCGGGAGTCGAACCCAGGTTGTTGGATTCAAAGTCCAAAGTGCTAACCACTACACCATGGAACCTTAATGATATTTTTAGAAAATTTAACGTCAACAGATGTTCCCATATCAGAGTTTGACAAAAAAAAAAGGCAAGTATCTTTTTTAGTCGGCACATAAAGTATTTTTCCTATTATTAATTGATCTAACATGAAATAGCAATTGTATACTTTTTGATCCATATTTGTATACTATAGGACTTAAGTATATTGAATTATCTCATTTAAACCTTGCAAACAGAAAACCAAATGGAGAATAACCTAAGTGAAGGAAAAATAGTACAATGTATGTGTTTCTCCTCAAAAGCATAACATTATTACTGGTTGTTCCTTTTGACAATGTAATATGATGTTATGTATAATTTTTTTAAATGTTGTTGTAGGTAAGGCCCCAGAAGTAAGTCAAATTTTCACTTAACCTTATCTGCTTGACATCAATTCCATTATTATAGAGCTCGCGTGTACAAAAGATTTTTGTTAAGACATTCTTTGTCCCATTTCCTTTAATATAACCCCCAATATTTGAGTAGTGCATGCAACATTGTCTTCATAAGTTATTGTGAGATCATCTTCAATTATGCATCTGCATTTTTTCTTTGATTTGTTTGAAGATCGATCTCAACTAAATACATTCTTTACTTGTTTTATTAATTGCAATTATGTTAGAATGATTAGAAGATGTAGACGCCAATATCTGGTTAATTGATCTACCTTTATTTGGTTAGTGAGATATCCTGCACGTGTATACCCAATCAATTATGAGTTTGACCTATATGGTTAGAACAATTCCGTACCAAGTATTCCACAAAGATAGCGAGCAAAGAATACGGTTGGTCTCATTTCATTGTATTTGAGTAAGATTGCAACTATATCTTACTAGTAAGTTAGCTATAAAAGATATAGGGATAATAATACCGCCTTTCCATGAAATTGGTAAAATTATATGTAGACCCTCCTGTGGTTTGAAAAATTACATCTAGTACCCCTGAATTTTATTTATAACAAATAGATCTCTCCATAAATGAAAATTCATCGAATTTATTGATAATATAAAACAAACTTAAATGAAAATCCATATTTACCCTCAAATTACTTATTACTAACTTTTGCCAGGTCAAATAATTTTAACCATCCTTATAAATCTTCACACGTTAATTCATGTGAAAGGTACTCACATAAGGGTTGTTTGGTTACAAAAGATTCATTTTAACCTGCAATAAATCAGCAAAATAAGTCATCCAGGGGTAATATGGATTTGTATTCAACTTTATGCTAATATCAAATTTAGTGAATTTTGACTAAGGGATGGATCTATTGTTAGATAGAAACAAACCTCAGCAGTAATAGATGTAATTTCTAAATCACAGGGATTTACGTGTTATTATACCATACCTCAGGGAAAGGCAGTATAACCATCCCAAAGATATATCATACAATTTTCAAGATATAAAAGTGCTCTTATAGCACTTAGATCTGATAATTCATGACAAATAATATTTTCATCTTTTTCCAGAGGATGAAAGTTATTATTTTTCACATCAAGGAATGAAACGCCCAAAGGAATACTTAGAGAATAAGCATAATTCATGTGAAATTGCTTGAAGAGTTTCTGCATATAAGTGAATCGGTAACAAAAATATCTTGTGAGATGTTCTGATATCTTAAAATTTGGTTTGGCACATGTTACGTCATCAACAGTAATTGAAGAGTGAGAATCACGACAACTTTAATAATCACGAAGTGTTATTTTTTACATCAACATTAATAGAAAGCATCAATCTAAGGGAATTGATGGCATGGCTATGAGAACAAATACTCAAACTAAGAAGCTACCAAATATTGCCCTAATCAATGGAAATTCGGACCAAACATACTATTAATAGTGAAATACTTTGAAATAAATTACCAATTAAATCTCAAAATAAATTGGCTAATAATTGAGTTCCAAATTAAAAGGTCCATAACAAATTTGGGTTTTTATATTTTCAAAATAATAAATTCATAAGCAACACCAAATTTGGGTCTTATGTATCTTTGTGGGTCGATTCAAAACAAACATAAATTTATTATTTTAGATTGGCTAAATTGGGCTAGATATATGTTGAAGTATAGTCCTTCAGAAGACTAATTCATATTAAAGCCCATGGTTTTTAAACTCAATAAACCTGAGCCAAGCTACTGTAGCCCTACTTATGCATATAAATAAGGGTCCCCACCACACCATAAGAGAGACAACATTCCATCAAACATCGAAGACACAAAATTTTGTGTGTACGAATTTCTAGCACGCCCAGTGGGACAATCTCTGCCCCTCATCTCATCGTCCTACATCAAATTTCAAGTCATCACGTCAAAGCGCTCAATGGCACCCAAAAAAGAATCAAGTTGCCATGAACAAAAAAAAAAACATCATCGACGTCACTATCGCTGGTCAATCTTCCACCAGGGGCAAGATCATTGACATGACCCCTTCAGACGGTTCAAACTCGGCAGTCCTACTGAGATAAACTCCAAATGCACACATTTCGCTATCCCCCCCCCCCCGCCATGACGACTGGCATGGCTACAGTGGAGGAGCAACTACAAATGACCATAGTTATCGGTAATCTCCAAAAGATTGTCGAGGACAAAGACCTCCAGATCGCGGAATTGATGAGCAAACAAGAGTTGAAAACTAGATGCAAGTGGATAAAGCATCACCGAAGCATAACTCTGTGCAAAAGTCTACACATTCTAAAACGTCTATTGCTACATTATCTGTTCAACAATTGCAAGAAATGATCACCAATACCATCAAAGCTCAATATGGCCGATTGATCCAAAGCTCGCCCACGTATTCAAAACCATATACCAAGTGCATCAACGCCTTGAGCATGCTGATGGGATACCAATCGCCAGATTTGGAACAAATTCAATAGAAAAGGCAACCTAAAACGACATATTGCCCACTTCATTGAGACATGCAATGATGTTGGCACTGACGGTGACCTCTCGGTCTTGCAATTCACCCGATCGCTTAAAGGGAATGCTTTTGATTGGTATGTCAATCTACAGAGAGTCAATTGATAGTTGCAACGAGATGGAGAAGCAATTCCTAAACCGCTTCTACAGCACCCCGCCGGACGGTGAGCATGTATGACCTGACCAACACAAGACAGTGGAAGGATGAGCCAGTCATCGATTACATCAACTGTCGGCGCGCTCTAAGTCTGAACTGCAAAGACAAACTTTTGGAGGCCTCGGCGATAGAAATGTGCATCCAAGGTATGCATTGGGGTCTTGTTTATATCTTGTAGGGAATGAAGCCAAGAAACTTTGAGGAGTTGGCTACTCACGCCCATGACATGGAACTGAGCATCGCCAATTATAAACTCAAATGTCTAGTTGGCCACCAAAAGAAGGAGTCAACAAAGGATGAATTTCGGCAAACTCGCTGCCATAGAGTCGATGGCCGTCAAAGCAGCTCGTGTCAGATTTTCTCTAAGCGAAATAAGGAGTGAAAGGCCTCAAATCCAACATACACTAAATTATAAAGGTTGGCTTACTTTGGATGATGAAGACATAGCGGTCACGAACATCGCTAGCGTCACTTCAACAAATGACTTGCATGTTTCGGAAAACAAGGAGAAAGATCTACTGTCTCTACTAGCAAGTGGTTTCAATTAGATAGTCTTGAGCCTGTACAAATGGAGGCCTCTGACGCTGACATAAATCCCTTCACCAAGGTGGAATACGTTGTAGATGCCAAGCTCCACCTCAACCCTGAGGATATGCAAGAAGTCATGCCTTCAAAAATTTCAGCCGGTCAATCCATCAAGGAAGTACACTTCAATTTCATTACGTCAGAAATTGGTGATGAGGAGTTCCGCAAATTGACCATCGATGAAGTGCCTACAAGCAGAAGAAGGCCACCTTACTCGCCAGTATTCCCCTATGTGGTTCGGTCCTACGATAAAGACAAACAAAGCTTGTCACATGACCATGCTCCTCCACTATCCAAAGGAATCGAAGAATCAAGTAAGGGGAAACTAACCGGGTGCCAAAGTTGAACTAATCAAGCCCGTCACCAATCTACAAGCATTGGTGTCAAATGAACCACTTCTTCTGAAAAATCAACCCGAAGAGATGATGAGGCCTAGGCCATAATCACAAATCAAAGATATGGCCTGGGCCTCGCAAATGACAAATTCATGAAGAAGATGCTCTATGATGCACAAGCCTAAACTGCATGTGACTCTTGGCTTGCATGAATATAAACTGTGCACAACACCCTTCATGTAATTAAAAAGAAAAAAAGAAAATTCAAATTTTTTTGAACTACATTTTGACTTGATCCCAAAACTTGACCCCTTCGCGGGGTACGTCGCAGCTTGGGTATATTCCCTCAAGTTCAGCCATATCTTCAATAAATTTCTTTGTTATCGTCTATGATACATCCTCTCATCTACGATGGAAAATGCAAGGAAAAGAAAAAAGGCACCGAACGACTATGTCCAGATGAGGTTAAGAAATACTCGGTCGAAGTACAAAATTCAATGGTATGTCCAACCCCAATGACCGCATCCCAAGGTGTTACGCATATTAAGTCAAGTTATGCATGCTAAGTAATGAATTTTCGACCCAAGAAACAGTGTAGAACACGTCCAGACCGTATTGTATGTGCTAAGCCGTGTTCTTTCAAGGAAGAAAAAATAGGCGAAAAAATGGCAAGACAGAGCCGAACACACCTTAACTGTGTTCACGAACACGGTCGTGTTCAAAGGGACCAAGCAGAGCATGGCCTGGGGGTTTGGAAACACAGCCATATTGAAAAAAATAGGTTTTCCCAGCAAAAACCCAAGAGGAACACGCCTAGGCCGTGGTCTCTGACATAGCCGTGTTCCTCGTCGGCTAAAAAAAAAGAAAAGGAAAAGACGCCCCCTCTTTTTTTCAAAGAGCAACAATATGTTAGAAAATTTTGCCTCCGAGTTAAAGTCTTGAGGTTCCGAAATTTTGTATGATCCGCGTTGCCATTGTTCATGACAAAGACGACGTAAGCTAATGAAAAAAAAGGATGTTTCGAGAGGTATATAAAGAGATTCCGTAAAAGATGTATTTTCCTTTATTGCACCAAAAATCCGTCTACATTAAAAGAAAATAAGGAAATGACAAAGCAAAGGTAGCGCAAAATGCTAAGCACTCAGGCGAATAAGCTGAAAGTTGTCAAATCTCGTCTTGAGCCTTCAAGAAGTACTTCTATCTTCTTCTATGCCTCTGTCGTTTCTAGGCGAACATGAGGTACCTTTACCAGAGGTGTCTTCCTCTTGACGACCACATCATTTTGGGTTGAACAAGCTCTCTTTGGCTTCTTGGCAAGGGTCTCTTCGCTCCAGTGGAAAAGGCTTCTCTTCAAGTGCTTTATGGCCTAGGGGCAATGGTCAATGTCAACAAGTGAAATTTTTCAAGTTCGTTCAAGTATCGTAAAATGGCTTTTGCTCAAGAAATTAATGAAGAAAATGCCGCATGAACCAAAGACAGACCCGGTCAGAGGTGAGCATGCCATTTGAATCCATGGGAAGTCGATGGCGCAACAAAAGTAAATACTCACGACTTCATGGCATGGAGGGCTTACAAGCATCATCGCCTAGCAACTCCTTGAAAGAAAGAGCGACCTCGCCGTTAAATTCCCCACTTACAAGCAGTCGTGAACATGCAACATCGCCTAACAACTTCTCTAACGCTGGAATGCAAGATGTCGTGGAAGTCACCATAGCTTAGGAAAGCATGAAAGACGTTCTTGTCGCAAACGTGCATGAGAATGATGCATAAACGGCAGCGGCACGCAAAGTGTTCATGGAAAGACACCATAGCTCGAGTCTTGAAGGACGTCATTGTCACGATGTAGGTGAAAAGAAAGCAACAAGCCGCGACAACATGCATCTTGGCTTTATAAGGGATGCTTGCATGATGGGTAGCATGTCTTCTACAGAGAGAGTTCTTGTTGTTGACGCACGTGAAAAGAGATGTGTGAACGGCTGCGAGAATCTTGGAGAATGCTTGCATGATGGCCTAGCGTGTCTTATGTGAAAAGAGATGTCTTGCAGAACTTGGACGGTGGAGTTCTCCATGTGCCCCGTCAATGATGCAGTAACGACTTGGAAGTTCGAACTCAATGGCAGCTTCAACGTCATGATAAGAAAGATTGTCCATCAATACTTTGGGTTGAGACGAAGCATTAGAGCGGGAGTCAAGCGCATCTCTCGTCGTCTCTTTGAAACACTGATGGATGTGCATGAATTGTGCAAGGATCGAACTTTGGACAATTGAACAATGTCAGCCGGCCATGGATGTACAAGGGAGTGCGTTTGGCCTCGACGTTGTCCTTGCTACTTCAAGTGACGATGCATGGGAATAGTTTGTAATGATCTTCGAAGTCCATCTAAAAAAATAGAAGAAGAAAAGAAGATAAGTAAGAGACATTGATATTGTTGTTGAACAAAAAAATATCTCTAACATTAGTTGACAACAAACTTGAATTGCCTCACAAGTCATCTCAAAATTTCATCTAGCAAGAAAGGATTGATGGTTGCTCACGCAGTATGTGCTCATGTCTTCTAAGAGAAGTGAAGAAATTGGACAATCCAAGTCGTTCTTTGTTCCTCGTGTGTCTCTATCTGTAGAAAGCAAGACCATCAACATGCTTATTTTATAGTCTCAATTTTGCTTATGGAAAGAAATTTCCAATTCAAAGAATCAACAAGAGAAAGCAATTTTCTTTCCAATTGAAGCATGGATTCAAAATCGTTAGGCTGCAAGCAAGTCCAGATGGAATATGAAGGAAAAGTACATCAAGGAAATTGCACGCCAAGATCCCTACCAAATTTTGTGCGGCCCATGCTGAAACAAAAAAAGAAAAAAAAAAAAACAAAAGAAGAGGAAAATGAGCAAGGGCGAAAGACATGGAAGCTGGGGTTCCTTTGTTTCGCTTGATTCATTTTGAATTCTTGCATTCTTCCACAAAAATAATAATAATAATAATAATAATAGAAGAAGAAATTACTTTGAGTCCCGCTTCCGACAACATTTGGCATATTCTTCGCCAAGCCTTGAAGTGGGGGCATTTGTTGATAGTGAAATATTTTGGAATAAATTACCAATTAAATCTCAAAATAAATTGGCCAATAATTGGGTTCCAAATAAAAAGGTCCATAACAAATTTGGGCTTTTATATTTTAAAGATAATAAATTCGTAAGCCCACACCAAATTTGGGTTTTATGTATCTTTATGGGTCGATCCAAAATAAATATAAATTTATTATTTAGATTGGCTAAATTGGGCCAAAGATATGTTCAAGTACAGTTCTTTAGAAGAGTAGTTCATATCAAAACCCACAATGTTCAAGCCCATTAGACATGAGCTCAAACTATTGTAGCCTTACTCATGCATATAAATAAGAGCCTCAAAGCATTAAAAATATGTCCTCCCTGACTCATTTCAGAGGAGGTTGGAATTAGGAGAAAAAAAATACATAACTCTAGGTCGTTTGCTCATTGTAAGAGCTCAATCTATATCTCATTTATTTTATAATAAAATTATAAAGGTTTTCAACATCAATTTGGCGGTGTATGAGAGAAACTACCTTAAGTATTGTGAATGCAGATACGATCTAGAGCTAGAAAAAATAATGATGAACGATCAAGATGGATCCAAAGAGAATCATCTTGGAAGAGAACTCCTCCATTTCAAAACATGAACTAGGAATTCTTTCCGACCTAGGACCAAGGATAAATATCAGCTGAGAAATATGGGGCGCGCTGATGCTAATGGTTGAACTGACACAAGAAGTACTCAGGAAACTAGTGGAAGATGTCTCCACCAAAGCGCCAAAGAGAGCAGTAGCCCAATACCTTGCCAATCATGCCCACAGGCGCGACCCCAAGATATGTTGTGGTGAGAAGTGGTTAGCAGTCAAATGTTGCCCCGATTGCTCATGTCTGATGGAGATGAAGGCCCAAGTAAAAGAGTCACCGAAAAAAAACGAGTCGCCAAATGAACTCTCCTAGAAGAGGCACTAACTCTTTCAGAGAAAAAATAATGAACTCTCATGCAAGAGAAAGAGAATGATGAACTCTGCCAAAAGTGGATGAAAGAATTCTCACCGAGGTGGATGAAAGAGCTCTCTTGGAGAAGTGGTAGTGCCCCCAAGTCTTTGTTGCAATAGAGTCTTTACGCATATACCTCGATAGAGGCACGTCCCTTCACATCCACCAAGAGACTGCCCCACACCTCCCTTCAAATCCACCAAGAGACTGCCCCACACCTCTGCCTCATCTGTACCTCGAGCCTCTGCCACGAGGGCATTGTTGTGCCTCAACCATGACCACTCCTCCACCTTGTTTGTGCTATTAGAATAGGTGACTAGAAAGCTAATTAGATTGGCGGTTTTGGGAACTATTTAGCAAATTTTATTTATATAATGTTAACTTGATGAATATAGTAAGTATTCCTATTTGACACCATTTGTTTGTTGTGCTTACTGATTATGTTGAACTGATTTAGCATCACAACAAATGCTCACAAGCTAATTAGGTAACTTGTGTAGTTGGGTTGTGGATTGGATGACAACTATGAAACCATAGAGTAAACGCATCTCGAGTATTAAGCATAGTTGCCTAGTTCAGGATGGGAATGATGCCCAATTCCATGTCCTAGACTAAGGCCTGTAGACGATTGATGGAAGGACCATACATGTACGGAACTCTGGAGCCTAAATGTTCATGTAACATTTACCTAGTGTCTAGTGCCATGTATCGTTGCTAGACGACCACCCATGGTAATGGGCATTTCTGATTAATGATTAATTGAAAATAATTAACTAAATTAGGTTTAGTTAATCAATTGTGTCGGACACAATCTTAAGTCTAGTTGCGGGTGTACCTAAAGAGTCACACACAAATCACTATAGAAGTAGTGTAATTAGGAATTAATTCTGAATGAAACGAGAATAAATGATTGGATGATTTTGGATAATCCATTTGATGGATGGGCCAAAGTTTAATTAGTTGGATTAACTAAATTTTTCTTTTGCACAATTAAATTAATTGGATTAATTTTATTGAGCTAGGTCTAAAATTAATTGGATTAATTAATTGATAGAGATGGGCGAGATTTATTTAATTAGATCAAAAAAATCTTTGGACCACTTGTTAGGCTTTTAATTAATTGAATTAATTAAAATTGGCCTATGGACCTTATTGTACTTGAATTAATTTAGCAGATAAATTAATCAAGCCGGTCCACATAAGTGGAAGCCCACAAACCATCATCCTTGAACTTGGACAAGGAAGAGTCGTAGGTCCATACTTGGGATGAATATGGCCAAAAATATGCTCCAAGAGAGCATCAATTAACGGCCACATACTAGTTATGGGAAGTCAATGCTTGATCAAGCTTGCTTAGCTTGATAAAGCTTCAAGCTTGATCAAGCATGATTGGAGTAATTGATTGGTATGGTATAGACAAGCTTGACTTGTGTGCTATGATAAACACACAATTAGATCATGTGTGTGATTCATATTTTAAAAATATAAATACACATATAAAACCAATCAATATACTAATGGTTTATATGAAGGATAAGAGGATCCGTCCGGGAGCTCGAGCGGAAGCGAGATAGGCGCGCTTTAACGGTATTTAAAACACATAACATAATTAAATGTCCCAAGGGGTGTACCCTTGAGTGCTCAACTGGGCGTTTGGTGTAGAATGTGATAACATAAAACAAGTACATCATATAGGGGGCATAGAAAAACATAAAGAAAACTACATGAAACTAAATGGTGGTTACCTTTGTAGTTATCTTCCGTACACTGCTACTAGCGTTGTTCCCTTTCAAGATGGCACAGGTTCACCAAGATTCAAACGTATGAATCCTCTAACAAAGTCCACACTACACCGGGAGAAGTCATATTTTTCTTGCTAGAGAAAAACGGACCTAAAAAGATGAGATCGAAAAAGGATTGCACTCTGGTATTAGTGTATCCTCCTTGATCTAGCTTTGTTCTTCAATTGATCATAGATCAATGAAGCAACAAAGTGAAAGGGAGGGAGTAGTAGGGGGGTCGAGTGTGAGAGAGAGATGTGAGATTACTTTCTTCTTTTTCCTACAAAAAGATGATGAATAATCTTCTTCTTGTTGGTGAATGTATATACATATATATACATCATTAATGTAATTATTGGAATGTGTCTAGATTCACTCAAGGGATGTCTAGATACATTCCAATTAATTAACCATCTCCAATCAAGTCTCCTTTACTTTGTATGAATTAATCATACCTTGTAAAATGGTAGGTTTGATTGAATTCAACCATCCAACAAGGCCTAAAGGAAGCACAAAATCGGCCATCCATATGGGAGAAGTCCAACTCCTCCTGATTCCGAAAATGGAATTATCATCTCTCTTGGGCCAAGATTTAATGGACCGGATTTTATTGTAATCCAATTACTAAAAGCCCAAGAATTAAATCTAATTTAATTCAAGATCAATTAAATAATGCCCATGAGTCTTTTAATACAATTAAAAGATCCAAGTCCTTAATGTCTACTTAATTGATAAATCCCATCTATCAATTAATTGAGGGCCTAACGTATTGGCTCATCCATCCAATGGACTATCCCATAAATAATCCAATTATTTATCATCTTTCGAAATTGACTCAAAGTCAATTCCTTCACCTCCTCGGTGATTTGTGCATAACCCTTTAGGTTCACCCTCAGCTAGACTTGGGTTCGTGTCCAACAGAAGCCCGTTACCATGGGTGGCTGTCTAGAAACGGTCCATGGTACTAGAGACTAGGTGAATATTAGCGTGAACATTTAGGCTCCAGATTTCGTACGGGTACGGTCCTTCTGTCTATCGTCTTCCGACCTTAGTCTAGGGTATGGAATTAGGCGTCGATTCCCATCCTTGACTAGGTAGCTATGCTTAAGATTCGAGACTACGTATGCCTCATTGCATTGACGCAGGGAAGCATTCCATGCTCGATTAACCACTGTGGCCACAACTTTAAGCAGCATGAACGTGTCTCTAGTGCATAGGAGATACCTCTGTGATATATTGACAGGGGACGGATCCTCTTCTTGAAACCCACCGTCCTCGCTACACATTCTGACTGCACTGGACAAGGCTTATAATGACATGTCCGGGATATGATCACCTCTCGCCAGATCCAAGATACAACCATCGTGTGCACGTGACTATCGTGGTTCCTCAAGTCTGAGGACTACTCCCCTACTATCGGAACTGAGGAACTCCAATCATACCGACAACCCATCCAACGCCTCCATATGATGATCTCAGCGAGTCAGCTCAGTCGGCTCGAACCCAATCGACCAACCAACTAAGATCGTATAGACGTCTACATATGTCGCCGATGAAACACCGCACTCATCCAATGAATGCGACTTTTAGTGCAAGTCTCAACAGGACTCTTGATGCCCTGACTCAAGGTCTTCGACTTGGAATGTTTCAGACTCAACCCTTTATCAGTTGGTTCCATAACCACCATTCAATGCGTGGTCTAACTGCATGAGTTGTTAACGTAGTCTCTGGGCTTTGTTGTGATATATGTGAATGGACTAACATACAAGAATGAGCACAACAAAGACAATACCAATAGTAACGAATACTCATTTTTTTCATTATATAATATTACAATACATCGAGTTGTCAAATAGATTACATAAAAAGCTAATTTAATTGGCTTTCTAGTCACCTATTCTAACAATATAATCAATTTCCTCATTCTGACTCTACCACTCAGCCCTCTCCTCTCTCACTACATTGCCACTTTTCTCTTGTATTCTCTTGAATCTAGTTTAAGCAAGAACAACAAGGTTTTGATTTCACTAATTGATAGTGAAGATCAAAATCGATTTCTTCAACCAAGAGCGCAAAACTATCTAGCAATAGTTTGTGTATTCCACTTTCTTGGTGTGGTGTGGACAAGAAGTAGAGAGAATCTAGACTTGACCCTTGTGTGAACAATTCCGAACAGTGGAAGTAGCCATTCTATGAAAGAAATCAAAAGGTTTAATCCGATTTTAGATTATTGCATATCCCTTTTGGTTTCTAACCATTAGTCATAAAAACGTTATTTGTATGGTTTTATTTTAATGCGTTTCAAGTACCAAACGTTTGGAAAAATCAAGAGGAATACCCCGTTGATCGATTTTAAATTTGATTTATTTATCGCTTTCACTACTCTATTTAATTTTCGGACTATACCCGTTTCTTTCAACTGGGCCTTTTCCAGACCGGACATTCCCTTGGCTTAGTGCAAATTTTGGGGCATCACCATTTAACTAAACAAATACAATAAAAATTTAGATTATACACATGCTTTGAGTGTGCCCTGTCTACTAGTACTATTTATGTTTCAATACCATAGACGAACTATTTTGGTAAAACAATATATAGATTCCCTAAAATTTCCTTATTTTATCTACTATTTTTCATAAATAGTTATCTCTTTTTTAAACCTGTCAATGGGCGGGTAATACCCAAATATATATTCATTACAATAGTTAATACCCATACCCAAATCAAATAGTTTTATATTAGACCCAGATTCGGACCCATACCCATTGAAATAAGTCTTTTGGGTATGGGTAGGGTCTAGACCCTAAAATACCCGTGGGTATGGGTATTGAACGGGTGAAATTTAAAATTCTTCAAATTTCTAATTTTTTTATATATCAATCGACTCAATTTACTTGTCATGTATAATTAGTTGAGCTCGACTAACATATGAAGATCAGATTTGTTTGAATTTGAATTTTAAAAACTCATTAAATTAAAGTTGAATGCAATTTCAAATTGATAAGAAAATGTATTTTGAAGTTAAAGCCTATTTTCATACTTATTTTTTCTTACCATTTTTCAATTCATGTTCATATCTCGAATCTATGTAGATTATGTAATTGATTAATAATGGCTAATATTTGAGCAAAGTCAAGATCGTTATTTACATTTCAATTATCGATGTTCGATTTGCAAATGTTAAAAAATTGAATCGCTTGTAATTTATTTTATCGATTGCAAATTCATGAAATATTTTTATTAAATTAATTTTGTAATATATTTTGATGATATCATTATAAAAAAAATGTGTATAATGCTTTATCACTTTAACAAATTAATATAGGTAAGACTCATTGGGTAAGACCCATATTGGACCCAATTACTATGGGTATAGCATGAGTAAGACTCAACGGGTATTATATGGGTAGGGTTTGGGTAGGATCTATAAATAATAACTATGAGTATTTACTGGGTCCGAGTCCAAATCCGGGTAGGATAATGCCCACCCGTTGACAGGCCTACTCTTTTATAAGGAATTAGTTCTATCCATAATTTTTTATACATACACATTTAAAGTTAATTTATTTTTATCAATGTTGATTACTTATTCAACTTTCTATTCAATCAAATATAATAAAAAATTTACATTATCCATATGCATTGTGTGTACTTCGGTTGCTAGTAGATTTTGGTTTTGTTTGTTTCTTGTATTACCATATATCATATTCTTCAAATTCCTTCCACCTCAGTATAGTTTTATATACAATATCGTTTTATAGATTAGATATATAGTGTTTTCTATTGGTTGCGATTTGAATTTCACTTTCTTTAAATTACTTTTGTAATATTTTTTTCACTTTAACCAAATTGGTACTGTTTTCCCTATTAAATAGTATATTTTCCTGTACAATTTAATATCCAAATCTCTTATTTGTTAGGGTTAATTACACTTACACCCCCTCTGAGAATGTATAATTACACTTTCCCCCAAAAAAATTTTGAAATTACACTTACACCCCCTCCGAAAATTCTCTGTTTACACCTGACCCCCATCCGTTAGAGTTTGGACGAAAAATGTTCACGTCAACAAAAATAATTACACAAATTTTCAATTTTTCCCATCATTTAACATTCTCATGTATATTTTTGTACTTATAAGAGGATAAGTGTAACGTATATGTATGGAGTGAGACCAATATTATTATATTTTTTCCTTATAAGTACAAAATTATTGCACGAGAATGTTAAATGAGAGGTAAAATTGAAAATTTATGTAATTATTTTTGTTGAAATGAACATTTTTCGTCCAAATTTTAACAAATGGAGGTCAGGTGTAAACAAAGAATTTTTAGAAGGGGTGTAAATGTAATTTCAAAACTTCTTTGGGGGAAAGTGTAATTATGCATTTTCAGAGGGGGTCTAAATGTAATTAACCCTATTTGTTATTATACTTTCATGATATTTTGAGGAAAAAAAGTATTTAATATTAAAGTAAATATATAGTATACAAAGAACAATCTAATATTAAAATAAAATTTAGGGTATATTATAACTACCTTTTCTAAGATTTGGCATAATTACAAATACCCCCTCGTTGTTTGGTGAATTACAAATGCTACTTAAATTTAACATTCATCTGATAATTGGCTCATTCTGTTACCCTCCATTAGGTTTTCATCAAATTTTTACATTGAACTGGCCAAAATACTCTTTTAGATTATGAAATATAATTTTGTATATTTTTTAGAATTTTCTAAAATATTTATGTGTACTAATATGCTCTATGAATTATTTGTTATACACATTTTTCAAATACTTTGTTTAAATTCATCAAAGATAAAGTAGTAATGTCCACCTCACCATCTAGCAGCTACATAATTATTTTCATCTGAGTGGGGTATTTATAATTTTTCAAATAAGAGAAGTTATTCGTAATTTTTTCAAACTTCTAGAGAAAGTAGTTGTAATATATTTACCCTAAAATTTATGAGTCAGATCTAACTCGTTTTAAATCTTTCGAAAGCAATTCCAATTTAACAAGATTGATGAGGTTTATTTGCATTAATTTATGATGTTTATTCTTTAATATTATTTATCAATTTTTTGATGTTCTAACTTCATATTTTACATATTATTGATGTGTAGCTTATTTAAAACGTCATTGTATATGAATTAGTAAAATAAAAATTTTCTTAAGATACATTAAAATCAATTTTAAAAAATTAATCGCCTTGGATATTACTGGATCTTTTATTTTGTTTTAGTTGGAAACATTGATCATTCTAAAATTATGTATAAGTAGTTTAGAGGAATTAATTATAACTACCATAGTTTCTTCTCCAATCAATGTTTTTAAAACTGGATCGGGGATCGAATCGGTCAAGTTACTGGGTCATTGGTCCGATCGGTCGGACCGGATTAAAAAAACCGGTTGACCCGGACTTTATTATATACATATATATAGCATATCAATATATTATATATCATAGATTAAATAAATACAATTTATAACAATATTATTATAAAATGTACAATTTATTAATAAATACAATCTATGATAATTTAATAATAAAAAACCAACAAACTTCCTGGATAAAGCAAATTAAATTAAAATTCAAACAAACAAAAATTTAAAATTGAAAACCCCCCAAATACATTATATATAATTGATTAAATAAATACAATTTATAACAATATTTTAACAACCATTGCTTCATATAAATAAAAGCTCTATTGCCTATTAGAAGTGCTCATTATCCCATATTGAAAAAATATAAACCAAATGTAATTTAAATACTTTCTCATTGTACCATATTGGAAAAGTATAACTTAAAATTGAAACTTTCTTATTTATCCCACATTGGAAAAACATAAGGAAGCTTAAGTTATTTACAGTATAAATATGCTCATTGTCCCAAATTAGAAAAGTGTAAACCAAAATTGAATATTTTTCTTATTTGTCTCACATTGAAAAAATATAAGGTACCTTAAATTACTTACACTATAAATATGTTAATTATCCCACATTAAAAAATTGTATACCAAGATTGAACACTTTCTTATTTGTCCCATATTGAAAAAATATAAGGAGGCTTAAGCTTTTTCACTATAAATATGTTCATTGTCCCACATTGGAAAAGTGTAAATCAAGATTGAATACTTTGTCATTTGTCCCACATCGGAGAAACAATAAGGAAGCATAGCTATTTACACTATAAATATGCTCATTGTCCCACATTAAAAAAGTATAAACAAAGATTGAACATTTTCTCATTTGTCGCACATCGAAAAAACATAAAGAAGTTCAAACTATTTACACTATAAATTGGACATAGTTGGTTTGAATACTTATTCATGAGGCAATTGCCTATTTATTTTCCTTGGCATTTGTTTTCTCTTTGTATATTTTACTATATTATTCTTTAGTGGAATATCAATTATTAGTTTTTTTTTTTTTTTCATTTTATAATTGAAACCGGGTCAAAAGGGTTCCGGGTGGACTGGTTTTTACCGGGTTTGACTAGTTTTGGCCGGTCCACACCGGTCCGATTGACACCAGTTTTATACTGGTGACCCCGACCGGGAACCGGCCGATCGGGTCCGGGTTCAACAACAATGTCTCCAATATAACTTTGTTTTTTCTTTCGATGAAAAATTATATTTTTGGTTCCGTGACTATATATAGATCGTTAATATTTTTGATCCTACAACTTACTCCATTTATATATTTAGTCCCCTTTTTCGATAAATTTTGTTCTAAACATCTCAAATTTGGTTCTTTTTCGATAAACTTTGCCCTGTATTGACAATTTTGGTTCTGACAAACTAGTAGTTACAGGACAAAAAATGATATATACTCAAGCGTAAAGAGGACCAAAATTGTCAACACATGATTAAATTTACCAAAAAATTATCGAATGTGAGATGTTCATGATTAAATTAATTAAAAAAAGGACTAAATATTTAAATAGAGTAAATTAAATGATCAAAAATACTAACGACCTATAGTTACAGGACTAAAAATGTAATTTTACCTTCTTTCAATTTTTATTTATTAATATTACTTCAGCTGTGAAACGGATGTCTTCTTATATAATTAAGAACAAACACTCGTAAAATTCACATTTTTATATAATATAAATTATTATATCTTTTTTGTGCAAAATTAGGGATAAAACATGTAACTTGAGCAATCACAATAATCACTAAAGAAAGCAAAATCTCTACGGTGAAGATTGATATTCAGTATCTCTTTATATATCATATGGCGGATGAATGAAGATTAATCTGTCCTTAGCTTCAACCCACAGGTTATTTATTAATATTGCGTCATCTCCTCTTCTGATGTTAGGTGTAATTACACGTAAATCTTTTAAAATCAATATTTTTAAAAATTGCATTTAGTAATCGTGACGTTTGTTTCTATCTAACAAAATAAATCCCTCCGTAAGTCAAAATTCACCGAATTTGAAAAATGAACTAAAATTATATTTACTCCCGATTAATGACTTATTATTGATTTATTGGTCAAACAAATATTTCCTGATCAAACTATATTTATAAGGATAAAGATATACCTCCTCACATGCATTAGCATGCGAACATGTATAAGGGTAAATTAGTCATAAAAAAAATTGTTTTTGACATATAATAAGTCAATTTAAGGTAAATATAAATTTTCGTCTTCAATATTTTTATTAATATCAACAAATTCAGTGAATTCAACTAATGAAATGATCTATTTATTATACGTAAGCAAACGTTAAAGATACCATATACAATTTTTCTTAATCACAAAAAATCTATCTACGTAGAATTATATCAAATCTCATTAGAAGACAGTCTAATCATCGGTTTTTTACATCATAGGACTTAGAATCTAAGGAAAGAAATGTGTCTTTCCATCCGGAGCAAGTGTCAGTAAGCCAGAAATCTACATCGAAACATGCTTCACAGGCACTACAAGACATATATAGAGTAATGACACAGTTTAGAGTTCCCAATACCTCTGAGACATTTGACAAGCAGATCACGACACAAAAGCATTCAAGTATAGAAACAATCCTCCTTTCTGTCACTGCACTTTTCTTCTATATATAGTTCCGTGTCATCTAATACAAGGGTGAAATGCAATTCATCCCGTGAAATATTGAATGTTTATAAAATCTCATACGAAAAGAATTACCAAAAAATTAATTACTTGTGATAAAACAAAATATAAGTAAAAAAAAAAAAAACCTCGCTTGGGGTTGGTTGGTGTGGTGTGTGCGTCTCTTGTGCAAAGAATTTTCAGTTCTAGCTTATAAAACGACAAATATATTCTTATCAATCAACCGGTAAATATTATTTGGTATAAATCAACGGTTTAAATTTATTGAATTAAATCAACAATTCGAATTTGACTTAACAAATCTACATCCCATACTTTTTGCCTATTAATATTTCGACAATGAGAAAATAAATTAACCCTTTAACACAAGGGGGAAATGTAAGCAACCCCCTGTAATATTGCAAAATGAACAAATTATCACCCTCTGAAAGATAAAATAGTAATTTACCTCCCCGTATTTTTTAAAATTGAGCAATTTTCCACTGTCCTTCATTTTAAAAAGTACAAGGAGGATAAATTGCTATTTTTTTTACATATGGATAATTTATTTGTTTGCAATATTAACCCTTAACGCAAATATAAATGTTGCATCATCCTACTAGCAAGAAAAGGCTTTGCCTAACTAGCCATGCCTCATACAGCCTTCTTATTTGCACTCATCACAGCCCAATTTTGCATAACCATCACACACAAATGCAACGGCAACCCAATCCCACAGTTTCCGGCCATTCTTGTATTCGGCGACTCGTCCGTCGACACCGGCAACAACAACTACATACTCACACCATTCAGAGGCGACCACCCGCCTTACGGCCTAGACTTTCCCGGCAGCCTTCCAACGGGCCGGTTTTCGAATGGAAAACTCGTGCCCGACATATTGGCATCCATGATTGGCCTTAAAGAAACTATTCCCCCATTCTTGGACCCCTATTTATCAGAGCAGGACATGCTTACTGGGGTCAGCTTTGCCTCGGCTGGGTCCGGGTACGATGACCTAACGACGTCTCTTTCGCATGTAATCCCGATGTCAAAGCAGCCCGGATACCTGAAGGACTACGTTCGGAGGGTTGAGGGCATCGTAGGCGAAAAGGAGGCTGCAAGAATTGTGGGCAGTGCTCTAGTTATTGTTAGTGCTGGAACCAACGACTTCATTTTCAACTTCTATGATGTGCCCACCAGGAGGATTCAGTTTACCATTGATGAGTACCAAGATTTCCTGCAAAAGCAGCTGCGAAACGTGGTTAAGGTCCAGATTCTGGCTCTTTACTTCATTTTACTGCATGTCTATGGTTAGGGATGGCAACGGGGCGGTCTGGCAAGGTGACCCGCCCTGCAAAGAAAGTTTTGACCTATGGATTTTGTAGGCTCGGTTAATATTTTTAAAATATTAAAAAATATATTTTTCTAAATAATACTATCACAAATTTATAAATACTATACAATAATATTATTAAAAGGTTAATTTTTTCATTGAAATATTAAAAACTTTGAAAATGTGTTATTTATATGAATCGTAAAATGTTTATAAATTATTTTATATTATTATTTTAATTTTATATAAATATTATATTTATGTATTATATGTGAGCATGAATAAATTATATATATATATTTATTATATATGTATAAATATATTTTATAAGTATATATATATATAATATTAAAAAAAATCGTGATGGATCTAGGCCCAAATCACTAACACCCGAACTTGTCCTGGGACCCACTTGCTGCTATAAAACCCGTCCCAACTAGGGTGGGTCCGCGTTCGGGTCCAATATGGACCTATTGCCATGCCTATCTAATGTTACAACAAAAGATAATATTAGTAATAAAATATTAGGTAATAATATTTGGGAGAATTGTGTTAACATGCACTAACCTATAGTCTATTTATACAAATTATTTTTATCTTTTACAAAAATTACGCATACCCTCATCATAAAACGTCAACATCATTTACAAATCACCACTATTTTTTTGAAAAATTAGAAATTGTGGCACGCGGTATCCGCGCGGGTAACTTTTAGTAATACTTTTATTTTATTGATACTCATAATTGATTTTTATATCTTAAAAGTTATCATTGTCTTATATCCTCACATATAAACCCTGCTTGATAATACTTTCAAATGCATTAATTATCAATACAATATTTTACTACAATTAAAATTAAAAATTGAAACTTTTTAGAATATTTATTTTATTGATAATGACGATTATATATACATGCAATACAAATACTAATATGTTATTTTTATTTCAGTTAACAATAAACTGAGTAAATTTGATTTTTGAGTACATGTAATTGCATGGAATTAATTTTCTAAATAAACTTAATTGAATAGTTAATTCAATTACATGAGTTGGGAAGTTGAAGGACATTTTTGGTATTATAATAATTTGGTGTATTGGTATAAAAACTACCCCTTTATATCTATGAGGCCCCTTCTCTTTATAATAGTATAGATTACTCATTCCCTCTCCAGTACGTCAATATTATCTCACAAACTATCCTGTTTTTTTTCTCCCTAGCAGGCTAACCCACTTAGAATCTCGGTAATTATGCAAAAGACAATAATAATTTGTCTAAATGAATCATAAATTAAGAAGTGTAAATGTAATTATCCTTTTTTTGTCATCTCAGACAATGATAGTAATTTTGATGCTATCAAAATATAATTATTAGGGACAAAAAAGAATATGCATAAAGCTGTAGGTATAAATCGTTGATAATGCATCTACAATTACAACACAAATGTGTATAGTAATTAACAATAATGTATAGTAATTAACAATAGCTATTTATGTCACTAAAATGTCACTATATATATATATATACTTGTTTGGCTAATTATTTGTAGTGTCAAGTTATGCACAACTTTTTTATCATTGTTTTGCTAGTGAGAATTTTTATGCAAATATGATTACTCTTACAATTATAAAACTGATCATTATAGTGATAGATTAAAATATTTTGTTGCTTAATATAAGTATAATTAATAGTAATTTTAATATTCTCACTTGATTTTTGTATTTTTTTTTTTAATAGTGTACATGTAGGTGCCATTAATTTACTCTGTTGTATGACATAAGTGGGTGATAGAATAACTTAGAATTAAATATAGGATAGAATTGCATAAGTATTATTTATGTCATGTTTACTTAATTTGCAAATTGATAAAAATAAAATAAAAAAGAATATGTATACACATACAATATTTGCTAAATAGGATTAAATGAGTGATAAAAGAGGATATAAATAACCTTTAGCAGGTAAATGATCAGAAAATTAAGAACAAAAATAACTTTGTGCACATAGTATTTATGCTATCTTAGGAGGGATAAGTTATCATTCCACATTATGCTCTATTGTAATTTTGGTTATGTAATTATAGGTTTATGTCATCTTTTAATCGAAATGAAATTTGGAATTGAGTCCATTATTTTTTTAAATTTTGTAATTTGATGACACATTTTGCTGGAATGTTCTAAATCTGTCGGAAGTCAGCACGTTGAAACTGTGTGCCGACTTAAATTTAAGTAGTTCTAAATCTATCGAAAATTGGAACGTGAAAATCATGTGCCAGCTTAAATTTGAAAACAGATATAACTTGCATGTGTGATTTTCCTTACAATTTTCAAATTTCTGGCAAAATATGTCCCTAATCGCGAGATTACAAAAATAATGTGCCAAATAGCAAGCTTCATCTCTTAAAAAAATAAATTGTCAAACACCCATGATTTACAGGATCAAAAGTACAATAAAGTCTCCCATATCAAGACTAAGCCAAGCAAATCATAGTGAACTGCCCAAACTGATGGTAAATAAAGGATTGAAATGGATATCTCATCCTACCCACCCCAATTTCAACTAGTAAACAGTTTGTATAGTCAACTTTCACTTCTGAATCAGGTTTTATGTTCTGGGCATTAAATTTCTTTGACTGGTCAATGAAATCTAGGTCAATTGGCTAACCTAAACACCCATAACTCTTAAGGTCATATGGCTCGAACCCCGCCAGCGTGGGATATTATTTTAATTAAATAGTAGGTGTAATTTTACTTTGTAGTAGGTGATTGACATAAACTATTATAATTATTGATAAATTATTAAATATAAAATATTTAATATAAATAATTATAATCAATTTATTCAAAATAAATAATAATTTATCGCTTAACTTCAAATTTATATACAGGAACTGTATGATCTAGGGTGCCGTAGAATGGTGGTATCAGGGCTCCCTCCAGTGGCTGTCTGCCAATTCAGATGACGGCGAAATCCCCAGTTCTGAGAAGCTGCAGTCACAAGGAGAACGCAGATGCTAAGTCTTATAATGACAAACTTGAAAAGCTGCTGCCGCAAATTCAGGCAGACCTTCCCGGAAGCAAAATCCTATACGTTGACACCTACAACCCTCTCTTCGACATGATCACCAACCCGCCAAAGTATCGTGAGTTCTCAAAATCTGCTGAAATTATTTCATTTTTTATTAATTGAAATTTTTTAGTTAGATATAATTTGAGTGGACTTAATTAATCACATGAGAAATATAATTTATTTTGTATGTAATTGATCTATCACTTTTTTTTTTTTAAAGTATATGAAAATGATTACTAGCTTATGTGTATTCAAATTAGAAAGGTACGCTGAAGGTTTGAATGGGATTTAGATATCCTGCGAATATGCATAGGTAGTTTATGAATAGGGTTGCGTGTCATGTGAGAAAAGAACACGTGAAAGTAACATTGGGAAGGCTTTTGATATAGTCATTCGATATTTTAAGTTAGAAAGGTTGTAAGAGATGAAATATGAAGGTCGTAAGAGTATTGGAATTGTCAAAAGTCGTATGTATGGCATGAAAGGTTAGTGTTTTATAGATATCGTGAACTTACGATTTGACGTAAACCATTAATTTAGCAATAACGATTGATCATTGTGAGTCTGTACATACCTAGGTTTAGGTCGGGCAGGGTTGGTATGACCAGAATAAAAAATGTGCGAATCAACTTGTGAGATTAGTGAAAAAGTTGGGGATATCTATATAAATTCTTGGATTCAAGGAATTTTTCATACTCTAACTTTGACCATTTTCTGTTTTAGTTTTTCCTAAGTCCCAAACTGGTCCTTTAAGTTTTTAATTTGCTCAATTTCAAGACATTAGTCACCAGATTTTGTCCAGAGTTGCCAGAAAATGGCACCTGAATCTAACGTGGCATTTTAAATTGGAAAAAATAATTTTATTAATTAATTATACATGACGTGACAATTACATGGCTCTAATTAAAATAAAATGAAATATGACATGACATTGGTGCCACATGGCATTAGTTCGCGCCCATTTCTTAACAATCATAGCCTTCTTGTCTATACGGGTAGTTGAGGACGATAGATAGTCCCCCTGTAACGTCTTTCGTTTTTCCAATTCCGCTTTGAGGCAAGCCACTCTAACCCCCTATGGTCTCGTAACCAGCTTTCCATTTACCCGCCCATAATAATCCACAATAAAATTACTTATCATATCCTAATTCATGTTCATATCTATCAACTCAACCACATCACTCAAAAGCAAAGAAGGCCTATGAAAAATATAGCAATGCTAAAATGTGTGTTGTGGTGTAGAATTTGTTGAAACCAGACGAGGATGCTGCGGGACTGGATTACTGGAAGCTGGACCTCTCTGCACTCGCACAACTCCAGTGTGCTCAAATCCCTCGCGCTACTTATTCTGGGATAGCATTCATCCCTCTGAATCAACCTACACGATTCTCTCTCAGAAACTGGCAGAGCTTTTGCTTCACGAGCTCTCAGTCACACGTCGCCAGTAAACGATCATTTATTCAAAGCTCACTGCCAGGAATGCTCAAACAAGACGACCATTATCAGCCGCACAGTTTCAGAAAGCTCATGAAACTTTGAACGTCAGAACCCCTCGATGGCCTTCCAACCGTTGTGTTAGTAGTGTATGCTTAACGATGTATATTGAGCTTATCAGATGCCCTTAGCATTTCAAATGAGCTGTTCCAGAATAAGAATGTATGGATTCCATATTTCGCTTTCACAGCTTTACTGTCTCTACAGATTCATTCAAGCATCATCACACATTGGAAGCAGTTCAGCTAGGAACATGTTCAAACATAACGTTTATTGCCACAATATCAGTTACAAGATACGAGCGATATGAAGAATGTACAGATCACAGCAGAGCAAAGACCAGATTACACAAATACAAGAATCTTTCGCCTGATCACTATAGCTTTACTTGTTTGGTCTCACCTTCTCCCACTGCCGTTCCCTTGAAACAACATGCTGATTCGAGCCTCAACATCCTCCACGCTATACCTGACATGTCTATCCATATGCTTCACGATATCTGGAACAGCCTGCAGTCTTCCTATGAAGCTGCGATAAGCAGGGGACAAAGTCCCTGAAACTGATATCCTCAATTCCTCTCTCAACTGCTCATCGAATATCACCCATGACGATTGAGTTTTGCATATCTCCTCAAAGTATGAATTGAATAACTTCAACTTTTCTTTTAAACTCTTGGATGCTCCACTGGGCGACGTGGAATTACTAATACTATCAACCTTGAGAACGCCCAATACCTTACTCCAAGAACTCCGTTGATAATTCACATGATACTGTCTCACTTTAGCCGTGCGTTTCCTAATCCAATCGTCGCCTAAGAGCGTGCCCAACTCATCATCTTTCACCTTCTGCACAATGTACCTCCAATTATTCATCAGAAAAACAGAGCACAATGCAGCCTCCCTATAGACCTTCGACTTAGCCTCAAGATTACACTCCAACACCTCCATAATCCATGCCATTTGGACTCCTAATGAAGATGATGAGGACAAAGCCTTATCATCCCCGTCTCTACAATCAACAGACGGCGCGACGCTATCCTCAAACACCTGTTCCAAGGTCAGTCGCGACCGGCATGCAGCACGCAGATAATTCATCACATACCGGGTGATGGGATGTAATCCACCACCCGGAACAGCCGACTTGGCCGGGTCTCTACGGATCAAATTCTCTAACTCCATAAAGATTCCTCTAATAGCCTCCTCTAATCTTTTCCAAATAGCTATTGCTTCATTCCTTAAAGACAAAGAGTACTGATCCGAAAAGATCAATTCAAATTCAGGCATCAAGTCCCTTACAGTTTCATAAACATCCAGCACCTTGAATAACCGCTCCGGTGACCTGCTCCCAATCGCCACCGCGTCGGCAAAATTCAAGAGCTGAATCGTCAAACCTCTACACACCTCCATGAAATTAAGGTCCGCAGCTGAGGAGAACCCGAGAAAAATACGATCACATAGGCTCCGCTCGCTCGGAAAAAGAATCCGGAGAGCGACATTAATGGCTTTGATCCATTTTTCGATCTCATCCTCCAGCTGAGTCCACTGCATTCTGTGGACCTCATCAATGCCGAGCTTCTGCAGCCCCAACCTGGACAAGCTCTCCTCCAAGAACTCTCTTCGCCACATATTGAACGCGTGGGAGCACTCGTTCACATACCCCGCCGCCACCATCCGCCTCGCTATCTCGTGCAAGTCTCCAATGGTCCCCGCTGGCAAAGCGTCAACCACAACGTCATAATCTGTAATTGGCTGCGCAACAGGGACAAAATTGTCGTCATCCTCTACTGAAGCATCGTCTTCCTCGTCGGAGTAATCGGGACGATGAACTGCCCGCCCACCAGTCAAGTCGAGCGACTTGGCGCCGCGTTCCATGAGGGCTCTGAACTCGTCTTCCAAACGAAACATGGACCGTTGGAGTAAATCCTCGGCGCGGTCGAGGCAAGATGAGATGTTCTTGTCGTCGGCTAAAGGGGTCCATTCGCGGACGGCGGCGGTTAATTGGTCAACGGAATCAAGGAAGGAGTAGAAATTCGCGGGGTTTGACCAAATGGGTGCGTCAGCAGAGATGTATCCGGAGATTTTCCGATCAAGAGAGTTGAGGGTCTGTTTCACTCCATCGTCGGAGAGCTTCTCGCGCAGTCTCCCATCGAAGTTGGAGAAAATCCTCAAAATATCTTCGGCCATGGTGTCGGTGTGGCCAAGAGTTTTTGCTATGTGGCGGGCTACAGCTACTAGCTTCTCCTCACCGTTCTCCGCCATTGGAGCAAATCTTTCGCAATTTTACGAGATGGGTTCTCCAATATCTGCGCTTTCAACTAGATTCAAACTCAATTCAGTGCTCAAATCTGATGGGCAGTTGCAGAAGCTGAGAAAGATGGAAATGGGCCCCGACAAAAGTCATGAAAAAACGCGGTTTCTGTGGGTGTGAAGGAGAGGACTGGTAAAAGCCGAAAAGTAAAAGCTGAACAATAAAGAGGGGGGTGAAGAAAATGACTTCTTGGAGAGAAGATTGAAATTGAGGAAATTTATATGATATTTTCTGGGGAGTTGGGAGTTGAGAGGTCATTCACTACCCTTCTCTCTATCATCTCATGTTTCTTGTTCTTTCTCGATTGTGTTGGTGAGAAAAAGAAAAATACGGATGAAAATTTTCAAATGATATTTAAATTTTTTTAATATTTTATAAAATATAATTAGAAATGAGAGTCTAAAAATTTGTAATTCTTTATGACGTATATTTATTGAAATAAATTCAAATGATTTATTAATAAAGATTTGAAACCACTAATTTGAAATACATAAATATAAATGCAGCTTAAAGTATCTTGTAAGCTCATATATGTTATAAAATTATAAGTTTTCAAATTTTACTTATAAATTCTTGAAATATTTGGATTGAATAAGACGACGGAGCTTATAAAATTTTTAGTAATAGTAATTTTTCAAAGTTTGTTAAAATTTTAGGGGAAACACAAAAGATAGGAACTTTTTACTTTTTTTAATTTTTTTTTTTTACAAATTTATAAACTTCTTTTATGTGAGCTAAAATAGCTCAATACGAATAATAGTCTTGTGTTTGAATGGAATGGGCATCAAATTTTAAAAATTGGGAAAGGGGACCTGCAAAAAAAGTGTTTGCACTCCGACATTCAAACTAGTAAACAGTGATGTAATAAATAAACTTGCAAAATAATAAAAGAATAATGTGAATCGTGAAGAAGGATGATGTGAACACGAAGTGTGCATAGTGCTAGTTTACAAATAATTTAAGAGCTTAAGAGTGGGAAAAAAAAAAACGTTACCGAATCAGCAAAAGGAACTGATATTTATAGGGGAAGTTCCTTGAGTGGGAAGGACTTTTGAGGGTCTCGACTCTCGGATGGTTAGCTGCCGACCTCCCTAGAGTCTTATTGATAGTGGACTCCTAAAAGATAGGAGGTGTTGAGGGGGTCTCCTACAGATAATGATAAGGGTGGATAACCCTTGCTCGGACTTCTTAGCAAGGCCAAACCCCCCTTCATGGGCTTTTCGCTCCGGGGCTTGGCTGGGCCGACTTTTGCCTAAATTCCTTCGGGGGGGCCTAGTCTGTTCCTTCTCCTAAGCTGGACCAAAGTTTCCCTTGGGCCATATTTGAGCAATATCTGGGCCTTCCTATTTGGTGTCTCCTTTGATCTCTAATGGACCTTGACCTATGGGTTTTGTGTTGGGGCAAACAATTTATTGTATATCGTTCTTATATCTTATTTTTTAAATTTATAAACTCTTTTTCTAAAATAATTTAGTGTATACTTTGTAACATCTTATAATATATTTTTTTAAAAAATATTAGCTCATTCAAACTCCTTAATCAGAGCTAACTATTTGATCTATTCTGCTTTCTTACCTTCTTTGAGTTAAAATTATATAATTGGAATTTGAATTTCATTTGTTTTCTCAGGTGGGTTTAATTAACGAAATTATATTTTTAGTCTGCTAAGTATGTTCAATATTGATATTAATCCAATAGCTATTCCGCCGCCCCCGCAGAGCACCGTTGATGTCGCCCAAATTAGTTATGATCAGGGTGACTGGCATCATCTGGATTAGGGGGGGGGGGGGGGGGGCAAGAGGGTGAAGAGGAGGGTAGGCAGCAGGGGAAGGGGATGGAGGATAGGCGATGGGGAGGTGAGAGCAATGGTCTGGGCGGGGGTTACTTTTATTTTTTAAATAATAATTTTATGTTTATAAATGGCAAAATTGTACTTTTGGTCCCATAGGATAGGACCATTCTCACATTTGGTCTCGCGCTTTTGATCGTCGACACTTTTGGTTCCAAAGCTCTAATTTTTTTACACTTATGGTCCCAAGCTGTTAACTTTAACGGAAAATAGCACATGATTGAACACATGTCGTTAGTCAACGCAAGCAAACGGTCTTATGCCGCTAGCTGCTGCATTTAAGAGTGAAAAATTGGCACCAAATGCACATTTTACTCCCTTTTTCCCTGTTTATACCCATAAAAAGCCAAATAAAATCTTATATTCTCCTTTTGATAACAAAAACTACCCAAACATTCATTTTTCTTTGCTTTAGCAGGTGAAAAAATATCGCAAACCTCTGAAAAATGCTAGAAATATTAAAAAAAATTCTTTTTGTATTTTCTATAGCATTTAATATATAAACGTCACATATAAAAAAAAATCACATTATCTACTTTAGTTAAAAAAAATTGTACAGTGACAAATATATATTAAATAGAATATAAAATACAATATAATTAGAAATATAAAATTCAACCCCCAACCCACCCAGTGCCGAGCTAGTACATATGTTAATTGTGGTATGAGGTCATTTTTTCTAATATTCCGCCCACATTTATTATTTTCTCGTCAATAAAATATTTATCATTGTACTTAATATTCCGCCCACATTTATTGCATTTTATATTCTATTTAATATATATTTGTCATTTTATATGTGACGTTTATATATTAAATGCGATAGAAAATAGGAACAGGGTCCCTTGTGGAAGAAAAACTAGCAGGAGTGGAGAGGGGAACTCTTCAGCAGGGTGCGCTTGACATAGGAGCCGACACCAAGGGTCTTCTCTCCCTTAATGGCTTTATTTTGCAACAGCTTATGAGACATCCTGCCTGCAAATATCATGTACCGAATATACATTAGAAATTACCTAACAAGCAGAAAAAACAACAAGCAAAGTATGCAAAGAAGTTAAACCAACAACGTCATCCATAACGACCTCTTTTGGGCTCAGCGCAAAGTGATGAAGGAGGGTGGGGTCAACTAATTTGTGAGGATCATAAGGAGAAGTGATCCTGCAAGAACTGAAAAGTAGCTGGACAATTATGAACATAATACCTAGACTGTTCTAGAGGGGCTGAAATCCACACGGAGGAGATCTCTAAGAAGTGGGGAAGAAACAAAGAAAAATGGTGTTTCCACTCCTTCACTGAGGATTAAGTAGGAAGAAACTGAGTGTCTCTTCGGGCAGTGAAGTAAAACATGCCTGCACTCACCTTTTTTAGCAGGAAAAGAGAATGAAATTGGGTAGCAGAGGGGATCTCTCCTAAATTCCTCACTAAGATATAAAAACCCGCCAACAGGTTGAAGGACTTAGGGACCAGCTAGTTTAGGGCGATCTTAAAGAGTGTGGCAACATCAGTAAAGAAATCCAGGATGGGGAAGCACAAACCAGCCTCCAGCTGGCCAAGAAGAAGCAAAGAAATTTCTCAAAGGGAAAGTTTGGGTGATCATCAAAAGCAGAGACTTAAAGCACATTATCAGCAAGTATACATACTTTTCTTTAATAATCACCTTGTCTTTTTCAGCAAAACAAGAACGATAGACCCTAAAGGATTCCATCGCTGAGGCCACTAGCCTATCCTCAACCTTGTTCCTCTCCTCCTCTTTCATATTGTTTCCCTCCTCCTCGCTCCTACCTCCATGGCGGGAGGCAGAGACACAGGCAACAGGCTTTCACGATCCTCACCAGAGGAGCCTATCAAATCTATCATAACTTCCTCGACCGCCCTCTCATCTGCAGTGCCAGTCGACATACTCGCATAAATAAAAGGAGCAGGAGACAAAGAATCTTACCTAGAGATCGGCTGGAAAAAATAGCAGGATTAACATAGAAGAAGGCTAAAAAAAATTGAAAAACCTGCAACAATTTTCAAAAGACAGGGGAGATTTTCTGTTCTTGAAAGAATGAAGAAAACAAAAGGAAAAAATGGAAGAAACTTACCTCCTTCGTGAGAATGGCAAAATGAGGAAATTGCCTTAAATATGTTGGCAACCCAGCAGCCCCATCCGCACAGGACTCAACATCTTCTCTCTTAGTTGTCGAGGCGCCACCAATCACGGAACGTGTGTTTTGTGAGCAGGGCATGGACCCTCTCTCATCTATCTTTTATAATCATTACTAACTTCCTTTAGATATGTTCACATTTCCCTTAATTCACGTGCATAAGATTCCTTCAGACAAAAGAACCATCTGCTGAAACATGCCCAGTAGGTCATGACCTTGCACATGGCCAATAGGACTTCCCTTGCTAGATGAGCACAAGCGAGAACAAAAATTTTTGCAGGACTATTCTTCCTGCTCCAGTTGTTCAACACTACGTTTTGCACTCCTGGAGTTTGGGGGGGGGGGGTGTGATGATACCGCTTCAATATTTTTTCACAAAGCCCAAAACATGAAAATGGGCCCCCACCGAGCAGGCCAGTAGGTCAGGACCTGCTGGCGCATAAGCAGAGGGGTAAAACCTATAAAGTTGTTTTCATCTTTCCCTAACCTGGCAAGCACAAAGAACAAGCCTACTTCAGTGGGATGAGTCAACATACAACAAGGTGGACAAATCATATAGATTGCTGACATATTTAGACACGTCATAATAAAAGATCTTCAACAAACTCCTAATAATCTGGGTGTAATTGGACTTTTAATCAGCAAGTAACAAATTCACGAATTCTTAGGCAGATTGGGCAAGACATGATAAAACGGTCATATCTCAATCAATATGATTCCAAATCACAAAAGGATTCTTTGGTTAGATAGCTAACACAAGCAGCTTTCAAAAGGCATACGACTCTCCATAACCACCTTCTGGATCTCGCTCCACGGTCACTTATAAATAGACCATTTGTGCAGTCATTTTAGTAACATCTTACAACACCTACTTTTACACTCCAACTCTCTCTCTCTCTCTCTCTCTCTCTCTCTCTCTCTCTCTCTCTCTCTCTCTCTCTCTCTCTCTCTCTCTCTCTCTCTCTCTCTCTCTCTCTCTCTCCCTTTTTAGCTAATTTTAGCTTACTTTTTGCACTCCACACGGACTTCCATCACTTTACACCATATTCAATCATTATTCTCACTTTTATTCAAGTTTTTCCTTTTATTTATTCAGTAAGAACTTTACTAACTTAAGCATCAAAGTGTTAACCCCTGCTTTACAGGTTAGTTCTCCCTTGATCTCAGGATTTTCATAAATATCCTTCGACCATTGTGGTGCTGTTGGACCTCGGTATGCATCACTTTGGATTGACATATGATTGTTGGTATTTAGTTTCTTCATGATTTTGTGTTGATTACATGATGAAAAATTGTTGGTTGGTATCATTTGCATGAAATTTGTCTTAGTGCGTTTGTACACACACATATCTATATAAGTCAATTAACTATATTTATTGAGTAGACAACTCATTCTTTGCACCTATTTGTTTCAAGAGATAGATCGCATTGACTTATCCAATTAAATTGTAAGCCCGGTTGTCAAACCTATTACGTATGCCAGCATTTTCATCTTAAATTGAGAATTTTAGCCACATAATTACAGAGACACTAGACTTCACTAAAATGTGTATTTCAAATTTTGTAATAGTCAAAAACTTCACTTTTTTGCTTGTTTTTCTTATGTTCATAAATGATATAATTGAGTATTAAATATCAAATTTTAATGAAGTATTTAGCAGTTTGATGTCTATATAATATATTGGTAGAACTATGATTTGTCTTATTGAGTTTAATATAAATTTGTTATAAGATGGGTTGTACTTGTGGTGGGAGTATTACAATTACCGTCTCATTGTGAAATTGTCCGGTGGGTAATGTGAGCAAAAAAAAACTTCTCCTTTTCGATTTCGTATAAATATTAGCAAAAAACTAATGCAAGAAAACGAACTCAGTATATGACAATACAAAAATCCAACACTTTGGGCCGAAACCAAAGGCCCAAAAGGAGCAAGCGAAAATTGCGAAACGACAGAAGTTGAGAAGACTTTCTAACATTGTGGAGATGCGGGGTATCGATCCCCGTACCTCTCGCATGCTAAGCGAGCGCTCTACCATCTGAGCTACATCCCCTTGGTTGAATATTTTCTCTAGCTATGTAGTTATATACATAAACCCTTCCCCTGAAGTTTCATATAATTACAATTACACTCCCTGTAGTTTGAAAAATTACATATAATAAGATTTGCTTCTTTGTAACAAATAAATCCCCCATTAGTCAAAACTCACCTTTTGTTAATATTAATAAAAAAGTTGAATGAAAATCGAGATTTACTATCGATTAATTTATTACTGACTTATTGTAGGTCAAACAAATCTTTTACGGTCAAACTACCCTTATACATTAATGCATGTGAGGAGGTATATCTTTTCCATGAAAAAGGGTAGTTTGGTCAGAAAGATTGACCTGCAATAAGTCAATAATAAGTCAATCGAATGCAAATATTGATTTTCATTCAATTTTTTATCAATATCAACAAATTCGTTGATTTTTGACTAATTGAATTACTTATTTATTAGACAGAATTAAATTTTAAGGATACTAAGTATAATTTTTTGAACCACAGAAGTATACGTAAAATTCTCCCAAACTTCACAGGAGGGGATGTAATTATCCCTATATTATATTTGAGAGCACGTACATATAATAACCCATCCTATAGTCTCAATAAAAAAGACATTGAAACTAAAACTTTGTATCATTCATTAATGTTTTCCAATCCTGCCTTTGTGTAGAGAAAATTAAGATTATAAAATTCAAACTTGGCATTTTCCATCTTTTTTCTTCAAACGATTTAGTGTGCTTAAAATTTAGGGTAAATTGCAGCTTCCCCCTAAAGTTTAGCATAATTACAAATATCCTCTTATTATTAGAAAATTTATAGATATTCCCCTGAGATTTGTAACCGTCTAACAAATAACATATTTTCATCCATTTTTATAGGTGAAATAACCAAAATGCCTTTATATATTGAATTATTTTTTTATTTCATTCTTAAAAAAATTTTGGACTACAATGTGCAAGAGATGTTTCTTAAGTTTTTTATACAAGGGAGCAATAATGCAATTTGCCTCGGTTGATTTTTCTATAATTTTAATAAAAAATTCAAGGGCAAAATGATTATTTTCAGGCCCTTGGTTAAAAATTACAAACCTCAGGAGGGGGGTATGTGTAATTTTTTAAACAACGAGAGAGTAATTATAATTATGCCAAACTTTATGGGAGGTAGCTATAATTTACCCTAAAATTTATGAATTTCTTCTAGAAATAAATATATGCGTTTATATAGGTTTTTTTTCTTTTTTTCTGGTTAGAATATTTGACCAAATAAAATTACAGCATGACGCGAATGCAAAAAATTCAGACCTTAAGAGTTGTAAGTGCAAATAGTTAGAAGATTTTCCGATGTGAAAGAATTTTGTTGATTGGTTCTAACAATTTCAGACATTTATGATTATTACCAGTAATGCTAAATTATAAATAAGCATATCTATATATATATATATAGCAAAATGATGATTGACCGCAATTCTGCTAATTTTGACCAAATACTAATTTCTGGTGATTTTGAATTTTTTAATTGTTAAGAAAAAATCTCATTTGTTAGAAATTTTATATGATTTAATTAAAATTTTAATTTGGCTTTATCTAAAAAATTATATCTTCAAAATTAGGGTTTATCTATGCTAGATTCACCTTCAAATTAGGATATTAATTCAATTTGTATTTATTTTAAACAAATTCAAATTTTAGGATTATTTTTTAATCATAAAATATATATATCTTATCACTAATAATTTATTTTCGTTTTAACCATATAATTTTTAGTCACTAAACTTATTACCAATATCTTAGTATATCTCATTGAATACATTCTTAATTAATTAATCAGGTAAATCAATAATTTTTACAATTTATATCTTTCATTGACATATTTCTTTAATAATTTTTCATTGCTTCATTACTACTGATAAAATAAATTATTAATTTTATTCAAATTAATGTTTTTTCCTTTTTCTTAATATTTTTCTGATTAGATTTTATTTTTAGTATTTAATTGTTATTCGTGTTTGAAAAACCATAAGCCACTACACAATTTAAGAACTTATGTTACGAAATACATTTTGCCATCCTCTCCCATATGAACATTTTTTCCTTAATGAAATAATTTTGTGAATGTTGCTTTATCAAAATTTTAACATTAAATATATTGCAAGCTTCATAGGTTTGAATTTATTGCAATACAAAAAGGCGATCATACTTGATAAAATATATGAAATTTTTTAATTTCAAATTTTGTTTATAATTATTTTTAGAAAATAAAAAGGCTTCTCAATTTCTAATATGATAGTATATTTTTACTTCATCTCCCTGTTGCATTACCCCCTTTTTTTTTGTTTTTTTTGCTTTTTGATGTCCAATTTTACATCGCTTATGTATTTTTCTTTTTGTGTTTTAATTAATCTTCTTTTCTTCTATCTCTTAAATATTATTTTTTTTATGGAGAATTACCATGATGTATTCTTATTTACTTCTTATAAGTTTTCTAATTTTATAATTTATTTATTTGCTCTTATATATTAACGATTTTGCTATTTAAATATTAATCTTTAGCTATAATAATCCGGTCATATAATTTTATTTTTAATTTTGTAATTTGTCTCAATCAAAATCATGATTTCTCTACTTAATCATTAAATGAATATATAGTTTTATCTAATAATAGTTCATCAACATCTTTCTTTTTCAATTTCAATTAGAATAAGTAAACCAAAAAATTTGTATTTACTGCCCTCTTTATTTAGGTGTGGAGATATAGTCATTAATATTTCTCTTAAATTAGTTTATATATTTTTAGTTGTATTAAAGTTCTCCAATTTTTCAAATCCTGTTCATTAAATTTGATGTTTATTTATTTTAAACTTTTATTGAATTATATGTATAGACTTTTTTTTTTTTTTTTTTTTGTGATATTCTCCACCGAATTTTTTCATCCATTATTTTGTATTCAGTGATATTTTTGTATAGTTTCATATTAATTTTTCATTCTTAATTAGGTATCAATCATCTTCTTTTCATAAAGTACGTATATATACATTTATATTGTCACTGTCTATTTATTTTCTAATTTAGAAGTTCATGGTAAGAAATTCTACCTAACACATCAATTATTCATTAAAAAATAATTCAATCATTTTACAATATCTATCATAATTAATGGGCACAAACCCAACTACTAAAAATTCTTTATTAGGTATATTATTACTATTATATTTTACATTTGTAGCCTTTTAAACTTCTTATTGTATATATGTATTCTTAGCATAAAATTTAGACATATAAATATCTTTACCTTTTATTAGTTTTAAAGGTTGTTAAATTTATTTTTTATGAAGGAAATTAAAAAATAATTTGATAATAATCTTTTTTTTTCTTTAAGAAATTGGATTACAAAAGAGAAAATTTATTGTGAATATTATTTTTTCTAAGAGAAATTTGTTTATTTCATAGGACAAATATGATAGTAACCTATAAAACATTTTCTTAAATATCAATATTTTTTATTTTACTTAAAATATACATAGCATATTGAAACTTATAAAACAAGTTTTTCTTCAATATCTAAAATACGATAATATGTTATGGTTATTATCAAAAAGGTAAATCGCATTTTGTAATTCAAACTAGGTCCATTTTTATTCTTTTTCATTTTATTTTTTTTTGCGTCAACTTACCATCTCAACTTTGTAAAATTTGCATCTTGTCATATATAGTCATTTTTGGGTCAAATTTTCTACCGGAAAATCATTACATGCAGTGCACATGTTGAAAAGACAACACTATATTGCCCTTAAATATCACATGTGCACTGCATGTGATATTTTTACGATAGAAAAATAGACTAGAAAATGGTTATATATTTCAAAGTGCAAATTTTGCAAAATTGAGATGGTAAGTTGACATGAAAAAAAGTTTAAATGACAAAGTATAAAAACGAGCATAATTCGGATGTCAAAGTGTAATTTACCCTTTTCAAAATGTTCAGTAAATAAACTTAATAAAAATTCAATATTGAGTTTTGTATAAATAAGTTTGAACTATTATACATAGTAAAGGGTTATTAGAATATGACATACTTTTATTTTTAATGGCATGCCAAAAATTAAAATTTGTGAGATTATGTATAGAAATTAAAATTTATGAGTAAATTATTTAATTTTTATTATTTGGTCTTTCAAAGGAAAATGAAACCGAGAAAAAGATAAATAAAATCATACGCAATTAATAAGTTCAATATCAAGTGAAAAATAATGAGTTGAAGTTGGAATTCATCATGATAAAATGAATTATTCATTAATAAGTAACTCGATGATCGGACAATATCTATATTGATAAATGGGCATGAACCCAACTACTAGAAACTTTTAATTGTATGTGTTATGTTTGTGCCTTCCAAATTTCTTATTGTATATTTTGACTGTTAGCATATAATTTAGAGATATAAATATATATATATATATATTAGTTTAAGATATTGTAACTTGTTTTTCCCGTGTTACTAATGTTTTCTTATTATTGTTTCGAGAAATTTTATAAAGATCATTTAATTCGAATCTTATTCTTTTAAGGGAATTTATATCACAGGGTAATATGACAATAATTTAAAATAATGTATTTAATACTAATATTTTTATTTTACTAAAAGTATATTAATTGAATAAGAAATTATATATATATATGTGGTATTTGAATCTTATAAAATATTTTTCCATCAATGTGTAAATATATTATAATATGTATTGCTAATATCAAAATAATCCGTAAATAAAATTATAAAGAATTTAATATTGAATTTATATAAATAATTTTGTTTTTATATAGTAAGACGGTTATTAAAATATGACACACAATTATAAAATTTAGAATTTATGAAAATATTATAGAATTTAAAATTTTACGTGCATAGCACGGGGTTCATGCTAGTTCTATATAATTTAAAAGGCTAAAATTGTAAGAATTCAGAATTGAAAAAATTTGCGTCAAAATAGAACATCAAAAGACCCTCTTGCTATCGTTTAATACAATTTACTTTATGTGATATTGTAAATGAGTAAATTAATCCTCTATAAAAAAAAGTAATTTACGTTCCCGTATCTTTTAAAATGAAGATTTCTTCGGTTTAAAAAAATATAGGGGATAAATTGCTTCATTTTAAAAAATACAAGAAGATAAATTGCTATTTATTTTTTCATAAGAGGTGAATTTGCTCATTTGAAATATTACAGGTTGCTTGCATTTAAAATATTGTCATTTTATTATTATTTAAAATTTTGAATTATTTAAACATTAATATATGGGTAAATTACATTGACACCCCCTAAGGTTACGCATAAATTCACAAACACCCCCTGTCATTGGCAAAATTACAGTAACATCGCCTGAGGGGTGTTAACGTAATATTTTTATGAGGTATTTGTGTAAGATTTATCTTTTAATAGGAGGGTCTTGTTGTAATTACAACTATAACCTCAAGGGATGTAGTTGTAATTTCACAAAAGACAATAGGTGTTTGTTTATTTTGACATAACCTCATGGGATGTTAATGTAATTTACCCTTAATATAAAGAACTAGTTACCACTGACCCCACCTAGCCTGTTTGCAACCCAATCCAATTTTTAACTTATTAATTTAGACACATTTTGAATTTGACCAATCCACCCATTTGCCACCCTACTGTAAACAAAATTGGTCCCCTCAAAGCTCCAGGTCCAGACGGCCTTAATGGTCACTTTTTTCAATTCTTTTGGAACTAAATTTACTATCATCCCGGTAATATTGTTTTTTTTTTTTTTTTTTTTTAACAGGAGTTATGATCCATATATAAATTCTTCTATAATAATATTTATTCCTACAAAATTAAATCCCCAACTTATTAAAGATTTTAGACCTATCAATTTTGTAACGTCTTTTATAAAATAATTTTTAATATTATTGTAAACCGGATGTGTCCCTTTATATATAATCTCATTTAATCCTATCGAAATGCATTTATCTAAAAAAAGACACTTTAGTCATAATTTTATAATGGCTCATTAACTAGTACTTACACTGCGGATCACCTAACACAAAAAAATTGCTTCATGTCTATCAAACTCGACCTAGAGAAAGCATATGATAGGTTTGAATGTACTTTTATCGAGTTTGCTCTTGGAAAATATAATTTTTCTAGATATGTAATAGAAAGAAGGGATAAATACAAAAAACCACTTGTGTTATGCAAAATTATTTGAAAACCCTCCTGTGTTAATAAAATAGGAAAGAAATCTCCTGTGTTATCATAAATTCTGCAAAAAAAAAAAAAAATTCATTTATGTCATAACAAATGGAGGGTGGATTACACTTGCCATTTGTGCGAGTATGGATGTTTTATTCTCAACTTTTAACAATAAATGCGGTGAGAAATGACAAAAATACCCCTTTTATGTATAAACTATACTTTATCATAAAATAAAAAAATAAAAAAAGAAGATTGTATTTTAAGTAATAACTATACATTATTAAATTAATTAAAATTATTATTTAATTTAAATATATTTTAATAAATTATATTTATGTATAGATATACTAATTACATATCAAAACACCAAAAATGGAACTCAAATTTTAAGTTATTATATTTAATATTAATATTTTAAAATTTATCATAATACATATTTAACATAAAATAATTATGGTGTACTTAAGATAAAAAGAAATTAATTTTTTTTTTTAAATTTTAGAAAAATAATTTAAAAATAGAAAACTATAAAAAATATTCTCCTTCACTAACTGGCTTCGGCAGTTGGCGGCGGCTCGCAAACCAGGGCGAGTCGTCGTCACCCAGGCTGCTAGCAACTCGCAGCTCACAAACCTGGGCGAGCTACCATCGCCCAGCTTGGGCGACGACAACTCGCCCTCTATCTGGGCGACCATCGCCTAGAAAAGGGGAGTAGCCTAGATCTAGGTGACGGCGACGCACCCTAGATCTGGGTGATTGTTGCCTAGAGAATAAAAGGAACGTCGGTCGCCCCATTCCAGGCGACGACGACGCCCCTTTCTGGGAGACAGTTGCCCGGATTGAGAGCGAGTTGCCGTCGCCTGGAACCAGGTATCGGCGACACGTTTCATCTGGGTGACGGTCACCTAGAGCCGTCGCCCCCTTTAAGCAGCTGGGCTACGATGATCCATACAGAGATGGCCGCGACGGGCCGCTGCCGCTGAGGCGACACTCGTCCGTCGCTGCCTCCGACGGGTGTATATATATACAACATATCATATATCATATATCACAATATATATAATTATGTATATATATAAACAAAAAAATATATTTATATATTAGTACAATCTGGACCCTTCATTTTCTATCATTGAAGATCAACGACTATTAAACAAAAGGTATAACGGGTAATAGATCAAAACATTTAACGTCGTTAATGGGAATAAACGGCGGGGGAGAGTGTGCATAGTTTTAGAAAACACATAAATTTTTTTTTACATATTTTATTATCACAAGGGGTTTTTCAACTAATTTTACGTAACACATGGGAGTTTTATGTAATTATCCAATGATAGAATAATGAAATGTAGAATGAGTGTCTCTTATTCTCAAATTGTTTTCTACCCAAACACCCTTAGTTTAAGACAAAAGAATATTGTAAAACATATAAACATAAAGAAGTCGTCTAAAAATGATAAATATCAAACAATAAACTTAAACTTTAGGCGCCTTAACAAAGAAGCCTTGTACCGTATTTTAAACAATATTCGAACAAAAATAATACTTGGTAAATATCTATCATATGCAGGGAGACTAACTTTGATTAAACATGTCGCAAATAGCACCCCCACAATATGTTATGGGAGCATTTAGTCCACCTATACACCTTAAACTCAATAACCAAAATTTCTAAAAAGTGTCTCTAGAATTCAACCCTTAATATGAACAAACGAAGCCTTGTTCATATTTTCCTACTTGATGATTATGGAAAAATATAAATATAAATAAATCTATCCCTTTCATAGAAGACTCAATATTTTGGTGTCTAGGAGATGGTCAGCAATTTAGGTTATCTGAGGATAAGTGGATGGACAATCATACCATTATAGAAAAACAAATAATATTCCCATATCATATAAAAATAAGACAACTACTTTCTTTACACAACCTAAATATTGTTCATATTGGAATTTGAATATGTATTGTCAGGAATTCTTACCTCAAGATATCATAGAGTGTATAAGAGGACCTATAGAATGTATAAGAACATTGGTGTCAATCCACCATATATGTAACTTTATAGGACAAAGAAGGAGGCAATCGTTAGCGTTGAAAGCAACCATGCAGATTCATTTGGGATACTCACTAAGTATGTTCAAATGGTGAGTAGGACTAACCCGCGCAACATTTTTAAGCTTCAATATTCCCATGAAACAGATTGCATTCCATCCACCTTAACATTCAAGAGATGTTTCATGAGGCTGGAAGCTCTTAGGAATGGATTTCTGGAGGGTTGCAACTCATTCATTGGGTTTGATAGTTGTCATTTGAAGGACCGTTATGGTGAGGTGCTATTGGTTGTAGTGTGATTGGATGGGAATAATGACTCCATTGGCCTTTGTTGTGATGGAAGTTTAATGCAAGGATAGTTAGGGCATTTTCTTTAAGGCCCCGATTACTTTGAGGGCCGTATTAAACGAATGATAGGATTATCTTGAACTAAATGAATGAGAAAAAAGTCATGTATTAATTAAGGTGTTTACTTACATGTAGTATTGAAATTCGATAAAATCTGTGAAGTGTTTACTTTGATGTATGTATTTATTTTGGTTTGCAAAATGACCTATTAGCCCTTTAACCAAACCCATTTTCTACCCAAGTTTAAAACCCTAATCTGCACAACAATTCCAACGAAGAAGCTCGGTGATTTTTTTTACGAAGCCAAACGGGCTTGAAGTAAGATCATTACATGTAATTTGTAGATATTATTGTACTTCATTGTTTAGCTAATTGTACTTTATTGTACATTCTTTGATTTTTTTTCTTCATTGTTTATTTGGTAAAAAACCCACTAAAAAGCCAAGAAAGGGGTTACATTAAGCATAACTCGAGCTCACTAAACCACTAAATAATCGGTGAGAAGTGTAGATTTAGGTTGTAAATTAGTTTACACCGTGACAAGAAAAAATGGAGTGTAAAATGAAGAGGAAAAAAACACTATTATCACCTGTGTCTTACCTTGAACTCGAGAGCAGCTTTCAGTGAAGAAGAAGATAAGTGAGGATATGGGATTGCTTTGACCTTGACCGATTTTGGTAGGTGAGGAGTCGAAGATTTCCATCTAGCAAAGTGAGGACAAATCGGACATTCGCCAGATGCAATAATTGTTGTACTAATATTGGGATAACTAATACCACCTCCTTTAGTAGTATTAGTTATGCAACCGGAACAGTGTTTAGTACCGGGTTTTGATTTTATACCAGGCTCCCGTACAAAAAAGTAAACACAATATTAACCTATACTATTTTTCTTCTTTAAGCTAATACACTAAAGTAAACGGGGCCCAAGTGTTTAGAGAACATGGTGGAGGATTCACTTTGTTGGATGGTTTCAGGTCCAAGTTGATGTCTAGGATTTCAGTTAGGTGTGAGAGGGCAAAAAAGTGAAAAATATTGTATGGCCAAATATGTTGAAGTTGAATTGTGTGACGGAGGAAGCAAAGAGTTATAGGATGTTAACCGCGAGTGAGTTTGAGTTTTAAGTGAATAAGAAAAACATGCACTATGTTGTAAATGTGCAAGAAAGAACATGTAACCATAAAGTGTAGGATATTTTTGGAATCTCATACAAGCATGTTGCATTAGCAATTGAACATAAGGGAGACAATATAGAGTTATACACAGATCCTTCTTTCCAAAAGTGCATGTACGTGAAGGTATATTCTCAGAAAATCCCACATTTTGGCCTTTTTTGAATGTGTATCCTAAGTCTATATTGCCCTCACCAATTAAGAGAATGCTTGATAGGCCAAAGAAACGTTAGGAAACCAAGTGCTTTGAAATGAAACGAATGTGGTCACACGGGCCACAATAGGAGAACTTGTGGAGACCACCAATTCACCAAAGAAGAGGAAAGGAAAGGGTTGCAATTCAACGTGTATAAGTTGTTATATATGAAACACAACAGTTAGGGCTTGCTATAATAATTTAATATTATCATGATTTTAATCGTTGTGTTTTGTTTATCTTTATAGGTGAAGTTTGATGAAAATGTGCCTTTGGCGCAGGCGGTTAGAGTAGTAAAGAGGCAAAAAAGTCCTCCTCTAACTCAACAAAGTTAAGCTGAAGTAAATGCACAAGATGGTGGGACTTTAATACTTACAAAAATATGGATCCATTTTTCGATCCAAATTGAAGTGGATGCAACCACTGTTGCATTTTTTTAGGATGCTTAGTCTCAAAACCTCAATTTTCAAATTACTTGCATAAATTGAATGACATTTCTGGATGGTTGTTAAGTTATTTTATTGGGATTAAACGACATTTCTGGATGTTATTTTGCTGGTTTGATGGTGGATTATCTGGTAGTATTTTACTTACCTTTTGTAATGCTTAAATAATGACAATTTTTTTTGTTGGCAAAGTGAATGCCATATTTCTCAGGTCTGTGTGTCTATGTTAAATTTATTTTTCATTATGATCAGACTTTTACAATCTTTATGTTAAAAATATGCTATTATGATCATCACCAAAAATATATTTATTTGGCCTATATGTTTATAATGTTGTAGAATATGATCATCGCAAAAAATGGTAATGTGATGATTGTAACTTTAAAATACAAATATTTTATTAAAATAAACAAATTTGGCTCATAAAAGCCACAAATAATAGAAAACTAGTTATTAGAAATATATATATATATATATATCTATATATTTAGTCGATGCATGTTATTACTAACACCGTTTTAGTTATAAAAATTACAAATTCACGCTCAAGGTATTTTGATCAGCAAAATTTATGAAAATTCTACCCAAAGGCAAAATAGGAAGATTACAAATATATTTTGGCTAACATTAGCATTTATTGTTATTTTCACTAACAGAGAGGCCAATTTATAATAGGTAATAACCCAACAAGGTACGTTTATGTAATTTTTATAGTAAAGGGGAGCATTAATATATTTCATAGTAACAGGAGAAGTTGGTGTAATTATTCCTAAAATTTAATCAAAGATCTTAACAAGGCCCACTTTAAGTAGTAAATTTGTCATAAAATTATTTGTGGCTTATTTATTATTAATTCAAATTTTTTTAAAAAAATAATAGAATTAATATTTAATTAAAATATATAATATTATAAGTTCGACTTTACTATTTTTTTTTAAATTTTATATTAAAGTCGAATTCTGAGAATTCGACTTCAAATGATTGAAGTTGATTTTCCAAAATTCGATTTGAAGTCGAATTCCAGGAATGCAACTTCAACTCAAATACTTTTATTTTTTTAATAATATAATTATTTTTGGTTAATCATAATTTTGACATTATAATTATATATTTAATATTTACACACACAAAAGACTTGCAATAGTTATTACAAAAATTGCAATAATTATTTTATTGATATAAAATACGATCCTATTACAAATATTATTTATCTTCTGCGGCCCTTCACTGACGTATCAACTTATTTTCAATTGCCTTCCCTTTGTTGAGATTGTTATCTTTTACAAGTTTGTAGCAATAACATCATCAAGTTGGTTGTATATTTATATCGATAATGATGATAATGAATAAAATGAGCCAATATAGAATGTGAGTGAAGAAATAAGATGACCTCAACGCCGACCGCGTCAGTGCACTTATGGGATGGACGGTCACTTTTTATGAATTGTAATTATTGTAATTTTTTGTATTTTATAGTGTAATAATATATAAATAATAGTAAAAAAATGAACGATTTTGGACTAAGTCCATATATGTGTATGGGTGTTAATTACTTTGATAATATTTTAAAATTAGTAATTTGATAATATAATTACTTTAAAATAATTATCACCTATAAGTTAATTTAATTCTCCTAATATTTTTCCAATTTATTCTGTATTTCCCTATCTGTCGCGCCTAAAAGCAATGTACTCTTGAGCTACAGAGTTGTACCTCGAAATTGACCCTAATTCCTAAACCATCACTCTGATACCGTCATTTCTCAAGAAACCCTGAAACAAGCCTCCAGCACGGTGTTCGTCTCTTCTCCGCTCAATCTTCAGAGAAAATGCGAGCCCTTCTTCGCACGTTAACGCAGCTCTCCATCAAACCCAACAGTAAATCCGGGCAGTTCCAGAACGTCACTCCTTTCCTCGCTTTCCAGAAACCATTTTCTACTCAAGATGAAAGCGGCGACAAAGAGCCGGATTGGGCGGCCCATTTCGGTGGAACCGGGTCTTCGGGCGCGGACCCATTGGGCTGGGACGCGGGAGCTTCGTCTTGGTCCACTGGCCTGACGAAGGAGCACTTCGACGGTGAAGTAATCGGGCAGCAGGTGACTTCGGATTCGGGCCAAAGCCAGCGCAGTGCGGGCGGCCCGGGTCAGTCCCAGGGGCGTAAGTGGTATTCGGATGCAAGGTGGACGGACCAGGAGATGTCAAAACTGAGGGAATTAGAGGCGGTGAACCGTAGGAGTAAGGCGTTTGTAGATGGCTGGGATGATAGAATGGATGAAATAACCGTGTTGATGAAACAGGTAAGAGTTGATCTTTCTTAATTTTGTTTTTGTTATTTGTAATTTGATGTTGGAAGAATAAGGCAAAATTCAACTATCTTATTGTATGCGTATTTCTTGTCTGCGTTTGAGTATCTTAAGATTTGGTAGTGGTTTAATCGTCATTTATGCGGAAAAGAATTGGGGAGATAGAGTGATGCTCTTATTTGGTTAAAGTGTCTTCTATATTTGCAGCAATGAAGGACTTCGAATTTCCTTGGAACTGAAGTTTAGAAGTTCCCTGCCGTATATGTATGAGAGTATTCACATAGCAGGGACATTGCATACGTACATATGTGAATGTATATGAATTTTTTGTTTGCCATAGTTTTGGTGGTATTTATTGGAACGGGTAATTCAGGTTTAGAAAACAAAATGTGTTGGTGTAAGGTAATATTCTTGAAAAATTGTGAATGAAGGCGAGGGAGCCTGGTGCCAGGGGGTCGTACTTGAAGGATTCAGAGAAGGCAGAGATGTACAAAAAGCACAAGGAGAATCCAGAGGTGTACACTGTGGAGAGGTTGGCAAAAGAATATAGGATCATGAGGCAGAGGGTGCATGCAATTTTGTGGCTGAAGGAGCTTGAAGAAGAGGAGGAGAAGAAGCTTGGGCACCCATTGGATGATTCGGTTGAGTTGTTGCTTGATACTTGTCCTGAGTAAGCGGACTTAATTTATGTGCAAGCAGTTTTGATGAATCTTGTGCTTTTGATATTGCACTTATTGATGTGGTGTGGAATTATGCTGTATATACATATAATGTGTGTGTATATGTGTTTATTTTGATAGTATTATGAAATGTATGTATAGTTTTATCGATTGGTTTCATCATCTTGATTCTATTTAAATTTTTACGTACTATGCAAGAGGGTGGCAGTTCTGCTTATAGTCATTGTGGTTTGCCTACATACATGTATGCCTCTATTGTGCATATCTTTGATGTATGCTATAGTGGATACTTTGTCATAAGCTATGTCTCGAACATAGAAATTATATAATGATTAGAAAGTGGAATTTGTTCGGATTTCTGTGTGTGCATGAGAACCACGGGATTGAATATTCTTATTCATTCAATTTCCAGTTGTAGATGTCCATACTCCATAACACAAAAAAGTGGTTTGCCAGAAACTGAGTTATCATTTTAACATAATTGATTTGTAAGCATTCCAAGTTTTAGTGCAACCGAATGATTTGTAGCTGTAAACAATTCTCATGTTAACAGAAATGTATTGATCTTGGGTACATCAGAGTTGATTGTCCTGTTCATAATTTGTCAAACAATTGTTGATGATTCCCAATTTTATCAATGGAACTTCATTCATGTTCCTTCTGTCATGATTGTTAAAGGTGGTATTATGTTTTCTACTGGAAAGAGCGTCTTAATTGAATATTATGTGCTGGTGAAGTTCTATTGTGCTTGCCTTTGAATTTCGGCATCTACTTGATTCTGATTATTTTTCCTATTCATTGCCTTTTGATCCTGGATTAAGATTTCAATGGTCTTGTTTTCTGTGAATATATTCTGTTTAGTTTTGATTCTTTTGAATGTGTGAATATTAGGAAGTTCAAAGGACTTTTGCATGTTCACTTAAAACTGCTCTACATTTTCATACCTAGTGTTTTTACTGGATTTAACATGTTCTTGTTCAATACCTATGGGTTGGCCTATGTATTTGGAATATCTTGTTGTATTTACCTTTCTTTGTATATTTATTTTGTTCTGGGTTGCTTTTTCCTGTTTGTTTTAGACTTATTAGTTTAAAATTCTAAGGGCTTTCAATATAGCTGTACTGTTGCCAAACTGGATTACTGAGATGATGTATCTCTGGTTGTGATGTTGTGGAAAAAACCAAGGGTTTTGTTCATTACCACAAAGTCCAAGAGCAAGTAGAGAAGTAGGTGTCATGGCACACGTGATAGATACCTAACTTTTTCCTGGGTCTGGGAAGGTCTGGCTGGTTAGTTACTTGGCTCTGCTCAAAACTGCATTGCTTTTTTTGTCCATCATGTACTAACATGGGATGGATATTTATCTGTCGGAGTTTGTGGTACTTGTTAAATTTTGAAACTGTGTGATAATTTTGAATGCACGATCGTATGTTTTAGATAAGAAGAATTTTAAAGTGGGCAAAGTCTTTATAGTCCTCAAACTCTTGAAATTATACAATTCTAGTCTCCTCACGCCTAAGTAGATCAATTTACTCCTTAATTTGGAAATGCATATCAATTTGTAGCTTTTTACTCAAGTCTCATGCTCATTTATAAGAAAAAATGGTTTGGATGAGCTATTGTGAGGGTAAAATGGGTTTCATACTATCATTTTACTCCTTAATGTGGAAATGCTATTTTATAAGAAAAAATGGTTTGGATGGGCAACTGTGAGTGTAAAATGGGTTTCATACTGTATTTCCTTCTGAAGTTATTTTTCTAAAAATCATCTGGAGGACCACAAGTACTAGATATTCCTAAAGGCCCAAAGACTAAACGGTTCTGGTAGACTTGATTGGCTGCATTCTTTAAGGTAATAAAACTATCTGAAAATACTTGAATCTTCAAGACGATGTTACTGAATAATTGCCTTTGATATTGGATTACCATGTACGTTAGTGAAGTACAGCCACAGTGTTGTTGTAATTTATACGGTATACAATTTTATATTGTTCACAAGTTATACATGTCTGATATATTGTCGCTAGTTAAAAGTGTCACAGTAATCAACACTTATGCATTTTCAATTTTTTTTCTATGTTGGGCAATTCATAAGATGCACATCATGTATATTCTTTTGCACTTCAATATATATATATATTCTATATCTTTAATGAAGTTTCACTGAAATGTTTTGGCAAAAGACATGAAGAATAACCATTTGTATACATGAGTAGGGTTCTCTGATTTTGCTGTCTTCTTTGCATGCAAATGCAGCCTCCCACCTCCCCCTTCTACTCAATTTCCATTGGTCCCAAACACCTTTTGTACACATGAAAATGTAAAGTAATATATGTGAAATTGACATTGGATATATTTGTCCCTGATACATATTTGTTTACTTACAAAAATTGGATTTCATTGATCTGCTTATGTAATTCTTTCATTTCCTGAGCTAGCTTGATGTTTTAAAGACATATCTTTCACATACCTCCAAAATACCAGTCACTAATTTTCTGCTTACAGAAATCACTTATCCCCAATAAAGAGAGGATTCACTAAGGTGAAAGAGTGTTTTTCTTTGGGTCAAAGCAAAAGTTATTCTTGGTGATTTTAACTGTGAATTCCTGGAGATATTGGCATCGGTTGTCGTTTTCTCGTTCTGTTTTGGTCGCATCACTTCAACTTCTTTTCAATTTTGTTGTGAGTCCAGCATTTACTTTCTAATGTGCTGAAGGATGCTATTCTTTGTATTTCCAAATTAACTTCTGCCCCATGCAGGTTTTTCATCTCTCATGATAGGGAATTCCATGTTGCATCCCTGCCATATAAGCCAGATTTCAAGGTCATGCCTGAGGGTTGGGATGGCACTACTCGTGACCCAGATGAGGTGCACTATGAGATCTCTATGAAAGAGGACGAAATGTTGTACCAAGAATTTGTGCAGAGGATGAATTTCAACAAAATGAAGGTGAACATTCAGTTTGTTACTATCATAAATAGCGAGTACTTGTTTCATGTTCAGGCTTATGTTTAGTTGCTTTTAGTGACCTGTGTGACACTGTCATCCTGTCTTTTAGATGGCAAAGAAGGTGAAATGCCACAAATACAGCAGGAGGCGTCCATCTGAAGGTTGGAATTTTATGGTGGAGAAACTAGGTCCCAGAGGCAAGCGTGGTAATGGAGGTGGCTGGAAGTTTGTCAGTGAAGCAGATGGCTCCACCAGGCCTCTAAATGAGTTCGAAAAGATGTTTGTGAAAAGAGAGACTCCTCGCAGGCGGCGGAAGATCCTCCCATGATTTTAGTTGTGATCAATTGGTAGCAAAAGCGGGAATTTATACATAAGTGTAATTCCCTTGAGACTTTTCTGGCAGGGCTCTTTTGAAGTTTGTTAGCTTTCCCGTGGACTGAGGCATGCCCGTTTCCTCTCGTTCAGTCCTTTGCCTTTCTCAGACGATAAACACCATACAAAATTTTCTTCTTACCAGCTGCAGTGAGAGCAAAATGGGACAAATGCTTAGATATTTTTACTGATACAGGCACTTGTAAAGTCGAATGTTTTCCCCTGCAGCCCGTTGTGAGTCTATTTGTTAATCTTCTGCTGCCTTCCTTCTCCTACGTGCGCTATATAGTACATTTGCACACTTTTGCTTACCCCAGTGACATGTGTGGATGTTGTCTGCAGTTTTAATGTTATTGTGGAGTTGACCCTTGAGGTAATAAAGTTCAATTAGTATTACATGCTCAGTAGAGAGGTAAGTGGGGGTGTTTTGCCTGTGAAGAAGGCATTGCTTGACAAACATCTGCCAGATTCTGCTTGACATACACATTTTAGTTACTGATATGTAACGATTGTGCACATAGATAGCGTCTATTTCGCTGGGAGAAGCTTTCCTTTTGTGCACTTACCAATAGGTGTTTGTTATGAGGGTGTTTGGCTTTAAGTTTACCCAAAAAGTCTTATTAGAAATTTTTGGATCTTATAAGATGTTAAATTTTATTTTCAAAGTAAGTTATTTAAGTGTTTAGGTAATTAAGACTTTAGAGTTTGTAAATGTTATTCATGACAAATTTATAATTAGGGTAAATTATATCTACTTTCCTTGAAGTTTGACATAATTATAAATACTCCTTCATTGTTTGAAAAATTACAAATAGCCCCCTGAGGTTTGTAATTTTTAACCAAAGACTTGAAATTAACCATTTTGCTCTTGAGTTTTTTTATTAAAATTGTAGAAAAATTGGCCAAGGTAAATTGTATTATTGCTCCTCTGTCTTAAAAACTTAAGAAATCTCTCCCTGTACATTATAGTCCAAAATTTTTTTAAGAATTAAATAAAAATAATTCAGTGCATAAGGGTATTTTGTTCAGTTCACCCATAAAAATTGATGGAAATGAGTTATTTGTTAGATAATTGCAAACTTCAGGGGGGTGTACGTAATTTTTCAAGCAACGAACGAGTTTTTGTAATTATGCCAAACCTCAGGGGAGGTAGATGTAATTTACCCTTATAATTATTTGAAGGAATTTTAATTAGTCTGTTGAGATTTTAAAAATAAGTTGCTTTCTAAAGGATATTATGAGCTTCTGACAGTTTATCTTTAGAACTTATAAGTTGAATCTATCTAACATTTTATAATATTTTATAAATTTTTAGATATTTTATAAAATGTTTTATAAAATTATTACGTCATCTAAACCACCTAATCCAAGGTTTTGGCCAGTGTTTAGGGGAATCTGGTTATTGGATTTAAACTTAGATCTACTTCACCCTTATTTCATTTATAGGTAGATTGTGATAACTTTAGCTTTATCGTGTTTATAATAGAAAAATAATTGCATTTTATTATCATTTTGAGTAGATTTATTTAGGATTCAATACCTTTTAGTTTCCTTCCTTCCTGGAATTTTCTTTTTGAGTATTTTATTTTTTGCAGGCTTAGTTAGGAAAAAAAGAGTCAAAATTGCAAACACATGCAGTTACACGGCCTAACCGTGTACTGTCATATGCCTTAGTTTCTTCCAAGCAGAATTCTAGTTTCAGACAGTCTGGAACACGGCCTGGCCATGTTCTTCTCTCTTGAGCGTGTTCTTGAGTTAGAAGCAGTTTTATCAGAATTATTCTCCATTCGTGATTTTTCAAGCTTCAAGCTATAAAAAGAGCGGATGATTGACGTTCAAATGGGATAGAAACGCTACATTCTCATCAAAACGTTATTTTGATTTCTTCCGAGGAGCTTGGAGCAAAGCGAGAAGTTCTAGGAATCATCAAGCTGGTCAACAGATTCGGATATACTTTTTCTATCTCTTCTTCTCTTTGGTGTTTTCCGTGATGTTTAGTTTATGATTTTTATTGCTTTTGTTGTCGAGGTCAAGGCTGAGTAAACATATTGTCCTAGAATTAGATTAAACCACTTGGTAGATTAATGGTAAAATTAATTAAATAATATTAAAAAAAAATAAATTTATGAAAATAGTGTGAAAATGAGGATGCTAATTTTATAGGCGAAACCGATATTACAAATACCGGTTTCAAGATAAAAAAATTTAAAAAACAAAAACTGGCAGAAGGCGCTGTCTAAGACAACAACTTCATTAAATGTGTGCATGCATACACACATTTGTTACATTCATGCACATATTTTTTGCTTGCATGCACATACAATTTTTTTTTAAATATTAATTAATAAAAAATAAAATTTTAAGTTATTATTAAATAATATATTTAATATTTTTATTCATATTGTGTACAAAAAAATAATAAAGTATTGTGTGACTTTATCGAGGTAACGACGCCAATCATTTTTCTTAAAATAATTACTATCAAAATATATTTTTAATTAAAAATATTAATTTTAATTTAATGATAATATTATTAATATTGTGTACAAAAAATTGACAGTAATTGATGGCTAGTAAATTGTTGAAACTTTGGAGATTGGTAGTTTTATGAGATTCTCAGTTGCTCAATCCTTTTCGTGTAAGGCTTCAAGTAAGATTGAAAGTTCGAGTTTCATCAATTTTTTCTATTGCTTCGTTGACAATATTCTTCACATGCTCAACAAAAACAAATCCATCGGTAGAAAAATAAATTCCTTTGCTTGATTGCTTGCAATTGAAAAATTTTGCTCATCAAATTCACTTGACGTTGGGATACTTTCAAACTTGTCATGAAGATTCTCAAGTTGATCATCGCATGCTTGAACATGTTTCAGTAAATTTCCAACACCAGCAGTCAATGCCGCAACATGTTCTTGTAGTAAAGTGGTTTACACCATCATAACACTTGGACTTGTTGACAATGAATGGACCATATTACCATTGAGTAAATCTGTCTCTACAACTTGGGTTTCTTGGTTTGCCCCCAACTTAAGTGGAAACAATCCAAATTAATTAATTGGTTGTCCAGGTTGAGTTCTAGAGCTGGAAGTATTTTCGAAGTGTTCCCATCCCATCACGTGCACTTGCTAATGGATACGTATTTTTCCATTAAAAATTGGACGAAAAAATCATGTGGGACTAACATTGAGAAATTTTTTAAACATATACGATACAATGTGATAAAAGTGTAACAAATAGGACTAAATTAAAAATGAACTTAATATATGGGACTAAAAATTTCAATTTTTCCTATTTGAAATTCGGGGAATTGGAAATATTTTTCTTTATCTCCATTTGCCTTGCTAGTTGATTTGTGATGAGAATAGATGAGAGTAGTGATGGTCCAACTTGGCGTGTCAAAATTTGTGAACGTAAATTTTATCGTGTCTTTGATGAACGATTCAATTCCCGCCTTAAACGCTTTGAATATTTTTGAATTCGAGAAACTTCGTAAAGATAGTTAATTTTTTCTTCTCTTTGTTCTCTATGTATGTGTGTAAATGAGCTTAAAGGGCTCCTTTATATAGGTGTTAAAGAGATAGAGTTATGATGTACTTGAACACATTTTGTATTATCTCTTTGAAATTTAATTTAAAGAGGTAATTATATTTAATATTAGGTAATACATGATTGGTTAATTGACATAATCTCTTTAATATTTATATTTTCTAAAGAGGTCAATATCAAAATTATTTATTTGATTTGATTGGAGCATACATACCATTGCTCCATGTGGAGTCGTCTGATTGGCTTGAATCTTTGATTGCAAAACATGATTTGATTGAGCGAAATACTTAAATTTTGGCACTTGTCAGCCATTAATTTGATGAAAAAATATATTAAAATATCAATTAACTTAACTATTTATATTTAAAATTAATTTAATAAATTCTAAAATACAACTATAAAACAAAATATAATTGATTATTAATATATTATATTAGACTTGTCCTCATCCAATCGGGCGTGAAATTTTGCTTATCTACAATTGTATCTATTTTTCCCTATCAAATTTATATTTTCAGTTGTCACGATTTTCTTTGTGTTTTGATTTTTATTTTCACAGGAATAATATAGACAAGTGAAGAGTAAGTAATTAAATAGCTTAATCATCACCCAAATTTGGATAAGAATTTTGCTGGTCCAAGCCATGAAGTCGAGAACGATCAAGGATATAAAAAACATGAAGATATCAACATATTTAATATGATGAAGTAACAAAATTGATGTTCATGAAAGGTAATTAAGAAGCCGTGACCTAACCGGAGTTTATTGGGAAGGAGTCAACATCTACATGCACCTCTATATTTAATTGGATAAATTAGATTGATATCTTTGATGTTGAATTTAATTATACAGATACTCTTATTCTTTGTAAAATTATAAATATATTATTAAGATTGTAGTTGCAATTACAAAGATACCCCTATTCAGTGACGATGAATTATATTTTTACGGGTTCAATAAATGGAAATTGATATCACAAAACGTGAGATCGACTAAATTTTTATAAAATAGGGTTCAACTCAGAGAACTTCACAAAATCCCAATACAAGTTTTTTTCGTAAACCTCTACAAATGAGAAATGGGGGTGTTTATACTAAGACGAATTTACGCTATTTAAGGTAGGTAAGGGAAAAATAATCATCTATTTTTATTTCGCGGGCTTTTTTCGTAAACCTCTACAAATGAGAAATGTGGGTGTTTATACTAAGACGAATTTACGCTATTTAAGGTAGGTAAGGATAAAATAATCATCTATTTTTATTATACGGCTAAAACTTAGTGGCCAAGATTACTTCAGTAATTTATTAAACCGCGTTGATTTGATAAATTTGACCTTAGATTTCTCTTTTTGAGAATGTCCGTCTTGCTTTATTTATCTTGATTTCTTTCCTCTATCACATATTAGTGGGAGGAATTAATAAGTTTAACTAATTTGTCCACAATAGGCTTTTGAATTGTTCTGAACTTTAAGGAAAATAAGAAAAATATATATAGGAAAAATGTCATGTGTTCATTTCAAGTTTCTCGTCTGGGAGATTGATAATATTGACACACTACCTACATTAATTGCAAATAAAAAACTTTATTATTAATTTATAAGCTTCAAAACCTCTTTTTCTTAACAAGGTGCTTTTGCAAGATACAACTGTAAGATTCATATAAACTCATAGTGAATAATACTTTACGTGAGAAATACATCATATATGGAAGAGATTAATCATTTTAGTTTATCGTAAGAAGCACTACTAATCATGCATGTACATGCACATGTACATTATTTTTGTGTAAAATTATATTTTTAGTTGGTATTTTTGATCCTGTAACTTATTTTATTTATACTTTTAATCTTTTTTTTTTTTTACTAATTTCGTTTTGAATATCTCACATTTGGTTCGCTTTTGGCAAGTTTAGTCCCGCGTTGATAATTTTGGTCCTAATGACCTATAGTTGCAACACCAAAAATAAGATCTGATCCAGTGTAAAAGGGACCAATATTATCAACACAGGACTAAATTTTTCAAAAAATGATAAATATAAGATGTTTAGAACTAAATTCGTAAAAAGAAAAAGACTAAATATGTAAAAGGAGTAATTTATAAAACCAAAGTACTAAAAATCTATAATTACCGACAAAAATATAATTTTGCCTTCTTTTTGAGTAGCTGTTTTATAAGAATATTGATTATTCGTTCAATTTCAAATGAAGAGAATGAACACATGCCATCATAGTGTTGAGAACTATATGTCCAAGGCTTGTTGATTATATGGCATGAGGGCAGAAAAAAATTAAATAAACAGATAGAAAGCAAGAATGTCTTTAACTCACTAAATAAATAAACAATAGACTAATGACCTCTTAGCCCAATAATTAAGGTTGAGGTCTCGTAACTTAGTTTCATATCACGAGTTTGAGTCCCACCATATGTGGTAGTGTTTGTCTCACTTTTATATGAGTTTATTATAATTTGTTATTTTATAATTCTTAATTATATTGATGGATTGATTGAATCGATATATTGCTCAGTTGTTCAATTTATTCAAACATTGATGCACGTAATAATGATATTATGACACTTATATCTAAAAAAAAAAAACAATAGAGAGACCTGCACCGGGCGCGCTAAGAGATAGATTTGAAATTATATGAATTTCAAATCTATAAAAATATATTCCTTGGACTTATTTGGATAATTTTAAATTTAAGAATTTCAAATCATTATATTTTAATTTTGAATTATGTTTTGTTAAGTATTAGTGGATTTTAAATTCTTTCATATGTAGTTATTTGAAATTTTTGCTCCAAATTCTTTTTCCAAACCCACATTTATCAATCCAAATATAGCCTAAGTGTGGACTTGGATTGCCATATTTCAGTCTAATGGATTTAATTAAATTCATATTTTGAATTCATTTAGGTTCATTTGGTTCAAGTGAGAGAAAAGGGGAAGTGCAAAGGTATAAGGGAGGGAAAGAATAATAATTTTTTTCTAAGTTGTTTGATATGATTCCAAGGGGAGTAAATCTCAAATACTTCCATTTATTTGGTATAAGAAAAATAGATTGATAAGAAAAGATTAATTTTTTATAATTTTACTGATTAAGCCTTCCTATTCATTTTGTATTACAAAATAAGTTAGTTAAGACTATACTAAAATAATTTTAGCATATAGAAAAATTAAAAACCTTATTAATAAAAATATTCCTTAAACAAAAACAAGAACAATAGTTATTATTAATAAAAATATTCATCAAAGTGATCAGTATTGTTCATTTATTCTAAACTATTTAATTTAAATAAAGTTAGGATTATTGACAAGTTAATAATAAAAAATTCTGAAAAACACAATAACAAAGTATGTTTACCTAATTGTTGACTTCAAAGTAGTAGTTTTTTGGCGATTTGGTTATTTTTTTCTCAAAGATTATGTACCGTTATTATTGTAGGAACAAGAAAAGAATTTGAGGAAAAGTATATAGGAGTAATATAGTAAATAAAGATTAAAAAAGTTTCTTTTTTTTTTCTTTTTTGCTTTATACATTCACTTTTCCACCCAATTTTTAAACGTAAATAAAATTGGACTTCGGAGTAGTTTCATGTACAGTTTTACTTTCCATGCATCTCTTCTCCCTAATCAAACACAAAACTTTTTTGTTATAGATCTATTTTTTTTTTTTTCAACTTCTCTTATACTCCCACTTTTCACCCCAACCAAACAAACACTTAACTTATTTGGTTCATAAAATAAATAAATAAATTTTAATATTTTTCATTGAATTTATTAGATAAGCCTTTATCTGATGGATCTGAAATCCATAACCAAGTTATTTTAAAACTTTTTTCAATGCACTAGAATTATTAGTCTAATAATTTGAAATTCTTGTAGAAATTCCTTATAAATCTAAATAAGATATTTTAAATATATGAATTTAAAATCAAAGAAATACGATATTCGTTCATTTTAGCCATATTCGAATCCATTGTCCCAAACGCAATCGATATTCAAGTTAGACGAAATTTAGGGGTTTTTTTTTTTTGACAATTTATTATATAATCTAGAATTTCATTTAAAAATTCAAGCTTTATATATAACCACTACAAAAGAAATTGATTATTCGCTATACTTCCACGGGTTAAGAATCTTGCTAGATCAAGATTATTAACCACGATCAAATAAAATAAATGCAAAAATTTAAATTTTTATCACGGTTAATTAATATTTTCCATTGTATTTAGCATAGTCAAAATATTTGGTATGATTTGGTCATAACTAATATTTTGACCATGATAAATGATCGTTATGAAATCATGATTAATTTATATTGACTATAATTTTTTTTTTCTGTTGATCATAGTAATTAATCGTTGCAAAAAATTACGTTTTTTTTTTTTTTTGTGAACTTATACCCACTTAAATCTGGTTCTTCGGTCTAGCCCACTATTGGCTCCATCTCTTAATGCATGTATATGCTCTCTCTCACTGTCTCTCTCTCTCTCTCTTCCAACGCTCAGATCACTCCATCTCTTAATTAATGCTAGTGTGTGTGTGTCTGTTTAAAGTGAAAGAATTGGTAATAGCATAGAGTATCTGTAGCTTAACTGAAAGACAACAGACCCTCAAACAAACAAAAAGGTTCATGGTTATCCAACAATATAATTACAACCTCTGAGAAAAAAAAACAAAACCCTAGTCCTTAAACGATCGTTTCATCTAAAAACTTAATTAATTATACATAAAAAATCATATAATATTAATATTTTAACACGTTCTCATCACGTGCACGTAAAACCTAAACAACGCTGGCCGTTAAACAAGCAATTTATTTAGAGTAGAATAATTTAATATTTAATATTTTAATACGATGGTTTTTGAGTTAATAGAAGAAATCAGTCAATTACTAGCTACCAAAAGAATAGTAAGGAAAATCATGGAGATGAGGCTAAAAACTCATCTCTAGTTGCAGGGATCTGCAGTAAGCGCGCGGACGGAATGATAAGCAAGAAGGAGCCATGGAACTCAGGATGGATAGCGCCACTCCAGTTCAAATTAAGTCGAAAAACGTACCTGAAACCGGTCGTGGCGCTATCCCTCCTGAGCTTCACAGATCCTTCAAATTCGAGTCCTACGAACGTAAGTATATGTATGTTGTAGATGAGAAAGAGATAGAGATAAATAGGGTTTCCATTTTTGTTCTTTTGTTTGTTTTGTTTTTTTTCCTTGTGAAGAATGAGAAGAAAGTAATAGGGTATATATAGGAGGGTTGGAAGCTGGACAAGAAAAGGAATGGACCAAGTAAAATATGAAATGGGATTTAAGGTGTTTTGATGGTATATTGACATTTGTTGAAATCAACATGTATATGTCGGGTTGTCGAGAAAATTATAATTTTAGTTCTACAAGTATGATAAATAGTAATTTTAATTGTGTGAATTTATTTTGGTAATTTTATCTTGTAATTTTATAAATTTCGCACATTAAGGACAAAAATAACTAGAAAAGTACACGTGATCAGCTTTAATTTGGTGCACTTTTTCAGCCATTTTTGTATTTAATGTGCAATTTTTTTTTCAAAAATTACAGAATAAAATTATTAAAATAAATTCGTATAGGACTAAAATTATAATTTTCTGTATACGTTGGGGTGTCCTTACGTTTTGAGTATTAAATTTTTTGGGGCTTTCTTTATGATTGATTTCCCATGGTATTCTTGCTTTTAAAAACTTAATTATGGACTTTGTCAATGCGTCTGAACACAAATATTCTTAATTTCTCCACCACTCTAGGTTTAATTAAATACTATCATTGTCCTAAATGTCACTCTTTTATTTTTCTAAGACATGCCAAAATAAATTAAAGTTTCTTAATATGAATCTTTTGCCCAGTCAAAAATGGTTAAATCCAACAGACCACAAAGTGAAAATACTAAAAGGCGATAAATTCATTTATTGAATGGAAAAAAAAAAACGCGATCCCTGGATAAGGAAAATAGTAAGAGCTTCTTTTATACATGAATCTTTTTGCGTTGCCCATTTTTTACTAGAAGAAATATGATTTTTTTGTTACAGTTAATAATTAGTATGATCAGAAGAAAAAAATTATGCCGTATATTGAACCAGTGCTACATAACGGCCATTAGTCGCTGTTTCTGTAAGTGAGACTAAAACATTGGCTCTAAAATCATAGGAAATATTTGGCCATAACTAAAAATTATATCAAATATTGGTTATAGTAAAAATTTAAATTTTTGCATTGATTTTATTTGACCTTAATTAATCGTATTGATTTACAATAATTTTTACGTCGTGGTCAATTATAATATAGTAAAAAATTAATTTTTTTTAGTATCTATTTAGAGAAATTTTGTGTTTGTTAATGTTTTTACGAAAGATAAAATGCAATATATCCGGTCAAACAATAACATAACACATTAATTAATTAATCTCAATTTCAGTGTTACAAATAAAAATAACGTAAATAACATTGGTTAAAATAATAATTGTATCGAAATGAAATGAAGACATAAGTATGAAAAGGGGTAATAATTTAGGTTTCATAATATTATTGCAGTTTACCCCAAAAGGTAATATTGTTGTTTATGTTGGGCGGACCAAATGGGAAATAGTGATACAAAAGCTTGTTTTAGTCCAGAGTTTGTCCCATCGGCATGTTTGTTTGCATTCATTATTGTGTTGTCTTGTCCAAGATTTGAGGTTCATACAGATGGTTGTTTTTCTCTCTGTTCTTTTTTTTTTTTTTTTCATATTAATTATATTTAGAACTTTTTAAAGATGTGAAACTACACTTGCACTCTTTTGCAAATTCTTTTATTTACAATTGATGCTCTAAATTTGCACTCAGGCCCAAAGAAAATCCAGTTTGGCTCAGATCCTACACGGGGCCATAAGTACACATGGTCTAAATGGGAGAGACTCTCGGTCTAAGGCCCCAAGAATGGCCCTTGGGGGAAGTAGGCCGTACCAAAGGCCTGCCAGCCCAAAGGAAGGAATGGCCTGGAGCCTACTCGGTCGCCAGGGTGCCCGCTTGTGTAATTGACAAGAGGACATTCGTCCACGTAGAGGTGGGATAGCCACGTAGCCTATGACAAGGCTCAAGAATCTAGGGTTTACTCCAACTACCTTTAAGAATTTGGGATATTCGATCAAGAGCCCTCAACCGACCTGATCTCCAAAATCTCCTTCGAATTTGTTGAAGGCTTATCCAAGACAACTACCGACCCAAGTCCCAAGGGGGCTACACTTCGTTAACCGGTGGAGGATTGAGGCTATAAAAGCCAACCTCTCTCTCCAGTAGAGGGTAACACAACTTTTTCAATACATATGCACTAAGCACTAATATCATAAAGCAGTCTATTGCTACGTTATTACTCGTTATCGCTTTATTCTACTCAATCTTTATTTTTCATAATTGTTTATTGGCTTAAGCATGGGAGTGCTAATCTATTCTTATGCGGGTCCCCGTTCAAGGCTTGTAAAAAGTTCAGCCTAAGATACTAAGTTCAAGACATCCTTAAACAAGCAACTTTTTGCTCGCATCACAAATGTATCTCTTCCATCATGGTTTGAACAGAAAATGTTGACCTTAGCAAAAAATTCACATAAATTTTCTATACGTTAGCAAAAGTACTTCATCCAACATTGTAGGATTGAAATATAGAAGAAAAAAAATGTTTGTAAAGGCAATACGAAAAAAGAAACAAAAATAATCGTGATCATCTCTGAATCGAGAACAAATCTAAAAAGATTATTTAATTTAGTATTGTCTTGAGCATGGGTTCTTTCACTCATTATTTTAGCCTTCTCTAGGAGATTGCTAAGAAAATTTTATTTATTGCAACAAGGTATTTCATTGCTAAAAGTATAATATTTTGTTGGGAACACTATACACAACGATGTTTTTGTTGTTGCCAACTTCATAAGTAATTGCTTGTTGTTAAAAGTTCATCGCAATGAAAAACAAAAATTGGCGCCTTTAGTTTAACCATTGGCTACACACTTATTTCATTGCCTAAAGTGAATATATAGGCAACAAAAAATGTTGTTCTTAAAAATATTTCTTTTCGTAGATAAAATCCACATCTCATTGGTGAATACTTAAATGTTAAGATATTATATATAATGGTTTTGCAATAATATACATTATTGCAAAGTACAAGCTTTTAGGCCACAAAACATTTTGTTCTTGAAGACATAGTTGCATAACAACAATTTTCGTCCCGAAATATATATTTTTGGATGAAAATTTTGTTTTGTAAAGGTTTTTACACAATGAAAAATTGTCATTTCTAAATGATCTTTTTGCGCAACAAAATTATAATTATTCGTTCCTAGTGGTCTTATTTAAAGATGCTAGATTTTGTTCTTTCGACGAAAAAATTGATTGCTAAGAGCTTTTTGAGATATATCTAGAATCTAGATATGTGCGAATTTATATTTGCAGCGAATATAAAATATTTTTAAATTCTATGATTTTCTATTTTATTTCAAAATTATTTATTAATCAATTATCATATATAAAATTGATGCGATCAAAAACCTGCTCGTTCGAGTAAGCTCAATTTGAGATCTTTGGCCTAACTTTTCGAAAATCTTGAAACGGGATCTGCAAAAAATATGTTAGCACTTCGATGCTCAAGCCAGTATATGGTGATAGAAACAATAATTAAAACTGAAAAAGCGTAATAGAGTAACAATTCAGTGCTAGAGTATTTTAGGAAGTGTTTGCGCACGCTTCTCAAAAGTGCTTTTCAGCTTTTGGGACTAAAAATTTTAAAGTGTTTGAGATGACAACTTCTGCTTTTGAGACTTAAAAATAAACAAGCACTTTTGAGCCAAAAGCTAGAAGCACCCTAGCACCCTAGGGGTGCTTCTAGTTGCTTTGGTTTTTTCATAAATAAATTGAAGTTGAGTTGGGACAACTTTATCCTTATTATATTTTAAATAACCCAAAAATACCCATATCCATTATTCATCAGACTTCTAGTGAATTGAACACTGATAAATAATTCTTCAACTTCTCAAATTTTTTCAAAATCCTAAACACCATTATTTTCTCACATCTTACTTGAAAATACCTTCTCATATTGCATACAAGACTTTTCGTGATTCAACCGATTGAGAAGAAGCTTTCCGTGAGATTTTTTTTTAGATAAAACAGGTAAATAATCTCTTTCAAATGGTTTGATTTCAAAAAAATTGTACTTTTTTAGTGGATCAAACTTGAATCTTGTTGGTTCGATATGCTTTAGAATACAAGACTCAGATTTGTGCAAATATCTTGCATAGGAATACATCTCATAGCATGTTAAGAAATCAAATTCCTTTGTGCACTAACTGTAGCCGGTTGAATTTCGTGAATATCTTATATACACACACATCTCGTAACTGTTGTGGCTTGAATGTTGTGAATTGTCAAAAAGTATTAACAATTTATTCATTTGTGTTTGGATTGCCATTATGAGTTGTTTATTAATTATGAATTTTTTTGTATATATTCTGATTATTTGGGATAAGTTTTTGGATTTGTATTAACCGGCTTATTAAATTTTCTATTAATCATTGCAATGTGAAGTATCTCATATGTCGATTTCTTTAAGTGCAGATGATCTTGATTTCTATAATTTTCAAAAAAAAATTGTTATATATTGAAAAAACTTTTGCATATAGTATGTCGTTTATACGAAAGTATTATTTTAAAACACTTAGATATGTCTATGATCTATAGTTATGGATTCAAACAACATTTCATATCATCTATCACAACCATTACCTCAACCTCCTCAAAGTAGTATTATTAGTAGATGATAAAAGAGGAAAAATGTTGAACACTGTGAGAAGGCAGTTTGCGATGTGAAGACGACTGAGGTTTTCATTAAAGTTTGTGTTGAAGAGCTACAAGCAGAAAATAGGCCTGGTACACATTTCAACAGGTTTGGTTGGGAAAACATTGTACATAAATTCTCGTCTTCGGCAAATCGTAATTACAGTGGTCCAATTGAAGAATCGAAGCGATAGTTTGAAAAAGGAATGGGGTGTGTGGAAGATATCATTTCGTGGAGAGAGAGGAATTGGTTGGGATCATGAAAAAGGAACTGTCGAAGCTACTCTCGAATGGTGGCAAAGGAAAATACAAGTATTTTACTTATATTATTATAACTGGTATGTGAGTCTTGATTATAATTTAATAAATTGTTATATGTTTTGCAGTCCATGCCGGAGGCAGCTAAGCTTAAACACCGTGGACCAATTATGGTATACGAGCAGGAAATGTTTTTTTCTTCTTTTTTATATTTTAGCAACTAGGGATAGTGCTTGGACTCCAAACTTTGGAATATTGTCACCACACCTGCAAGATGAGCCAGAGGAAGAGTGTCACATAGAGACTCACGATGAAAATGAGCCTGAATTGACCAAGTGTTTGATATTAAATTGCTTGAACAAACACATGTTGTTGTTGGTTCAAGGAGGAGATCAGGTGAGTTCCCTACATAGATTTGTCCTAAAAAGATGAAAAGGAAGATATCTACAACCGAAAAAAATTGCAAAATGCCTAGAGCGCATGGTGGATAATATAGAAAATGACTCTATATCAAGTCGATCGATTATTGGACCTGCAAGGCAATACACTATTCAAGAATGCTTAAAAATATTGGATCAAATTCCAGGTGTTGAGACTTGTTTAAAGTCGTCAGTCAGGGAGTTGCTTCTAACAATCAAGAAAAATGAGACTTGTTTAAAGCGGTTGCAAGAGCAAATGAAAAGAGATATGCAACGGAGGGCATCTTCAATGACATCATTTCATACATCACGAAGGGAGTAACATGACACCGAAAATGGTTTATCTGTATTATGCTTTCATATCTATGTTTAATGATTTATTTGTCTTTGTTATATGGTATTTGGATGTCTAGTTATTTGTATTTTGCCTTTTTCTTATTTCTTTGATATTACTTTATGATGAGTTTGTACGTTTGATGCTTCTTGAATTTGTGTTTGTTGAACGTATTGTGAAATATTCATGTAGTAATTGTTGACAAAACATTATTATTATATAAAGCGAACCAAAATGATGAAAAAATCTTATAATTAACTATTTTTTTACTCTAATCAGAATGACTAATTCGGATTCGACAAGTAAACTAGATTCGATTTTTTAGATGAGGGGAGCAATGATGAAAAAAACGAAGGTACTATCTCAAATGATATGATAACTAGGAGAAATAAATACACGCATGTTGTTGTCTTTCGTGCACTAGCATATTACGAAAATTACTTGCACAAAAGTCCTTGCCACAATAGACAGTATAGTGGATGGGCTTGGTTGATGTCCATATTAAATGGATCTATTGAACGTTCTTTTGGCGTTTGTAAGAAAAAAAAAATTATATAATGAATGATATTCCTGTCAACATTGAATGGTCAGATCAAGTCCGTCTTGTCTCAGCTACAATGACAATACACAACTATATTTGCAAGCATGATTTGGAAGGTAAAGATTTTTTATTTTTCGAGAAAAATTCTAATAGTGTACTGCATGATGAAAACGACGATGATGCGTGTAGTGGATGTGTCAACATAGGTGACAATGGACAAAGCGATGACATGATGAATAAAGTAAGGGATGATATGTGCATCAATTACCTTTCAATGGATTGGTATTCCGGGTCTTGTATATTGAACTATGCAAAGTTATTGAGTTAGTGTAGTATTTTTTTATGCATAGAAATGTTCAATTCAATGTTGAGTCTTGGAATTAGTTTTTTTTTTCGAACTCTTATCTAATGAGAAACAATTCAAAAAGTTGCTTCATTGTCCAATACAAGCCCCAATCTAAATATCATTCTCAATGATAAATGGATAAGTTATAAAAAGATGATCAATTTGTTACTAATTTGCTAATTAAGCTCTAATCCTATTAGTGTTCTTAAATGGACATTATTCTTCTCCTCTAATTTTTATAAACCCTTGAGTTGAAAGAAAAATATAAGAAAAAAGATAATAAGCTTTGTTAGTTTACTAATTTATTCAAGAAATTCATTTACAATAATATATGTTAAATGTACTTTAATATGACAACTCCTTGTTCATTGCATTTTAGGGAAAGATCCAGCACCAAAAAAAAAAAAAAGTTCGTTAAAAGTACATTTATACATATATGAGAATTGCTCATTTTGTAAAATAAAAAACATTTTCTTAACAGAATTGCATTCTCTCACTTTGCAATTCTGTTATTACAAAATATTTTATTTTAGGGATAAAAAAGCCATTTACTAATTAAGCTCTTCCAATAAGCATTTTTTTTCGCAAACACTTCTTAATTTAGTTGTTTTCTAGTTTTCACTTTTTTTTCAAACACTATCCATGTTTGATTCTGTTTTAACTTCTAACTTTCTCTACAACAATCACTTTTATAGAAGCAGAAGTTTTTGCCAACACTCCCTTAAACAACAACATTTCTATGTGTGTAAGTATTGAAAGAACGTTAAGGGGAAGAAGGCCCCTTTTTATAGCTCTGGCAGCCTGTCAGCTAGAAGAGTCTGGCCTCCTTTGGACTCGGGAGAGTGTCTGTTGGCAAGGACATACTCCAGCTCCCGGGGGCATCTTCCCGTCCTTAGATTAGGACCATTGGGGACTTACCTTGGTAAGACTCCTTCCTTGGATAAGGTATCCCGTATTCTAGAAGGCGGTTCAAATAAGATGAATAGCTTTTCTAGATTCTTGATCATCCTTCATGGCGAGGCAACTTCCACTCCTTTGAGTTGTCTAGCCAGGATCAGACTGAAAGGATCGCTATGGGCCCAAGAATTCAAGAAACGCAGCAAGAAACAATTACTAAAATTAAAACTATCTAAACATGGGATTGTATTCTGCGTTCCCAGGCGTTCAAACTCAAAAAACATAAAGTAGCCAATTAAAAAGTAAAAGAGGAATACTGAAATTAAATAAAGAATATACATTTCACGCGTTCACCCTTTCTCCAATAAGTGATATGCCCCCTCAGTTCATGCAAGTACAAACACGACGTGCTCTCAATGATATCCACACCACCTTTATGAAAGAGACTATTTGATTCCTTGGAACTCTCTTGAAGTAATTAGAACACTTTATAATCAAATAGAGTGATTGAGAAAAATACTATTAATTAATGTACTCAATCAAGTGTTTCAACCTCTTGAGACTAGTTTAATGATAGAAAACACAAGTCTGTGTTAGCGTGTGTTTGGACGAGGGAGAGGGAGAGGAAGAGAGGAGAGGTTGTGAGAATTCTTAGCACACAAGGCAAAATATCATGCACAACATATGAGAACAAAATTCCTTGTGTGTGCATATATACATGACTGAAAATTTAAGGGAGAATCCCTTGCAATTTTTAGCCACCCTTCCTAAAAGGGAGGAGTTTTGACTTATCTCACTTTTCCTTCTCTAGGACCAAAATTTTAAAACATGGACCGAACTTGTAAATAATTAACCACTTAATTATTTTCAAAGCCCAGACATTCTTCTAAGAGTTAGTTGAATTAATCAATATTAATTCAAACCCCAACTTAATTTATTTAATCTCATTTGATAAACTATGCTCATTGCTTGTTAATTATTATCATTATTAATGTGGTCCAATCCAATTAAAATAATCACATTAATTTAATTGAGCACGTCCCAAATTTAATTAATCTCATTTATTATATCTTGGGTTCCACCCTATGGGATCTCCAACCCAATAATCATATTATTGACACACTATAATTAATATAAACACTTTTAAATTATCACGCTCTCTTAGAATTAATTCAATGCAATATAGACTCCGCCGTTAACGACTTTATCATGCTTTTGATAGGTGAGATGGGGCAGTGAATTCTCGTGAACCTAAGAAAACTCTAGCCCTAGTGATTGTTGGGAGTGGGGGCTAAATGGAATTCAAAATTGGACATTGTGCCTTTCGGTGATTGAGGAAGGAAAATTCTATGGAATTAGTTATAAATCAATCTTGTTAACTATCAAAGTCCGATTCGAATGATTTCAATAGACCAAAAAAAAAGAAGAAGCTTCTACAACTAGAGGGCAAGTCTAGCAGAAAGCACATGAGCCTGAGTTGTCTAAAAAAATTTGCAGTGCTTTCACTCAGCTATTTCGTTATGTTCGGAAGGCAAGAACAAAAGTGAAGAATGCTTTGAGAAGAGACACAAGACCCTAGGAGGTGTACTCTTCCCCAAGCTCAAAACAAAGTGAAGACTGAGTTTTACTAGAAGAGAAAAGTAAATAATGTGTTTTGCTAAGGGACAAACATTACAATCATAAGCCATTACAAAATATGAAATGTTTAACACAAGGATATGTTTCAGTACTGGCATAGAAGGATGTCCCAACATCCTATGCCATAGAGTTTTATTACAAGTCTGAACAGAAAGACAATTTCTTTTGATGTTAGCAAAGGACTGAATTACAGTAGGACTTGAGGAAGAATTATCCAGGATGTCTAGGTTTCCTACTTGTCTTCCTACTACTAGAATTGTGTCACTATTCAAGTCATGTAACAGATAATGAGAAGATTAAAATATGATTTTAGTATGTGAGGAGGGACAAAGTCCCAAAACAGACAATAAATTGAACTTGAACTTTGGGACTAATAACAATTTCGTGAGCTTGAGATCTTTGTGTAAAAACACAGTGCTAGTATGTGTTACTGACTGGGTGTTACTATATGGTAAATGTACTTGAGTAGGATGAGAAAGGGTAAACGGATTGTTCGGAAGGTGGTGGTTAGTACACATATGATTGGTGGCCCCTATGTCAACAATCCATGAAATTAAAACATTAGCTCCAACACTTATAAGAACACAATTCATACCTGTGAAGTCATCAACTTGTGCAAACTGTGTCTGTTGTGGATTTTGTAGCACATTTCATTTTACAGGCCTAATTCGATTCTTACGATAATGCCTCTTTAGCATCAGGCTGGTTATGTACAACCTTTCTCTCCTCAACATTTCCAGCAAAACCTCTGGTAAGTCTAACATCTCTCCTTTTTATTCACTAATTCCCTGTACTAGTTTAACGTGTCATGTAGCTTAAAACAAGTATCCTTCGTGTAACCTGATTTGTCACAATGCTTGCAATGTTGTGCCTTTTTGTCAACAAATGTCTTTCCCCTTCCATCACATTTATATCCAGTTTCTCTCTTATTTCCACCCTTCACTAGCATAGCAATACCTACTAGTATGTCTACCAATAGCATGTATAAGTGTTTTTGCTTTTCAACTCTCAAAACCATTGACTAAGCCCTATTCATAGTAGGAATTGGATCCTTCACCAAAAGTTGATTCCTAATATGATCAGATCTTTCACTTAACCCCATAAGCAACTGGATCAACTGATTAAACAATGAATAAATCTGCCACAAAAATGAGTGCACCACATGTGGGAAAATCTCATTTTTGATCCCATATGTTAGGCCTTGTTCAGTTTTGGTCACAATTATTACAAAAATTTTACTTTAAGGGCATTATCTTACAATTTGTCTCATTTTTAGTCCTGCCATTAAATTATTGATGAAATCCATTAAGTGGCCGTTGAAAAGGCATGTGCCTTTGACATGCTGCATCTTCGTGGAAAAACTGAAATGACCTGCAGCTCTAATTTTCTTCTACAATTTCCTCTTCAAACACTCTCTTGCGAAAACCCTATCTAACCTCCCCCCCCCCCCTTTTTTTTGCAAATCTCCCCTCTCAATCGCGAATAATCGAGGAAGCAAAGAAGATTCAGATTGTGAAATTTATTAATTTGTTAATTCCAACTCCAAAACAAAAAATAGCAACAACGATATGCAATCTAATTATAATATTACTTCAATCAACATTATGTTACAAAAACAAAATAATACTATTAAGTTCTATTACATTGATAATTTTTCCCTACATTGACTGATTACAAGTACAAAAAGAATAAATCAAAAAAAAAAAAAAAAGCTCAACAACCTACCTAAAGACTCAAGTCAACTACAACATCTCCTTCAAATGATACATTTAATTTCACACTAACCAACTCAAAACAAGTAAAATTAATGTCCCAACCAAACATTTACGCAAGAAATTCATCTTCTTCTTTTCGGCCACCTTTTCATCCATTTTGTGCAAGAAACTAACCCTCTTCCCCATTTTGGACAACTCTTCTTCCATTTTGTCCATACTTGCAATGAAGCCAGGTGTGATTTTCTTCGCCCTTGTGCAAGCAAATTGGTGGGTCTTCCAACACACACACCCCAAAAAAACCCATACTCACTTGCGATATTATCACAACCATACAACTTTCTTCCTGAATTCAAGTTCATCCACAAGGTTGTTAGACATACTTTCTTACCATAATAACACATGAGAGTTGATTTTGTAGAAGTCAAATAACTTGTTGACGCCATATTTTCAGACTTGGAAGCTCACTTCTTGCATCTTTGGAAGAGGCAAAGGGTGGGAGGAGCCCTACTTTTTTATTTTCTCACTCTTTTGTGTGAAGGAGGTTTTTTTTTTTCCCCAAGGACGCAACATGTGTGAGAGGTACATGCCTCTTCCGCGACCACTTAATGAATTCCATCAATAATTTAACGCTGGACTAAAGTGAGAAAAATTGTATACTGTGGTGCTGGCATCAAAACATACAATTCATCCCAAAGTTTTTTTGTTTAGTGAAGTAAATTCACCACAGACATATTTCCTTGCGACAAGGTACATATTTCTCATTGTAACTAGTAAAGCAATGGACCATTGCACTCTCCATATGGTTCTTCAAGTACTGACAAAAAGATTCTAGCAGATTTAGTATACATGAATGCTTCTACAATTTTCTTAGAAATAGAATCAATATCCGCGTTGTCTACTATCTATTCTTATCCATTGCTGAAAATGCGCATCATTTACATTTTGTTTCATGGATGTTCCATTTATAAACCCAAGTTTCATTTTCGCACAAAGTGCACGTCTAGTAGCACAACTCCAATTCAAGTGATTATTACTAGTCAAAGGCGCACTAACCAGCACCATTCCTGGATGATCACATCCGTGCAACTGCAATAGATTTGTCATAGCTTGTCTGATTTCTCGAGTTGCAGAAGTCTCAGCCATAGAATGATCACTCGCCATGCTTTCTCGTACGTATTTTCTTTAAAAAGACAACGAGGTATACAGGTTCCCTAAAAGGAAAGCTCCGATACCATATCAAATTTCTATATTTAAGAGATAATGAGTACGCCATTGGAGAGACACTGCGGAAAAATATTCTATTCAATCTACTGTAAAGTGAGGGTTACACCTATTTATAAACATAAAAAAAAAGCAGAATAATTAAAAGAAAGTAACTGCCTCAACTAATTGGCAACTAAGATTTCCACCTATACACCTAACAATTGCATTTGTGCTAATAAAAATGTAATAGCCAAACATGACGATTACTAAAGAAAAAAAAAGAACTTTAAATAGACTAAAATGGTATGTATCCTCCGTCAGCCTCTTTAGCTAGCATGATGCAACCAACACTCAAGTGCATTGATCAATGCTATCATATCATAGCCCTCCCTGGGAATCAAGCCCATCTTGTAGAGGAAATGATAAAATTCACGAATTGAGAAAGAGTTGGTGAACAAGTTTGCAACTAGATTGGAGCCATAAAGGAGCAACAAACCCAAGCTTAAACTAATCCCCAAAGTGGCAATTAATATCAAGATGTTTAGTGCACTTGTGGAACATATGATTAGTTGTAATGTGAAGTCCAACCTTATTGCGCACCAGAAAGAGATTGACTGATGAAGAGGAACACATAAGTAACTGTCGAACCCACTCAAACCATAGCCTGCTTCTTGGTTTTCCAAAAAACGAGGGGTGAACCAAGAAAGATGCAGAAACCTATGATGCACTATGAGATTCGAAATAAGATGCCTAGGCAGCATCAGAATAACCAAATAAGTGAAGGGAAGAGTTAGATGGGAAAAACAACCCCAAGAAAGGTGTAGATAACATAGTACATGAAGAGCAACATCCCAATGAGAATTGCAAGGATTTTGGAGAAACTAACTTAACTACTGCACGACAAGAGATATGGCTTATTGAGTGAAGCCCAAATACAGAAAACACGCAATGAGCCTTCTGAAACGTTTCAGAGAGGCAGTAGAGTGGAGGCAAGCTTAGCCTCCACCGTAGATGCATCAGCTTTGTCACGGAGTTTGGGAAACATTTGTGACGACTATTTAAAATTTTCATATGCCACAGAATATTTCAATTATGCGTATTGAAATTTGTTTAGGGATGAAGTTTGCAATGCATTTGTGACGAAAGTTATACTACCATTGTTGAAATTGCAACAAGAAGACCCATCGATGCTAAATACATTCCAAAACATGTTGTAACTTATGACATATACACCGTCATCACAAATTCGTTGCACATTGCGCAAATTTGGCCACGGTATTACCACGGCTCCACCTTTCAAGGTTATCCGTCCCAATTTCGTTGCAAAATCGTACAAAATGTGTCAAAACTTGCGAACTATGCACCATCTTCACAAATATGTCATAAATTGTGATGCATTTTGCGACGACTTTACAATTAAATTCATCCTTTTAAGACACCTATCCCAAGTTCGGCTCCAATTCGTCCCAAAATATATCAAAACTTGCGACGTACGACCACCATCACAAATCCACGCAAGTTGGAATGGGTTTTGCAATAGCTTTGCCATGAACGCCACCTTCAAGTTTGATCTGGGTTGAATTATGTGATCGAGGTCTAACCTTAGTGGTCCAAGGTAGCGATCTCCCTGAAAGTCCAAAATAGTGATCTTCTAGTGCGATCCCGGATAAATGTAATTCCTGATAAGATCGAAGCACGTTAGGTTAGCCGGGATGGTCCCAGGCGAAGACCTTCTGATGCTTAAGTCAGCTCAAGTTCGAGATAGTTATATGGGAATTAAAGTAGTAAACGAGGTAGAAAGTAATAGATGAGTGTTACCATAAACATAATGGAATGTGGGTATTTATAGAGCCAAGTGGACCCACTTTGCCTGGTCCACGTGGCATTATCTTAATGCATGAGCTGCCAGATAATCTAAGGTCCAATTTTGAGTTCATGGAGCGGGTTGGAAGTTGGGTCACTAGGTTGGGCGACTTGACCCAACGGGTCTAATACGCGCATCTCGGGCTGCGTTGGTAATTTGGTCCTTCTTCAAGGGTAATTATGACTTTTTCTGGTATTCATGATGTATCCGTATCAAAGTTGTCGCAAATTCATCGAGAATTTGCGACAACAGAGACATATTGCAAAAACAGTCTCAAATCTTCGTTGAAATTAAATTTGTGGCATTCATTGTGATGGATTGTGCAGGCTTGGTCTCCGGCCAATTTTGCGCGGCTTTTGTGATGGATTTACAAGAATCCCATCGTAAATGTTTTTTATTTTTTTTGCGACATCTTTTTGCCCCTGTTGATCATCTATCTCAAAGTTGTCACAAATTCCATCTCAATTTGTGACGGATTTTTCTGCAATATACACGTACACATATATATTATATGATATATATGTATATATTTATAAATTTCCTCTATCTCCAATATATTTTTGTTACGTCATCTGAAGTAACTAGTAGTTTGGTATACTAAGAGGGTGTTTGACTAAACTTTTTTAAAACATCTTGTAAGCTCCTACATCTTATAAGATGTTTTAGGAGCTTATAAGATGTTGGATCTTATTTTAAAAATAAGCTTCTAAAGTGTTTGGATAAAATAAGATGTTAAAGCTTATAAGATATTTTCACATCTTGTAAAATGTTAGGGTGTTTGGCATAATAAGGTCTTTAATTGGTAAAATGACCGAAAAGGACATGATACTATTAGAATCAAATAAATTGTTATTTGTGTTGACATATTTTGCTTAATATTTTTAAAATAATTTCATAAATAGTACACATCAGTTTAACTTCAAATAAAAATTTATTAGATAATATTTTTAAAAAAAATAAGAAAATAATTATAATTATTACCTAATTTTTTGAATAAAATAATATATATATATATACACATTAATGTTAGCCGAATATTGACATTGATGAATAATTGATATTCTGTTTATTAACAACATGACTATTTTCTTGTCGTATAATTTTTAATATCGTTAATTTATATTTGTCCAGTAAATATAATATCAGTAGCATGTTCTTTTGTTTCATAAATAATAATTTATTAAGTATTGAAATAATTTCTTATTTTCAATTGAAATAAAAATTAAATACCAATAAAATACTTTAAAATCTTAAGAGAGAGAAAGTGTATTTGTGTGTGTGAAGGTGTGTGTGTGTGTGGTGATGAGGGAGTGTGTGTGTGTGTGTGTGTGTGTGAGAGAGAGAGAGAGAGATAAAGAGTGTGTGTATGTGAATGAGGGTATTTTTGTCTAATTACACATTAATTTTATAGAGCTTATAAGATCTTTAAAAAAGGTTAAGAAGAGGTCAATTTTTTTTCTAAAGAGCTTATAAGATCCAAAACATCTTATTTTGAGATCTTATAAACTCTTTCAAAAAAAATTTACCAAATAATTTTTTAGAGCTTATAAGCTCTCAAACATCTTATAAGATGTTTTGAGGAGCTTGTAAGCTTAGCCAAACACCCTACTCAACATTAAGAGCACTTACGTAAAAATGATAGAAAACTCTTCACCTTATAAATGCGTGCTTTTAGTCAAACGAAAACGTTCTCTTGGAGGGGCCTCTATATTTTTGTGGATATGTTCTATGTAACTTCCGAACTCGACATTCTGATCTTATAATTATGTGTCTTTTAAGGGTAAATTACAACTACCTCATCTGAGATTTGATATTATTACAAATATTCCATCGTTATTTGAGAAATTACAAATATCTCTTGAGGTTTGTAACCGTCTAACAAATAATCCATTTCCATCCATTTTTATGAGTGAACTGATCAAAATGCCCTTATGCACTGAATATTTTATATTTAATTCATAAATTTTTTTTAGACTACAATACGTAGGAAGATGTTTCTTAAGTTTCTTACACAGAGGAGCAATAATGCAATTTGCGTCGATTGATTTTTCTACAATTCTAGTAAAAAAAAATTTAAGGGCAAAATAGTCAATTTTAGGTCTTTGGTTAAAAATTACAAACCTCAGGGGATATTTACAATTTTTTCAATAACGAGAGGATATTTATAATTATGCCAAATATCAAGGGAGGTGGTTGTAATTTAACCTTCTTTTAAAGGTGGAAAATATTATGGTGAGTTTGTGGTGTCATGAATTTAGTATCTTGGACCAAGGTTTTGAATCCCACACAGCTGGCCGGCCGGTCTGGCCGGACATAGTATGCAAAATGGCCGATTGGAGAGACCGAAGGATCTGAACAAGAACTTTTGTTTGGAAAAAGGTAAAAATAGAGTTGATAGAGTCAGCGGTTTGATTGATAAACCAGTTGAACAAGTATTAAGTCATGGGAATTGATTCGGGACACAATTTTCATATAAGTTGGAAGAACTTATATATGCATTTAATTTAGGGATAATTACATATAAATCTTTTGTAATTTAGAAATTTATATTTAATATCTTTCACGTTTGTTTTTATCTAACAAATAAATTCATTCATTGGTCAAAATTCATGTTATTTGTTAATATCAGCAAAAAGTTGAATGAAAATTCATATTTACCTCCAACTGATTTATTACTGACTTATTCAGGTAAAAAAAATGTGACGAAGGCTTGAAATTGTCCACTTTGCCCTTGTAGTATTTTTTTAATTAAAAAATTGTAAAGAATCGGATGAAGTGGATGAAAAATTTTGGAAATTTGTAAAAGAAATGTCCAATTAGTCCATAAAAAAAATCAGAAATTTTTTGAAAATAAGTAAAATTATAATTCATAATTCACAATTACATTTAGTCAGTTTATCATAAAAAACGATGATGGAAACCCAACGGTAACTAAAGGAGTACTGGGTTAGTTGTTGGGCAACGGGTAAAATCAGGGGGTATTGGTAATTTCCAAATCAAAGAGGATATATTTATAATTATATCAAATTTTATAGGAGCTCATTGTAATCTATCTCAAATATAAACAAAAAAATATAAAAAGAAAATCGATCAAAATAGATCTGTTAAATTTTTATTTATACCATAGTTAAGATGTTATTGGTTTAAGCATAGTTAGTCAAGCATTTAATAACTATGTATATTCGATTTATGTCTTCATGAAATAAAAAACAGGCCAAAAGCTTCCTTTGAATATTATACATCATCTAAAGTACTCTTGCTAATTTTTATATTTGTTAGACCAATTCTATATCCTTTCTTATTTTTTTATTTTTTTTGGTAAATTACAACTACTTCTTTTACGGTTTGACATAATTATAAATACTTCCTCGTTAATTAATAAATTACAAATACTCTTTGATTTTAACGATCGTCTAACAACTAGCTCATTCCGTTAGGTTTCCATCCATTTTTTAACGAAATGACCGAAATTTTCCATCCATTCCGTTAGGTCGTCTAACAACTAGCTCGTTGTAATTTACCCTATTTTCTTTTCATCATCTTTACGCAATCTCTCCTTATCTCATGTTTGAATAATGGCCAGTGTGCCAACTGAATTTGAATGCTAATTACATCGGGCGTTTGATTAAAACCATTGTTGTAATCTTTCTTATTTAAATTTTGAGGTAAATTATATCTACCTACTCTAAGGTTTAGCATAATTACAAATACTCTCTCATTGTTTGAAAAATTACAGATGTTCCCCTGAGATTTGTAATTTTTAACCAAATGTCTGAAATTGACCATTTTGCCCTTAAGTTTTTTATTAAATTTGTAACAAAATCACGCGAGGCAAATTGCATTATTCCTCCTATGTGTAAAAAACTTAAAAAACCTTTCCATACGCATTGTAGTTCAAAAAAATTTAAAAATTAAATAAAAAATAATTCAGTGCATAAGGGTATTTTCGTCAGTTTACCCATAAAAATGGATGGAAATGGGTTATTTGTTAGACGGTTACAAACTTTAAGAGGGTATTTATAATTTTTCAAATAACGAGAGGGTATTTGTAATTATACCAAACCTCAATTGAGCTAATTGTAATTTACCCTCAAATTTACGTTAATAAAATAAAAAATTTCATCTATGTTTTTGCATACTAATTTTAAATAGAGCAGCTTCCGACAATTTCGTTGCAACTCGTCGTTAGTTGTAGCTAAATCTAGCATGTCCTCATTTTCAGACAGACTTTGTGATGAAGACAATTGTCGCTAGTTTGGGATGGTTTTGACGACAAACTAGATGTCACTAGAAGAAATTTCACTTCGTGTAAGTAAGAAAATCGTTACTAGCAGAAGTTTGATTTTTGTTCGAAGTACTTTTCGTAACAAAATTTGTCGTTACAAAGTTTGTACTGAAAAGCCTGACGCTAAAAATTCTTGTAACGAAATTGGCTTGTCGTCACAAATGTATTCGTCACAAAAAATGGTCCCTTACAATAATATTAGTAATAGTAACATACTTGTCCTTACAAAAGCTTATGTTTTTGTTACAAAAATAATTATATTTGTTACCAAAAATATTACTTTTAATAGTATTTTCATTACGAATACTTATTGTGATAACTTAGTGTCCTCACTAAAGTTCAAGATCAGTAACATTTTTAAATTTATTTATAAGAATAATTTTTTTGCGAAAAATTATTGTGATAAATTCGATTCCTCACTAATAGAAATTTTTAGTGATTTATTTTGAGTAACAACACTAGCTAATATTTTTATTAAAGTTGTGCACAAAGATTTGATACTACAGTCACCAACCTAAACTTAGACAGCTACAATTGTTAGCGATTTTTTTTATTAAAATCTATTGGCTTATTTATAATTATAATATAAAAAAAATTATAAAAATACTACAAATTAAAAAAGTTTTAATTATTAAATTAATAATAAATATTTAATTTATTAAATAATAATTAATTTAATATTTCTATTAATATTTTATACAAAGAACGTGAATATTTTTGTAAACAACATTAATAAGAAATTTAAATCAATGTTTAGTTAATAATTAAATAACCCATTGATTAACAAAAATAGTTTGCATGAAGTTAGCACCGAACCGCCTGCACTTCAGGTGGTTGGGCTGATCTTTTTTTGAAAAAAAAAAAAAAAAGTCAACGTGACACGTCATTTCTGTGTGCATATAATATGAATGGTGCATATAATAAATAAGTTTTTATACTTTAAAATATATTATAAATAAACGTAAAATATATAAACTAATACATCACATTAAAAGAAAAAGAAGGAAAGAAGGAAAAAACTAATTTATCAATTAATATAAAATTTGGAAAATTAAATAAATTAGTTATCTTATCAGCTGAGGGTTATTTTTGTCATTATAGAAAAGTGGTGCGACGGTGTCATTAACCGCCATTTGTGAATAAATTGATAGAACCGCGTTTTGAAAGCTCGGTTCTGCCTACTTTTGTAAAATTTTTCAAAACACGTCAATTTCATAATTTTTCTTTTTTACTATATTACTAAAATAATTTTTCTAGGAGAAAGAGGAGAGGAGTAACTAAAAAAATGTAAATTATGTTTTTTTCTAAAATGTAAAAAGAGGAAGAATGACAGCGAAAATTTGAAGCCAACTTTTTTTTATTAAATTTAATAAATTTAATTTTAAATTTTATTTCAATTAATTGTTTTATTATAATTTTTTTTGCAAAATTATTTTATTTTTCTAATCATACGTTTCTTTATCTCTTACTTATGTAATTTTTTTATAATCAATACTTACATTATATTTATTTTTTATATTTTTTTCAATTAATTTTTTTTATTTAAACAGACAAACTATATTAAAAAAGTTTTAAAAAATTTAGTACTGGAAATAAGAAAAAAGCGGCGCCAATGTTTACCGTCAAAATAAATTTTATTTATCTAAAATTTTTAAATCTATTGTGACAAACATTTTTGTTACCAATTTTACTTTTTGTGACCATTCAAAATATTGTTACAAGAAAAACAGATTATTTATCACCAGTAATTCTATTCAAGATATGTTTTACTTTGCGTAACGAATGTTTTTCTTTGCATGACAAACTATTTTCTTTCGTCTCTAAAACTTAATTTTATGAGGAAATTCAATTTCTTGTAACAAATTAATACAATTGTTCGAAAATTTTACTTTATTGTAACAATTACTACACTTTGTTACAAGAAAATTAATTTGTCCGACAATAAGAGCATTCGTTACAATTGTTTTGATAACTTAAACACATTCTGCGATGTAGTATGCTTGATTAAGAGGCAGTCAGATATTTGTCACAAACACCGTCGCAAAGGTAGTAAAAATTTTGCTAATCATGAAAATGCTAATTTCGTTTCTCATGATGATAGGTCTAACTTCATTTCATACTCCCAAGACATACAATCCAAACATGAGACGTGCTCAAGGATAGCCCTGTGGCATGCAGGTCCATGAGACGTTCGGACAGATCAGGGATAGCCTCCTCAAGAGCTTGAGTAGATTTGAGAGGCATGTTCAATGAAAACACCAATGATAGGGTATGCTAGATTTAGTTTGCTATTTGAATTCGAGCTAGAAAAATGCTGGGAAAATTATTTAAAAAATATAAAAAAAAAATACAAAAATGACGTGAATTTAAAAGTTTTATAAATTTGAGCAAAGAGGAAATTTTGAATCCCGTCTTTATGTAATTTTTGAAAATAAAAAATAAAAAATTATATGTTGATCCTAAACGGGATTCGAAATCTCGTCTCTGACAACTCGAACCAGGTCATTGTTTTGAAGCTACACAGTTGAAATAATAAGAGTTGTTCACCCACTGTAGTACAGCACAGAGCTTTTTCTGTGGTTTTGTTCAATATGAGAATTCAGAAAACATGTACCGGAAATATCGGTACACATAACTTCTCACCGATGGAGAAATTACACTTTAAGTATCTTAGGATAGAGGGTTCAACACTTTTAGTCCCCTGCTTTATAGGATATTCAAAATGATCTCAAATTGGGAAATGCGACACATATAGTCTCGTGCTTTACGGGATTTTCAAAATGGTCCCAAATTTAAGAAAACTCAACATATAAATCCCATAAATTCCGCATCTAAATGTGTCGAGTTTTTTTTAATTTAGAGACCATTTTGAAAATCCCATAAAGCAGATGGCTAAATGTGTCAAGTTTTCGTAATTTTGGGACCATTTAAGCAGAGGACTGAATGTGTTAAACCCCCTATTCTATGGGACTAAAAGTGTAATTTTACCTGCAGTTCCAACTCTCTTGGTGGTGTTCATCATTCCGTTAGGATTCTCATAAATAACTAATAAATTACGAGCAACGATCACGTAATATTTCTACACATGATAAACATATATCTAATTACACAACTATAGAGATTTCTAATGGGATTCAAACCCAAAACTTCAACCAGATTCTTGAATCTCAGTGTCTTAACATAGAAGCTCAAGCTAAGCTTCATAGGAGAAGACCAATTATCAGTTAAAGATGAAGCCACAATGCCCATAACCTAATTCATGTTATATACAATAAAGAATCAATATGTATCAACAAAACAGATCACTAAGCTAAGATCCCACTATTAAGGAAGCATGATATACAACGTATAAGTTCGCATACATACAATTTCTGCTGTAGGTGAATTCCAGAGGCCGTGATTCGATTGAAGCCATCTAGTCTTTTTTCTCCTTACGGTGTCATTTTCAAGGTTCAAACGGAGTTGTGGGCGGCCAGAATGCCCTAAAGTTGAGCTCATTCTGCTAGGACTGGATGCTGTAGACATTCAATGCAAAAGAAGCTCCGATACAACACTGAATTCTCCCTGTTAACAGTCAAAACTACTTTTCTTATAAACAAGAAGCTAATCTTGTTTCTGCTCACAATTTGAGCGTTGATGGGGTTGAATTAACGGGAGAACGTGGAATGCCAATCCAATAAATACAAAATATGCACTTAAAATTACTTTTTCTACTACGCGGTCTACGTACAGTAATGCAGAGTCACGGAGATAATTTCATACAAATTATTTCCTAAATTAGTATGATATTCTTTGTCTAAGACTGCCTGTTCACAGCACAATCTGTTCATTTTTTTTTTTTTATCGAATCTTAAGTTTTCATTTAATGGATAGGAAATGTAACCAAAGTTAAATAAGTTTAGGGATAATTACATTTACACCCCCTCACCTATTGTCCATTTACACAAACCACCCCTGCCTTTTGAAAAATTACAGAAACCACCCCTGTTAGCCATTAAAATTCAAAAATACCCCTATTGACTTGGTCAAACTTTAATATAAATTTTGAAGAACAAAAATGCCCTTAGGGGTGTTTCTGTAATTACTAAAAGGTAGAGGGGGTGTTAATGTAATGTTTATGACGATGAGTAATATGACCCATATATATTTTTTTTATTATTTATATCAAACTTAAATTTAAATTAAAATTTTTTAATTAACTTTTTTTAATTGAATCTATATAAAATTATAGTTTTTAATAATTGAAATATTAAATTATTCAAATAATATATATTTATAAAATTAGTTACTAGATTATAAGTTTGAATTAAAAAATTATCATACTTGAATAAATTATTTGAAATTATTAAAATTGAAAAAATATTTATCCTCTATTTTTATTTATAACTAAATTTTATTAAAATTAATATATTGTAATTCAAAATAATTTATGAATTTTATATAAATCATATCAGAATTAGTAAAATAAATAATTTATTTATTAAAAAGATATTTTAAATTATTAATTTTTTTAAAATTATCCCTCACCCCCGCCACCCCGCCTGTGCCCGACCCCTCTTCCGTTTTCACCCACCTTCATTGTCGCCCTCCTCCACCTTCATCCGCTATCTAAATATGTATGTACAAAATATAGATTATATATCATATATGTATAAATATAAATTTTTTATATATGTATAAATATATATATATATACATATATGTATAATTTTATTAATTATAGTAAAATTTAAATAGAAATAAGCATAGTGGATAAATAATCTTTTAATTTTAAGAATTTAAAATAATTTATAAAAGTGTGATAATTATAATTTAAATATATAGCCTAGTAACTAACTTTCTGTAATATATTAATTGAATAATTTAATATTTCAATTATTAAAATGTGTAATTTATGTAAAGATTCAATAAAAAAAAGTTATAAAATGATTTAAATTTAAATTTAAGTTTGATATAATTTATTAATTTTAGTTATAAATAAAAATAGAGGATAAATATTTTTTTAATTTTAAGAATCTAAAATAATTTATACAAATGTGATAATTACAATTTAAATGTATAGCCTAGTAGCTAACTTTATAAATATATATTAATTGAATAATTTAATATTTCAATTAATAAAAATTATAATTTTTTATAGAGATTCAACTAAAAAAAGTTAATAAAATAATTTAAATTTAAATTTGATATAAATAATAAAAAAATATATGGGGTCATATTACTCATCCTCATAAACATTACATTAACACCCCCTCTATCTTTTGGTAATTACAGAAACACCCCAAAGGGCATTTTTGTCCTTCAAAATTTATATTAAAGTTTGATCAAGTCAATAGGGGTATTTTGGGGTTTTAAATGCTGTCAGGGATGGTTTCTGTAATTTTTCAAAAGGTAGGGGTAATTTGTGTAAATGAACAATAGGTGAGGGGTGTAAATGTAATTATCCCATATAAGTTTACACACTTAAATCTCTTTTTATCAGTTCACAAGTTCCCATTCGTGTTCTGAATATATCCTGATTTCGTAATTTATTAATAATGGTCTATCATGTGAACAAAGTCAAGATCATTATTTAAATTCTAAAGATGGTCAATTCGGAAAATTCAAATAGGAAGCGCTAAATTTTTTATTTATCAATTGGAACTACATGATTATATTATTAATAAGTTAATTTAGTAACACTGCCTTGTGACATCATTATGAAAAATATATAGAATTGTTTCGTGGTTTAGGACATTTATTATTTGATTCTAGTGTAAATTTAAAATTTCTCAAATTTGAGAAATTATAATTTTTAAAACCTATTAAGAAGAACAAAAAGACCCACAAAAACCAATGGGTAAGATCCAATAGATATCCTATGGGTAGAATAAGGGTAGAATAAGGGTAAGGTGCATAAACAATCACTATTGGTATTTACTGGGTATGGAGCTAGGTAGGGTGAGACTCGCCCATCGCCATGCTTAAGCACAACCCAAATGAATAGCATATATCGGATACACCTAAACGCACATACTAGCAAAAACTATTATATCTATATGTGCAAAACATGTGCAAATTAGTTGAAAAAAATTGTTACACTTTGTAAGGTTTGGCCATAGAACTTCATAAATAGAAGTCCAAGAGGTACCGGGCTCCTTTAACATGATGACATCAACATTGATGGGCCTAGAGGTATTTTTCATATTCTACGAGGGCATAATAAACAATTTTATTTTAGAACATACCTACTATAATTGTATGCAATCCACCAAAATTTAATCATACCCAACTTCTCCTATAAATACACTTTCAATCATTTCCTAAAGCAATCAGTCTCTTGATTTGACAAAACACAAGTTTTGTATCCTTGAAATTGGAGTAGAGAGAATCCCTTCAAGAACCCTTGCTTGGACTAGGAGAAGATTATCTGACTCAGAGGGCTGTCAATGGCTAGGATTTACCCTACTCAGGTCATGCCCGAAAGAGACTCATTGTACTAAATATCCATACCCTACCCAACCCCCTCGAGACCCAATGGGTTTTCGGACCCAAGCCCATTGTTTTGGACCCAATTTTTTTAGGTCGGGCCTAGAACCATTTTTTTTCCTTAGTGTTGTTGGAAAATGTTTGACATTTTTATTTAAGACAAGGTAATTAAGAAAAGGGTATAAAAATTTTAAATTAAAGCAAAAATAATAAAATGTATTAGATACATAATCAACACAAAATTAATTAGATCAAAATCACCAAAGTGGGACAAAATACATTAATTAGTTATATTTGGATATCAAAATAAATGATTATACAACAGAAAGTTGCGTTTTCAATTGGCAATAATTTACTATATTGTTTACTATATACATTACATTTATCAATATATTTCCAATTTCCATTTTCACTCATAAGTTTTACAATAAATTCACAATTATTGAGACCTAGTCACAAATAACTCTTTTCGATTGAAATTTTCTAAAGAATATATCATTTAAACATAACCCAATGGAAATGTTAAATCTACATATTTAATGGCAATCGAATTTAATATGATAGAACTTTAAGCTTGCCTATCAAGATGTTGGAAAATATACCTAGCACAATTAATATAATTATATATCTAATTATTCAAATATTTATTGATTAAAAAATATACATGGTTAAAATTACACGAGAAATGATGTCTTAAGTTTTTTAGATTTGTTCACTTGAATTTGGATAGATTGATCGATAATAATCTAATTGAATTCAGGAAAAAAAATAAAAACATTCTTTTATTTGAGACGCGAGAGGAAGAAAAGATGAACAGTGAAAAGAATCATTAACCGAAAATATTATTTGGTATGTAATATTTCAACGATACATGCAAAGTGCGATTTCGTTTACCTGGAGACCTCCGGTGCATTTTATGTATAATCAACTACTTGGAGCTCACTGTATCCATCTCTTTTACTCCTGATTGCCCTTGCTCTGCCTTCTCGTATTTCTAGAACCTGGTGAAAATAGACCATTATCACGAGAATCAATCCTTGTAACTATTTCTAGTAGACTATAAAGTATTAGGTGTAATGTACTCGGAAGTAAATACGTTATTTATTAGCTACAAGAAAGCATTATGCGCTGAATTTATTTGATACTATTATAGAAAATCTAATGCTTAAAAGTTGACAATTTTCATGTTACATTCACTAATTATTATTATAATTTATGATATTATAAGTAGACCAACTAAAGTTGTAGTAAAAATAGTAATGTAGAAAAGGTTATTCAATATTAACACAAAATCGATTAGTCAATGCCCCTTATTTCGGATCTTTTACAAGCACTTCGATTTCATAAATTGGTAACCTTTTATTGGCAAGTTCAAATTTGATGTTTATTGCCATTTTCATTTTAAATTTGTCCCATTTCTTTTTTGTAACATTATCTCTTTATATTATATCTCTTCTACTATTATAGTTGAATATCTTTATCTTTATCTTTAAATTTATTTATGTTGAATGATTTTAAACTAATTATGCTTTAATCATTATTAGTAAAAAGAATTAATCTAATTATACAGATCCATAATATTAGTATTTGTATTGACAAATTCGGTAATTATATTAATCAGATTTCACTCAACTATTTTAAATATATTGTAAACTTGTTATTTGTGATAATATAATTTACATTCTTTTTTAACTTCTCACTTTGAAATACTATTGTATAAAGAAGTAAAATTTTGCCTCTGTATTGCAACTTTTAATTTCATATTTTGGTGTGATTTCCTACTTTATTCATGTATTATCTAATTTTTTATTGAATAGTACATCTTATTTTTAAAACTTAACTTTTCATGTTCTTGTTGACTGTACACTCCCATGGAAGTAACAATGTCCATAAAGGATTATCTATTATTAAAAAGTCAATTAGTAAAAGAGGCCGTCATTCTATGGTTTTTTCATATGCAATTTCATTGAACATAACTGGTGTTTTTATTTGCAAATATCTATTTTATTCTTGACATAACTATGGCTACAAAATTATATTTCTCTTTTGCTTATTTATTTATCAATTTCTATATTTCTACATTTTCAAACAATTAACTCATTTTTTATTTATTAATTTTATGGTTACTAAGTTAATTCTCTAATCCATTTACTTAGTTAATATGAAAATAAGATTATAAGCTTAAAATTTAGTCTATAACCAACATTTTAGTATGGGTTTACAATCTTACTTTTAAATGTTATTGTTTAATTTTCGCAAATTACTTTTTTGAAACTTTTACTTATTTTTTATAATATTAATTATACAACATTGCATAGTTCCTTCACTATTCCTTTATAAATATCTCTTTATCTCTAATTATTTAAAATTGATAGATGTTATACTATTTGCTAGTTATTTTTAAGGAAAAATTAGCCTAAATTGAATAAATCCTTAGCCTCAAAATATTTTTGTATTGTATCACGAGGTCCTATAATTAGTATCAAATATGTATCAATAGCGACTATTCAATATAGATTTTAAATTCAATTATTTGTGTATAATTGTTCTGTCTTCTTCTATCTTTCACTTCAACGCATTCTTATACGCAAGGTCATTTCTTTTTGGGATAGGGTAGATGGTATTTTTTTATTTAAGATTCCAATTTATATTTCATATTCTTTAATTTGTTGTCATGATAGTTTTATTCATATGGATCAAATTGATGCTATTTTATCTATTAAATAATATATTTCATCCTTACAATTTAAACTCCAACTCACATATAATTAATTTACCATCATGATGTTTTCAAAAAATAATTGACAATGACAGTAGGAAAAGCAATATATAAATATTTTTTCTAATATAGAAATAATCAATTGGTTAGAATTCATTCCTTTTAATTTATTTTTCAGAAAGACTTCCAATTGAATAAGATTGGTATTTCCATTTGAAACTTTATGATGCTTATCTTTAATATGTTTTTCTATTCTTTGATTTTTTTAGCTTAATATTTTACATATTATTCATATGCAATTCATGCAGAATTTATTGTCAAACATTATTACACGCGACCTAGTAAATTATAAATGCTTATCTTTAACATCTTTTTTTATTCTTTGAAGCCAACCACATTCTTATGTGCACTAATAAATTAAAATTTCCTTGAGACATTTAAATCTCCTCTGATAGATTAATCTCATTGAAATATTATCTTCATTGTTTCTTTTGTTTGAGATGAAAATATTGTTAATTCTAAACCCGATTTAGGTAGTTTAGAGGAATTAGGATTACTAAATCAATTCCTTCTCTATTAGCAATTATTTTTTCATAACTAATTCTTTTTTAATAATAAAAAGTATAGTTAATTAGGGTTACAAATGTCTTTTCATAATAAGAAAACTTGTGATTATTTAGTCTTAACATTAAAAATAACCCTCCCTGAAACATAGTGAGGAGTGAAGAAACCACTTCATATTCATCTTTTTTCTGGGGTTAATGCAATTTCCCCTAATGTGATGTGAGAAATGAGCAACAAAACTACTGTGGAAAAAAATGAGCAAATTATCCCTTGTGATTAAGAAAATGAAGCAAACTAACCCCCGTGTTTTCCGTTGATAGGGGGTAATGCTTCAAACACAGGGGGTAATTTTCTAAAAAAAAAATTTCACAAGGGGGGGGTTTGCTCATTTCTCATATCACAGAGGGTAAATTGCATTAATCCTTTATTATATGTGCATTTGTGTGTCTTATTCTTTATTAGGTAAAACTTTCTTCTTTCTGGGATACACGACGGGCAATAGCATTGTAAGGTATATGGACATTGATTTCTGAACATGCAGATGGTGAGATGTAACTCAAAATTGTACTGCTGTTAAAAGCTGTGGAATTGAGTGAAAGAGTGATGTACCTCGGGTCTTGAATCAAGAACTCCGCTAGACATCCCCACATCAATGCGCCAAATCCTACAGTTGAACTCACTGCAGCATAACCAAACTCACTAGCATTAAGCTCAAAATACAAAAGGAGAAATGCCCAAGTATAAAGGAGAAACGGTAGGATCGTTGCGCTAATCAATAATCCTAGATAATTGTCATCCAGGGTGCACAGCATCAAATTTAAATTTACAGTTTTCAATAAATATAAATCATAGAGCGACTAGAAGTTTAATCTTAATTGTTTCCAAGAGCTAATTTCACCTAAAAGTTTTAAAGTTGACATGGAAAAGCAACGCCGCGCAAATAGTAGGGAGAATTAGTAGCAGCACAAAATTTGCACATTATATGGTAATGATAAGAAGCCAAACTGAGAAGATATAGATTAAGAGTACTTAATTTTAATTTATTTGGTTAATTAAATTTGTCTACTCCTAATCAATTGTTTATAATTTCCTGTCCTTATAGAGAAAAATTTTCATGAGATGATCAAACAAGAGAGCTGAATCAGGTCAGATTGTGTGAATAAAGGGTTGAAAACGCATTCAAGTTTGTACCAATTTACTCCTGTAGTTTGCGGAGTATGTCCGACCACCATTCCCTTGGCACCCAATGCTTGAAGTGTCTCTTGAAGAATAGCTTGGATCTGATGAGAAGCAAAATTCAGAATTCATAACTGTTTAAGATTCTCGGCAAGAACACAGATAGCCATGTTTCAAAAGCAGATAGAAATAATTAGCAAAGTGAACAAACATAGTACCACGTGAAGTGCTGTGAACAACACATTACTCAGGAAAGCATCATGTAAACTAAGGGAATCATTTGATCAACCAAGTTTTTGTTGGGCACAAAAAGCTATAAGACCGAGCACAATGCTAAATGAATTCAAATTAAGAGGACTACGAGAAGTTTCTGATTTCAATATATATAGCCTATTGTTGTGTGTTTGATTAAATGTGCTCAGCGTATTGTTGTGTGTTCGATTAAATGAGCTTAGCCAATTGTTGAGGGATCATTTAAATGGGCTTAAAGATATAGAGCAACCCTTCTACTTGAAGAAAGATCTCTACCAAACCCAATCGCGGGTACTCAAAAAAGATGCAAAGCCTAGAGTTTCATCGAGGAGAGTTGATTTTTGCCATCAGGCCACAAGATAGCACAGCAATATCAACTACATGAACAATATAATAAACAACCTGACTGATCTGATAATCCTGTAGATCTTCTGTGTCTCTCGAGTATAAACGACTCCAAACTACACTGTCATAGCCCCTGGTCGCTATAAAGGGTATTTCTGGATAATCATCAACCATGCTAAGGCCTTTCATCCAATAAGATACTTCTCTATTTATCCTCTCTATGCCATATTCAACTGCAGCAGAGCAAAAGATCCGGTAGTTTAATACTGATTTAGCTATTAAGATCACAGAGATTAGGAGTAAAATAATTACCATGATGAGGAAGAAGGCCACCATGACAGAACACCCACTCATTAACTTTGAGAACAACGGCATGCCGTGCCAATTCAGATGCCAATGGACCTCCTGGTCTTAGGAGAATTGTTCTAGCAATGACCCCCTTCTGTCGCTGTCCTAATAGTCATGACAAAATCAGAAAGGAAATACAACATCTAGTAACCTAGAAAACGGGACAATCCTAGTTTCTCGTGCATAAATGCATTACAAAAAGTATCAAACATATACCGATTCAAAAGTCTAACATATGTGATGTCGTTATGCAACATTATTTATGTACTTATAGTTGATGCTAAGTGAGTTATGTGTAACAGTAATACACATTTCAATAGAATGGACATACCTTCACCACATTCCAGGGGTCCCAATGATTTTGTACCAGTTTACGCTCTTCTTTCCATCTTTTAGATACACCGACCCAACCAATAAATGCTTCTTCCCAGTTATGGTTACAGATTTCCAAGTGTTCCAGGAAGTCAGCACACTCATCAAACGCACCCGGATCAACATATCTGTAATCACCTTCCACATTCATGGTTTCATGATTTCCATTAACCTAGAAATATGAGAATGAAATGTAAGTAAATCATTTTATTCGTGGAACTCCTGAAAATCGCAGTCACGCTTTTAGCAGTTAATGCACGTGAAATGATTGAAAGGAGAATAAGATTTATTTGACCACAGCATTGTGAGTAACCTGATTGAAGTGATCTTATGAAATCTTAAACAATCAAAGGAGGATATTAGGAATTGATTTTTGCAATTCCTTAGCTATTCCGAATAACAACTGGAGATGAAAGTCCAGATTAAAATATGCATGCAGAGAGCAGAAAACAGACCTGGAAAACTGCACCTCCATTAGCTTTTGCCTGGATATCTAATGACTTCAACAAGGATAAAATTGCAATTTCATTTTCACCCCTATCAAGTATATCTCCAAGTTGAACTAACACCTGGTCAAGAATATAAAGTTTCAGTAATAAGGTTCACTGTGTTCCTCAACAGCCATCTAATTGTGGAGTAAGGGATCCAGACAGAGAAAACAGGTATTATCATTTTCGTCCAAAATGGAGTTGCATAAGCTTTCACAGTAGTAATAAAAATGCATACCGTTTGTCCACCAACCCATAAGTCTCGACCATCAGAACTCAAGACACCAGCCATCTGAAGAGCACATCTAGCTTTATCAAGATCTCCATGCAAATCCCCAACTAATAGCCATTACAATTTATAACAAATAAGTAGCACGATAAACAATACAAGTGGATGAAAATTTTGTTTATTACCTACTAGTCATTCAGTAAGATGGTTTCCCAACAGAACTTAAGTTAGCAGTCCAATATTCATTAAGCACAAATATTTCGGTCCTCATTGCATCTTTTTGCTCATCAATCAGAGCAAAGAATTTCTTTAGATTGTAACAATGACAACTAATCATCTAAGTTTGACTTCAATCATTATACTAAAGACGGAATGAAAATGTCCAAATCATTATGTGGAAGCATCAATTGAATTAGGTAAGATCCGTATGATAGTTTATCACAACTTTGATGACTTTCACATCAGCAGTATTTAGAAAATAATAGCCAAACAGGGTCCTCAAATCATCATGCAAAAGTATCAAGCATTTCGTACTTGCATCTATTAAACAGAAGCATATTATAAAGATAAACTTAACAATTTCCACATAGCATAGATCTCTATAGTTTCCCAAATTCACCTCCAATTGGATGAACCAGTGTGGTATTCTACTTAACCTCATTGACTAGCATCAAAGAGAAAACTACTTTCCAAATACTTTCAGAAGTTCCAGCTATAGAATTTTAAGCCATAATTCATTGAAGATAGAGCACAATTAACTACTTCTTGACACAGTGGACCGAGTTAATACTGAAACTAAGAGGCATGCAGTGTTATCAAAGCTATAATCCACCAAACAAATCAAAATTTCAAGACTATTATGATCCGGCAAACTGTATTCACTTTGGAAACAACTCATGTATGCTTAATTGCAACGAGTTAAGCAAAAGGGCAGCACAATCATAAAACCCATCGAAACATGCCGTAGATAAACAGACAAGAAACTAATTAAAGCTAACAAATTCATGTAAACTGCTTATTAACTGGCTAAACCAAGAAATGGGCACCCGTACTGGCGACTATTCGACATCCGGGGGCACTGACAAAAGTGGGCGGATCGCCATGCACCACGATTGGCTTTAAGCTTTCTCCTGGAATCCCAGTGGTGGTGGCTCTGGTTTTGCTGAGGCTGTGTGGAGTTGAAGCCGTAGAAGCACAGCAACAAATGGCGTCAAAAGTTTTGTGCTGGCGAGAGGGCAAATGTAGTGTTCGCAGAGGCAACCAACAGCCGAGAGGGACGGAAGCCATCAGTGTGATTTGTGGTTCACTCCATGGCTCTCCAATTTCTCAATTTGTATTTGCCTGGAATTTCTTTGGAGAGTATCCACATGTTTCTGCCACGGGTCTCCCTTCAAAGCAGGAGGAGATTTTTCCACCACTTATTTGTTGGTATGCTTTGTTCGAATATTAGTCTACTATTTGGCCTTATCTCTATTGAAGGTTTTCTTCTTTTGCTCAAGCGAAATTTTTGTTCGAAATAGGTTTTCTCGAACCAAATCAATTATGGAGTAAGTGTGATGTACTTGTCGTGTGATTACACTAATTACACGATAAATTTATTACACTTATCATATAATTAGTTCAAATTTAATGAATTCGGATGCAGACTAAAATTTCCCTTAATCAAGAGACAAGTACACTGACATTTTTGGGAGAAATAGGTGTGGCAAATGGCTAAGTTGGGTTGGGTGCACAATTGTTCGGGTTAAATATGGATTCAAATGAATGAGTCGAATATGAGTTGGGTTGAAAATGGATTGATATGGTATGGATTCAATATGATAAAATATTGAATAAAATTGATCAAGTCATTATTTTACGTTCATTATATTATAATAAAAAAATTTAATTTAAAAATAATTATCTAATATTAATATTAAAATAAAACCAACTAGTCGGGAGTCACTCGAATCAAATTTTTCAACAACACTTTTAGTTTAATAAAATTGAGAATTTTTTTTATATTTATTGTGTATTATATTTTGAAGTTTGAATTAGTATTTACATTTTACTCATATGCTACTGATTTTTAAATTTTTCTATGCCGTAGTAAATCTTTTTCTTATAAATTTAAGATTTTTTCTAGAAAATTAAGCGTGTTAAAATACTATTTGCCTATTTATCTTTTAATTAGATATACTATTCATCTTCTAAATAGTTTAGAGGAATTAGAAAAACCAATTATATAATTTTTTATAGAATTAAATATTATAATTTATCCCTTAAGTTTTCATTTAAATTCACTTTAGTCCTTCAAGTTCCTTTCTTGGTGTTAGTATCCTAAACTTTAATTTGATCTCAAATTGGTCCCTCTGACCATATTATAATTATAATTGAGGTTAAAATAGTTAGTTTAGGTTTATTTTTCTCATTTTAGTTCTTTAAGTTCGTAAAACGTCAAATTAGTCCTTTTTTCGGACTGAAAAAGTCTTGGCCTACTGAAGAATGTCATAAATTTGGAGAATGATGTACCATGTCATAAATTTGGAGAACGATGTACAGAAACTCCAAAAAGTACAAAAATGTATGAAATATTTTTTGTGCTAGCTTGTGTAGTTGTGTTTGTAGCTTGATATAGTGATATGGATAAAAATACACATAGGCCATGTTTACTTGGTTGGATTGGGTTGGATATCCAACTCAATCCAACGTAGTAACTTATTTATTTTCTAAAAGGTTGACCCAGGATAATGAGGCCAAGCTCGGTTTTAATAAGGATAAATGGGTGATAGTAATACCAACAAATGAGGTGGGATTACTTATCCTACAAAGCCCACTAGCCCAAGATAATTTTTTGAAAGCCTAATTTGTCCTCGAATCTTATTTTTATTTTTTTGGGTGTTAAGAAAACGTAGCAAAATGATAATAATAATTAAAATCTAAAATTACCAATCAAAAAAGAAAAATATAAAAGCATTTTTTTTCCAATGACCATTATTGTGTCTTATTATGGGATAATTTTAATATTTTGTAATATTTTTTTCGATATTAATGGAATACTTGTAATTTTAAGATAAAGTACCTCACATCAATTCAATACTTCATCCAATAAAATAAACAAAATATTACATAATCCTATCACTACATGTCCCCAAAATTTATCATTCATTAATCTATACCACTATAATCCCATCACACAAAATAAACATAGGGTACAATATGTATATTGTATGTGAACTAATTGTTGGAGGAAATAATGTATGTATGTAATAAAATAAACACATTTCGGTTAAAATATTTTTCTCTCCCTTAGAAACTTTTGAATTTGTCCCTTAAATAGTTTAAAAGTTTGTACAATCCTGATTGGAGAAGAACTTTTGTAAAACATGACTTTGGAGGTGATACAAACTAGCTTGTTCTGATTTGTCGTGCATTGAAATTCTGCATTGAAAAACACGACTATGTTACACAACTCAATCTTGGCGTGTAACTTTTGGTTTGAATGTAAAATGTGCTCGTTCGGAGAACACGCCCGTGTCACAGAGCATGAGTAGACCGTGTTTAATATGTATGTTTTTTTTTTTAAATACATAATTGACAAAATAACTCCTGCAGACTAAGCCATGTGCCGATCACGTGACCCCAGCCACATTTTTGTAAGAAATGGTCATAGGGACCGATGTGAGACAAAACTAAAGTTTCGTGATGCTAGGTTAAGAAATGAATTAAGGACTAAAGTGATTCTAAATACAAACTTAAGAAACCAACTATAATATTTGTGCTTAATTATATAACTAATTCTTCTTTATTATTGAAAAGAGTCTTATATAAGGGTACGAATGTCTTTTCATAATAAGAATAAACATTTAAAAGATTCTCACTTTTATACATTTAATCATAATCATAAGTAGCACTATTATTATGATTTTACGTCCAATATATTATGGTAATAAATAAAAGTACGTGAAAGTACAAACTAAAAACAATTATATAATATTAACATTAATATTGAAATGAAATTTATTTAGTTAGAAGTTTTTTCAAAAGCATTTCTAATTTAATAAAATTGATAGCTTTTACTTAAAATTTCATGATACTTATTTTTTAGTTTTTTCTTTTTAAGTTTAGATTAGTATTTAATTTCATATATATTCAAATGATATTTCATTTTAAATTTTACTTCGCCCTAGTAAAATAAATTTTTCTTAAAGTATTTAAACATCTCTTCTAACAAATTAATCGCATAGAAATATTATTTGTCTATTTATTTTTTTTAATCAATTATATTTATCATTGTATTAGTAGCTTAGAGGTATTAGAACTATTTAATAGCCTTTTTTTAATAGAATTTTATTTTTTATAACTGATTCTGATTCATTAGTGAAAAGATTTACTCAAATATTTAAATTTTATGTTCCCCAGTAAATTAATTTTTTTTGTTAAGTATTAAAAAATCTATTCTAACAAATTAATCGCATAAAAATATTATTTATCTATTTATTTTTTAATTGAATATATTTATCATTGTCTAAGTAGTTTAGAGGTAGTAGGTCCTACTTAAGTAGGACTATTAAATAGTCATTTTTAATAAAATTTATTTCTTTATAACTAATTTTGATTTATTATTAAAAAAGATTATTTAAGTAGGGCATGGATGTCTTCTCATAATGAGAAATAAACACTTAGAGTCCACACTTTCTAAATAAGAATAAATTATATAAATCAATACTTCACATTTCAAAAATAGAGAAAGAAAGAAAGAAAATAAAACAAACTTAAGGGTACTATTGGCACAATAAAAAAAATTAGTGCAGTGGTGTCATTAACCGTTGTTTGTGAATAGAAAAAGTCCTTTTTTTTTATACTAGTCGTCGTGGCACGCCATTTTTGCGTGCATATCATAAATAATCTTTCACGCATTAATATATATTATAAATAAAGGTGTATATAAACCATCACATCACATTAAAAAAAGAAGAAAATAGAAAAAAGAAAAGTAATTTAACAATTAATGAAGAATTTGAAAAGTTGAATAAAGTAGTTATCTTATTAGTTGAAAAATATTTTTGGTATCACAAAAAGTTGGTGGACGGTGTCATTAACCGCTATTTGTGAGTAAAAATAGGATTTTCTTTTTATATTAGTAATAGCCGTTATGCGTCATTCCTGCGTGTATATAAATAATATTGCACGCTTTAAAGTTAAATATATATATATATATAAACCATTATATTATATTTCAAAAAAAAAAAAAAGGAAAGAAAGAAAACTTAACTTAGGGGTATTATTGGTATAACCAAAAACATGATGTCGCGGTGTCATAAACCGCCATTTGTGAGTGAGAAATGCCTTTTCTTTTTATATTAGTATAAATAATTACTTTAGGTTGTGTTTATCGCCCCCTATTAGCCTCTATATCCGGGTTAATAGGGATGTTATAGTTGTTTACCTGTAAGAGGCAAAGTCCGCTACTATTTACCAAAGCTCGCTACTTGGCCATACTCTTTTCGCTACACTAATCCAGTTTGCAGGTCCCATATTGTTAGTCTATGGGACCCACAATATTTTCCACTAACTTTGCTATCGAGATTGCCCCCATACAGAGTGTGTATGAAGTCTAGTTTGCCCCTCACTTTGAAAAGATTTGCACTAACGCCAACATTAATGTTCTGAAATCTGGTAGGGGACATTTATTGTTTTCTTACGTGAGCTTCTATATTAGCCTCCTATATCACTCCAACCGCACTATCCTTCTCCATTCTATTCCCACCGGCAACAAGTAGGTATTTGTTGTACACTCCGTCTTTCTCCTTCCTTGTCACTAATAAACCCCATATACGGTCTTAATCGTGTGTTTTATCCTGTAGGACTGCACCTAAATTTTCCCATATCGTTGTTGTGCCTCCGTACACTCCTCCGTCAGCAGTCAGGTGAGCAACTTCGATGAGTTGGATTAATACCAGAGTGGGATTCTTGGTTGGTGAGGTAGCCATCATTAATTGAAGAGGCAATGTGGTAGTTGAGCACGCGGTTCGAAGAGATTTTTTGCAAACTTCACATTACTTCATAGGATTGTGCATAATATCATTGTAAATACAAGATAAATGCTCCTCAAATTACACAGAGTTTTTGCTTAGAAAGTTGGTTTTAGCATTTATTGTTTTAGCATTTATTATACAAGAGGACGGATGTGACGGTGTTTAAATTCAATGGGCAAAAAATATAATTGTAGGCACAATCCGGAATGTAGTGGTTGATAGTAAACGACCTGTTATTTTTGTATCTGAAATATTGCCCATATAACTAATGCAAAGTAAACATGCTATGAGATAATATTATATAAACTAATATAACAGATACTATGTGTCTACTATCATGTGGGCTAATTCAATACGGTGCTGTAGATATTAGTGTATACTAGCGTTTATGGTACACCGTTCTTGCGTACATATAGTACATATTCTTTCGCACTTTAAAATATATTTATTATATAAATAAAAATAAAATACATAAATCAATATATTACATTAAAAAAAAAGAAGAAGAAGGAAAATAAAGAGAAGAAACCAAGTTATTAGTTAATTTAAAATTTAGAAGTTAAATAAATTAGTTATTTTATCGGTTGAAGGGTATCTTTGGCTTCACAAAAAATTGGTTCGGCGATGTCATTAACCGTAATTTGTGAGTGTGGAGGGTCTTTCCTTTTTATATTAGTGTATAGATATATATTATTCATAAATATATTATATTCAATTATTTGACTATTATTTTTTTTATATATACACACTCATCAAATATGCTCATTATTATCTATACCTTTATATAATTAGAGAGCACCCTTTTGGTGTCTCCAATTATTTGGTCTGTTATCTGTTTTAATTACTAGCCGGCGTGGCACGCAATTCCCGCGTGCATATAATAAATAATATTTTACACTTTAAAATATATTATAAATAAGAGTAAAATATATATACTAACACATCACATTGAAAAAAAAAAGAAGGAAAGAAATAAAAAACTAATTTATCAATTAATATAAATTTTGAAAAATTGAATAAAATAGTTATCATAACAGTTGAGGGTTGTTTTTGAAATTACAAAAAAATGGTGGGCGGCGTCATTAACCGCCATTTATAAATAAAAAATGAATTTCTTTTATATAATAGTATATATTTTTAAAAATAATAATACTCATTTTAAATCCAAGTTAACTATGCACACACTTTTGAACGTGTCACAGATACTAGTTAGTAATTACATAAAAGAGGAAAAGGTGCAAATGTTATGCCCGTATTTGTCTCTGATACTGAAAGCAGTAGCAACCACCTTCATCTTCCTCATCCTCTCCTCCTCTCATCATAACCATCAACTCAGAACTGGAACATAAAGAGAAAGGAGAAATGGAAAAACATGAACTCAATTTGCACCAGCCGGGAATCGAACCCGGGTCTGTACCGTGGCAGAGTACTATTCTACCACTAGACCACTGGTGCTTGCTTGGAAAAGTTGCCAAGGTTTTTCTCTCTCTACCGTTCATTGACGTGGAGCAATGCGGAGCCTACGTCCCTGGATTATTGATCCCTGGAAGAGAAACAACCATCAAATGATTTTTCTTTAGCTGGTAGGACTGAAAGAGGGAGATGGCAATTCCAGTTTTGAGGCCATTTAGCAGTATTTCTTACAGCACAAGCAGAAGAAACTTGCATCTCATCTGCTCTGTTCACAGACCCAAGAGGTTGGTCTCTTGTGCAACTTCCAATCATGTCAGGTAAGCCCTTTGCTCTGTTTTGTCCAACAACATCCATTTCTGTGTTCATCATTTGTCCCATTTCAAATTCTGTGTGATTAAAGCTGTTTTTGTTGATGTCTTGTAGTTCAGAAGCAGGGGTGCGTTTAAGCGTTGGAACCCACTTCATTCCGCATCCCGACAAGGTACTCTTTGACGTTTTGTTTCTTGCTTAAGTGATGTAGTCTGGATGCTTCATTCTTTGGTATACAAGCCAAACTCTGTCAATTCTGTTTCCCGTTTTTGGAAAATTGAGGTTAGAATGAGATGATTGTTGTTTCTGCAGGTTGAGAAAGGTGGAGAAGATGCGTTTTTCGTTAGCAGTCTCAGTGGTGGAGTTCTTGGGGTGGCCGACGGTGTTTCCGGGTAATATTCATTGCTAGGTAGCTATATGATGTGATGAGCTTTAGAACTTGGGGTGGTTATGAAGAATGTTAAATGATTTTTGGCAGTTGGGCTGAAAAAGATGTCGATCCTGCTCTATTCTCGCGCGAGCTAATGGCTAATGCCTCTAGCTTTGTGGAAGATGAAGAGGTGTTCTTTCTTATACTTTGTGCAGACTGGTACAATGCAATTAGTTCAAGTAGCATCGGTGTTTGGTCGATGGCCTTGGCTTGCTTTCTTGTATTGTTCTTCTAGTGAATGCATAGTATGATGGTACATAATCTTTATGATATGAAACTGGGAAAAAATTACATATGTAACTGGTTTACAGGTTAACTATGATCCACGGAGTCTGATAAGGAAAGCACACGCTGCTACCTCCTCTATTGGGTCTGCAACGGTGTATGTTCTTTGAAATGTTAGTTGTAATCGTTGTTATTCCTTGTCCTTTTGCAATATACGTATCTTTAAACATCCGTGTGCGTCTTAGAGTCATTGCAATGCTGGAAAGGAATGGGATACTGAAGATCGCGAGTGTAGGGGACTGTGGCGTGAGGGTCATACGCAAAGGTAACTCCATGGATTTCCTCGTTTCCTTACTTAAACCATTTCTTTGGACATTTCAGTTTCCACTTTGTGTTTTGTTCTGGGTTTGGAGTGATCATCTGTGACTGTTAGCCGCTAATATACAGGGCAAGTAGTATTTTCTACATCCCCACAAGAACATTATTTTGACTGCCCATATCAGTTGAGCTCAGAGGCTGTCGGTCAGACGTTCCTTGATGCCACGGTATCCAATTTAATACATCATACCATATTGGTTAAAGACTCTGCTAGGTGTAGCAGAATTTGCATCCAAGTGTAAATTTTCCAAATGCAGTTCAGATTGCAAAAAAGCTATGCATTGCTAATAGTGAGCTGTTTCTGTTGAAATACAGGTGACCACTGTGGAGTTAATGGAAGAGGACACGGTTGTGATGGGGTCTGATGGGCTCTTTGATAATGTTTTTGACCGAGAAATTGTTTCAGTTGTCAGCTCATGTGACAATGTTTCTGATGCCGGTATGCTGATTCTAGTAAAATACAAAGTTGTTAGCATCTTGGTTATTCTGTACCCTGACTGGTATGTTTGGGATACTAGCAAAGGCATTAGCTAATCTGGCTCATAACCACTCAAAGGATTCAAGTTTCGACTCCCCATATTCTCAAGAAGCTCGATCCCAGGTGAGTTATGTAACTCGCGTCATCTCCATTGCTGTACTTCAAACGCATTTGCTTGCTAAACGCTACAAATTCTGATGTTCTTGAGCAGGGTTTTGATGTTCCATGGTGGAAGAAAATTATGGGGATGAAGTTAACAGGCAGGACCTGGTTACTGCTGATTTGTACCTTCCTAGTTTCCATCAGTTACGACCCTAACAACTGTTTCTGTCTCTACATTTGGTAGGTGGAAAGCTTGATGATATTACTGTAATCGTTGGGCAAGTGACGAGCTCTTTGAGCTCATAGTAACTTCATCGGTCTGATTGAAGGTTAACGGCTCCGTTAGTCGTTCGACAGACCATCTGCATTAAACCTGCTTTCACTGGAGCATGCAGGTTGTCAAGTTATACAGTCTCCTGATTCTGTTGGCAGTTGATCTTTTGTTCCCTCTTTATTTGTACTTCATGTACCGATGAAGCCATATTCTTTCCTAGGAAGGAGGAGAAAAGAGCAAAACTGGCCCTGCTCATGTAGTGGAAATGTAAAGAGTATTTCCTTCAAGCAGAAAATAAACATTCGTATAAAACAGTGAGAAAAGAACTACAGGAGTAAATTTTGGCTGGTCCTAAGGTGTAAATAATTCGAGTCGAGCCGAACACATTATTATTCAAGTTTGTTTGAATTATTATCGAGTTCCAAAAATTTTGTTTGAATTTAGTTTGATTATTGTTCTAATCGAGTTCAAAGGAGCTTTAATTAGATCAAACACGAGTCGATTTAGAGTCATTTGATAGTTTTTAAGTATGTTATTATTTTTTCTTTTACTAATCGAATCAAGCTCGAGTGGAGCTCAAAAGCTTATCGAACAAATTTTTTTGTTCAAATTTGATTTGTTAAATTTAATAAATTGAGTTCAAATGAGTATTCGAAATCGAATAGTCTGATTATTTTTCCAATCCTACTAAAGCGGTCGTTCCAATCATTCCTGGGAAAAGCAGATGATGTTAGCGTCCCTCCAATCATTCCTGGGAAAAGCAGATGATGTTAGCGTCCCTTTCAGAGCGCATTTTAGAGGAGTCTAACTGATAATATCTCTACTTGGAGAATTAAAAACAGGTGATATGACATATTTACAACATGGCAAGACATCAATTAAGACCAAGATGTCAATAGCTAAATTACATCGAAAAATCAACAAATGAAACAACATTCAGATCAACCAATCCCAATTTTCAATAGTCCAGTAATGTTGACGACTATGGTAGTTAATAAATTCGGAATTTTGAGACCCAGATGCAGAACTCCTTGCTACCGAAATCAAGAATTGCTGGAATTTAAAATCAATTACACAAAGCAATCCCAACATGTGAAGTAACAATACTTCGTGTTACTATCATCCAATAATCAAAATTTTCAGGTGTAACGGGGCTGCGTAGTTTTTCCAGCCCAACAAACTGTATAAACTTGGCTTTCATGTAATGTCATCCACGAAATCATTGGGAAAAAGGATCCTAATTTGATCAGATTATTGCAAAGGGATCACACTTTTTAGTTTACATATAAATAAAATGCTACTGAATTACACGGTTGCCGCCTTCTATCACTATAAACCAAATCATGTAGCATAAGGTGCCTCTACCTGAATATCTCACCCTCCGAGCGCCTGAATCATACAGGGGTTCTGCAAATACAACAGACAGAGCAAAAAGTATATCCTATCTGCTTTCTTTCTCAGGTCACGTTGCCACTGCTGTTGCTATCATTTAATTCTTGGAAGAAGTTTTTCGCAGCTTCATACGTAGACCAGCAAATTGCAGCGGCAGGAGCATGGAAGAGCATTCTAGGCGTCCATCCTCTCATAAGACCTCTGTATCCATCTTTTCTTATGATTGTTCGAACAACATCCTTAATTGAACCACTGACAAATCTATCACATCCACAAACACCCTGCAAAAGCTCATTGATTAAGATGGCAACATGAAGCTGTAATTCAAAGCCATATGCAAAAATTCCTTACTTAGAACCTTAAGCGAAAATATCTCACAGATCCAGAGAACTGAGTAACACAGATAATAAAAGATGTGATCCCAACACCTCGTGGTTTCTAAGATGAAACCTATTGTGCTAACAGATCTACGGTCTACATATTCCGATATGCGCATATTTTGGATGATTTAAAAACAAACCTCAGATCAAGCTACATTACATAATATTTTTCCCAAAATATTGGTAAGCAAAATAATAAAACAATAACAAGTGAGGTTACACAAAAAAAGAAAAAAAAGATGCAACCAAGACATGGCTGAGAAGAATAAAAAATAAAAAACATACAACTCAACCAAGTTATCTTTGAAGGAAAAATTGTGGTATGTAAATTCAAGAAGAAAGAAAAGGAAATAGAGAAAGACAAGGCCAAGACATAACTGAGAAGAAACAAAAAGCAATATCCATTTCTGAAAGCTCTAACTATCAGGCTTGCTTATCAAACAGCATCTTGTTTAGCATACTTTTGCCTCTCAAGCTGTTCTCATTTAACAACTCTTTCATGATAGCCCCTTTCCCCTTGTAGTTATGAGGTTTCTAAATGAAAATGGATAACAAAACTACATAAAACGAATTTAACTAAAAAAATTACTGACAGATGAGCCTAGTTAAAGATCGACTTCGGCTCAAGTAAGAAATGGCTACAATTGGAAGTTACACCTGATACCATCTAATTTCTAGGAGAAACATCTACTAGTGACTCCACAATCCCCATCAGCTACAGCATTGCTTCAGCTCAAGTAAGAAATGGCTAAAAATTGCAAATTACACCTGATACCATCTAATTTCTAGGAGAAACATCTACTAATGACTCCATAATCCCCATCAGCTACTTTGCATCCAGCCCAGCCGAAGGAGGTTAATACTTGTAAGCTTGCCCTAGCTATCTAGTTCAGTGAAATGCCAAAGAAAAAAGAAGAGCTTCAGAAGAGAGTAAGGTGGCTATCTAGAAGATTAAACAGTCTTTGTTTTTCAACCTCTCACTGGAGCCATTCCTTCTCGCTTGTACTTGATTTATTTCTCAAAGTGTACATGAACTAGATAACACAAAATTTGATGCTATTTTACATAGTGTTTTACATTGGTTTCATGGCAACGATACTTTAGAATTAAAAAATAATAAAATTCCAAGGTTCAAGAAGGCATTGCTCATCGCCTCTCCTACACCAGAACTTTTATCTGATGGAACTCTAATAAACACGTCGTCTGACATCAAGTGATACCATGCAGAAACCAACATATTCAAAATGAGATACTAGGTGCAAATGTATGAATTGCCTTGTTCATCAAAAATGAAGAAAAGTATATCCAAATAATCCATTTTAGCACTGCAAAACCATTATTTCAATCAGAAAGTAAAATTATGTGTTTCGCAGATACACAGTGGCAGGCACTTTAACTCCCTTCGCATAGGAATACAACACTTTAACTCCCTTCAAAATGAGATACTAGGTGTAAATGTATGAATTGCCTTGTCCATAGAAAATGAAATTTTTTATATCCAAGTAATCCATTTTAACACTGCAGCAGCATTATTTCAATCAGAAGGTAAAATTAACTGTTTTGCATGTATACAGTGGTGGAGGCTTTTAACTCCTTCGACATTGGAATGCTACACTCCAAAATTAACATGCGTTTCAAAAGTGATTGAAAAATGTTCATGTGGTAGTTTGTTTCAGTCATGCCCACATTGATAAGGAAAACTTAATGAATCCCCTTGAAGAACCAGTCTAAAGAGAAAACGGTCTGCACGATATTCACCACCCTCGGCCACAAATCCTACTCTACTACCATCAGCCTCCTTGATAACCTCTTCAGAACACTCCCACAGCAAACTGTCCACAATGATAGACTGGTGACCAGCATACATTGCCTACAGAATCCTACTCTCTCGATGCCCGATATGTGACGGCTTACCCCCTCCCAACCTACCAGCTAGCTAACTAAAGCAACACCCTTGATACTGTTGTCAAGAGAATACGAGTAGGAGTAAGAGCAACATTAGAGGTAAACCAGCCAGCATATTAGCTCTAATTTGGAAGCAGAATTTAGGGGTGGGTCTTAGATAAGCTAGTAATGCCGCACCCTCTACTCCCTTGCACCTCCACTTCCAGAGATATTGGCAGCTTATAGATATGGTATCCGTGACGACGAGTACATTCCATCAAGGAAAGTCACAAGAACTGAGAAGTAATCACAAAAGTACTTCTGAAGTAAATATTGGGTAATAAGAACAGTTATATGAGCATGCAATGAGCTAAATAACTTTAACATGTATTCCAGTTGCATTCTTCTTCCCTCTCAAGTACATTGGCTAATAAAGGCACTAACCATCCAATGCAATTTGGTAGCCATCTTGAATCTTGAGAGACTAGACTAGAACTTGCAGAATGAAACATTTTTTCCTTTTCACTCTTTTAGTTCTAATTTTCTACTAATCGAATTCATATGTAAGTCAGCATCTTCCACTTTTTCATTCATCGTCCTCCAAAGTGATAATAACATCAAGCAGAAAATTGGCAAAATCCCTAAATCATATAAACCTAACACAAATACTGTATACCATACCAGTCAACCATCACTTCGATTCAAGACAATAAACCAGAGCACATCCAAACTGTATATCCCAAAAAGCTAATGATCTATTTTACTTTCACAAGCCAAAATACACCAAGAGACAGTTCATTTACACAAGAAATCAAACTGAACTTCGAGTACCTGGCACTGCAGTTGAGTCTTCACCACATCAAGCGGAGTGGTCAAGGCAGCAGCCAATGCCCCAGCTGCTGCACCAGCCGTGGCATGAACCACCAACCTCTCATCGCTCACACTCTCGGGTGAAACCTCCATCAAACCTCTTTTCGCTGCCTCATAGGTCGCAAAATGCACTGCTGTGAAAGGTGCATTCATCAGCACGGTGGTCCTGTATGACGCATAAAACGCTCGAAATCCCTCCTCCCTCAGCACTCTCCTCACGCAGTCCAACACCCCTTTATACGGACTACTACTCAATTGCAGTCTCTGCTTCACCATATCCATCGGCGTAAGCACCGCATCACTGGCAACTGTGGCGCAAACCCCAGAAGCAGCATGGGCCGCATGGTTATCGGGATTCCCGCCAGAGAAACTCTTCTTACAGAACTCATAGACGGAGAAATAAACCGCATGTGCAGGGCCAGCACCAAGTCCCATAGCGCCGATTCCACGGTACAGACCTTTGGGGCCATCGGATCTCAGAATAGACCCAAGGGCTTGCTTGACGCTGGCGGATTTAATGGGACATGAGCCTAGGGCCTGCATTTGGGTTTTGATAGTGTCAACTGGAAACATTGCCATGTGCTCCACCATACCGGCGATCGAGCCGGCGACCATGAATTGCCAGAAGTGAAGTCCGTCGTGCTCCGCCGCGGCAATACTCGGGTGGTACTCAGGTTGCTGCGGCACCGGAATCAACTCCGGTTTTTTGAATTTCGGGGAGGCGTCGGTGTCCATTGAAGATGAAAAGCGAGCTAGGGTTCAAAAATTGTTTTGTGGTGAAAAGGGTTATCGCCATACAAGGATTCAGATATATGGATTGGGATTGAACAACATTAGAAAAATTTTGGGGATGTCAACTCGGAAAAGGAGTTAAATATGGAAGATTCCAATGGCAGGCAGCTGTTAAACATGGAAATTTCAAACTAGGGTTCCAAACATTTAGGGGTTTTGCAGTAATTAGCAGTAACTATGTAGTTACTTTGTTAACTGCGGATGAATAGCAACCGCAATAACAATTGGCTGCTGAAAATGCCGCCAGAACAATTTGGGGCCTAGTTCTATTGGGCTTGCTATTAGATGGGTTTCCAGTTTTCAATTTTTTTTAAATGAAAGTTATTAATATTATTAATTAAAATAAATCGATTATAATTAATTTTATTAATTCTTAATTTTTAACAGAGATAATTGTAATAATCATACACTAATCAATAATGTCACATAAATTAAATTTAAACAACACCTTACTATTACATATACAAATAATACCTACTATGCAGTAGAAATTATTACCTCTAAGTTTAGAGGTCAAGCGACTTCAATCTTAATAATTAGGCTAAGAGATCGTTGAATTTTCAATCTTATGTTGAATGTCAAATAAGCGTTACGTATGTGTATTCATGTTTGTCATATAAAAAATATTTTTTTTAATTTTTTTTAAAATTTAGATAAGTATAAGATTATTTATATTTATTTTAAAGATTAACAAATTTGTTTAGATAAACTGCTTACTAATTTAATTTTATTTTGATATCTAATAATTTTTTTATTTTTATGATTATTGATCATCTTAGTTTTAATCATTTATTAAATACTCATTTTGTTTTAATATTAAATTTATTTATTCTTAAAGCACGGAATCATATTTGCTTTATGGTAGTCTTTTTTTCACCTATATTTTGCCACATAATGAAATGAAACTTTTGTTTTATTTTTCATTTAAATTTAAATAAGTGCATCATTGTTTACCTTATCCAAAAGATTCACTTATTCTTTCAGCTAATTAGTTAGTAAAAAAATTTAAATTCATTTTTATATTCAATACATTTTTGTATTTTATACGTATTAATTACTTCAATTTAAGTTTTCGACTACTTATTGTTCACTTATTTTTGTATTTCAAAATTTAAAGTATTTATAAATTTATTAATTTATTTTATTGAAAATACAATTCTTTTGACCCTTAGCACGGTGTACTAACCAGTTTTACGGGAAAAATGCACTTTTGGTCCAATAGGACATAAGTGTTGCAATTTTGGTCCCATTATTTACGGGCTCAGCACTTTTGATCCCATAAGAACCAAAAGTGTTGCACTTTTGGTCCCAAGGGGTAACGAACGTTAGGTTCTTGACGGAAACCAACGCGCGTGTTCTCACTTGCTTGTTAATTAACATAAGTGATTTTGGTTTCCCGCTCACATGTCACTCATGTGCCCTAAGTCAACAGAAACCTTAGTCAAACAAATCGATCATCATTCCTTCTTCCCCCAAATTTTAAAAAAAAAAAAAAAAAAAAAAAAACCTAAGTCTTTCTTCTCTCTAAATTCGCACTAAATCCCTCCAAAAAATTCCATAAACATCCTGATTGCAAGTGAAGATCTATGTTGTTGAAGGTCGCGGAAGGACGCTGAAGGCCATGGCTTTGAGGAGTAGCCGTTTTAACCACCTCCCACCTTCGAAATACGGTAAGTTTTACTCTTTTGGGATTTCGTTTTGTTTGTTTGTTTAATACTTGCTTTTGTAAAATAATGTTGTGTTTTGTGATCTGTGAAGCACGAAAAATTTTGTGTAGAGTGGGGTTGGTTGTTGTAGAAACTAGAGTTTTTTTTTTTTTTTTTTGGTGTATTTTGAATAAAATATTGTTGATCTGTATAAAATATTAGTTTGTTGTTTGTTGTTTTGTTGTTTGTTGGTATGTTGTTGTATAAAATATTGTAGTTGGATAAAATATTATTGTTGGTTGTTGTTTGTTGTTTGCTTTTAGGGGTTTATCTGACTATTGTCTTTTTTTTTTTTTTTTTGTTCTTCTCATTGTTTTACCACATATGTTAATGAACCTTATATCATTCTAAAACTACATAGGGGGGGGGGGGGGAACCCTCGTACACAGTCTCAATCCTGAGTATGTAGGAGGGTGTGTAAGGCACTTTGACTATGTGGATGTAGATGATCTAACAATCATAAATTAAAACAAGCTGTGTGAGGCAATAGGTTATTCGGGGGACAAAAAGTATTACAGAATTGATAGAAACTACAATAAGCTCAGACAAATTTTGTTTCAAGGAGACATTTTGCAACTTTGTGGTAGTTACCAAATCAATAGGGAAATTTTATTGTACTTAGATGCAATACAAGACACATCTGAAGTTGATGTTGGTTCCATTCAACCCACAGCTGAAAATGAAAACAACCTATGATAGATTATGATGCAATATTTGAGGCAAATGATTGGGAGACAATCTTTAAAATAGTGGATAATGTGGTTGATGAAATTAAGTCACAACAACTTGTTGTTGAGGGTGATGCAGTTAGGGGTGGGGAGGGTGAAGAGGGTGAGGTAATGAGGGGTGGGGAGGGTGAAATAGCAGATGCAGTGAGGTGTGGGGAGGATAACAGGGAAGATGAAGTATTTGAAAATGACAGGATAAGTGTGGAGATTGAGGATGATTGATTTAGTGATAGTATAGAACTTGAAGATAATGATGTTGATTCAGAAGATGATGATGCAGAAGATAAAAATGAGGTGGATGAAATATTATTGTTGGTTGTTGTTTGCTTTTAGGGGTTTAGGGGTTCTGACTATTGTCTTTTTTTCTTTTTTGTTCTTTCCATTGTTTTACCGCAACTGTTAATGAACTTTATATAACTCTAAAAATACAATTGGGGGGGGGGGGGTCGTACACAGTCCCAATCCTGAGTATGTAGGAGGTTGTGTAAGATATTTTGACTATGGGGATGTAGATGATCTAACAATCATAAATCTAAACAAGCTGTGTGAGGCAATAGGTTATTCGGGGGACAAAAAGTATTACAGAATTGATAGAAATTACAATAAGTTCAGACAAATTTTGTATCAAAGAGACATTTTACAATTTTGTGGTAGTTACCAAATCAATAGGGAAATTGTGTTGTACTTAGATGCAATACAACACCCCTGAAGTTGATGTTGGCTCCATTCAACTCACTGCTGAAAATGAAAACAACCTGTGATGGATTATGATGCAATATTTGAGGCTAATGATTGGGAGACAATCTTTAAAATAGTGGATAATGTGGTTGATGAAATTAGGTCACAACAACCTGTTGTTGAGGGTGCTGAGGGTGATGCAGTTAGGGGTAGGGAGGGTGATACAATCAAGGGTGGGGAGGGTAAAGGGGGTGAGACAATGAGGGATGGGGAGGGTGAAATAACAGATGCAGTGAGGTGAGAGGAGGGTAACAAGGAAGACGAAGTGGTTGAAAATGATAGGATAAGTGTGGAGATTGAGGATGATTGATTTAGTGATAGTATAGAATTTGAAGATAATGATGTTGATTCAGAAGATGATGATGCAGAAGATAGACAGAAGGTGGATAAATATTATTGTTGGTTGTTGTTGTTTGTTGTTTGCTTTTAGGGGTTTATGGGGTTCTGACTATTGTCTTTTTTTTGTTTTTTTGTTCTTTCCATTGTTTTACCATAGTTCTTAATGAACCTTATATAACTCTAAAAATACAATAGAGGGGACTCGTACACAGTCCCGATCCTGAGTATGTAGGAGGTTGTGTAAGGTACTTTGACTATGTGGAAGTAGATGATCTAAGAATCATAAATTTAAACAAGCTGTGTGAGGTAATAGGTTATTCGGGAGACAAAAAGTATTACAAAATTGATGGAAACTACAATAAGTTCAGACAAAATTTGTATCAAAGAGACATTTTGCAACTTTGTGGTAATTATCAACTCAATAGGGAAATTGTATTGTACTTAGATGCAATACAAGACACCCCTGAAGTTGATGATGGTTCCATTCAACCCAGTGCTGAAAATGAAACAACCTGTGATAGATTATGATGCAATATTTGAAGGCTAATGATTGGGAAACAATCTTTAAAATAGTGGATAATAAGTTGATGAAATTATGTCACAACAACATGTTGTTGAGGGTGCTGAGGGTGATGCACTTAGGGTGGGGAGGGTGATACAGTCAATGGTAGGGAGGGTGAAGGGGGGTGAGGCAATGAGGGGCGGGGAGTGTGAAATAGCAGATGCAGTGAGGTGTGGGGAGGGTAACAAGGAAGATGAAGTGGTTGAAAATGACAGGATAAGTGTGGAGATTGGGGATGATGGGTTTAGTGATAGTATATAACTTGAAGATAATGATGTTGATTTAGAAGATGATGATGCTGAAAATAGAAAGGAGGTGGTTAAAGATGTTGATGTTAGGGATGCCTCAGCTGATTTTGAATCTGCATCAGATGAGGATATGGTAGGAAGTGGGGATGACTTTGAAAGTGAGGAGGATAATAAAGGGGGTGATGGGATAAATGTGTTTAATGCATCTGAGAAATATGATCCCACTTTTAAAATTGGGATGATTTTCGGTTCAAAATCTAAATTTAAAGATTTTGTACATGGACATGTTGTTAAGACAAGAAAAAGCCTGGAAAAAAAAATGATAGTAGGAGGATATATGCAAGATGTGATGGGGAAACATGTGAGTGGAAGATAAATGCATTGAAAGTGATAGGTGAATCCACCTTCCAGATAAGAGAGTATAATCCTGTTCATACATGTGCAAGATCTTTTAATGTGAAAAATGTGAACAGTGGATAGCTGTCAAAAAAATATGAAGACTCATTCAAAACTGATCCTAATAGGGCTGTTAAGGGGTTCAGGAAAGATGTAATAAAAGACATTAGGTGTAATGTCTCAAAGTATCAAGCATACAGAGCTGAAAGAAAAGACATTAAATGCTATAAAGGGGTCTGCTGATGATCAATTTGCCACTTTATGGATTATGCTGAAGAATTAAGGAAAAATAACCCTATGTCTAATGTGATCATGATAATGACAAATTCTGATGACAGAAAATTTTATGTGATGTTTGTTACATTGAGGGTGGGGTTCTTGTCAGGGTGCAGACTAATTATAGGGGTTGATTACTGCCGCTTAAAGGGGCCATATGATGAAGTGTTGTTAACTGGTGTGTTAATTGATCCAAACAATAATTTATATCATTTGGCATATTCAATAGTATTTGGGGAAACAAGGAAAGCATGGGAGTGGTTTTTGCGGTTGTTAAAATCTGATATGAAAATTGTAAGAGAAGATGCTTACACTTTTATAAGTGATAAACATAAGGGATTAGTACCAGCATTTGAGTCAGTTTTTCCAGGTTCAGATAAAAGGTTTTGTGTACACCATTTGCATGGAAACATGAAAACAACAGGCATTAAAGAGTTGGCATATAAAACTGCATTATGTGCTGCTAAGGCAAGTACAGAGTCTGAATTTAAGATGAGAATGGAGGAAATGATCAAAGTGAATGGAAATGTGGCTGAGTGGTTAAGTGATAAGCCTCCAATTCATTGGACTAGGCCTTTTTCCAATACATTTTCCAAATGTGATATGTTATTGAACAATATTTGTGAATCCTTCAACAGTTGCATCTTAGAAGCAAGAGAGAAACCATTTTTAACAATGCTTGAGTGGATTAAGGAATTTATCATGTTGAGATTGCCAGAAAATAGAGATAGAGCTCAGAAGAAGTGGTCTAGCAAAAAAATTTGTCCAAAAATAAGAAAGATACTTGACAAGAATATGGACAAAGCAACCGACTGCATTCCCATAAAATCGGACCAATATAACTATGAAGTATCCTGTTATGATGGGGCTAGGTATGTGGTCAATTTGTACAGAAACTCATGTACTTGCAGCCAGGAAATAGGATTTGACTGGCATTCCATATAATCATGCCATTAGTACAATATGCAGGCAAGTCCTTGATCCAGAGGATTTTGTCAATCCATGCTACAGTGTGCATACTTTTTAGAGGGTCTACCAGGCTACGATCATGCCTGTAAATGGCCCTAAGTTGTGGGCTCAGACAGGGCATATTCCTCCACTTTCACCCAATTTTGGTAGAAAACTAGGTAGACCATCAAGAGCTAGGAGAATGGAGCCAGATGAAGTATCAAATAGACAGAGGAGAAGCAGCAGAGGGGGCCAGAAAAAATCAATCAAGCTAAGAAGCAATCTTACACAGTGAAGTGCCACTATTGTGGAGGTACTAGCCACAACCAAAAAGGCTATGAGAAGAACAAGAATGGAGGAGGACAGCTCAACCCCAAAGAAAACTGACTGTAAGTTATATATATTTCAACTGCTTTATTCTTCTAATGTCATGTAATGTTTTATTCAAAACTGAATCCTTTATTTTTCTAATCTACATATCTTGTTTTTATAGGCAAGGAAAATGACCATTTCAACTCCTGTGTTGCAAAGTTAGGAGTTCATATCTATAAGTATTGTTCCTTTTAACTGATTTATTGCTCAAACGGTCAAGACTGGCTGAGATTCTTGGACATTATAGGTTGGAAGCCAACCCACAACACAAGGAACCCAAAGTCAAGATGCTAATGTTATGAAAGAACATGTAATCTATTAAGTTTATAATGTATGATTTAGTTTAATTGTAAATGACATATTTTCTTTGTGTGTAGGTATCTCAACCACTTAGGCACATTTTCTCATAATGTTCGAACGTCAATTGGCATCAGGGAGCCAAGTGCCTTTTGTAACAAAAGGAGGAAAAAGGTTTGTCACCATGACAAACCTTTCGGCTGCAATACATGCAACCAAGAAGAAGAAACCAAGCAATCGAACGTAATCAGTTTTTGGATTTTGTAAAGTTTTTTTTGAGGAAGTAATCAGATTTTTGGGGATCAAATTTGCAATCTTTGGGCAATTGCAAACATTAGCAATTCTTTTGTGATGTAAATTGCAGCATAGCTGGCAGGGGAAAACATGGCAATTTCTGTGTAATTGGGACAAATTTCTGTATGGTTGGCAGGGGCAAATTTTTGTATAGTTGGCAAGGGAAAACATGTTCCAATTCCGAACAGTTTGTCTTTTTCCCCTCAAATGCAGTTGGTTTGTTTTTGCTTTTAATTTTCTTGTGCTTTTATTTCATTTTCTTTGCAGTAATTTATTATAATATTGTTATAAAATTGCAGATTATACCCTATCGAATTTATACAAATTAGTTAAATCAAGCTATTAAAATACATTTTATAGAAAGAAAATCTTCAAATTGGGCCAAAATATGGAAAAATACCACCTTCAAGGCCTCTAGTGGTTTCAAATCATAGAAAACCACATTTGAAAGTCAAAGGTGGTTTTCCATCCACATTTTAACATCTTTAACGGAGTGGGGAACAAAGGTGAAACACTTTTAGTTCCTATGGGATCAAAAGTGTTGAGCCCGTAAACAATGAGACCAAAATTGCAACAACCCATATCCTATGGGACCAAAAGTGCATTTTTCCCCCAGTTTTACATATGCTTCAAACTCCTCTTCAAAAAACCAAAAAAGTTAAATGTAGTTTAAACAACTATCTCTCACCCTCAACACCAACATTTTCTCTCGATTCTATGATGGCCGAAGTCCTTTGAGTAATTTCTTTCATCTAACTACTTGCTGATTTATGTTCTTTAATTTTATCTTGTTCTTATTGTTTTCGTGTTAAAAGCTTGCACAAAATTGGTATAATTTGTAAAGGAGGTAAATTACTTTATTTTGAAACAAGAATGGAAAGTAAGTTGCTTCATTTCAAAGAACACGAAAAAATAAATTGCTATTTATTTTTTCATAAGAGGTTGCTTGCATTTTTTCCAATTTAATAATATCTGAGTTTTCTTTTTTATACTTTTTGTTGTCTACTACAATTTTTTTTATCAATAATATATCATGCCAATTGTATTAGAGCCAAACGTTGCTATGTGTTCATTTTTTTTTTTGAGAGGGTGTGTTCATCCTATTTATATGTGCTTGCTTCAGTACAAACTAGAAACTGTGGCACGTAATACCTGCGTGCATAATTTTTAATAATTCTTTCATGGAACGCATACTTGCTTGCATAATTTTGTAATGATTTTATTTTACAACTTCATATACAAAAATTGTCTAATAACTTTTTCTAATACATTAATTATCAAGGCATATTTTACTTAAATTAAATTAAAAATTAAAACTTTGTATAGTATATGATATATTGATAACGATGATTATATTTTAAGTTTTGTAATAAGTAGAACCCTCACTTTCTCCTTTCTTTATGTTTATAAACCTTAGGATTGAGGATTAAGTACAAAGTTTTGATGACGTATATCATTTCGTGATTCTATGTGATATATTGATAAAAGTAAAGTTTGTCTTATTGGGTTAAATGTGAATTTCTTATAGGACGGGTTATAATTAGGGTTGGTGGACACTAATTAGCAATAATAAAGCATAATGTCGTAGGGGGTGTTATAACACCTTAGTCTAGTTGCGGGGCTTCCAAAACTGTTGTTGATCTAAATCAAGCAGATCAGTTGATGCAGTTCTTGATGGGACTAGGGGACTCATATGATCATGTCAGGAATCAAATCTTGATGATGGATCGACTCCCAGATGTTAGAATACATATTCTATGGTCTTGCGGATAGAGAAGCAAAGAGAGGTTAATATAGCCTTCTCAAGCAGTATACAGAACATGCCTATGCAGACTAGGGGACAGGTTTCAAGAAGTTTACTGGAGCTAAGCCTTTCCAAAAGAATAAGGGACCACTGGATAAAAAGAGTCAAGTATGTGAGCACTGTGGAAAATTGGGCACTTGAAAGGGGTGTGCTTTGAAATTCATGGTTACTCGGATATGTACAAGAATCTTGTAAAATAAAGGAAGAAAGGGGTGGCCAACACCAGTAGAGCTTTGGAAATCACAAAAACCGAAGATTCAACACAAAATGCCTTGGATGAGTAGACCATCTAAGATCTTATAAGGTCTGAATTGTAGAGGTTTCTAAGGGGAAAAGATCCAATGGTGCCTGATCCTAACTGCGTGACTATGATGGCTTTGCAATGTATTACATTCTTTATCCATTTCGACTTGGATTATTGACAATGGTGCAACCACTCACATGTGAAATAATGCTTAACTATTTCACACACTTATGTCTAGTAAGTCTGATAATTTTATAATTTGGCTGACGGGTCCAAACATTATGTAAGAAGTGTAGGAGATGTCTGTTTATTTGATCAAATTAAGCTTACTAATGTATCACATGTTCCTAGCCTGAGGTTTAACCTGTTATTAGGGAATAGACTCAGTGTATCTTCACAAATCAGAGTAAAATTTTCACCCTCTTGTTACATCTTGCAAGACCACAAGAGTAAGAGTGTTGTGGCAATATGAAGTGTAATAGGGAAGCTTTATGTTCTTGATGACCAATCTCTTAAGAAAGAAACTATACACTTGTATATGAATTCTACTTCTGATATTGTTTTGAATGTAAACACAGTAGACCTTGATCTGTGGCACAAAAGGTTAGGTCATGCATATGCCAATGTATTAAGTCATATCTCATAATCAAGGAAAATAAAACCAAGTTCAGCATTTGTGAAGTTTGTCCACAAGCAAAACAACAAAGGTTATCTTTTCCTACTTCTGAATCTTGTTCTACAGATATAGTTGAGCTAGTGCATGCAGACCTTTGGGGTCCTAATAGTCAAGACTTTATTTCTGTATGTACCTATATGCAAACTCTAGTAGATGACTATAATAGATGCACCTGGACTGTTCTAATGAAAAAAATAAGTCAAACTGTGCCATTTCTTATTTCCTTTCATAAAATGATACAAACTCAATTTGATAATTAGAGCCTTTAGAACTGATAATGGCTCAAAATTTCTGGGGGAGCAATGCCAAGCCTTCTTTACTGAAGAAGGAAGTTTGCATCAAAGATCTTGTGTCTGCACACCCTAACAAAATGAGATTGTCTAAAGGAAACATAAGTACCTTTTACAGGTTGCTAGATCAATAATGTTCTAGTCATACTTGCCCAAAATACTTTAGACAAAGGCTATTCTAGGAGCCACTTATATATAATTGACAGATTACCAACCCATATTTTAGGTTGGAAAATTCCTTATGAAGTGTAATACAATAAGTCAGTCAGCTACGATAATCTAAAGATCTTTCGTTGTCTTTGTTTTGCTACTAACACATTTCTCCACAAATCTAAATTTGATGTTAGAGCAATAAGATGTGTGTTTATGGGGTATGCACATGGTAAAAAAGGCTATAAACTTTATGATCTAACTAGGAGATCAGTGTCTTTAGAGATGTAGTGTTCCATGAGAACATGATCCCTTATTATGGACAACAGGTAGATCCAATAACCTGTTCAATTCCTACCGTTGATAATGACATAGATTTAGATCAAGCTAGTCATGATCCTAAAGACTTTAAGGGTGTTTGATCGCCATCAGAATGAATCCTCTTTGGATGAACAAGTTGCTACCTCTAGAACAATAATGCAGAAGGTCTATAAGAACCAGATCCAAATCTACTTGGCTTCAAGATTTTGTCTATACACATACTTCAGATGACACAAATGTACTTATGGCTGGCACTTTTGCGCCAGAACATGCTTATTTTCTTGCTTCTCTCACTAACTTGCAGGAACCAAGGAGTTATAGTCAAGCAAACCAACATACGGAGTGGAGAAAAGCTATGTCAGAATAACTTGAAGCACTAAGAAAGAAATGAGACATGGATTGTTACACCACTGCCTAAGGATAAAAGAGCGATAGGTTGCAGTTGGGTGTACAAACTGAAACTAAAGTTTGATGGATCAGTTGAAAGAAACAAAGCTAGATTAGTGGCAAAGGGTTACAATCAAGTAGTTTGAATTGATTGCATGGACAACTTTTCACTTGTTGCAAAGGTTGTAACAGTCAGGAGTTCCCTTGCAACTGCAACAGCCATGAATTGGCAAACCCATCAATTGAATATTAATAATGCTTTTCTTTATGGATTCTTAGATGAATAAATTTACATGCAGCTACTTGAAGGCTACTCAGTCCCTGAAGAATATGTCTGCAAGCTTAAGAGATCACTCTATGGACTAAGCAGGCTTCAAGGTAGTGGAATCTAGAGTTTGAAAGAATCAGGTACGGCCCCGGGAACGCAACGAAAGCGTAAAACATAAAAATTTAAACGGGTTCAAAGGGGTGTTCCTTTTGAAGTTCCTAGACATTTGGTGTTTGTCAAGAGCATAATAACATAGAATAAACATGCTGGACATGTGGCTAAAGGATTCAAACAAAAGGTACGTATTTAAACCAAAATATTACCTTTTCGTTTTTCTTACGTAGAACGGCAACAAGCGTTGTTCCCTTTTTGTTCCTTTCCCGTTCACTTTAGGGTCCAAATTAGAACCCCTCTAATTTCTCCATACCATACTACGGAATAGAGTCTAACTCTATTGCTAGATAGAAGTTAAACGAAGGGAAGAAATGAAACCCTATTACACTATTGATTAGTGTATACATATTTCTCTTGTTCTCAACTTAAATCTAATTCAAGAAAACTCAAAATATGGAGAAAATGTGAGGGAAATTTCGGGGCTTATGTGTTCTTAGAGGAGAGCAAGTGAAGTGAGAGAGCATGAGATCATTCTTGTGTGTTGTATGTATTTTCATGTATTCACAATACAAACACAAGTTACTTCCAAGGTAACCTCTACACACACATGCACATTCTTCTCTTTATGAACCATCATGGCCTTCATATGTGGAAGAGTTGAAACTCCTCCTCAACTTGGTCCAAACTCTTGAGCTTGGACTTCAAGCAATGCACCAATTTTGACCGGTTTTGATTTAATCAAATTAGATCAAGACCAAACAAGATCCATGGGTTTCAAATTAATCCAATTGATTTTACCTTCTTGAAATCCAGAAGTTAATTTAATCCAATTAAATAAAGATAAGCTCAAACACAAATTAATTGATCCAATCAATTAATTAAACCAAAAACTGATAAACTAATCCAATTAATTTAAAGGTTCTAAATTCAAAATTAACTAATGTAATTAATTAATTAATTCTTGGACCATCCATCCAATGGAGTTTCCCAGTAAATGATTCAATCATTTTAGATTCTCCTTGAATTAATTTAATCCAATTAAATTAATCCGTATATTCCAGAATTAATTCCACTACATCCATAGTGATTTGTGTGTGACTCTTTAGGTTTACCCTCAACTAGACTTGGGCTTGTGTCCAACACAATTGATTAATTAAATCCAATTTAGTTAATTATTTCTAATAACCATTAATCAGAAATGCCCATCACGTGATTCGCTTTGAGTCTTTGTCAAGCCCATTCATATTATAGTTAACTATCGCCCCCCACGACTCGTGAGACAGGGAAAAAGAGTATATTCCATTCATTCACAACAAAAAACACAACTTTTTTTCATTTCAAACGTGCCACGACTCGTGAGACCACGAATGGGTGAAAGTTCTTCCTCACTGCATTGTTAAGGATGGAAGGCTTGGAATAATGAAACCATTTGATTTAATTCCATTTTGGGCATAATATTTACTTGAACCATCCAAGTGAGACTTTATTGTTTATCATGACCGAGACCTCATCATTATTAGTATTTTGCATGATCAAGTTTTAAACATTCAATGTAAATAGATGCATTCCAAACACACCATACATCAAAACATTAAAATATTAAACACATTCAAAACAAGTCTAGCACGCCCCTGTAAGATGATCACGACCTATTCCTAAGTGATCCACTGAGCCCACAATGGATATATGGTCAAACTACAGTATATAGCCTACACTATTACAACGATACATCCCATTATCATTCTAATGAGGCCTTGTAGCTCTCTTTGTTCTTCTTGAGCCTTCCGTCGTGGGTCCCGTCCAACGGACCTCTTTTGACCTTCATCTCCATAAAAGCTTATATGTTTATAAAATAAAAACTCACAATCTAATCTACTCTCATTACAATTGAAAAGGAAACCCCAAGTAGAAGTTTGGGGGAGTACATTATAAACGAGAAAGAAAGTCTTACTATTCCAAGTCTAAAAATGAAGGAGGGATAAAAAACAAAGAGACACGCAGGCCTCACCCAACAAGAAATTAAACCATACATATGCCAATTGGCTTAGTGACCATCCTCATTGTTTATCCAATAACCAACTACAAACACATATATATCAAATATAAACATGCTCACCATAAAAATACAATCCAAGAATTATTAATAGGTAAATAGTATCTAAAACCATATACATGATTAAATGTGAAAAATACCATATTAATAATGCAATTAAGAAGATGGATATCATCATACATATATATTTTGTTTGGAAACCATTTCCAAATTAATCTAAGGCATAAATAATTTTAGAAAAATTCAATTTAACTAAAATTAAAATATGCCAAAATAAATACTTTCAAAAAAATTAACATAAATAGAAAAATCCAATTTTTCACAAAAAACGATGCAAAACGGCCCAACTATTTTTGACCGGCAGACAGCCGGCATCACGCGTGTGCAGCCCGTCGTGCGCCTAACGCTGCACGCCCAGCGTGTAGTGCCTACGCGCGCGCCTGCCAGCACGCATAAATGCGGCCCGGGAACGCAATGGAAGCGTAAACATAAAAATTTAAATAGGTTCAAAGGGGTGTTTCGTTTGAAGTTCTTGGGCGTTTGGTGTTTGTCAAGAGCATAATAACAAAAAATAAACATGTTGGACATGCGGCTAATGGAATAAAACAAAAGGTACGAGTATTTAAACCGAAATATTACCTTTTCGTTTTTCTTACGTAGAACGACAACAAACATTATTCCCTTTTCGTTCCTTTCCCGTTCACTTAGGATCCAAATTAGAACCCCTCTAATTTGTCCACACCACACTACGGAATAGAGTCTAACTCTATTGCTAGATAGAAGTTAAAACAAAGGGAATAAATGAAATCGTATTACACTATTGATTAGTGTATACGTATTTCTCTTGTTCTCAACTTGAATCTAATTCAAGGAGAACTCAAAATATGGAGAAAAGATGAGGGAATTTTCGTGGATTATGCGTTCTTAGAGGAGAGCAAGTGAAGTGAGAGAGCATGAGATCATTCTTGTGTTGATTTTTTCAAGCATTCACAATACAAACACAAGTTACCTTCAAGGTAACCTCTACACACACATGCTCATTCTTCTCTCTATAAACCTTCATGGCCTTCATATGTGGAGGAGTTGAAACTCCTCCTCAACTTGCTCCAACCTCTTGAGCTTGGACTTCACGTCATGGACCGATTTTGACTGATTTTGATTGAATCAAATTAAATCAAGACCAACCAAGATCCTTGAGTTCCAAATTAATCCAATTAATTTTAAACCTTATTGAAAATCAAAAGTTTATTTGATCCAATTAAATAAAAATAAGGTCAAACACAAATTAATTAAACTAAAATCGATAAATTAATTCAATTAATTTAAAGGTTCTAAATTCAAAAATTAACTAATCCAATTAATTAATTCTTGGACCATCCAACCAATGGACTTTTCCAATAAATGATCCAACCATTTATATTCTCCTTGACTTAATTTAATCCAATTAAATTAATCCATTCTTTCAAAATTAATTCCAAATTAATTCCACTACTTCCATAGTGATTTTTGTTTGACTCTTTAGGTTCACCTTAACTAGATTTGGGTTTGTGTCCAACACAACTGATTAATCAAATCCAATTTATTTAATTATTTATAATTAAATATTAATAAAAAATGCCCTATCTAGGGAGGTAAATTACTCCATTAAAAATACACAGGGAGGTAAATTGCTATTTTTATTATAAAGGGTGATTTGCTCATTTATAATATCACAGGGAGGTAAATTGCATTAAACCCACTTTTGCATGATCAACTCAAATGAATTTTTCAAGAACGCAAGAAAATCATAGCATAATATTATATTGCTCAAGGTCAAATTGGCATCGACATAGGAATTTTGATTGCCTGGAATTCTTTTAGTATTTATTATAATTCTTTTTTGCGGATGTTCACTTTGCAAATATTTACTTTTTGGGATAATTACACCGGCTACTTCTAAGGTTTGGTGTAATTACACATAATTTTCTGTGGTTCAGAAAATTACATCTAGTGTCCTTATCGTTTGTTTCTTTATGACAAATAGGCCCATCTGTTAGTTAAGATTCACCATATTTGTTTATTAGCAAAAAAGTTGTATGAAAATTCATACTTACCACCAAATTGACTTATAACTGACTTATTGCAGGTCAAATAAATCTTTTTTGATCAAGCTCCCCGTATACATCTTCATATGCTAATGCATGTGAGAGGTATATGCTAACCTTTATAGGGTAGTTTGGTTCGGAAAAAAAATTATTTGACCTACAATAAGTTAGTAATAAATCATTCAGGATAAATATGGATTTTCATTCAAACTTTTTTGCTAATACGAACAAATTCGGTGAATTTTGACTAACGAATGGATCTATTTGTTAAACAAGAACAACGCCAGGGATACTAAATATGATTTTTCAAACCACATGGAGTCTACGTATAATTGCACCAAACCTTAGGGGATGGTGGTGTAATTATCCCTTACTTTTTTGGTAAAATTATTTAAAAATAAAAATAAATATATTTACGAAAATGGGGTGGTTTGTAAACTTTTACAAAAATAGGCAAAGACGGGACTTCAAGTCCCATCTTTGTGTATTTAAAAAAAATACCATGCATGAAAGACGGGACTTGAAGTCCTGTCTTTGATGCAGCAAAGTGCAGATAAAACCCCGTCTTGATGTGTTCAAGGAACGCATGCATGCGTCTCGTGAATAATGGAACGCATCCCCGATTTTCAGAAAAGTTGACCAATGTTTTGGTATAAATACCACCTCCATTTTCAATTTTGTGTTCTTAGTGCCAAAATAAAAATTTCTCATCTATATCAGGCTAATATTTTTTTGAAGTTTTTGAAGAGAAAGCCGATTGTGTGAGGATATCAGTTGGAAATTTTTTCGATTTAGAGTATAGTAAGTGTTTTGAACTTCCTAAAATTGTATGTTATATAAATTTTGCTAGTTTTCGTAGTGACGAATTTATATACTTTTTTGTGAAGATATGACAGATCAAAACAATAGTGATATTGTTATATTTTTTGGAGGTCAACGAATTGAGTCATATGATTGTGTGGGTTATAATCGTCCTGCAGTCGAGTTATGAAAATATGTTGTAATACTACATTCGTTGAACTGGAGTCAGTTTTATTTGAAGAACTTGGCCTCCGTAAGGTTGAGTATAAGTTACAAATATATTTATGTTAATACAAATTACATGATCTAGTAATGACCCCCAGTGCCACAATGCGGTCTTCGCCTATTCCGTCGAGGGTGATCATGATGCTCCGGCTGTACAGGCTCTCCAATACTGTCTAAGTCCAATCCTTCAAAAGGAACTGGTGATACCCTATAATGTATGTGCATCTCCGAATTAATGCCTTCAAATGGCGATGCATCGTATGACGGACCTGCAACATTCGAGGGCGTATGCATGGGAGATGGACCTGGCTGATGATATGAAGTAGATGGCCCTACATGATGATATGAGGTAGATAGACCTGCCTCATTGGTTGAAACGTAACTGTTGGTCGGTCCTCCTCGGACAGCAAGGTACCGTGAACGTGTATAATTTAACATTGACGTAGGCCACGATGTCTACTCATCATTTGCAACAACGACTAATAATAGTCCCGACATTGTTGTAGTCCATCACCAGTTGCTCCAACCTGTCAGCCTGCCATGTAGATAAAAAAATTGGACATATCAGGTTATGATTAAACAATAAAAAATTAGACAAAAATACACCATTTACCACATATTCCCAGTCACTTGGGTTAGCTGCACGATATCCGTGTGTGTCTAGCGCCTGGACCTCTAGAGATATTTGGACCTACTTTATTTGGTGATACCGGTTCATGTAATCCATCCCACGCCCATTTGCGATCTAGGGTCTCTCAACTATCATTGATTATAGGTCATTCCATTGTGCAATATAGTCTCTGTGGAACGAAGCCCAATCTACATCTTGACGACCTTGTCTATTGAATGTATGTAAGCGTCTTTCGCTTTGTAATAGATTCATGGGAATATCTTGAACCATATCAAACTGCCGAAGAACCCGTTCTGGGTGATGTACCTCGACAATTACATAATGAATCTTGGGCTTCTTATATTCCACGATAGTCTTAACTATATAAGGGTAATAAACTGACATCCGACGCATTCCAATCATATGGTGACCAAATAAACTGCATCTTTAGACCACTTGATTATATACGGGAAACTATATCAAAGAAACTAACTAACTATAAGTAATGACTAAAAAACCTATATACCTCATTTTCTCTCATCCTGTCAAATGTAGCTCTGATAATATGCAGAGCATTATGTGTCGTATGCATCCGAGATATATGATGAGCCCACCTAAGAAAATCACAAATACCACATGAAATAGAAAATAAAAAAATGGGTTTTATTTTACTATGATATGTGTAAAAGAATCATGCATACCATGCTGCATATGGAGCGAGAAGTGGAATATTTTCGCCATCAATTATTGTTGGGCATAACTCTGACACATCGTTGGATCGGATTGGGATGATAGTTGTAATATGAGACCATGCCCATATTTGTAACAATTGCATAGTCCCACCTATATTTATTTTGCTTCGCTGCGATGCATTACACAACTCCCTGTACGTATAGCCCAACACCACTGCACCCCAGTTTGAGGTAACACCTTCTTGTATGTCCACCATGTGTTGTAAATACAACAATGGCACAGTTATCCTTGGCATCGGGACACAACACCCCACCAAGAATGCACAAATCACATATACGTGCTGCAATACTTCCTCCAAGGGGCTATCATCGTCATAGGTGTTGACCAACAGCCAGTCATGCAAGGCATGTAGTTTTATCTGGGAGCCCTTAAATGCATTCTCATCGGGAAAAAAACCCGACAACTCGAAGCAATATTGTTGACATTGTTGAATCGTACGCTGCATATCTACTCCAGTTATAAGATTACTCTCCACCGGAAGATTCAAAATAATGGCGATGTCTTGGAGTGTAACAGTCGCCTCTTCTACTGGAAAGTGGAAAGTATGAGTTTCGGAGCGCCATCTCTCCACTAACGCGGTAATGAGGTGTTGGTCCATCTCAATATGACCACATCGCAAAACTCCTAGAAACCCCATATTATGCAACAGTTGTAAAACTTGGGGATGACGTGGGACCACTTGAAGATTTCGAAAAAAAGTAATATTGACACGCCGTACAGTTAAAATTGTGTCCTCGTTTATGGACACATCTTCAGAACGATGATTTCTCGGATCGTACAACACACTTCTAAAACTCGCGAT